>JAJHSJ010000003.1:61234226-61290602 GCA_021015155.1 Magnolia officinalis
CGACAAGACTCAAAACCATTAAAATTACTAACTCAACGTTACTTAAACACCTAGGATCAGTCTCAAAACCCAGTTGTTCCCGGTAACGCATTGAAACTCCGTATCGGACCTACACCGCACGTCGAAAGTCCGAATTCCCCGCGAAACTATACGGTTATGACCGCCTTGCTGGGCTTAACAACCATCGAAGGAATCGAGCCCGAGCGGTATCCAGAAATGCACAACTAGAGCCCTGAGTAAAGTGTGTGAGAAACGCGAATATCTTTAGAAAATGAACTCAAACTTAAGTGAATTGGACCATTCGCTTGTGGGAGAAATTGAAGGTTTCTGGCCGTCGGTTTCTAACCAAACTATACCCATGGATCAGGAAAATTTCCCTGCACATACCGGTATACTTGTGGCCCCAATCGAGTGACGATGACTGTTGAACTGATACGGGTCCTACATGGTTGATCCACTAATCCGATCAGACTGAAATTGTATCCTAGCCTAGATCCATTGTCAGGGAACTTACTCTGTGACATATACAGGTAATGGACCTCCAGTTGAGTCCCGTTGGCCCGAAACAGGCGCCTTTTGGCTATAACCCAAGTATACCATGGCCCTGGGGCCATTTGCATCACTTCTGGGCCTATATATAGCCCTTATTTCACCCCATTTCTATTCCACACGATTTTCTCCAAACCCTAGGAGAGAGAAGAGAGAAAAGAGGAGAAAAGAGTGAGGAGAAGAGTGAGAGTTCGGGAGATCATTGCTGGGATTTACTCCCACTACTCCACGCACTGAATCACCTCCCCACCATAACTACACGAACCATTCCAACTTCGATTTGGGTACGAAATCCTAACCCTAATCTTGATTTAGGGATCTAAATAGAGTAAACGATGAAATAGCTAACCTATTTCGTGATTTAGGTACCCGTTGTTCCGTATTCGGGAACGTAGGTTTCGAACAGAGTTCGAAACGAGCAATCTGACTAAAGGTGCGGACTATAAACGTTTAGGTTATGGTTTTCAAGGCTTTCAATGTTAGCTAATGATTTATGTCCGACTTGATTGCTACCATATGATCTTAGTTACGATGTATTCAATAATTTATACATGTGTGTGAACTATGTGAGTATATGATGCATTCCATGTGTTTGTTGAAATGTTTGAATGAAGATCTATCTAAGCATAAGGCCGAAGGTGGTCTCAGATTCAGAAAGTTGAAAGAAGTAATGAAGGCGCTTCGTCTCAAGATGGCTTGGACAGCAAAATTCGGTTCTATTTCCAGTCTTTCGAGTGAGGCGATGCGAGCTAAATATGGACCAGATCTACGCAGCAGCTCTGCAGCTCCTTCTCCTGCTCCATCGCCTCTATGGAAGAGTATTCACTCCGTTCTCCCTCTACTAGTCAAAACAGCTCAGTCATCAGTGGGCCAGGGCCGTGACAGCCTATGGGCTGCCAACTGGACCAGTCTGGGCCCTCTAGCTGACCTTTCTTCAAGGCCTATTCCCCCAATGCTTTTCGGCCTTCAGATCAGAGAGTTCCTTGGCCCTGAGGGGCCTCTCGCTCCTTCTTATGTCTTCTCCTTTCTGTCGCAAGAGGTCATAGAGCGGTTTTTGTATTTCTGATCATCCTGCCTCAATTTTTTGGCCGCTGGAACCCTTTAGGAAATTCTCTGTTAGATCAGCGTGGGGCATCTCTAGGGCCCGTTCCCCTCGCCCTAGATGGGCCAAATGGGTCTGACACAGATTTTTGCCCCCCAAGGTGTCTTTACTTGTCTGGAGGCTGATGCACGAGGCCATCCCAGTGGATGAATCCATTCGGTGTAGAGGTATCCAACTGGCCTCGATGTACTCCTGCTGTCGAGCAAACCAAGGCAGTAGGCCCGCTGCGGAATCCCTGCTCCACGTTTTCCTTCGTTACAGCCTAGCGTCCAAAATTTGGGCCTATTTTGCCTCTATTTTCGGTGTGGCCCGATCGTTAACCCCCTCAATTTCTGATTGGATGGAAAGATGGTGGCTTCCCCCAGCGTCGTCAACTCACGTTCCTCTTCTACGAGGTCTTGCCCCATGCCTGATTCTATGGGAGCTTTGGCTGGCCAAAAATGCAGACAGATTCGATGAGGTTCTGCCCGTGGTCTCCTCGATTATTTCCAAGATCAAATGGAGAATGTGGTCTCTGATTAGCGTGTATGGTGTATCCTCTCGCCACTTCCTATCGTGCCTGCAAAGGCTAGGCATGTGGGTTCCCTTCTCTCCCCGGCCCTCCCCTTCAATAGTAAAATGGACCTGGCCGAACAGGGAGTCGATTAGGCTCAATGTTGATGGCTCTGCCTTGGGTGACCCTGGGATCTCAAGTGGTGGTGGTGTTGGTAGAAATCACAAAGGAGACTTACTTTTCGCTTTCTCGGTATTCTACGGCATCAGCTCTAACACTAGAGCCGAGCTCAGGGCTGTGTACAACGGGCTGTTGCTCTGTTCGGAGTTCGGTTATAACCAGGTTGAGGTTGAATTAGACTCTGCATCTATTGTGGCGCTTCTCAATGGCTCGATGAAACCTGGCTAGCGCTGGAGCTACTGGCTTCAGAGGATTGATAGATTGAGGGCAGTCGAGTCGGTAACATTCAGCCACATCCTCAGGGAGGGTAACGTACCAGCAGATGGGATGGCCCGTCTGGGGTCCACCACCCAGTGTTCCTTCTTTACGCGGCACGCTACAGGCACTCCCGCCAAAGATTAAAGGTGTGATCTTCCTTGACAAGGTGGGGCTTAGAGTCATCAAAGGCCCTCCTTCGCCAGGGCCTGGCCTTAGTAGATAGTCCCTTTCCTTTTTAGTTTTCTACTTTCGTTTGGCCACTGGCATGCCTTTTTGTTTCTTCTGGCTCGCGGCCCAGGTGTCCCGTATAGTGAGATAGATTCCCTTGTATCTCCTTGTACGATAGGCGGGTCCTTGTCTCCTTTTGTTCTCGGACCCGTTCGAAATCTCACCATGTAATTATCTCTGATCAATAAACAAAGACATTTTTCAAAAAAAAAAAAAACATTATGCCGCTCACTTGAAATTTTGATCTACATTAGTTTTGGATGAATACCATAAATTTATCTAGAAAAATAAATGGACGGCATGGATGAGACACATACATCATGTCGGGGGTCCACAGAGCACCGACCACTAGTGGCAGGGGAGTAGACAATCCATTTCCCAACTTCTACCCATTAGTGTTAGGACGCGGCGTTTAACAGGAAGTTCTATGTTGAGAGTCAAATATTACATATCAGACCCCAATTATTACCTGCATTTACGAACATGATACTGTTTAATAGCCTATTTTAATCGTGTTTGTGATGCAAGGTGACTTTAAAAGCTTGGACTGAAAACGGGTGCTACATGCATAGATTTGATACTCCGAATTTACCAAAGCATGGGATGGACTCGAGGAGACCAAGATCGACATATTTGTACGCCAAAGATCCAAGAAAATTGAGAAACTAAAGCTCAAGTAACCCGAAAGACGTCCAAAATGAAAGATCACAGGGTTCCCACCATCCGTTCGGCTTGAAACTTCATATATGGCTTGAGGACCATAAATTAACCGTACATGTCAAAATTCAGCCCTTGGATCAGTGTGTAAGTGACCCAATGGACAAGATCAGACAATAACCATTAAAAAAATATCTTGGACATCCTTGGGAGATCGGGACCCGAACTGAACCGATGGAAAGAGCATGAAAAACGGTGGATACCCATCAAATTTCACCTCTTTTGGACGATACAATAAGGAGATATAGACGGCAGAAGTTATAACAAAATAGGATGGCAAATTTATAAATATATGGTCATGCATGGCTACGTGAAGCAGATTTTGTTTTTAACGGTGAACGTTGTCCATGAGCGTGTGGCCCACCCTGAAGTCGGATCTACTTTAAACTAGAGGCCATAGGCCAACATTACGTACAGGAGCCGATAGAGGGAGTGGATTTCTAGGACAGGCATCAGAAGTGGACCCCACATATTTTTTTTACAAAACATCCAAATAGTACGAAAACGTCCAGTGACGGACATGCATGTGATTGGGTTTTGATAGTGGACCCCACACATCGTCCCTTTTCATGATCTGAACCGTCCATTGGTCTCCCATCGAGCCTTTTATTATTGACTAGGTTGCGGAATAACAGAATATCATGAGGATCTAAAACCAATCGTTCAAACGGAGGATAGACGGCAGAGGGGAAAATCCGTGGGCCACATTGAATCCAATCCAAAACCGTTCATTCTTGACTGGTTTTTCAAGGGTATTTCAATGGACAGCGCTGATTCTTCGAAAACCATGGCATATGGGCCCCACAGTAACGCAAAATCAGAGTTTTCACTTCTGTTACGCAAGCAACAGAGTCCGGAAACACTCGGACGTTGCCGACTCCAGTGGACCCTTATGTGATCTCAAGGACGATCGGATTGATGATCCAGACCGTTCAACCTCTTGAGAAATGGGCTTTCAACTTCAGAATGAAGTCAGATTACTTAGACGAGCGGTTTGGGGTGCGTAAAGGAGTTTCTAAAAAGGCCTTGCTGCGTAAACTTATGCATATAAACCGCCTCTTATGCGAAAACTTGGGACCGACTTTGCTGGATCGTATAAAAGAAAGACGAGGGACGAAAAAAAAGGAAGCTTGGCTAGGACGTGGAGCACAGAGGAGAGAGAGTAGAGATGTTCTTTTTTTGCTTTTTCTTTTGTTTATTTTATTTTGTTAAGAGATTAGCCTAATCATGTTTATGGGCTAAACCTCTTAGCTAGGGCTAAGAGGTGAAGCTTGTAGCGTGATGGGGGACTTGTTGCTTGTGCAATTTGTTTTGACAGAATAATGTTGATTTTAATTTGATTTTAAGGGAACGCTTTTAATTTTTTTTAATGGTCTGTTGTGATTGAAATTACAATGGGTCTGCAATGGCTTTGAGCATGTTCATTTCCTTTATGTTTATGACGTCAGGAAGCCCTGTTGTTCACCATCGTCTCCTGGGCATGGTCGGATGACGGTACCCTTCCTAACCTTCATAGCATGTTGATTGGTTGGTAATTAGTTTAATTCTGTTGTTTGCTTTGTCTCCTGGGCATGGTTTGGTGATGGAATCCATTCTAATTCAAATACCTCTCATCTCTTGAAAACTATATCAACGGCAGTTCAGTTAATTTCCATGATTTTTGATACAGGCATAAGATCTCTCTGATCTCTACAAGTGGATCCTCTGAATCCCTAGTTTCTTTTCCTTTAATTCTCTAAATTTTAGATAAATATTTCACCATTATTCCTCAAATCACACTCGATTTAAATTTCATCTCATTCTAGTTCTAGTTTTAGTTAGTTTCAAATTACGTACAGGTTTCAGTCCCTGTGGATTCGACCTCGGTCTCACCGAGTTTATTACTACATCACAACCCTATACTTGGGGAGTGAACATTCTACACTGAAACCTAGGTGGGCGCTACCCTAATGTTTGTGAGAAAACCACCCCATTCATCCGCTTTTTGAGATCGTTTTAGTGAAATTGCGAGTAAACTGCTACTAGTAAAGTATAGAATTATTTCCAAGTGTCCTAAAGGGGGGTGAATAGGACTTTTCAAAAATATTAATCCTACTTAATGCAAATATCAACTTTTAAACAATAGTAAGTAGGATTGATTGGTAGCAATAAGTCTCTTAAAGCTTTCTTCAATGCTCACTCAAAAAGCCAAGAAACAACTCCAAGTGATATATAGAATAAAATCCCAACAGTAAAAAAAACGAGCAGAAATCTATCGTTATCGATGCCATCGAAGTTTCCTTCGATGTCATTGAACCTTCTTTGATGACATCGACTCTTGCATCAAGATTTTTCAAATAGTTGCTGGACAAATCCAGTCCGATGTCATCGATCATCCTTCGATGCCATCGAAAGATGACTCGATGCCATTAAGATTTTCCTTGAAAAATACACTGAGTTTGCTGGACAATCCGAGCACTATTTCGATGTCATCGAACATTCTTTGATGCCATCGAAGTTTGAATTTTGATGTCATAGAAGACATTTCGATGCCATCGAGAATAAATTAATTTTCCCTTGAAAACTTCTGGACAGTTTTGTCCATATTTCAATGTCATCAAGAAGCCTTTCGATGCCATCGAATTTGAATTTCGATGTCATCGAAATAGCTTTGATGTCATAGAGAAATATATGATTTTCCTTATAAACTCTCTAGACAAACTAGTCCAAGAACCTTCTTCGATGTCATCGATGACTTAACTTCGATGTCATCGAAGGCAGTTCAATTGCATCGAAAATATAAGAGTTCATTCAAAGCTTGTTGGAGAGATTAATTTGGCCTAAGTTCGACGTCATCGAAGTAAGTTCAATGCCATCGAAACTTAAGTTTATATGCAGTATTTTTATAGTTTATTTGCCGGACTGTTAAGTTGTTGTTTCAATGCCATCGGACAGGTCTTCAATGACATCGAAGATGTCTCGATTGCACTTCGATGATATCGATAGAACATGTAATTTTCCAATTTGATTCATTTTCTACGAACTCTATAGTAACTCTATATCTAAACTTACCAAGGATTTTGCAAATATAATTTTGGACAAGTTTAGACTATTTTAAGTGGGGTTATTACCTGATAGGGTTTGGTTAGGGATGCAAGGCTCAATTTACTTATATAGCGAACTTGAACCTCTTCAACTTGATAAGTCTTCGGTCTTGTATTCTTCATATGGGGTTCAATGGACTCTAAGACTCGTCATTGACAAATAATGTCACTTTCATTTAGGACATAGGGCCAAAAATAAGCCAGATCCAATACTCAAGTGTGCTGAAAACATGATGATTGAACGTCCATAGTTGAAATATTAATGGGGTTACAAAAGTTTTGAATCAAGATAATATTTGTGTTTTCAGTTTATCTCAGCAGGAATGATGTTGCGAGCAGTGTGGATGACATGTAAACATGGCTGTCGACCCATAAAGGTTTTAGCAGTAGTAATTTCACCCACCTTTTCCTTTAGTGCGGCCCACTTCAGTCTTTGATTCTTCTTATTTTTGGTCTAAGTCTCAAAACAAGCTACAAAAAAGGGATGGACGGGTAGATTTCTCACAAACTTTACAGTGGATCCACTTAGATTTCCAATGCACGAACCTATGCGAAAGGCTTACGGACGCGGATTAGCTGCTGACAGGTTGAATAGCGAGCTACTGAAGTGACATCACCAAGTTAGGTAGACCCCACCATGATATATGCGTTGAATCCACACCGTCCATCCATTTGGAAATGTCGTTTTACGGCATGGGCCAAATAATGAGGCAAATCCAAAGCTTAAGTGGACCCCACCACAGAAAAACATTGGGGAGATTGATGCCCACCGTTGAAACCTTTCTAAGGCCCACCGTGCATCATGTTTATTTGAAATCTAACCTGTTCATAAGTTGACAAAGACATGAAAGAAGGGAAAACAACCATGATGTGTATTTGAAATCCACCTGTTCTCAAGTTAAAGACATGGAAAAAGGGAAAAGACGAATATCAGCTTGATGGAAAACTTTTGTGACCTTTATAAGTTTTTAACTCTCCCCACTGTTTTTTGTGATGGGTCTATTGGAGATGTGGATTTGACTCATTCTCTGGATCTTGCACTAAAATAATCTTTCCAAATGAATGGACTGCATGGATACAAAACATACATCATGGTGGCGTCCACGTAACTTGGTGACATCACTTCAGTAGTCTCTCGCTACTCAACCTGTCGGTAGCGAGGTGGCTACTGGACAGTGCTCTTGGGCCACACCATGATATATTTGTTTCATCAACTTTCCATTACATTTAGGGCATAAACCCAAAAATGAGATTGATTACACTCTCAAGTGGACAACACCACAGGAAAATAGAAGTGATTGAATGCTCACCATTAAAAACTTCCTAAGGCCCATTAAAATATTTATTTTCCATCCAACCTGTTGATTAGGTCACATAGACCTGGATGTGAAAACAAAAATATCAGGTTCATCCAAAACTTTTATGGCCCTAAGAAGTTTTTAAGGATGGGCATTCAATCACCACTGTTTCCTATGGTGTGGTCCACATGATATTTGGATCTGTCTCATTTTTGGGCTCATGCCTTAAAATGATCTATAAAAACATATAGATAGCATGGATGAAACGAAAACATCGTGGCGGGACCCACAAAGCACCGTCCAATCCGGATTTCCTGCTCGAGGCTTTTTCAGGAAGTGAAGTTCTTGAGCTGGGAAGTTCGGTTAGGTAACCTTGATTTTTTTTTGATAAATCCACGCCGTTCATCCGTTTTTACAGCTCATTTTAGGACATGAGCTAAAAAACGTGGTGGATCCAAAACTCAAGTAGTTCACACGAGAATAAACAGTGGGGAAAGAAATGCCTACCGTTGGAACCTTCCAGGGTCCACCTTGATGTTCCTGTGTCATCCAAACCCTTTATAAAGTCATAAAACATAGCCCGATACAAAACTTCTGTGCCCATACCCATACGAATGTTTCAAAATTGGTTGTTAAATCCCCACTGTTTCCTATTGTGTGGCCTAATTAAGTTTCAGATCCACATCATTTTTGGTATCAAGTCCTTAAATGATCCGTAAAATCAGATGGACGGGTTGGATTTATCATAGACGTCAAAGTGATCCCCACCTAGCTTCCCAGAGCTAAGAAAGCTCTTACCACGCAATCCACGTGGCAGCGATGCAAAAACTGGTCTTAGGGACTGTTTGATTTTCTAATTACAGTAGTGATTCAAGGTAGATGGGTAATAATTATTTACATTTGTATTTCCGGTTGGATTTTCAAGGCCACGTTGAGTGCCACTTCATTTATAGCACTCCCCGTGTCAATCGAGGAGAAAAATATTAAATTGTGGGCCCTCCATGATGTGTGTCTTATCCACACTGTCCATCCCTTTAGCCATCTCACTTTAGGTTATGAACCGGAAAATGAGGCAGATCCAAAGCTCAAGTGGACCACACCATAGGAAACAATGGGAATTGAACTCCTACCATTGAAAGCTTCTTGAGGACCCCATAAGTTTTAGATCAAGATGATATTTTTGTTTCCCCTTTATCTATGACTGTGTGACCTTATGAACAGATTGGATGACAAATAAACATCAATGTGGGTCCTAGGGAGAAAACAACTTTCAACCGTTGACGTCTATATGATCATTGTTCCTAAGGTGTGGTCTACTTGAGGTTTTTATTTGCCATATTTTTGAGCCCATGTCTTAGAATATGCTGTTAAAAAGGATGGATGGTGTGGATTAGGTCACATATATCATTATAGGGCCCATATATTTAAATAAGTAATAACATGATTTTTATGATCCAAATTTCAAAACGTAATTCCTAGCAAATTTCAAACAGGTGGAGTAGGTCATAAAAATTAAAGTTATCTCATCCGGATTCGATTCTGGTGAAAAATAAAGAGTTAACTCGGATTCGGCACTACAACATCTGGCCCCTGACTCGACTCTACACATGCAGGCGTCTATTAAGTCTTTCACCTGTTTACTTAGAATGGTTTCAACGGTTGGAGTTTCCATGTTCACTGTTTCCTGTCGCGTGGCCCACCTGAGCTTTGAATCTGCCTCACTTTCAGTGTAAAAACTAATGGACGGAGTGGATCTGTTACTGACATCACTGTTGACCACACAGAGCTTCCACTATTGCCTGGGTGGGCCACCATATTATTTAGATCCTTTCATAATTTGGGTACTTTTGCTTTAAAAAACATGAATGGCCATCGTAGGTTTGTGTTGGAATACTCAGTCGTCTCGAGCATCCTCATCGAAGGGAAGCCCAATCAGATAAACGGTTTGGATCGTTGAAGAAACACAAAATCCAACAACAGCTAGATGAAGACGTATCTTGTCGTAGCACGCGGGAGACGTATCCCAGCAAACCGGGACGCGGATTCCTGCGCTGGAAAGATAGGTGGGGCCCACCGTGATGTTTGTGAGAAATCCACACTGTCCATCCGTTTTGTGACCTCGTTTCAGTATGTGAAACTAAAAGTGAGCAGGATCCAAGAATCAAGTGGGCCGTACTAAAGGAAAAGGTGTTTAGGGAAATTCATACCGTTGAAACCTCCCTGGGGTGGAACGTGATGTTTACATGCCATCCATACCGTTCATAACGTAATTCCTGCTGGAATGAACTGAAAACACAAATATTAGCATGATTTAACACTTCTTAGGCCCACGAATATTTCAACTGTGGACGTTCAATCCTCAGGTTTTCAGGCCTGTTGAGTATTGGATCCGGTTCATTATTCTCTTAGCGTCCTAAATTGAACTCAAAAAACGGATGGACGGTGTGGATTTCTCACAAACATCACAGTGGGCACCAACTAGGTTTCCAGCGCAGGAAATCGGCGTCCAGCAAACCTATGATGTAACTCGCTCTCTACATATAGAGAGAGAGAGAGTGTGTCTATATATATATTTTGTAAAGAAGGAAGCCTTACATGTGATCTCTTTATAAAGAAGGAAGCCTTAGTTGTGAGCTGTTTGTTGGAGTAATTGAGAGTTTTGCTGGTAGTGGATGTGATGGAAGCAAATCTCAGTGATGAAGAAAATTCTTTCACTGACATTGTTCTTGGATTGCAACGGCTCTCTGTCACCATCAATGAAGGAGGAGGAAGAGGAGGGGATGAAGAAGCAGAAGCAGAACGTCGTGTCCATGGAGACTTTTCTTTCGTGAAGGAGACGCCTGAAAGAGGAGGAGAAAATGAAGAAGAAGAAATAGGAAGAGAAGAAGAACATACAAGCCAAGAAAGTTTTTCTTTATTCACACAGATGCTTGAAGAAGAAGAAGAAGAAGAAGAAGAAGAAGAAGGTGGTATCTACGAAGACTTAGGTTTCTTCCCACAGACGCCTGAAGAAGGATATGAAGAATATTATAACTATGGAATTGGAAGATGCTATACAAGTAATAATAAGGCAGTGATCGATGATGTTGAGTGCTTAGTTTTGGTTGTAGATAGATAGATAGGCGTGTGGAGTGAGGGAACCTCAATTTTATTTTATTTTATTTTGAGAAGATTTTGAATTCGCCTCGTTTGGCACCGCGGATTCAGAATACTCATGTTAGAAATCTCCAGGATTTGAAATACCTAAATTTGGAATCCTCCAATTGTGTTTGGCACCCTAGATTAGAATGCATTGTGATCCAAAATAACTTATGCACTTAAGTTATGTAATATATTCATAAGAGTTTGAATTTAATTAATAAATCAATTCTAACATCCCTAATTAGTATACGTATATAATGTTTGACATAATTATTGTAATAAGTTCTTCTTTTTTTTTAACTGTTCATTTACATAGGCAATGTTTGGACTGCTCATATCATTCCATTGAAATAATTATAGTAGTGATGCGGCTGATAATCTGATTACAGATTGTTTTGGGTATTATCAATAGGCCACGTGCCCAATTAATTAGGAATCCGGGTCCTCTACTTGCCACAAGTAGAAAAAATTCTACTTGTTGCGATTTAATTAGGCCACATCATCACACATTGCATTTAATGCATAATGCTGATAACTTGAGTGATGATGTAGACCAACAACGATGCAGGAAAATAGAATTTCCCTGCTTGCCACAGGCAGAAGACCTCAGACTTCGTAGATTAGTAGTCTAACACATGTTATACATGACTGATGGAAAAGTGAAAAAAAAAAAGATGAGTAGGAAATCCAAGCAACAAAGAGGGCTTGCAAAACTCACCAAAAGTGAGGATTCCAAATCCCCCAGGATTTAGAATACCCTCTGATATAGCCTACCAAACCCTGGAATCCTTGGTGCCAAATGACCCTTGGTAGACACGACGGTCTCAGAAAATTTTAAGTTTCATAAAGGGAATCTACCTCTTTTATTTACCAAAATAAAAAATAAAAAATGACATGATCTGGTATGGTAAACTTTTTGGGCATCCATTCATCCCATTAATGCACCAAAGTGGGCCTTATATGCAACTAATTGTAGGAGTTCCCATGGTTTGATCTACATATCTCATGTGGTTGGGACCTGTATGCGGGGCATAAAATACCCAAGCTCTTTGGAGCCACTATATTTGTAAATGTGAAATCCATTCCGTCCATCAGGTCCGCGCCTTGATTGTGGCCACAATGCCCAAAATCAGCGAGATTCACAACTCAAGTGGGCCACTTCACAGGATAAAATGGGGATGGAATGCTAAGCGTAGGTTAGTGTATGGGGTTATCATGGAGTGTATCAATTTTATGGCCACAGATCAAATGGATAGAATTGTCTAATCAGAGTGATCTTTGAGACAAACTATATATGCACGTGGGCTGACCTGATCTGGACCGTACACTTGAGTGTATCCCACCATGTGCAACCTACACATGGATTGTTCCAAATTAGTCCATATCAAGGGTACAGCCACCTGATGAACCGTCCAGATCATGGACAATCATGCCACACGTGCATGATCCTCAGCCGACCCTCAGGAAGCGTGTAAACAGTTTTGTGCAGTATCAATACAATCCCTATCACTCAAACTGGTGGATAAAATATCCAATTGTTACAGGAACACATTTTCTTTTGCCCCTAAAGGGTTTTTCTAATGAGTTCATTGAGACTCCACAGATGAATGGTCGAGATTCACACATGACATTTTTGCTAGAGCTGCAATATCTAACTTGCAGATAGCCAGTGGTCCACTCATCACCTGGCACCAAAATAATAATAATAAATAAATATATATATAATCAGCTTGGCCACGCTGTTGAATTCAATGGATAGCAAATGGCCTGACCCACTGTATAAGTGTGCCTGCCTAATGAGTTAGCAACTACTTCCACACCAGACGATCTAACAGTGTAATAGCAATTCCAAAAGACGTAGAGACCAGGAAATGGGATAGGCATTACCAAAAATCTATCAGAAGAATCTTGTATTGTCTTCAATGCCGCTCCTTCCGAACCTCTTTTGGGTGGATTGGAGAGGTTTGTTCATTAAGACAGCGGGTGCAAAATCATTTCTTTTGATCCAATCGACACGAATTCCCCATTTCTTTTTCTATTTCTTTTTTTCGGGCTTGTTTTGGAGCATGGATTTGAAACCCTAGATTTTGAACCCTATACTACAGATTCAAACCCAACCTGGATTTTCAAAAATCGTGTTTGGTAGCCTGGATTTCAACTTTGAAGATGCATATATCCATAGGATAATGAATTGTGATGGGGTAAATTGTCTGAAAATATTTTAATATGACAAACATATGCAACATGTAAGAAGATCATTACATTGAGCCCATTATAAGCTAGCCTTGGTCAAAATATGGCACTTCCGAGCATCAGGCAGCCCACAAATAGGGGCTCACTGATTTTATAAGTAAAACAAAATCTCATATTTCTATTTTGTGGTTTTCAATTTTTTCTATGATGTGGCCCACATAATGATTTTGTTGTATTACATCATCATGGTGCGAATTAGGGGTGTCAATGGGCCGTGCTTGGATCTGACAAAATCAGAATTTTGAATAGGGCCAGCCTGACGGCCCGGCTTGAAACAGTTCAAAATCCGGGCCGAGACTTACAGGCCTAGCCCGTTGACAGCCCTAGTGCAAATGCAAGTGAAAATATCCAATGATATAAATGAGTATAAATACCTTAAAGAGAAGAAAATGATAGTTATGTTCAAGCCCCAAGGGGATTGAAAATCCTGAATTTTGCAACTTAGCTTTTTTCTACGTTTTAAGAAAGGCCAAAATCCTGAATTTCAAATCTTGTTAGAATTGGAATCAGGAATTTCAAGGGTGCCAAAGTTCCCAACCGCCCCCAAAATCCTGGATTTTCAAGGGGGACAAACAACCCCTTATCTAATCTTGTGGGATTACCAACAGGGTTCAGATAACATATAACAGTTCACACCTAAAATGCAAGTCCCATGGCACTGATGATACCCATTTCTACCTTAAAAAAATAATTGATAACTTGATTATGATAATACAATTACAGGGTTACGCACATCATATGCGATCACATTGTTAATTAAGAACCCAAATCAGCAATATTGAATTTGAATTGAAGAATTATAAATTCCGAGAGGCCGGCATGTCACCGTTGTCTTTAGGTGGGACAACTGCATGGAGAAGAGAAGGAAAGGAAATAAATAACCAGAAAAAGAAAGAAGTTGCATAAATGGATGTGCATGAAGCTGTTGTAGGTTGCAATAGAGTTAAATAACACAAACTTGCAATGGAACTGAAAGAGCAGATATGATATAGCGAGAGGGGCAAGTACATGACAACACCAACTTCATTCCAATACTGAATGAGATGAAATTGCATTCCTTTCCAGTGGTACCCTTGTTTTCTTACAGTTTCGCTTGTCATCCTTTTTCTTAGCTCAATAAAACTCTTTACATTTTTCACTCTTTTTTAATGCTACATTATCATTACAAGTTGAGAACTGTAGAGAAAAAGACCATAGCTGTATTCATGTTCTGATATTATTATACCATAGCTGTATTCATGTCTGATATTATTATACCATCTTTTGATTCTGTGTCACTTCAGTGTATTTCATTTTAGAGCAAACTGCAACTACGACCTGGTGTCATGATTGTTTTGCAATTAGAACGGGTGACACTAAAAGGTTAACATTGGAACTGCACCCACTTTTAAAAAAGCCTCTTCTTATGCCCCCATCTATCTTGGGTCAGGAAGTTCAGGAGAAAGATGCCCTTCACGGCCGCTTCAGCCACCCCTCCAGTGGACAGTGGATGAGAAAAGGTGAGTTTTATGTGTGAAAATGAGGCCTATGGTTCGATGATAGAGAATATTGACCTGATGCGCTCCAACATTAATCAATCATATTATGTATTAACCTCCCAGATTGAGAATATTATTCATCCAATTTTTTTATATTTTTTGAATGTCCATATGATGTTGTCATGTCTTTATTCATTCAATCATTTTTTAATTATTTTTTATTTTTACTTTTGAATATTAGATTGCAAAAATGATCATGTCAAGGGCAACAATGCAGAATTGTCATAACATGGAGGCATGGGTGCAATTTGATCTTTATTCACATATTAATATAATTCTTTTAAAAACTAATGCAGTAGAATCATCATCAACATTACTGTCGCTGTCATCATCAGTCTTGTCCCAGCTATTTAAGTTGGCAACTAATATTCATAGAATATCACTGGCACACTGATCCACTATCTCAACCTACATGTTGCAGCGACGTACAAAGTGATCAAGACCATTGACACCATAGGGATAAGCTTATAGCCAAAAGGTCATTGGGATAGGATGGTAGTGCCTCAGTGGTCTCGTTGGATTTTTATGAAACGCAACCGAATTTTAAAGGGTTTTCGAAAAACTGAATTTAAAATTAGCCCTAGGATTCCCCGTCTTTAATAATCTCAAATTTCTACAAAATCTAAAACCCAAGAGATTAATGGTTTAGATTACCAAAAATGGACACACGCAATGTAGAATGTAGAACCGTTGCCGATGCTACTCTACGAGCGTAGGAAGTGTCTCTACAATCTATCCCAGGTGTAGGAGAGATTTCTAAGCCAGCCCTCGGGGTAAGGCTGAAGCGATACACGTCCATGCCAAGTGGACCCCACATGCACTTTGCATGGAGGGTGACATGAGATAAAAGATGGACCCTCCCTCCCTCCCTCCTTGCCGGGGTGGGGGTCGAAGATAGAATTTATTTATAAGGGTTAGGGTTACAGGGGTGTACCACTTATGGTGTTCCACTACCCTACAGTTTTCCAGTCTCTACATGAATGGAAACCCGCAAACTGCCTTATACATGTATGTGCTTAAGAACCAATCCTTCCACTAGCATGGCCATCCCCAAAGACCCATAACACATTAACGATCAAGTGGTGGACCATCAGATTTTTTCCTTTTTTCTGTTGCGTTTACCATCACCAAAGACCATCGAATTACCATTAAGTGTAATTAAAACAATTTCAACACTTAAAATAAAACTTCACTGGTTGAAAACCTTTGTAAAGCCCTTTTAAAGCCATGTAAGTACTGGGCCCAGCCAAAAAACACTTGATGAACCTCTGATCTCTTGGATCTCAATAAATTAGTCCCTAATAAACCAATGGATCCCTCGCTGGCCCGTGTAAGGATCAACAGACCCTAACTGATGCACCCAGCCACACCTACTTCTATTAACCATGCGGTAGCCTCGTAAAGAGAGTCAAAGCACATAGATATTCACACCCTCACATGTCCACAAGTCTAAGGATTAATTGTTCCAATGCATCAAGTCTAATCATAGTCCGGACGAATGGGCCCCCCAAACTAGCGACTTGATATTAATCCACCAAGACAAGTGCCTAAGAGGTTGAACAAGATCTTGTATCAATGGCACACTCATACTCCTATATGGGGTAGGGCCATGGATATGAATATCGGTATCGTATCAGCCAATACGATCGTATCATATCCATATCAGCACAAGACGATACAAGATACGGGGTCGTATCGGCCCGATATAAAAAAATCTGACACGTATCGGTCTGTATCGGCCAATACGAGGCATATCGACACTGATGCAGGGCCAATACACCCATAAAAGCTCAATTTTGAATTATTATTTTTTTCAAAATTTCACTCGTCTCTTCTTCTTTTTCTTTTTTTCATTTAAACCATGGAAGAAGCTTAAAGACTCATTTTAGGCTAGATCTAGACCGATTTTGAGATCAAAACAAATTATTTGAATGAGATTCAACAAATTGAAGCAAAGCGGACCATTATGGGAAAAATCGGAAAGGGTAAACATTCACTTTCTTTTTTATATTGTCATATTCTTTTGTTGTATTTCAATTTAATGGGGCCATTGTTCACCAAATCATGCTTGATTTGTATGAAATTAGGGCCCACTTAGTTGACCTTCAAGAAGTCAAATCGACAGACAACATTCTTATCAAAAAATGGGTTGATACACCATTGAATACATGGTCAAAATACCAAAAAATAAATCTGATAGATTCTTGTGTATCTTATTTTTTCCTATTTTTCTTTTTCTTTTTTCCATATTTTTTTGCTTTAAAAAATGATCTGAACAATACAGGCCGATACGGCCCCGATACCAATACGCAACGTCGTATCGTATCATTTTTCCGCCTAGCCAATACGTCGACCGATACTAACATTCAAAACCATGGGTAGGGAGAAAGGATACTGATGCAGGACAATTAACCACTTGCTCTAAAAGCTCGAATTGTTAGAGTATGGCGAATTAATCCCTTTATCTCATAGCCCAGGCCCCACATCTCATGGGTTTAGGACCTTGGCCGAACCCCCTTCGTGGGCCCCAAATCACATGGGTCGCCCACCCCCAATGTGTCCCCGCATCCCACGGGCTACCCCACTCGAGCTCGGTGTGAAATGCGCATTAATCACCCCTAGTGAGGAGTCTCGAACACGAGACCTCCCCCGTGAGCCCCAAATCACAAGGGTCACCCACCCCGAGTGTGCCCCTGCATCCCACAGGCGACCTCACTCGAGCCCAGTGTGAAAATGCCCCTGCATTAATCACCCCCGGTGAGGAGTCTCGAACACGAGACCTCCCACTCTGATACCAATTGATGCAGGACAATTAACCACTTGCTCTAAAAGCTTGAACTGTTAGAGTATGGCGAATTAATCCCTTTATCTCATAGCTTAGGCCCCACATCTCATGGGTTTAGGACCTCGGCCGAAACCCCCTTCGTGGGCCCCAAATCACATGGGTCGCCCACCCCCAATGTGTCCCCGCATCCCACGGGCCGCACTCGAGTCCGGTATGAAATGCGCATTAATCACCCCTGGTGAGGAGTCTCAAACACGAGACCTCCCCCGTGGGCCCCAAATCACATGGGTCACCCACCCCGAGTGTGCCCCTTATATCCCATAGGCGACCCCACTCGAGCCTAGTGTGAAAATGCCCCTGCATTAGATACCCACACCAAGTCAAGCCCAATGGTGGTGATTATCTATCCTAACCCAAGTTAGTCCTCTCACACAAGATTATCATATCTTCTATCATATGATGACCATAGGTTTGTCCCAAAACCTATGATGTTCATGGCGTATAAGGTACAGAGATTCATGGACCACAATTCTCCCATGGTCAATGATTGGTATCTTATCTTGAGTTCCCAATGACAACCAAAGGAATCACTCCTACCACTTAACCCATATCCATGCATGTTTAAGGTGACTTCACATATTAACTATGGCACAAGAATTTGTCCATCTAGGACACTTGGTCATCATGATCTGCGATTGAAATCATCATCACATCCACATTGCCAATGGATTGGGCTCACATTGGGTTTTTTAGGCACAACTCTCACTTGCCCTAAAACCAATCCGTGCTTAAATCCCTCAAGCACACACGTCGGACTGGACTTATAAGCCAAGATGATTAAGGAGCCATATTAGTCCTCTCAAAGTCCAAATTGTCTCTCTAATGGCAACTCCCACTAACCTACACAATTAACCACAGACCAGGTATAGCTGCACATCACGCTAGTTCCACAGTTGGCAGGTCTATAGCATGCATTTGAACCACAATCATAACCCAATCACTCGATAACTCTAGTTCACTCAAGAACTCCATGATCCATTGAGAGAGTAATGTATCTCACACACTTGGATCATCATGGAACTGACCAGCATATCTTATGTTAAACCAAATGGTGTTACCATAAGAGTAACTCAAGCAAACCAGTATTGGACACATCACCATGAGAGACCTTACACCCACATAAGTGGATCCAAAACCGAAAGTTGTTCTAACACGAACATCCTCCAGTACAATCACTAAACCATGGTGTTTACGGTGTCCATTTTCCTCTAACTAGGACATCTTGTCTCTACTTCCATCCAAGTGCACCCTATTCCATCCCTAGTGGGGGTGGCTAACAGTGAGGTCTTGGTATCGATCCCTAGTGGGGGTGGCTAACAGTGAAGTGTAAACTGACAATGGGGTGTACTAACAAGCTAACAAAAAAAAAGTGCACCCTATTCCATCCAGCCCAAAGGCAAGGAACATTTCACCTTAGGGATTTATCGTGAACTAATTAACCATGCCTTTCGGCATCCATCCCTAAGTGATATGTCTGAGTTAATGTCATCTAAGTAACGTCTTAGAACAAACCCATACCATGAAAGGAAAATAGTCACACTAGCAATGTTGTCAAATGGAATAAGTGATCTCGTGACCTAGGGGGTAGTGCACTTATGCAATGGCATATTCGCATATGCGATGGCACAGTCCCCCAACTTTTTTCTTTTTTGAAAAAAAAAAAAAAGGAAATTCAAAGAAAAATGATAAAACTAAATGAAAAATTATGTTAAAAAAAAAAAACTACTAGTGTAGGGAATTGTTTTTTGGAGTATAAGACCCTAACAAGTCAACTAGCAACTGCTCAAATGAATGCATATACTAAAAGAGGTGAAAAAACAACATATAAATTTTGTTGATGTCATTATAAGGGAGAATGATAGTAATAGAGTATGAGAGAGAGAGAGAGGGAGAGAGTAAGAGACCTGAGAGATTAGAGAGATTGAGAGATGTCATTTTAAGAGAGAATGATAGTAATAGAGTATGGGATAAAGAGAGAGAGACTAGAGAGATTGAGGGATGAGAGTATGAGAGAGAAAATAAAAGAGTAATAGAGTTGTGAAAATTGGGAGGCTATGCCATCGCATAGTGTTTACACAATGGCATAACCGCATAACTATGGCTTATGCGGTCACATGCTTCTTTGTGTGATTGCGTAAGCCCCAAAAGCACAATAACTGCATATGTCACTGGCATATATGGTCCACTGGTCTAAACTGGCATATGCAATGGCAAAAGTGCTTATGTGATCACATATGACAACACTACACACTAGTAATATAGCTCTCCGTCACATACAATGTGATCGACATCTCTATCCCTAGTGCTCACAATCAAACGAGATCATGTATTCGTTCATGCATCACACTAGTGTTATCAACCATGCCTTTCGACACATCGCTATCGCTCCTTTCTTTCCCCCCCCCCCCCCCCCCCCCCCCCCCCCCCCCCCCCCCCCCAACTAGGGATCGATACCAAGACCTCAAGTGTTGAAACGAGGTATCCCCACTCAGTCTGCCAGTTGAGCTATGGATCTGGGTGTATCCATCCCTACTTGATATCTCTAGATTAGTGTCATTTAAGTAACGCCTCAAATCAAACCCATAGCATAAAAGGAAAATAGTCACACTAGTAACACAGCTCTCCATCACATACAATGTAATCAACATCTCTGTCCCTGGCGCTCACAATCAGGCAAGATCAACATGTTATTCATTCATGCATCAAACTACTGTTATTTGTGGGAATAGGTCTCTCTTGTGATTCATAATGTATCACCAAGCTTCAGCTCCCCATCACCATCACCTAGCACATGGGTGGTGACTAAAATCGTTTTACAAATATCAGGACATGTGATTGGATTGAGGTGCATGTACTGAGAACTTCTACCCAATCCCCATCATCCCAAAAATCCACACAAGACATTGGTATCAATCTTTACTAAGACTTGATGGAATCACGTGACTAATGCATTATCTCTCTTTGAGGCCCATGGAAGGAAAGCAAAACCCAGTCCCTAAAACAGGATTAACCTTAGAGAGTGAAAGAACCACTCACTTCTGCATCCCAAGCATGAATCACAACACAAGACAATGGTAAAACATATAGAAACCATAAAGGAGGAATCAAAACCATCATCATGTATGATTAACCACCGTTTCTCAAACGAATGGCTATAATTTAGTTTTGAAACAAACTAAAGCATGTAAGTTGGGTTATAGACCCTAAACCCAAGTTCTCTAGTCTATTGTAGGTCCATACTCCAAGCCTCGATCAGCTCCTCTGCTCCTACCTTGGCCTATGCACGCTCGTCCCTTTCTTCACTTTCCATCCTGTCCCTTTTGATTCTCTTTATCGGCACAGTTTAGCAATTTGTCAAATTAACCTATGGGATCTCGGGAAAGTGAAAGGAGACAGCCTTTCCTACATTTGCTTCCCTGACGAGTTGCTTCTTGTATGTCATGCACTTATTCCTTAATTCTAATCCACATAAATGTTTCCAACAGGCTTGGGCAACAACTATTCCCTTTTCAATGCAACCAGCTAGTGCAATCCAAATGTGATATCCCAGAGATTCCAAGATCACCATGGGAACAATGTATAATCCCCAAACATGGAATGGGATTTGGTGTAAAACTCTCAATTCTAAGACAATACCTGATGGTTGGTAATTATTACTTTAAGACAATTCCATGATTCCATCCCACCTAATCTCATGCACCAAACAAGCATACCACCTAATCCCATGCATGTAGTGTTTTAAATAGCAAATAGTGCGTAGCGTAGCGTTCACCCCTTTGAAGTGTGAGGCGTAAATTATAGCGTGTAGCGTAGCGTTCACCCCTCTGAAGTGTGAGGCATAAACTACATAGCATGTTGCATAAGCTACATGCCACTTCTAGATTTTTAATGAAGGTTTCGCTTGGTTGCACCAATTTCATTATATTCTACACCAAATTATACTGATTAGTAATGAAATTTTAACGAAATTTCACGATATTTGGTGCAACCAAACACAACCTAAAGTAATAGGAAAGCATAATGATAAAGTATAAAGGTAAAGAAAGAACATTGGAACTAATTTAATACTATTACTTATACGATTTTTACTAGAAGCATTGAAAAGATTAATGAATTTTTATTGAAAATAGGAAAAATGTAACAAATAAGTGAAAACAGTGACTGATTTTATTGTAGTGAAAAATAACATCTAATGTGATCCAATTAGCATGTAGTGTATGCAAATTATCATATAACCTAGGTTACACACGACTTTAAGCTATTTTCATGAGCTACGTAGCGTTAAGGCTAAGCTACGCTACATAGCATCAACTACACGCTACATAGCGTAGCTATTTAAAACACTGAGTGCATAGGATTAGGTGGGATGGAATTGTCTTAAAGTAATAATTACCGGTAGTCAAGGATTGTCGTGGAATTGGGAGTTGTACACCAAATATCATTCTATATTTGGATTGTACAATCCCCATGATGATCCCGGAATCACAATCCCTATGATGATCCCGGAATCTCTAGGATACCACATTTGGATTGTACCAGGTGGTTACATTGAAAACGAAACGACTATGGCCCAAGCCTGTTTGGAAACATTGACGTGGATTAGAATAAGCCATGTTTGGATTGCGACATGGTCATACGTGGATCAATGTGTCTTGCCAACACCACCCTTGCCGAGAATGTTCGTTGGTGTTGTGTGGCCCACGAAGATGGATGACTCATTTGACCGCGCCCTCAGTGTCATCATCTATTACAACACCTATTCAAATGGGACAGAAATGGATTGGAAAGAAGATCTGAATTACACCATTGTTCCATGAAATAGACAAGCCCTGTGGCCACCATTACAATTGAACAACAAGGTCTAAAATACACAAAATAAATATTTCCAAGTGTAGAAAAAATCATATTGCACTCTGCTCTACAACGAAAAATTGGAAGAATCTCAAATAAGGGAAGGCTCAATTGTCTGATTATTCTTTGATCCAAGAATTTTTTTTAAAATGGAGCATCTGTACTTGGACATGCAAGACACATACCGAAAGTGAAGGTGGCATCTCCCTCAGACACCATTCTTTAAAAAATTAGCCCTCAAGCCCTTTCTAGAAGATCTCGATCAGAATGAATCCCCTACTCGTTGTTCAACTATACCAATCAGAATATCATATACAGACAGAAAAAACTCAACAGTGAATGGAAACCCTACGGATGGCTAACCAAAGGCTTCCATCATACAATCCGTCGATCGGTCGCTGGCTACAATGAAAGCAAACGACAAAGTTGTCTCCTTCAAGTTTCATCCTTTTATCAAGCAATGGATTTGGAGGATTCACTACAAGCCTCAGAAACGATTTTTTCTCTCTCAAATCTCTCGAGGAATTCACTAGATATGATAGCCGATCTTGCAAATCAAAGACAGATTGGGAGAATCCCTCTTAAATCGATACCTTACGAGTGTGGATTACAATGCCCTAAACCATCATCGATGGATGAAGTCCCCAAATGAGGGGTTGCGTTCAAAACGTGGTGATGTAGCATGATGGAAATATCCTAGAATGAAAGATGAGAAATCAATTTACACATTAATTTCAGCAATCAACATGTAAAATAAAACATATTCACATAATAGATTTGGAAATTCAGATTTATAACATGAAAGTCAAGGTTATCACATTCATGGTGCACAAAAATATAAATAATTCAAGAGTGGCCCACTTGGAAGTAGGGACTTCCAACGTAGCGTGGGTAGTGCAACAACCATGTGGATAAATGATGATGCAATCAAAATTCTGATTTAGGGAAAGTTTCACCAATAAAAAATAAAAAAATAAAAATCAGATTTTCATTAGGGTTTTGAATTCATAGATGGAGATTTAGGATTGTTTTTTTTTTTTTTGGATTCAAAAGATCTAGGGATTAGGGAGGTTTGGAGGGAAAACCCCAAACAGGGACCCACACGTGGCTTCCCATATGGACGCACGTGCGTGCGTGTGGGTCCACACGTGGCTAGGTAAAAGGGAAGAAAGAGGGGGAGGATTGAGTAGGGTTTTGATGGGTTGAGAGGATTGTTATAGAAGGGGAAGGAAGAAGACAAGCGAAGAAGAATACCCTTTTGAAGAAGAAAAAGAGAAATGATACACCTTGGGAAATCCACCACCAAACAAACCTCTACCCTTCCACAATTCAATTGGAATGGAGGGTTTCTCACAAACCCTAAAACACAAGGAGAAAAATTCATTCTCACTAGAGACTTCTCTCTTCTTTTTTCTTCTCAATAACTCCACTAGGGTCTCCTCCACTTGCTTGGTTATGTGCTGGGGCGACAGCCAATGTCCAAAGTGTACAAGAACCCGGTGATGTCCAAATGAGAACGCTATTGAGATTTGGATTAGACATCAAGATTGGCATGATGATTCGCATATGACATTCATGCATTGCATCATATTTGGTATTCATATACTTAGGATTGTGGATGCGTAAATACAATTTAAGTGACATATATATTGTGGACCACGACCCCCAATACGTATGGGACTATTAGGGATACATCCTGGAATTACTTCGCATATTAGGTATAAGACTAGCATGTGTTGTAACCCTAGGTGCGAGACCCTACCAGTGCACGATACTACGCACCATGACTCAATCATTTAGTATTCGCTCTTAAATTCTTGTATCATGTCTATGTGATGACATGCCTCTCTCACGTTATTTCATAGCATATATTGTATAACCTTGGTACGGCTAGATGTATGATTGACCTCCATCATTTCTGCTTACTCTGATATTGATATATTGATGTAATATAATGTCACACGTATTGCGCACACATACACACGCTCTACAAAGCTTTATTAAAAGCTTAGCATTTGATGCGTATGAGCATATGAATAGGCATGGTATGCATTAATCATATTATCAGTGTCAAACATATCAGGCCAGGTATACTAGCATGTTACCGAACTGGCGCACATATACATATTCTCATTCGTACATGCCATTTAGGTGCACAACACATAAAATGGTCTAATATAAAGAGAGGGCCATATCAATAAGGGCCATATCAATATGCTATAGCAATCATACACGCAACCATCAGAGCAATCACAAGAGGTAGGTCCTACTTGGAACGCCTAAATACACAAATAATCATAGTGGGGTTCACAACGAACTCCTAACAAGTTGGATGGCAAATAAATAGTACAATAAGCCCTTGGAAGTATTCAATGGTAAGCACTCAATCACCACTATTCTCTTGGTGGGACCCACCCCAAAACCGGGCCATGTATGGTCAAATGAGTTGCCCCACAGATGGATAGAGTGGATACAACATCAAGTGCATCCCACAATCTAAGATGATCTCACAAAAGAGGTGGATGGTGCAGATAACACACACACACACACACACACACCACACCACACACACACACACACACACATATATATATCATGGTGGGTCCCACAAGTACCCAATCTTGGTGAACCAGAGAAGGTTTCAACAGTGGATGCTCCACCTCACTGTTTCCTATGGTGGGGTTCACCTAAGATTTGGATCCAACTCTTAGGGCTTCACGTTCAGTGGGTGGGTCCCACTGATGAAGTGAGTCCACTCCTAATGGTTGCAAGAACAAATGGATGGAGCAGATGAACAATGCCATCATCATGTATGCAAATCAGTGAGGTTTCCTAATGCAGGGGCATTTCACACCGAACTTGAGTGGGGTAGCTCATGGGATGCGAGGACACACTCGGGGTGGGCAGCCCATGTGATTTGGGGCCCATGAGCCCACGAGGGGGGTTCGGCCGAGGTCCTAACCCATGAGATGTGGGGCCTGGGCTATGAGATAAAGGGATTAATTCGTCATACTCTAACAGTTCGAGCTTTTAGAGCAAGTGGTTAATTGTCCTGCATCAAATTGGTATTAGAGCGGGAGGTCTCGGATTCGAGACTCCTCACCGGGGGTGATTAATGCAGGGGCATTTCACACCGGGCTCGAGTGGGGTAGCCCGTGGGATGCGGGGACACACTCGGGGTGGGCGGCCCATGTGATTTGGGGCCCACGAGCCCACGAGGGGGGTTCGGCCGAGGTCCTAACCCATGAGATGTGGGGCCTGGGCTATAAGATAAAAGGATTAATTCGCCATACTCTAATAGTTCGAGCTTTTAGAGCAAGTGGTTAATTGTCCTGCATCATTTCCACAGTAGATAGGTATGTCCCCATTTGGAATGGGCTGTGAAAATGGGTGGACGGTTGGATATAACACATACAACATGGTGGCATTCACAATGAGCCGCACGATTCAACACGTTACAGGAGTCCCCACTATCTAGTGGACCCCTGGATGGTCTAGATCTTGGACAGGGTGGGTGGTGTAGATAAACCCATTCGTCGTTGTGGACCCCACAGCTTCTGTTGAGCCACGGCTTGTAACCAAGCTAACATTTGTGACTTCCTAAGTCCATTTGACCTCCTCAACAAGTGTGATGGTAAATAAATACCAGTGTGGGCCAAGGAAGCATTCAATGGCAAACGTTCAATCCAACGTTATCCAGTAGGCCCACTCTAATAAGCTAGAAAACAAATGGACGTCTGGGCATGCAACACATCCTGCAAGGTGGGTGCCCAGGGAGTTTCAATTGTGGTCACTCCCACTGATTTCAACCGTGCAGCCCACCTAAACTTTCGGTCTGCCTCAAACGTGTGGGCCATGGGAAAGGTTACAACAATAGGCATCACTATCTCCACTATTTTCTTACAGTTGGGCCCACACAAGCTTTTGAATCAAGCTGATATTTGTGTGGTCCCTCCATACAAATCCGCATGACCTTATGGATGGGTTAGATGGCAAAGAAACATCATGGTGGGGCCTTAAGAAGGTTTCAATGGTGGATGTCACTATCCCCACTGTTTTCTATTGTGTTACCCACCTAAGATGTAGATATGTCTCAATTTTAGGCTCTAGCCCAAAAATGATTTGGGAAGATGAATGGACGACGTAGATGAAACACATGCATAACGCCCAAAGGGGCTTCCGCCCCACGCTATTGGACGCAGCATCCTCTAAACGCTACTATTCCAGTGGCATTTATTTTTTTTCTTGTCCTTTTGTTTTCTTCTTTCTTCTTTTTTGATGTACTGGCTAGGTGGGGCCTGTTTTGGTCCGTCCATTATGTCAGGCAGCCCAAGGCAAGCCCAGAGAGACCTTGTTTGAGTATTTTTGGTAGCATATAAAGACCACGATGGCCTTAGAAAAGGTTTCAACAATAGACATTCAACCCCACTATTTCGTGTAGTATGGCCCACCTGAGGTTTGGATGTCTCATTTTTTGGGCCTAGCCCTAAAATGATATGGCAAAGATGGATGGACGGTATGGATGAAACATATACATCATGGTGGGGCCCACGAATGGAACCCCTTTCCCATGTGCGCACATAGGGTGGAGAGGATGGTGGCAACACCACCTTGGAGCCAAGACGGCGGAGTTACCACCGTCTTCGCTCCAAAACAGTGGGGCCACCGCCGTCTTCACTCCAAATCAGCTTGATTCGCCCCTAGGCCACTTCCATAATCCAGATCTGCATGATACACGATTAAAAATAAAAACAAACGCCATGGTTGGACGACTCGGATCATAAGGCCACTTCACTAATAACCCTCTACTACTAATCTTCTCTCTACCTCTGAATTTGATCGCGAAAGCCTGCTTAAAATAGGGGGATTTTGGGTGACACATAAGGGTAAAAGGGAAAAGATCATCTAAAGCATTACCCATCAGAACCTGGAAGGGTGCATTTTCGCCAGGCTCAGGCGAGCCGAAGCAGACAATAATTGCGAAAATTGAAAATTTTTCCCTGCTGCACATTCTAGCGTAATTCGACTCAATCTGACCTGACAGTTATCTGACCGACATTATTTTACCCGTGAAACTATTCTCTGGGTATGGTTTATCTGAACATTAAGGTGTCTATAATGGACAAAAGGGAATTTTTAAAGGTTTAGGTATAACTGTGATTCAAAGTAACATGTGTGCATGTCCCGTATACAAAATGACAGGTGGTTTTTAGTTGTACCCCATGTGTTTCGTAATGATCAGTTTATTTTGATATTTTGGTGGCCCATTTGGCGGATACAAGTATGATAGACGGTCAGATAATAGGAAAAAATCGAAGTAATCGGATGGTTAGAACCTTGATCGTGTAATCGCATCATTGTACGGTTAATTTTGTAAATGGACAAGCACGGAGTGGGTTTTTGGGGTGATCTATGTATATTGATAAGTTAAAATGATTGTTCGCGCATACAGGTTACTCGGATCATCGATCCAACGGTAGGTTAAGCATATTCATAGGTGACGAACAAGATGAACGGATCTAAATCTTAATTTGATGCATAAACGAGCGGATATGGACATCTGGTAATTGGTTTATTACAATCAGGTGGTCCAAAATCGACGTGAACGGTCAGATATCTTCATCTAGTGGCGAGTAGTCGATTGGACGTTCGGTCTTTGACGTAAGGAATGAATACCACGGTATATGCCTTACACAATACACACACACATACGGTATATGCCTTACACAACACACACACACACACACACACACACACACCACACACACACACACACACACACACACACACACACACACACACACACACACAGCTGGGCATCGGACCGAGTCGGATCGGATTGGGTCCAACTCGACTCGGTCCGGAATCTACATGGGCCAACTCGAACTCGGACCGATCCAGGACCGAGTCCGGGTCATCTGACTCGGACCGACCCGAACCCCTGCTGTCCTGAGCCGATCCGAGTCCAACTCGGTCACGAAAAGCGAGTCGAATCGGATTGGGCAAAGTTCGGATCGATTCTTTTTACACTAAATTTGGTTATTAGCAGTAATAGAAGCATTGCTTCAAAGATTGGTATTTACTGCCAGTAGCTTCTTTTTCAGCTTAGTGTTCCAGTAATTCCAGCTTCTTTTTTGAGCATCCTCTACTTGGGGGGAAGAATCAACCTTATCAAACTCATCACTAAGCTTTCTAGCTCTTTTACGAGGAAGGGTGCCTCCATCAGGCACTTGATCAAGGGAGGAGGATGTAGGCATTGTTTTCTACTAACCCTTACGAGCATCATGGATTTCTGGATCACAGCAGGGAGGGTTTTTTTCTTTCTTTTTTTTCCCTTGTTTAATCCGCCCCAGATTGTGATTGGGTAAAATTCCAGACACAAATGAAATTATCCCGCTTTATCTATGAGAGGACAAGCATCCCACTAAAGCGAATTTTTATAGATATCTAAACGAGCCTAAAGAGGTAATGATCAGAAATGGATTTCGAATGCTATAAGCGCACCAACCATTAACTACAGAAACTGAGAAAGACCGCTTCCAATGAAATGACAATGAATCACATAGAATGACAGAAAACCAGGGTGTCCCATATCAGTTAACGGTGGGGTCCGTTACACGATACGGGGGCGTAACGGGCGATGCCCCGATTTTGCTACCGTAACGGCCGTTACTGACCCGTAACGGCTAGCCCGTAACGGTCGAGTAACGGTCATTTTTTTTTGCCTTTTTAAGCTCCGTTTTTTCATTTTTTTGAAACCATTTGCTTCTGAACTCTCACTCAATCCTTCTACTACTCTTTTCGACCAACCTTGGCTTGGTATTTGAGATAAGAACACATTATATTACAGATTTTCTTGAATTGAAGCTTGGTGGGCCATTTTTTAGAAATTCGTCAAAAATAGGTATTTATACTTTTTATTGTATGTTTTGTTGTTTTAATCATACAATATGATGTGTTAATCATAGTAGAACATGTTAATATGCATTTTACAGATTTGCGGTGTCATTTTATATTTTTTTCTATTTACGCAATAATTATGGCCCTTTTTTTTAATTAGAAAAATCATTTTTTAATGTATGTTTTGTTGTTTTAATCATACAATATGAAGTGTTAATCATAGTAGAACATGTTAATGTGCATTTTATAGATTTGTGGTGTCATTTTATATTTTTTTTCTATTTACACAATAATTATGGCCCTTTTTTTTAAAATTCGAAAAATCATTTTTTAATGTAGGTTTTGCTGTTTTAATCATACAATATGATGTGTTAATCATAATAGAACATGTTAATGTGCATTTTACAGATTTGTGGTGTCATTTTACATTTTTTTCTATTTACGCAATAATTATGGCCTTTTTTTTAATTCGAAAAATCATTTTTTAATGTATGTTTTGTTGTTTTAATCATACAATATGATGTGTTAATCATAGTAGAACATGTTAATGTGCATTTTACAAATTTGTGGTGTCATTTTCTATTTTTTTTCTATTTTTTTCTATTTACGCAATAATTATGGCCCTTTTTTTAAAAAATCATTTTTTAATGTATGTTTTGCTGTTAAAATCATACAATATGATGTGTTAATCATAGTAGAACATGTTAATGTGCATTTTACAGATTTGTGGTGTCATTTTATTTTTTTTTCTATTTTCGAATTAGTGACTTTATATTTTTATTTACTTAATATTGGACAGGTTTTGGAGCTTCTTAGGGTTTAGTTGGAATATAAAGTCATCTTTATTGACATAGGTCATACACTCATAGTCATAATCATATCTAATCTATATCTAATTATCTAATATCTACCTAAACCTAAAGAAATGTCTGGGTCTGGCCAATAACAAGTGAGTGAGGATATTGGATGGCAACATTGTGAGAGGGTTGGTGGTACTAAGTACCAAATGAAGTGCAAGTATTGTGATAGAATAGTGACTGGCGGAATTACCCGTCTCAAACAACATTTGGCACATCGAAAGGGTCAAGTTGCAGCATGTACTAGAGTACCGAAAGAGATAATGTTTTTAATGCAAGCTAGTCTGGATGAGTCGAAGGGTAAACGTGCTGCTGTACAAAAGAAGAAAGATGATGTTTTGGATGCAGCTCGACAGGAGGTGTTTGGTCCTGAATATATAGGCGTTCGTGATGAAGATATTATTGATTCTGACGAAGCTTCAGATCGGGAATTAACTATAGCTAGGAGAGATAGCTTGCGTCTAGCTCGTGAAGAGGAAGAACGTCGCCGCATGTTTGGCACGCATGGGTCAGTGCGTGATACAGGGGGGTAGGTTTGGTGGGTTACGACGTGTGTTTGGGAACCGACGACAGGCATCTTCACGTGATGCCCCTATACGTTTGGATGAACAAGTAAATGAGCCTAGGAGACCCTCCATTGATCCAATCCTGTTTAGGAAAGAATCAACTACACAAAAGAAGATAAAACAAATGTGGAGTAGAACTTCCGTTGAGAAATTAGGTAAAGCAGCAACAAAGTTATTTATACATGCCAACATACCTCCTAACACAGCCAATTCTCCATATTGGCAGGTGGTAATAGATGCAGCAGCAAAAGCAGGTGAAGGAATAAAAACTCTCATGGCTAAGGAGATTAGGGGGAAATGGACAGATGCAGAGTATGTGGATGTGAAAGCATACGTGGCTACCTTTAAACCTGTATGGCAAGCCAAAGGATGCATGATCATATGTGATGGTTGAACTGGCCCAACCAGACGCGGCATGATCAACTTCATGGTGTACTGTCACTTAGGAACTATATACCACAAGTCAATTGATGCCTCAGAGGAAACAAAAGATTCTAATTATATTATTGGACTAATGGATAAAGTTGTGGAAGAGATTGGAGAGGAGAGTGTAGTGCAGATTGTGACAGATAATGAAGCATCATATAAGCTTGCAGGACATATGTTGATAGATAAGAGAAAACATCTTTTTTGGTCACCATTTGCTGCCCATTGTATTGATCTTATATTGAAAGATATTGGAAAAAAGAAGAATGTTAAGGAAATGGTCGAAAGGGCAAGAGAAGTGACAACGTTTATTTACAACCATAATCAAGTAGTCGCAATAATGAGAAAGTTCACGAAAGGACGAGAGTTGTTGAGGCCTACGACGACTAGATTCGCAACAAACTTTATAACATTAGAGAGTTTATTCCAGCATAGGGGAGAGTTGAGTGAGATGTTCGCTTCCCGAGAATGGCTCAACACAAAACATGGGAAGAAGACATCAGGGACACCGGTTGAAGTTGTGAACACCATACGGGACAACAAACATTGGAAGAGGGTCAAGTCGATCCTAAAGGTGATGGAGCCACTAATGAGGGTACTCCGTCTTGTTGAAACCGACGAAGCACCTACCATGGGCTTCCTATACGATGTCATGGATAAGGTAAAGTTGGCAATTCAACGTGATTGTAGAAGCAGGGAGTCTTATTGGAGGATGATCGACAAGAGATGGACAAGACAACTCCATCATGATCTTCATGCAGCAGGTTACTACCTAAATCCTAGGTATAGATATGCCTAATCATTTGTTGCGGATGATGAAGTTCGTGTCGGGCTAAAAAATGTGATAAAGAGATTAGAGCCTGACCTAGATCTGCAAATAAAGGCGTTGAATGAATTAGATATATTTGGAAATCGCCTTGGTAGCTTTGGAGATGTTCTTGCACAGCATGCAGTATCTAGGTTGTAACCGGTCGAATGATGGATTAATTTCGGAGAGAGTACGAAGGCTCTCCAAAAAATTGCAGTAAAAGTTTTGAGCCAGACAACATCTTCCTCTAGCTGCGAAAGGAATTGGAATTGTTTTGCGTTTATTCATTCAAAGAACATTAGATAGACTTGTCGTCATGCACTACAATATAAAACTAAAAATGCGACGACATCATAGGAACATTACAACTGTCGATGACGGAGACTACTGTCCAATAAACTTGGACAATATTTATGACGAGGATGACCCACTTCTACCTTGGTTGAAAACAAAGGAAAAGCAAATTGAAGAGGATAGTGAAGAATTGGAAATTGATGACCCAGAAATACGCAGAGCGCAATAAGAGTCGTGCAGATGTGTTGGACCCAGTAAGAGGGGGCAACGTTTATGCTAAGTACGGGTCAAGATCAACAAAAGAGTACGAGCAGTGGTAGAGTGACCGTGTCGGATGATGGTGACGATGACCCCCCCTGCCCCTGGTGTTGGCACTTCTGGTGTTGCTCAGCGCTCTATACAGCCGTCTACAGATCGCAATGCCAATGAACATCGACGAGGTAGTACACGAGGTCGGGCTTATGAGTGTACTGAGTCACGATACAGCCAGCTAAAGGAGGGTACATCTAGTGGTGCACCGGGTTCGGGAGGTCCGGAACATCAGCAGGCTCATGGTCCTGGTTATTATAATGGATATTCTTATGGTCAATTGGATTATGATTATGCTGGTTATACTGAGCCTGTTCCATCACATACATGTTGTAGTAGTCCTCCCGATCAATATTCATATGATTATAAATATCCAGATCCAAATCCAAGTTACTCATCACAGCAGACGCACTCTCAATCTCAAGATTTTCAGCAGCCTGAGTATGGGCACCAGTATGGCTATTCGACGGGCACTGGTGGATATCCTTACTCAGGGTCAGAGTCGTTGCCTAGTCAGGATCAGTCATCCTTTGGTTTCGTTGATCTAGTATTTCCTTCTGGCACTGGATATTATGGATATGCAGATGCAGCACCTACACCTATTGGACAGCCTCAGCCTGATGATGACGATGACGATGATGTGGAGGTCGAGCAACCACAAAAAGCAGATTTTCATTTTGGTGGTGACTTGTGATTGTGAGTATATATTTGTATTAAGGTAAGCATTTGCAGCAGACAGCTCACAGCAGTATTATTGCAAGAAGCCAAGCACACACTTGACACTGCCGAACTTGTATTTAAAATAGCTCCCCTAACAACCAATCAAGTTGCAAGGAGTATATCAGACTACTAATTTTTTTTTTTAATATTCTTGACTTGAGGTTGACAGGTCATAGACAGGAATCACATTCACGTCCACAGGTATGTTCGAGAAATTCCTCAAAAATAATTGCAAACACTAATGTAAGATATTTTCATATTACATTCATTCTAATATATTATCATTGATAGTAGATAGTTAGAAAATTAAATATATGAATTTTGTAGTCAAATTCAGGTTATCTGGTTCATAAATTCATCAGACAGTCCGATACAACTTCTCACCAAAGAGTGGACCGTTACACCACCATAAACATGTTCCAATTTATAAATGAATGCATATTTGGAATGCTTAGAATATTCCAGATTTAATCCATATTTTTTCATTTTTTTTGGCAAAAAAAAAAAAATTTGCGCCATTACGGACCATTACGCCCTCGTATCGCCGTTACGCCCCCATATCCGTATCAGTTTTGAAGGTCACCGTTACGCCAACCGATACCGATACGGGATATTCTACATATAGAAAGAAAACTCATTTATAAACATAATGAAAACGACTTTTGTTCTTCTTCCTTTTTTACTAGAAGTAAAGCATACCTCTGTTCATATAGATCAAATAGAGAGCATGCTTTTGTTCAAAAGATGGAAGGTCAGGCAGAGATGAAGACTTGAAGAATATAGAATGCGAGAACGGGAGACTTGCTGCTGCATCAGCACCTTCTTCAATCATAGGATATATTTTTGGATTTCGTACCCTTGCCCCTGTAGGTGAGTTGAATTTCCGTGTGGGCATCGATAACAGTGACAAAGTAATGGGAATTCTTTGGTAATATTGGCAAATCACTTACTTGAAGAAAAGTAAGCGTGAGGACAACTACCTTTTCCCTTGCCTTCTTCAACGGAAAGGGAGAGACAAATATAGAGGGAAAGATAGACAAACATAGAGAGAGAGAGAGAGAGAGAGTTGGAGGGCTTACATGTACATTGGGCGAGGTTTTTTGGCGCCAAACGAAAAGCTCTGGGCGGTAAAACTTTTGTTTTTTGAAATGATGCGTGGGCGGTAAAACTTTACTGAGAAAGAGAATTTTGCAAACATCCCGGGTCGGGTCGGGTCAGGTCGGTTCGGACCCTTTTGGTCCGGGTTTTCGGATCGGTTCTGTCTGGATACACTACTATCCGAACCCTGCCCGAAAAATGATCGGATCTGGATAGACAGACTCAATCAAGGCCGATCTAGGCCGTCGGTTCTGTTAAGAACGGTACCGAGTCGGGTCGGATCAGGTCGTATCCACCGGATCGGGTCGAATCCACCGGATCGGGTCCAACATGCCCACCTCTACACACACACACACACACACACACACACACACACACACACACACACACAAACTCAATTTGGTCACCTTGTTGTCTCTTTCCTACGTAAGAGCATTTAGTTGAGACAACTAATGTTTCTTCAACATCACTACGGTTAGGAGTTGGAGGGTAAAGCTGGTGAATAATAGCTCAAGCCTATGGACCAGTTTACGAAATTCTTCCTAGTTACTTCTAGGAAGTGATTACTTTAGATACTATGTTTAGCTTCAACATCATCCACTCCATGACGAAACAATGCCTTAGGTTAATTTGTGTCCCTTTCATCTAATGCGAAGGCATATATTTTAAGCACATAAATGCCAAGCTCGTCAAGTCATGCCCCCTAACACAACAACTCACTGCACAAAGCAGTCCAGGATGACCAAATCAGGTCATGTGGGAAGATCGAGCTGTAATGTCAATTCTCCCACACAGCCCGACTCATCATAATCATGCCTCATATCATATCAATACATCCATTGTCTCAAAGCGCTAAGCTATAATAAAATGGATTTGGAATACATTTGAAGGAATTGTCTTATACCATCTAATGTAATACAAGTATCTATGTTCATGATCAATGCACCATCTGGGTTTGTGGAGCCTTGAGTACAATTCACATCATATACATGGGATCAGTGTTCGAAATATCGGTATCGCGTTATGTATCGCATCCTTGGGATACAGATACATATCGGTTATCGCACGGGACAGATCGTCTGTATCGAGTAATTTATCGTACTTTTTGGGAAACATTCGGAAAATGGTTAAATTTTTTAATGAAACTTCGAGGATTGTTAAAAAAAAAAAAAGAGACCTTAATACACACTTTTAAATCATAAGATCTCATAAAAGAAGTGCACGTAATAGGTTTCCTATGTATAGGGTCCTAAGATATGCATTATCTAACTGAACTAATGCAACTATATTCAAATTGAATGCATAAATTTTGAGTATGTGATGATCATTTCATCAAACACTCCTAAATACTTTGAAATTAGTCTGAATTGACAATTGGTTGAAGGGAAATTTAAAAATAATAATAATAATAATAATTGATATTTTAATAATTTTTATTTTTCGAAAATTGATAAGGACTTAACAAATCAGTAGACCAGCCCTCAAATTGATATTTTAATTGATACATGCTTGATTTCATGTTTGGAGTGCAACATTGCAAGCAATTTGGGAGAAATTGGGGAAATTTTGAACTTTCCCTAATTTTCCCCAAATCAAACCACCTACACTCAAATTTCAAAATTAGAGTGTATGTGATGATCATTTCATCGAATATTTCGAAATAAGTCTCAATTGATAGCTGGTTGAAGTAAAATTTCGAAATAAAAATAAAAATAAAAATAAATGGAGAACATGAAAAACCAATGGATATCGAAATCAAAGCTCCAACTCCATGATTTTTCATGCAAAACATGAAGAACCAATGGATTTATAACCATTTGATACTGATTTAACATAATTTCAACAAAAAAGGGGATCGGAAATTGAAAATGCTCATTGGATCGAACATGTGGAATACATTGGCACTATTTGTGCGTTTCGTATCGCACAGGTGGGATACAAGATATATCGTGGGATATATCGGCCGATATCATCGATATTTAAAACATTGCATGGGATTATTCCTCAATAACGGTGTTTAACGCTTGTGCCTGTCTAACAACATTATATGCTAACCTTATCTAAAATACACCATCCATGCCTAACAAAGCCAAGACACTTTGTTACCGAAGAAACTACACAGATCAGTAGAAACAATCTCATGCTTCCTTTTAGGTTTTTGTCCGTCCAAATCTTCCGTAATTCTTATAGTATTGCTCAAAAAAAAAAAAAAAAAAAAAAAAAAACTAATTTTATGGAAGTTTCTGTTTCATGAGATTTTACTCATATATATATATATGAAGACACAGGGTGTCCCCACCTCTTTTTTTGAAGTGAGACTAATCCTTGCGGATACACGCAATCACCCACAACCACGTGTATCAGGTAAAGCCAAGGAGGGGAATCGAACCCTCACCTATAGGGAGCAAACCTATGGTGAAGACCATTCGCCCAAACCTTACTATTTTTAACAGTGCAACATGATAAGAGTTCACTATATCATATCTAATAAGCACTTGCAAGCTACAGTGTTCCATTGCAAAGAGGTTGCTTACCAGGCCAAGTGCTTCCACAGCAATTCTTTGATTTTCAGCCCCACATACTCCCTCGAGTAGCTTCAATAGGTGCTCCCTTTGCTCTAATTTCAAATGTTTCTCAAGTCCTCGTGCCACCATCTCCATTTCAGGCTGCACGTAAAAGTTCGCAAAGGGTAATCAGTTGTGGAATGATTACCATCTACCAGTGACAACATACATATATCAAGTAAAACTTAAAACAGAAAGTAATGAATTAGGCAGCAGTTTCACTCTTCAGGAAGGTCACTGGGACTGGGAAAATAATCTTTATAGTTAGAGTGGCCAATAACTTGACAGCTAAGATGACATGAGCATGGAGAACTTATCAAGATCCCGTGAGCCAACATTTGTAATTCTTAATAGCTACAAAGTGAAGCCTGTTGTACAACCAGGAGGTGATTACTTAGGGAAGAGTTTCCACTTTATACACAATGCTCTTCCCATTTCATAGTAACATTCCGATAAATGTCGAAGTTAAATGGCATCAGAAGTAAATATGCAATTTCTTCTGGGGCACTTGCATGGGTGCTCTTGCAATTTCTTCTGGTAAACAGAAAAAAGAATACCACTAAAGGAAGCAAATATAGAATGCAGGCTATAGCCCAAATGCTAGAACAAACTGCAAGTTGAAGTCGAGGTAGACAAGGCAAAATCCTAGATGTTGTTTCAAGGCCAGGTCCAATGGCCTCTATAATGCAGGCATCATTAAAGACCACTATTTCTAAGTAAAAAACTATGCCATAAAATCCCCGTCAAGATATGATATGCATGCATGAAAGTGATTCCAAAGGTAATAGCCACCTTTTTTCCGCTGGAAGACTGACAGGAAATATTTCATTGAGAACCTATGAAGCATAATAGAGATGTAAAGACTAAGACTTGAAAGGGGCAAGGCCCCAAGGTGCCGTTTGATAAAACTTATTTCAGCACTTTGTCACTTATTTTCAGCACTAATACGATTCAGATGGTTGGAAAATCCAGATTATTAAGTGCTTAAATTAATTTTCACTGAAAAAAAAAAGTATTGAATTGATTAATACATCCAATCCTATGTTGTTGAGGATCCCTTTTCCTCTGCCATAGTTCCTTGGCTTTCTATCTATATGTCTCATTTCATTGATAATAATAAAAGAAAATTAACATACCCCTTGGTAATGAGAAAACGACAGATAGGAAAACAACTATAAAACCCTAACAACCATATGAGCACAGCAACATTCCTTTACATTATGTAACCACTGGTTAAAAATAAGATCCAGAAGGTACAAACAAGAAAACATCAAACATGTGAGAATCTATAATGCTTATGCTGAACGTTGCACGTGCAATGACGAACCCGGAGAAAAAAAAAAAGTTTAAGTGGATGTATTAGGAAAAGAAGGCAACCCAATTACACATGGAGTATGGACATAAGCTAAATGCATACTGAATATTCTTCAGGAGGAAATATCTGATGAATAGCACAGATCTTCAGCAGTTCATCCAATGCTTCAGACCGTTTCCCTTGAATTTCCAAAGCCTGCAATCAAAGAAGCCATGTTTAGCAAGCCACTTCCAACACAATTGCCTACCATGACCACCACCATCATAATCATTGCCTTGCTTAAGTAGTATATTCACAAACAATTCACACTGCCAACCATTCATCAACCTTCCTCTTTTACCAAGGCTCTAGAATGACCATCATGGAGGCTGACATAAACAAAGTTAAACATGAATTGCTAGGTGGACCCTGCCTCAATCAAGCGCCCTAAAGCTTAATTGTAGTGGGTGCTTTCTAGGAAACGCGAGTCCCTCTGGCCTGGGTGGAGTCTTAAGAAATGATAAAGGAGAGCTCTTGACGGTGTTTTCAGGCCCTGCAGGGAGGTGGTGATGCAGGGATGTGGTGATGACCTAACCCTAGATGCATGTATAATCAGGTTAAAGAATGTTCAAATAAATACACCAATTAACTAACCGTTTCCAATCAAAGGGATTAGGTAAATCTCAACACAAAGATGAAGTCATTCCATCAGGATCATGCCCCTTAGTATAAAATCACGTAAACAGTAAAAAGGGAGGACCTAGGGATATGAGAATATCCTAGATCTAGCATAAGTCAGTCCACGGTCAAGTTTGAATCTGATTCTACTGACTAACCATCCCTCTTCTCCGTTCAAACTAGAAAGGGGATATCCGGAGAGGAACGAAAGGGGTGAAGAATGTAGAGTTCGAGATGAAAAAAGTACAGGTCCTTTTGTCGTCAAAAGAAAAAGATGATGATTCTTACCTTTTACTGCACCTCGAAGATCTAGAAAGAAGGGAACCTGAAATCAAGGTGGAATCCTCGACACCCAAGGGTCAATCCTGAAACCCTAATCTCTTAAATAAAGAGGAAGAAAAGATACAAATTTCTATTTATTTAATAATAATGAAAATAGGATTTCTCACAACGTATATATAAGCTATGAAAAAGTAAAATTGCACTAAAGCCCCTAAAAACAAGAAAAATAACAAAAAGACGAAAAAATAAAAAAAGTGCAATAAAGCCGCTGAAATAAGAAAAAAACAAAACAAAAAAATAAATAAATAAAACAAAAACGCCTAAACTAAAACACTTGTGTGGTAGGGTGTGAAATCCGACCTATGGATCTATGATCAGGGTGCGGTCATACCGCTTATGCACTCGTAGCGCGTTAAAAAATGGGCCCGATGGACCCGATGTCCATCCACATCAACTCCTCTACTCCAGTACTTTGTCGGCGACGCCTCCTCCTTTGGTACACTCTAAAGGGTGCACCACTGATGTTTGCATCAGGTGGCTACATTGCCACGGAGTTCTCTCCCTAAAAGAAGGGCTTCACATCTTCTCATCTTCGATTTCAGAGTAGTTGATTATTGACGGGAACTCTAGGAATGCCATCTAGCGGGCCTTGTCCTGAGGTTTACATATTGTATGCTAGAAATCGCCTTTTGTTACCAAGTTGAAAATGAAGTGTTCTTTAGTTTAGAGGGTTGCGAATGAAGTGTTCAATAAACTCAAGAAAGGCAAGTAACAAGAGGGTCACTAGCGAAGGTGTAGTAACATTGGTATTCATAAGCTGAAAATTGAAGTTGCTTTGCAGTGATGTGGTTAAAGCCTCCATGGGAGACTTTCCAGTTGAATTTAGGGCATCATGAATCAACCCAACAGTGCCTGGTGGAGGTGGGTCTTCTCTTGGTCAATGCGGTGTGTGCATTTTCTCATTATTATGGGTAATGCAAAAACGTAATAGCTGAAATTCGAGCATTAACTAATGGTTTGCAGTATTGCAGTTACCTCAGAATTGGTAGTTCAAGTTCAAGAAGAAGATATTCCAAAAACATCTCTCACAATGACTACTATGAACTCACAAATGCATAGAGACACTATAAAAACATACATGGGCCAGGTGAAGTTCTAGCTAGCAAAGAAATGGTCATGCTAACCAAATCCTCAGAAATTATGACATGAACAAGTTATAGCAGAAGTGGCCTAGGAAGCTGGGGAAAAAAAAAAAAAAAAAAATCAGTGATAGACAGCCTTACCCAAGCCTGCAGAAAACGTGAACGTGTGCGTGCGGCAACAGCTGCACACACAATCGTTGCAGCCCGAGCATCCTCAAGCCCAATATTATCTGCAAACCCCGCAACAAACTGACGGAGTTCCTCACCATCAATGTGAACAAGGTTAGGCTGGCACATTGCACTGCACCAGAAAGGTCCCAACTTCAAAATAGAATTAAGAACAAGGCAAACTTGAACCAGGTAGTAACGAAGTAGCAAGTAAACTAACAAATAGGAAGGCCAACAAAATTCAGTGTTAAAGAAATGCAAAGAAATAATACTTGCTGCAAGTGTTCAGAACAAAATCAACTGATGCACGATACAACGAATCACGTGCATTGGCTGTCTCAATTGAGACCTTCACACCAGAGGTCCTGCATATTCGACGCAGCTGCTCCGATGAAACAAAGAAAATCTAGTCCATCAATGACTCAACAATTCAATGATTAAGTATATGGTTCTAACATCAAATAGCAACTACTGGACACCTCTTTGCAGAGAAGAAGAAGAAGAAGAAGAAAAAGAAGAAGAAGAAGAAGAAAAATAAAAAGCAAGGACTAAGTGCATTCCCCCAACAACTAATACCAGTTACACAGAAAAAGAAACCATCCAAGTATAAGAAACGTGGAGTAGTTAGCACATGGTTGGAAGCTCATGTTTTTTCTTGCAACCAACAAACTCTGTGCAGTGGGTACTCATGTTTTTTCTTGCAACCAACCAACAGTCTGCAGGGACACACATGCTCTTCTTGAAACCAACAAAGTGTGCGCAGGGACACTGGAAATTTCACAATTGAGAAAAGGAAAACAGTAATCTCAAAGTGGCTAAATGCGTACATGATTCATTCATCTGATGTGTGTGTGTGTGTTTGTGTGCATGTGTGGGTTTGAACATAACGAACACATTGTGAATGAGTGTATATGAGCACCTGAATATGTATGAATGTATGTATAGATTCTTTTTTCTTTTTATTTTTCATTTTTTGGAAGGATGGTATCATCATAATCATCATCATAGCCTTATCCCAACTATTTGGGGTCATCTACATGAATTCTTTTACGCCATTCCACTCTATCAAGGGCCATAACTTCAGTTAGACCATAGGTCTTCAAGTCTTTTCTTACTGCCTCCACCCATGTCCTTTTGGGCCTTCTCCTTGCCCTTTTACAGCCTTCGACTTGTACCAACTCATTCATTCTAACCAGAGCAGTTTTTGGTCTCCATTGCTTTAATCACATGGTAAGCATATAGCTTTAACCACATGCCGAATTAGGAGAAAACTTTAGAACATATACGAGGACCTTGTTGAGATGGATGTGTTGGATGTTTAGGAAGGATAGGATGAAGAATCAGGTCATAGTAAGAAGGCCAGTAGAAAGAGAGAATGATGGATTGCACATCGAGATGGTATGGCCATGTGCAATGAGGACCAGATATGGCTCCAGCATGGAGGTGAAAATTAATTAGGGTTGAAGAGCCTGAAAGAGAAATGAGAGGAAGACCTTAAACAACTAAGATTGAGGGGTGGGGGGATTTCCATCCATACGTGTCATATTTTGGGATTTTTTTAAAGTAACATACAAAGACTGTCTTTGTGAATGTTGTGCGGCGATGGTATTGTGAGAATAAGTAATTAAAATAATTATAGTCTTTTTTATTTTCTTCTCTTGAAGAGGGTGAAAACCCCAATCTCAGACTCCAAAAGTGTGGAACAGTGATCCACTCTTTTTCTATTCTTGTCCGTACAAGATATTTCCACCTTACATCAAATTGAAATCAGAGAAAGTTCATCCATGGGCTTTATTGAGATCAATAATGAGCAACAAGAGGAATATCTTGGAGAAGAGGTTAGGACAAATACCGATTGGAAGGAGCTACTCAAGAGATATTGAATATATTGGATCAGTTGGCACTGTCTAAACAGTGTCAAGGAGAGCCTCCTCATACATGATATGTGACCGATAGGAGGATCATGAACACAACTATGAGGAATATACACCAAATTCTACTGAATCTGCAGTCGGATAACTCTCTATTAGTTGGCTCATGTAGAGCAAACTTTTAATGGAAGGACATGATGGACAAAGAAGTTAAGCTCGTGGCAACTCAATTATAACATCATGCGCTCTTTTGGTAGACCCAACCCTAGAATACCCACAGTGCTTCAGGTAGTTAGAGAGTTGGAAGAAAATTTAGGATGCGATGCAACAAAAGTTCTTTACATCAAATTATGAGCAACAACTTTGTGATTGAGGCTCCATCACTTGGCAAAAAGATCTGGCTGCTTGAGCTTATACGGAGTTACAGAGCCTCATGGTCCAAAACAGCCTCAATGAATTAATCGATAAGTGGTAGCAAGGTAAGCCAACAGGTTGAATTACAAGATCGAACAAACTATATCAATGACCAGAGCTTACCAATTTCAATCGAAAGCTAAAGCACGCATAAGAAATGAGGATGTGGGTAGCTCAAAATTCTCCCACGAGTTTGTGAAAGGAAAACGGAATGGGTCTTTTTCAAATCCAAACCCTAATAAATGGTTAGAGAAAAAGAAGTGGATCAAGAGCCACCCAGGCATGATAGGGATAAAAAGAAGTGCTACAAGTGCCTCAAATTTGGCACCATTCCATTGATTATCTGAAAAGGCAATTTAAAGATGAAGTTCAGTTGGCAGAGAATAAGAAAGATGATGAATGCAACAAAGTCAGATAGAGGTTGCGATGAAGAGATAGTTATGCAGGAATTTGTACATGGAGATCGAATGCCAAATTTCTTTGTACAGCATGCTCAGTGTTTCAAAAATCTTCACAAATAGAAGAATGGAGTATCAATGCCTTCGTGACAACTTGCATAGTGAAAGGGAGAGCATATGTCAGACCTAAATGATGAATAGAACACAAACTCCCCACAGAAATCAAGTTAGAAATAAAAGTCATGATCTACAGGAATTCAAATATATAACATTTTGGCAAATAGTCTAGAAGAATGTAGAAGATGTGGTGCCTCATAGAAAACCAACAAAAAGCTCTCGCTGAGTGATGAAGATAAATTCAGTATTGGACTGATGAGAAAATCCACTAATCTCCAACAACAGGCCATAGAACCTATACTACGTGAGTACAGTTGCGGGTATCTGATAGAGCAAGGATTGGGTTTGGAGGATCCTCATAATCCAATTTCCTAGGATACAGATACAGTAGGGATTGATTACTGCCCACAAATATAATCACATCACAAGTACATCTACAACAATACTGCAAGTTGAATTTGTTACCCAATTAGTAAGATAAATATGCTATTAATTAACAGTTTGAGAGTTGAATGCCCTAGAGGATATGAATATCCTGTCTCAAGAAAGGGGGATCCTTATCCTTACCTTGAGTATGCAATTAACAGACTCAGTACTCCAGTTTTTTGAAAGATCCGAGCATCATACCACCTAATGCACAGCATTCATGATGCATATGATAAAAGGATCACTAATCCCTAGCAATAGATTAAAGAAGAACTCTCTTTTTTCTCGATATGTAACCTGGCTTGAACCTGAGACCTCAATGTTGAAATGCAGGCTGTCTCGAATTGGTTATTGTTCATATGTAGGAGTAATGAAAAATGAGTGTATAACACTCATAGAGAATAGCCTATTTAGCAAATAGCAGTACCAATCTGGTAATAGTCGTATCACGAATTGGGTTGAATGTCTCATCTAAACCAAGAACGCATGGTTAATTGCTTCCCTTTGAAACTGAACTCCCTTTTGCAGATGGTCTCTTTGCAATGTGAAAGCAATGACTGGACAGAAACTGTCTATCCGGTGAACATAGCAGGCAGCAAATCACCTACTAACAGGTCTGGTCTCAATCATATAACTAGGTCAATGGCTAAGAGGTTGAAGTTCTGACTTTTATCTTTTTGAAGATGCACTCAGGTTGGAACTCTTTAAAGCTCAATGAAAGAAAAATGCTATTAGTACAGGGAATGTGTTGCCTTGTGGGTCGCATCAGAGATCCTAAACACTTATTGGCACAACATGACACTTCCCCATGCATGGGAGTACTGTATCTTGATGCTAAACAGATAAACCAAATGAAAATTTTTTCAGAACAAAGTTCTTGTTTGCTGTCATCATCAAATCATGTACCATCAATGTAAGCACTGGTATCCTTTCTATCTGTACTACACAGATCATTGAGTAAATATTAGCATAATAACTGACCATGAAATTGACAACCCACTACATGTCATGACCAGCAATGCATAAATAGAACTACAATATCATTTTTCCTTGTTGAAAAAAAAAAAAAAAAAACTCAGAATTCAATGTTACCAAAGTATAAAATTGAATATTGAGACTAAAGCTGATAGTCCAGACAAATTGTTTCACCCACTGGAATAATGTGCATTGATTTAAAACGGATAGCCCAAACATAAACATATTGCAAATGAAGTCCCTTTTCATTTGCCATTATCGCAAAATCCCGTGCCATCAGCATAAGCATTGGGTTCCTCATATTGAAGATCACTGAGTAAATATGTGGCATAGCAAGTGGTCGTGGCATACCACCAGCCATAATGACCAGTAATGCACAAATAGAACCTTAATCTCATTTTTTATTGTTGCAACAGAAAATGAGCTGTAAACTTTAAGAAAATAAAATTTAAATGTAGAAACTAAAAAAGTTTCTATAAAATATAAAGACGATCTAATTGGATGATATATATGTGCGTGCTTGTATGCATTTATAACCATTCTTGGGATAATTTATCTATTTCGCAAAGCAGAACAAATTATACACAAAGAAGCACACATCCCCTCGCTATCTAAGATTTAGACATGATGAATTTCATGTGGCATTTGAAGGATAAGACACTGCCAATCTAATATGTCATCTAAATGATGAGGCATTGCAGGCTAGTAGAAAGATATTAACCATAACTGCAAGTGTACATATGAACTACAGAAGATACATACAAGTAGAGACAAAATAGGCAACAAAAAAAACTAACTTGGATAATATCATCTTCAGTAAGATCCTTTCCGCTCATTCTATTATCCATGATTGCTGTAAACCAAGTCAATAACTAGTGATTCGAAGGAGAAAAACACCAACCATAGCATTCATAAAATTGTTCCCAGGACAAGGGGAGATTTGACTTACCTACAAAATAACCAAGCAACCAACTGGTGTTTAATGAATTGGTTCCCTCATGACTTCTGAACAAATTAAACAAAAGCAAGAATGATCACAAACTCTCATGCTACTAACCCAAAAAAAAAAAAAAAAAAAATCATACAACACGGTTACAGGGCATACATTTCATACAGGAAAAAAAAAAAAACAGCTGCTGCAAATCTTAGCTCAAAGTGGTAAAGAATCTAAAGAAGTTGGAACCACTACATGCAGAAGGGGCCTCTGGAAATGTTGTGCACATGAAATCAAACAAAGAAAGTAAATCATGTCCAATTAGTCATCCTGAACCCATAGTAGAAAGTTTTGTTTCATATAAGAATTTTTATAACACATCATCAGTTGTTTATAAGAATCGATTGTATCAAATTTTGAGTGTCACACCAAACCCAGAGTGGACAAAATAAAACAAAAATAGACAAAAGTGGCAGATGAAGAAATGGAAGCTTTATCAAGAAAATCGGGGAGAGGTAGCTCCCAGATATGAAGGAAAGAATGTGATTAGCTGCAAATGGAAAGGGTTGAACTTCTTATTGTAATTAAAACAATATCCAACCTGTTGGCATAGTTGTCAAAATTCTATTATTGACGATTTATGATTTACGATTTGAGTCAAATGTTAAGCAACACTATTTGATTCCCACCTTGAATCCCTTTTTATATGAATCCTATGATTTAGGATTCAAATTATAATTGTTCTCTTCTATTTAAGATTTACTTGATTTCGTTTTAGCTTTTTAGATTGGTGGGGACTTTAAGAATTGGTTTAGAAAATGTCAATTATTTTATTTTGTTATTTATAGGAGATCAAATTATATACATTCTCTTCAACATAAAATAATGGAGCTCTTTCTTATGATTTCTTACTTAAACAGTCAAAACACCAAATTGATGACTAATCTGGAATGTTTTTGCAGATATTTATGATCATGCTGACCTATATGTATTGTGGTAATGATTATTAGGAATCAAAATATCTTCCTTCATCATTCTACAAAATCAAATGCCGCTTTTTCCAACATGATTCTACATTCAAAAAAAGGCAAAAAGAACATAAATTATTAAAGGATCCTCATATGTTTTTTATGGTAAACTTCTTGAAAGACAAAAATAAAGGAAAGGTAAGAATCCTTTGACACTATCATGATATGGTATTACTTGGTGCATATTGTTGGGAAATGGATGATTGATGAGTTTCCTAATTTTTTCTGATTTATTTATATTTTTCAGACTTTTTAAATTTTTTTAAGAAAATCATAAAACATTTACGATTTAAGATACAATTTGTAATTAGATACAATTCAACCTTATGATGATTTGCAATACAATAACGATTTTGACAACATAGAGTGGCCAATTGACCTCTTTAAGAGTTCTCTCATTCTTCTTTTTTCTTTTCTTTTTTTCTTTTTTTTTTTTTTTGCAAATTAACTAGATAATTTATTGAAAGGTGCGAAAAGCGCGAAGAATTACAAACTGAGCAAAAAAGAGAAACTACAATCTTGTAAAGATTTTATACAAGAAGCCCATTCAACACCCAAATTCTTGATTTTCATAATGACTTTCTGATGTAGAGCGGGCCGCAGACCTATTCTTGGCACAGTTGGACGAAAGAAGCCCAAACGGAAGTGGACATAGTCAAATCCGGGCCCGGTCTTACGTAGGGCATGACATAATTGGGCTCCAAGCGCATCTAACTCGAAGAAATTCATTCCAGATAGAGAAATTGTCATTCGAAGTGTGAACCGTAAATCGGTTATAACTTTTGATCTAGGTATTGTGATGCAGGACAATTAACCACTTGCTCTAAAAGCTCGAACTGTTAGAGTATGGCGAATTAATCCCTTTATCTCATAGCTCAGGCCCCACATCGCATGGGTTAGGACCTCGGCCGAACCCCCTTCGTGGCCCCAAATCACATGAGCCGCTCACCCTGAGTGTATCCCCGCATCCCACGGACTACCCCACTCGAGCCTGGTGTGAAATGCGCATTAATCACCCCCATGAGGAGTCTCGAATACGAGACCTCCTCCGTGGGCCGCACCCATCTCAAGTGTGCCCCTGCATCCCACAAGCAACCCCACTCAAGCCCGGTGTGAAAATGTCCCTGCATTAATCACCCCCAGTGAGGAGTCTCGAACACGAGACCTACTCTGATACCAATTTGATGCAGGACAATTAACCACTTACTCTAAAAGCTCGAACTGTTAGAGTATGGCGAATTAATCCCTTTATATCATAGCCCAGGCCCCACATCGCATGGGTTAGGACCTCGGCCGAACCCCCTTCGTGGGCCCCAAATCACATGGGCGGCCCACCCCGAGTGTGTCCCCGCATCCCACGGGCTACCCCACTCGAGCCTAGTGTGAAATGAGCATTAATCACCCCCGGTGAGGAGTCTCAAACATGAGACGTCCTCCGTGGGCCGCACCCACCCCAAGTGTGCCCCTACATCCCACAAGTGACCCCACTCAAACCCAGTGTGAAAATGCTCCTGCATTATATTGTTACGGGACGCGCAACCTATCGATCTTTATGTAGCAAGCCGTCTGAGGTCAATTGACCTCCATAGCAGATCGCATCGGTCCATTTCGCGAGTAAACACTTCTGATTCAAAATTGTGATTTAAGAAGAAGAAAAAAAAAAAAAAAAAACGTACTATTTTTAGTATTTTCTAATTTTGACATATCTCCTTCGTTTTAGAGTTTTAGTATATGCAGTCAGTGTTTCAAATAGCGTCCGTAGCGTAGCGGTAGCGGTAGCGGTAGCGTACGCTACGTAGCGTAGCGTGGCCGTAGCGCTACGTAGCGTCCCAAATAGCGTAAATCCCCTGTAGCGTACGCTACGGGGGTCGTAGCGTACGCTACAGCTATGTAGCGCGTAGTGTCCGTAGCATAAGCTACAATGTATTTTTTTACTGTTTTATTTTTTTATTATTTTTTTCACGTTTTCTTTGTTTCTAATGTTGAGGAATGTAACACTTGCATTTTACTTGATACTGTTAACCTATGGGATTTTTATTTCTTTTCATAATTGTGACTTGTGGTTTCAATTAGACATTATTAATTAAAGTGGTTAGCTTAGAAAGTTGTTGATGTGATAATTATTTAATTTGGCTTATATATGTGGATTGGCTTTTGATAAATGATAACTAATAACTTTTTTGAACATGCTTATAATTTATAAAATGAATCATCTTTTAGGCATTTTTATATTTTTTTCAACTATTTATTATATTTGTCCTATTTTTAAATTAAAAAAATAGAAGTATCGTGTAGCTTACGCTACACGCTACGTATTTACGCTACATGCTATAGAGGGTTGAGCGCTACGCATCACGCTACCGCTATTTAAAACACTGTATGCAGTCTTCTTAGGAATTGCTTGTAAACATGCTAGGAATCATCTAACACGATTAATTTAGGACTTTTTATTTTTTGGCAAATTTTACTATTTCAAGTAAATTCTATTTTAGTCGAATTAGGACTCCTAATTAGGGTTTTGTTTTTTCTTTATAAGTAATGTAATCGGGAAGTTTGAGGATAATTAAATAATAAAATTTCGAATTTCCCTTTTTATCGTGTGAATTCAAGGTTTTGACTACTTGAGAAAGATGGTGACCTTTCTCGTTATTGTTTCATGCTCTTCCCTGCGTCACTTTCCCAACTCTAGAAACCTCATCCTAGAAACGTCTACCATTTTTCCCCCCAAATAAGTCCAAAAGACGGCTTGCAAAAACAACTGCCAAAGATGACAAATCTTTCTTTCAAAGCATACGTCGCGCCACATTAGGAATAGCTCCTTGAAGTTTTCTGACATAGACCACGAGAGACCAAACGAGCTAAAGATAGAACACCAAATCCCGCTAGTGTATGAACAATGATTAATTGACTCCGCATCCGTCTTGCACAACAAGCAAACATACGGCATATACATGACCCTCTTTTGAAGGTTGTCGATTTTGAGGGCCTTCAACTATGAATTACCCAAAAGTTGCCACTTTTGGAGGGGCTCCATCGTGCCACATAAACTCCATGCAACCATTTGAAGTTGTGTAATCATTGCACCTAAGATGATTGTATAAGGATCTCACCGAGAATCTACATGTCTTCTCTTTCTCCCATACTAGTTTATCCCAGTGTTTACCGCATCAGTATTGCGTTATGTATCGCACTCTTGGGATATGGGTACGTATTGATTATCGCATGGGATATATTGATTGTATTGGGGAATTTATCGCAATTTTTGCAAAACATGGGAAAACATTGAGAAATTGGTCGAATTTTTCAATGAAACTTTAGAGATTGAGATCAGCTCCAATCACTCTCTCCTAATCCAGCAACTCCTTAATGATCGAGATAACCACCTACTCTTCCCCTACCTGAATCAAGATGGTCTTTGACATCTTTATAGATTTCTTCTTCTTGATGAAGCGTCTCGCCACTCTGACATCCCAACCTTCCTCCATCACAAGATCAATCATTAACAACTGCCCTAAACATTCTCTAATGAGATCAAAGGTTTTTAGGATCCAAAGTTCCAACAAAAGCCCCTCGATCTGATTCCATCCTTTGTCCCACCCAAACACCGATGTTCTTCCCAAAGTTGAAGACAAAGAACTGCGCCATCTACATGAATGGTTCTTGAAACTAGGATATGATCGAGGTTCATATCCTCCTTTAAGGAAATCCAAACCTCGTAATCAAACAAAGATCTGAGATAAAAATCCCCTAAAGACACTTCCCCACAACCTAGAATCCATCGATTTCCCTCTTCCGAGGTAGATTCAGGTCTCACCTCCTCCACCAGACTCCAGCGCAAGAGTTCCCAAGCCTTTTCGACAACCTATAGATGGGCATGAATGATCAGTACTCCTACCTGCTCCTCCCTCCATGAACTTTTACCTTCCGACTTAGGCTCCAATATTGACTAAGTACCTTCTTCATTGCCTTTGGCCACTGCACTTCCAGAGGTTCTGCTGCTAACCATGTCCCTATATGATGGCTTAGTTTTCTACCTTGGGTCCTTACCAGATTCTCCACTGCTGCTACTTGGTGCCACTACTTTGTTTACCACACCACCCTTCTCCTTCTCTTCCCAATCTTCCTTGCAATTTGGTGGCTGGCCTTGCCCAGGCCGTATTTGACTCTCTGAATTTGGAGTTCCTTCCCTTCAAACCTATTCCGGTGCAATGTCACCGCCGCCTTCTTGACATCCTCCTCCTTCAACCTCACAAAGGTAGAACCCTGTAATTTCCCTGATCCCTTCTCTCCAAGCATAATCACCTCCTAGACCTCTCCCTCCTTACAGAAAACCCTCTGAAAATGGATGTTCGTTCACCTATCTGGAAAGTTTTCCACGAACAAGGTGGGGAACACCTACCACAGCCCACCAAATTCACCACCTCCCCCTTTCTTGCCTAGCCTTACCCACCCCTCTCCAAATTTCTCTAACCCCAAATCTCCTTCCCTTACCCACCCTCTCCAAATTTCTCTAACCCCAAATCTCCTTCCCTTCCCCATTTTCTCCTCCTCCTCTACTCTCTTACCCTTACTAACCCCTTTCTCCCACCCTATGCGAATCTCCTTACTACTCTTATTCCCCTCTCCCCCGACCCTACCCATTGTCCCCCTTAGCCCTATTATCTCCCTCACCATGATTCCCCTAACTACCATCTGAGGGGTCGAGAAGCTATTCTGGATTAAGACTTTGTCTAGTACTTCATGCTCCACAAACCCTCCTACCACACATCTTCTTTCCACAACCACCATCCCTACACTAGGAGGACCATTGAGGATCACCTTGTTCTCTGCTCAATTCTCCTTGTCAGTGTTTTAAATAGCGTCGCTACGTAGCATGTAGCGTACGCCACATAGCACAGCATAGCCTACACACTACGTAGCGTGAGTAAATAGCGTAGTTCCATGTTGCATACGCTATATGTACTGTAGCGTACGCTACAAGCTTGTAATGTGTAACGTGCGTAGCTTACGCTACACCATACCACCTGTTTTATTTTATTTTTTTTAACTTCTTTTATTTAGTAATGTTAGTTTAGTTGATGATGTAATATGGTGGTGAGCAATCCTTTTGACATGTGGCAATGATTTAGAAGTATCAAGACAATCCAAATGGCAGGCCCCATTGTTGATGAAGAATATTTCTAACTATACCCATATCAGATAGTTTTAACCATCTGTACAAGGTCCTACACGTGCACAGCTGAAGATTTATGAGTTGTCTAAATGGTGTGAAACTCACATAGTCATACTTAATCAAAATGTTTTAAAAGAAATGGGTTTCGAAAGAGGGTTTTAAAGCCCTCTTTCGAAAGCCCTAATAGGCTAATACCCTCAACGGCAAGTCCTCTTTCCACCAAATTCCCTATCTTCGATTCTCCCAATCCAAGGAACTGTTAAAGACGAAACTTTAGGGCATTGATCGGTCCTGAGTGAAGGTCCTACGGCTAAAGTTTCACGGGCATTGGAGCCCAAACAAAGGTGAACTTCAAGATTCCCCATTTGAAGTGCGCACGGTTGTGGGGCTGAAGATTTGCATTTTTTGATTGATTTAAAGCTAAATATAGGTATTTCTTTTAGTCTTTATCTCAGTTAATAATATTTATTTTATTGTGATTGATTTAATATTAATTTAGAGTGCCTTTTGATTTTATTTTCCATTTTGGGAGTTGGTACTGTGCAATATTGTAGAATAAGCTTGTTCTACAACCATTTGTGTAGTGTGTAGTGGTTGTATATTATTTTCTATGGTTGATCGAACCATCATGTGGGCCACCATGCAACAGTTGATTTAAATATAGATAGATTGGCTTTGATAAGTGATAATTAAAAACTTTTATTTTGAACATGCTTTTATGTGGGAAAAAAAAAAAGCATTTTAGGCTCTTTTTTCTATTTTTTTATACTCATACTATTTATCATTTTTTCCTATTATTTTAACTAAAAATAGAAGTATCATGTAGCTTACACTACACGCAATAAAGGGTTGAACGCTATGCAATATGCTACGTGCAATTTAAAACACTGCTCCTTGCACATAGGACCTTTCACAAACTCCATTTTCCATAGATCCCCTTTCTTTCCCTTCCGTTTCGTTATGACTGTACCTTCACCGTCGAGGCCCTCTATGAATACTTGGTCGCCATCTCTCAGCTCGCCTTCTTTCACCAATGAAGCATCCTGCCTCGATTGCTCTAGCATCTCTCAGAACACTCTACAAACTCTAGAAGCAACTACTAGGATTTGCGATTTGAGTAGAGGTTGGGTTCAAGTCAACCTCTAGAACACTCTACGACCTCTTTAAGAGTAATACCAAACCCTATTAGGATTTGCGGTTTGATAAAGGTTTGGGTTCAGGTCAACCCAAACCTAATTGACCCAACTGAGCTCGAGTCTAGTTGGCATGGTCCACAAGTCAGGTTAAAGTTGGAAAACTCCAATCCATTTTAAAACCGGTAGGATTCGGGTGAGGAAAATCAAGTCAACTTAGGTTAGGTTGGGAATGATCACATGTATTTGATTCGGGTCAGGTCCAATCAGTTTAGGGTTAAGCATAGAGGATTGGGTACAGTTGATCACCTTAGGTTGGAATTTGGGTCGGGTCGGGTCAAGTTGTGGGGGTTGGGTCATTTTGAGGTTGGGCCAGGCTCAGGTTGACCCTCAACCTTACCCAACCCACTCAAGTTGCACACCTATTCAAGAGTATTCCTTTCACGGCATCTATGCTAAAAACATACTTGAAACTAAAATGCTTTTCCCCATCAATGTCAAAATAAAAAGAGAGCATGTAATGAACTAAGTGCAGAGAACCTCAACATCTAACTATTAAATGTTGAAACGAAAAAACCATGGGACAATGGACATGTTAAATTACGAATGCATGTATGCTTCCTTTTTTCCAGGATCAATAAGTATGAAACTTCACTGGGGAAAGAACACAATATAAAGATCCATTAAGGCAATGGATACCAGAAGCCCGCAACAAGACTGTTTGGTCGGAGAACAATGCAGCACACATTTTGCAATGTCAATGTAATGCTCTTTTTTCTGAAAGATGACAATTTATAAATAAAAGGCCAGCTCTATACAATATTACAATGCAGCCCAATCACTGTCTAAGAAATATAGTCTCTCAAAGCAAGAGACACCATTGCTCAATCAATTACATCACTATTGGCCCTACTAAAAACCAAAAAGGAATTTCCCGACATATTCTTGAAGCATTTGTTATTCCTTCCCTTCCAAATTTGCCCACAACCCCGCAAGCAAAGCCAACCTCCAAGCACATCTCCCTATCTTACCAGCCCCTCTTCCATGCTAGGCCTATAATAGTTTCGAGATCAACTTAGGCATCACCCACACCATCCCAAATAAAGATCAATATTTATCCCAAACCACCCAAGCAAAAGGACAGTGGATAAAAAGGTGATCAACTGATTCATTATGCTTCCAACAAAGAGAGCACACATTTGTATGGATCATCTCCCTTTTGTGAAGGTTATCGATGGTGAGCACCTTATTCCAACTCACCAACCAAGCAAGAAGACCACAACCTTCTTCAGCACCCCGTAAGACCAAACAAAGGACGAATGGGCTAGGCTTCTTTTAGGATAGCTCCACTTAACGCTTTAAAGAAGGATTTGACTATGAATAAGCCCAACTTGTCTTGGAGCCATTTCATTGAATCCTTATCTGAGCTGAGAAATACATCCGAGGGTTGCTCGAGAGCGGAAGAAACTCGGCCTCCTCCTCTTCCAAGTTCCTTCTACATGGTGGAGTCCAGACAACCATCGAATCCACCCTGAAAAGCATTAGGCCAGAGATACACCTAGGTCCAAGGACACAAACACCAGCCAGGGGTAATCACCTTTAAACCTAGTGGTCCCCAACCAAACATCTTCCCAAAACCTTCCCTCCAAGCCCGCAACTGCCTTTGACAAACCCGTTGCCTTATGCATAGACGATTTCTTTGGCTACCACCCCCATTTACTCCACCCCATATTTTTTCACTACTATGTCTTTTCAATGACTATCCTTTTCCTAACCAAATCTCCAAAGCCATTTGCTTAACAATGCCTTGTTCATAGTCGATGGCTTTCCAATGCCCACACCTCCGCAAGACTTTGGTCTACACATGTCGCCATGGAATTTTCTCTTTTCCTTGGCCCCTTTACATAAGAAATCATTTGAAGTTTTTTCCAGCTTGTTTAACCCCCATAGGGCATTTGAAGAAAAAATAATAATAATAATAATAATAATAATAATAATAATAATAATAAATGATAATAATGATAGATCTGAAAGAGTTGCCTTGGTGAGGACCAGCCTACCACCCAATGATAGATGATGCCACTTCCATGACAACAATTTCTTTTTGAACTTTCAATCACCCGATCCCATAGATGCATGGTGTGTCATAACGGCCGTTACGGGGTCCTTAGGTTGTTATGTTAAGGTAATGGTGGCAACCACTACACGTTACGGGGTCATACAACCATTATGGAGCACCTGTAACGGCCCATTATGCCCCCCCCCCCCCTAAAGCCATAACAAGCTCGTAACGTTTTTTCAAGTTTTTTTCTTTCCAATTTAAATAAATAAATAAAGCCGTTACAACTCATATCGTAAAGGTAATAATGGTGGCCGTTATGGCCTGCTATGGAATACCTTGCATAAATGATTAACAAGCTTACCAATACAAAGTGCAACCCCAAACACTTGGATGGGAAGGAGCCCGCCCTACACCCGAATACAGCAACCAGCTCCTCTACCCTTTCCTTAGGAATACCAATTCCCAATATTTTACATTTAGTACAATTCACCTTTAAACTCGAAACCACCTCAAAGCAACAAATAATCTTCCTCACATTGTCCACTCGGCCCTCATTTGCATTATAAAACAAAAGAATATCATCCTCATTGTAATGTAGGAGACTCATAACTAAACAAGAAACAATTACTAAGGCACCAACGAAATATTGAAAAAAAAAAAAAAAAAAAAAAAAAAAAAGACATCATCTTCGTCCAGTGTGAATGAATTATGAATATTTCCATTGATTAAATAAAAAAATTAAATATTAAAATAAAAATAATAATAATAAAAAAGACTAGACAGTAAAGGTTCCAATTGTCCTAAAAATTTTAACAATATATATATATATATATATATATATATATATATATATATGCACTCGATATATTGTCAAATTTGGCGTGGCAAAGTGGCACACCCAGTGTCGTCATGTGCGATCGCACATTCGCATATGTGCACATATGTGCACTAATCGCATATGTGACAATGGCATATGCGATCACTACACATGCGATCGCATATGCCACATGTGCCATTATATGCGATCGCATATTAGCCAACGGTCAGAAATCTGACCATTTTCTGACCATTGGAATTTGTTTTTTTTTTTATCCTGATTTTTTTTTTCTCTATAAAAAGGGATTCTAAGCACTCCTACATGCCACTCAAAGCTCAATCTCTATCTCTATTTTACTCTCTTACACAATTCCAAGCCTCAAGCTC
>JAJHSJ010000003.1:61290702-61390702 GCA_021015155.1 Magnolia officinalis
AACGGCCCCGTAACGGCCGTTATGACACACCATGCATCTATGGGATCGGGTGATTGAAAGTTCAAAAAGAAATTGTTGTCATGGAAGTGGCATCATCTATCATTGGGTGGTAGGCTGGTCCTCACCAAGGCAACTCTTTCAGATCTATCATTATTATCATTATTATTATTATTATTATTATTATTATTATTATTATTATTATTTTTCTCTTCAAATGCCCTATGGGGGTTAAACAAGCTGGAAAAAACTTCGAAATGATTTCTTATGTAAAGGGGCCAAGGAAAAGAGAAAATTCCATGGCGACATGTGTAGACAAAGTCTTGGCGGAGGTGTGGGCATTGGAAAACCATCGACTATGAACAAGGCATTGTTAAGCAATGGCTTTGGAGATTTGGTTAGGAAAAGGATAGTCATTGAAAAGACATAGTAGTGAAAAAATATGGGGTGGAGTAAATGGGGGTGGTAGCCAAAGAAATCGTCTATGCATAAGGCAACGGGTTTGTGAAAGGCAGTTGCGGGCTTGGAGGGAAGGTTTTGGGAAGATGTTTGGTTGGGGACCACTAGGTTTAAAGATGATTACCCCTGGCTGGTGTTTGTGTCCTTGGACCTAGGTGTATCTCTGGCCTAATGCTTTTCAAGGGTGGATTCGATGGTTGTCTGGACTCCACCATGTAGAAGGAACTTGAAAGAGGAGGAGGCCGAGTTTCTTCCGCTCTCGAAGCAACCCTCGGATGTATTTCTCAGCTCAGATAAGGATTCAATGAAATGGCTCCAAGACAAGTTGGGCTTATTCATAGTCAAATCCTTCTTTAAAGCGTTAAGTGGAGCTATCCTAAAAGAAGCCTAGCCCATTCGTCCTTTGTTTGTCTTACGGGGTGCCGAAGAAGGTTGTGGTCTTCTTGCTTGGTTGGTGAGTTGGAATAAGGTGCTCACCATCGATAACCTTCACAAAAGGGAGATGATCCATACAAATGTGTGCTCTCTTTGTTGGAAGCATAATGAATCAGTTGATCACCTTTTTATCCACTGTCCTTTTGCTTGGGTGGTTTGGGATAAATATTGATCTTTATTTGGGATGTGTGGGTGATGCCTAAGTTGATCTCGAAACTATTATAGGCCTAGCATGGAAGAGGGGCTGGTAAGATAGGGAGATGTGCTTGGAGGTTGGCTTTGCTTGCGGGGTTGTGGGCAAATTTGGAAGGGAAGGAATACAAATGCTTCAAGAATATGTCGGGAAATTCCTTTTTGGTTTTTAGTAGGGCCAATAGTGATGTAATTGATTGAGCAATGGTGTCTCTTGCTTTGAGAGACTATAGTTTCTTAGACAGTGATTGGGCTGCATTGTAAATATTGTATAGAGCTGGCCTTTTATTTATAAATTGTCATCTTTCAGAAAAAAGAGCATTACATTGACATTGCAAAATGTGTGCTGCATTGTTCTCCGACCAAACAGTCTTGTTGCGGGCTTCTGGTATCCATTGCCTTAATGGATCTTTATATTGTGTTCTTTCCCCAGTGAAGTTTCATACTTACTGATCCTGGAAAAAAAGGAAGCATACATGCATTCGTAATTTAACATGTCCATTGTCCCATGGTTTTTTCGTTTCAACATTTAATAGTTAGATGTTGAGGTTCTCTGCACTTAGTTCATTACATGCTCTCTTTTTATTTTGACATTGATGGGGAAAAGCATTTTAGTTTCAAGTATGTTTTTAGCATAGATGCCGTGAAAGGAATACTCTTGAATAGGTGTGCAACTTGAGTGGGTTGGGTAAGGTTGAGGGTCAACCCGAGCCTGGCCCAACCTCAAAATGACCCAACCCCCACAACTTGACCCGACCCGACCCAAATTCCAACCTAAGGTGATCAACTGTACCCAATCCTCTATGCTTAACCCTAAACTGATTGGACCTGACCCGAATCAAATACATGTGATCATTCCCAACCTAACCTAAGTTGACTTGATTTTCCTCACCCGAATCCTACCTGTTTTAAAATGGATTGGAGTTTTCCAACTTTAACCTGACTTGTGGACCATGCCAACTAGACTCGAGCTCAGTTGGGTCAATTAGGTTTGGGTTGACCTGAACCCAAACCTTTATCAAACCGCAAATCCTAATAGGGTTTGGTATTACTCTTAAAGAGGTCGTAGTGTGTCTAGAGGTTGACTTGAACCCAACCTCTACTCAAATCGCAAATCCTAGTAGTTGCTTCTAGAGTTTGTAGAGTGTTCTGAGAGATGCTAGAGCAATCGAGGCAGGATGCTTCATTGGTGAAAGAAGGCGAGCTGAGAGATGGCGACCAAGTATTCATAGAGGGCCTCGACGGTGAAGGTACAGTCATAACGAAACGGAAGGGAAAGAAAGGGGATCTATAAAAATGGAGTTTGTGAAAGGTCCTATGTGCAAGGAGCAGTGTTTTAAATTGCACGTAGCATATTGCATAGCGTTCAACCCTTTATTGCGTGTAGTGTAAGCTACATGATACTTCTATTTTTTTAGTTAAAATAATAGGAAAAAATGATAAATAGTATGAGTATAAAAAAATAAAAAAAGAGCCTAAAATGCTTTTTTTTTTTCCACATAAAAGCATGTTCAAAATAAAAGTTATTAATTATCACTTATCAAAGCCAATCTATCTATATTTAAATCAATTGTTGCATGGTGGCCCACATGATGGTTCGATCAACCATAGAAAATAATATACAACCACTACACACTACACAAATGGTTGTAGAACAAGCTTATTCTACAATATTGCACAGTACCAACTCCCAAAATGGAAAATAAAATCAAAAGGCACTCTAAATTAATATTAAATCAATCACAATAAAATAAATATTATTAACTGAGATAAAGACTAAAAGAAATACCTATATTTAGCTTTAAATCAATCAAAAATGCAAATCTTCAGCCCCACAACCGTGCGCACTTCAAATGGGGAATCTTGAAGTTCACCTTTGTTTGGGCTCCATGCCCGTGAAACTTTAGCCGTAGGACCTTCACTCAGGACCGATCAATGCCCTAAAGTTTCGTCTTTAACAGTTCCTTGGATTGGGAGAATCGAAGATAGGGAATTTGGTGGAAAGAGGACTTGCCATTGAGGGTATTAGCCTATTAGGGCTTTCGAAAGAGGGCTTTAAAACCCTCTTTCGAAACCCATTTCTTTTAAAACATTTTGATTAAGTATGACTATGTGAGTTTCACACCATTTAGACAACTCATAAATCTTCAGCTGTGCACGTGTAGGACCTTGTACAGATGGTTAAAACTATCTGATATGGGTATATTTACAAATATTCTTCATCAACAATAGGGCCTGCCATTTGGATTGTCTTGATACTTCTAAATCATTGCCACATGTCAAAAGGATTGCTCACCACCATATTACATCATCAACTAAACTAACATTACTAAATAAAAGAAGTTAAAAAAAATAAAATAAAACAGGTGGTATGGTGTAGCGTAAGCTACGCACGTTACACATTACAAGCTTGTAGCGTACGCTACAGTACATATAGCGTATGCAACATGGAACTACGCTATTTACTCACGCTACGTAGTGTGTAGGCTATGCTGTGCTATGTGGCGTACGCTACATGCTACGTAGCGACGCTATTTAAAACACTGACAAGGAGAATTGAGCAGAGAACAACAAGTGATCCTCAATGGTCCTCCTAGTGTAGGGATGGTGGTTGTGGAAAGAAGATGTGTGGTAGGAGGGTTTGTGGAGCATGAAGTACTAGACAAAGTCTTAATCCAGAATAGCTTCTCGACCCCTCAGATGGTAGTTAGGGGAATCATGGTGAGGGAGATAATAGGGCTAAGGGGGACAATGGGTAGGGTCGGGGGAGAGGGGAATAAGAGTAGTAAGGAGATTCGCATAGGGTGGGAGAAAGGGGTTAGTAAGGGTAAGAGAGTAGAGGAGGAGGAGAAAATGGGGAAGGGAAGGAGATTTGGGGTTAGAGAAATTTGGAGAGGGGTGGGTAAGGGAAGGAGATTTGGGGTTAGAGAAATTTGGAGAGGGGTGGGTAAGGCTAGGCAAGAAAGGGGGAGGTGGTGAATTTGGTGGGCTGTGGTAGGTGTTCCCCACCTTGTTCGTGGAAAACTTTCCAGATAGGTGAACGAACATCCATTTTCAGAGGGTTTTCTGTAAGGAGGGAGAGGTCTAGGAGGTGATTATGCTTGGAGAGAAGGGATCAGGGAAATTACAGGGTTCTACCTTTGTGAGGTTGAAGGAGGAGGATGTCAAGAAGGCGGCGGTGACATTGCACCGGAATAGGTTTGAAGGGAAGGAACTCCAAATTCAGAGAGTCAAATACGGCCTGGGCAAGGCCAGCCACCAAATTGCAAGGAAGATTGGGAAGAGAAGGAGAAGGGTGGTGTGGTAAACAAAGTAGTGGCACCAAGTAGCAGCAGTGGAGAATCTGGTAAGGACCCAAGGTAAAAACTAAGCCATCATATAGGGACATGGTTAGCAGCAGAACCTCTGGAAGTGCAGTGGCCAAAGGCAATGAAGAAGGTACTCAGTCAATATTGGAGCCTAAGTCGGAAGGTAAAAGTTCATGGAGGGAGGAGCAGGTAGGAGTACTGATCATTCATGCCCATCTAAAGGTTGTCGAAAAGGCTTGGGAACTCTTGCGGTGGAGTCTGGTGGAGGAGGTGAGACCTGAATCTACCTCGGAAGAGGGAAATCGATGGATTCTAGGTTGTGGGGAAGTGTCTTTAGGGGATTTTTATCTCAGATCTTTGTTTGATTACGATGTTTGGATTTCCTTAAAGGAGGATATGAACCTCGATCATATCCTAGTTTCAAGAACCATTCATGTAGATGGCGCAGTTCTTTGTCTTCGACTTTGGGAAGAAACATCGGTGTTTGGGTGGGATAAAGGATGGAATCAGATCGAGGGGCTTTTGTTGGAACTTTGGATCCTAAAAACCTTTGATCTCATTAGAGAATGTTTAGGGCAGTTGTTAATGATTGATCTTGTGATGGAGGAAGGTTGGGATGTCAGAGTGGCGAGACGCTTCATCAAGAAGAAGAAATCTATAAAGATGTCAAAACCATCTTGATTCAGGTAGGGGAAGAGTAGGTGGTTATCTCGATCATTAAGGAGTTGCTGGATTAGGAGAGAGTGATTGGAGCTGATCTCAATCTCTAAAGTTTCATTGAAAAATTCGACCAATTTCTCAATGTTTTCCCATGTTTTGCAAAAATTGCGATAAATTCCCCAATACAATCAATATATCCCATGCGATAATCAATACGTACCCATATCCCAAGAGTGCGATACATAACGCAATACTGATGCGGTAAACACTGGGATAAACTAGTATGGGAGAAAGAGAAGACATGTAGATTCTCGGTGAGATCCTTATACAATCATCTTAGGTGCAATGATTACACAACTTCAAATGGTTGCATGGAGTTTATGTGGCATGATGGAGCCCCTCCAAAAGTGGCAACTTTTGGGTAATTCATAGTTAAAGGCCCTCAAAATCGACAACCTTCAAAAGAGGGGCATGTATATGCCGTATGTTTGCTTGTTGTGCAAGACGGATGCGGAGTCAATTAATCACCTCTTCATTCATTGTTCATACACTAGCGGGATTTGGTGTTCTATCTTTAGCTCGTTTGGTCTCTCGTGGTCTATGTCAGAAAACTTCAAGGAGCTATTCCTAATGTGGCACGACGTATGCTTTGAAAGAAAGATTTGTCATCTTTGGTAGTTGTTTTTGCAAGCCGTCTTTTGGACTTATTTGGGGGGAAAAATGGTAGACGTTTCTAGGATGAGGCTTCTAGAGTTGGGAAAGTGACGCAGGGAAGAGCATGAAACAATAACGAGAAAGGTCACCATTTTTCTCAAGTAGTCAAAACCTTGAATTCACACGATAAAAAGGGAAATTCGAAATTTTATTATTTAATTATCCTCAAACTTCCCGATTACATTACTTATAAAGAAAAAACAAAACCCTAATTAGGAGTCCTAATTCGACTAAAATAGAATTTACTTGAAATAGTAAAATTTGCCAAAAAATAAAAAGTCCTAAATTAATCGTGTTAGATGATTCCTAGCATGTTTACAAGCAATTCCTAAGAAGACTGCATACAGTGTTTTAAATAGCGGTAGCGTGATGCGTAGCGCTCAACCCTCTATAGCATGTAGCGTAAATACGTAGCGTGTAGCGAAGCTACACGATCTTCTATTTTTTTAATTTAAAAATAGGACAAATATAATAAATAGTTGAAAAAATATAAAAATGCCTAAAAGATGATTCATTTTATAAATTATAAGCATGTTCAAAAAAGTTATTAGTTATCATTTATCAAAAGCCAATCCACATATATAAGCCAAATTAAATAATTATCACATCAACAATTTTCTAAGCTAACCACTTTAATTAATAATGTCTAATTGAAACCACAAGTCACAATTATGAAAAGAAATAGAAATCCCATAGGTTAACAGTATCAAGTAAAATGCAAGTGTTACATTCCTCAACATTAGAAACAAAGAAAACAAAGAAATAAAAATAATAAAAAAATAAAACAGTAAAAAATACATTGTAGCTTATGCTACGGACGCTACGCGCTACATAGCTGTAGCGTACGCTACGACCCCCGTAGCGTATGCTACAGGGGATTTACGCTATTTGGGACGCTACGTAGCACTACGGCCACGCTACGCTACGTAGCGTACGCTACCGCTACCGCTACGCTATGGACGCTATTTGAAACACTGACTGCATATACTAAAACTCTAAAACGAAGGAGATATGTCAAAATTAGAAAATACTAAAAATAGTACGTTTTTTTTTTTTTTTTTTCTTAAATCACAATTTTGAATCAGAAGTAGTGTTTACTCGCGAAATGGACCGATGCGATCTGCTATGGAGGTCAATTGACCTCAGACGGCTTGCTACATAAAGATCGATAGGTTGCGCGTCCCGTAACAATATAATGCAGGAGCATTTTCACATTGGGTTCGAGTGGGGCACTTGTGGGATGTAGGGGCACACTTGGGGTGGGTGTGGCCCACGGAGGACGTCTCATGTTTGAGACTCCTCACCGGGGGTGATTAATGCTCATTTCACACTAGGCTCGAGTGGGGTAGCCCGTGGGATGCGGGGACACACTCGGGGTGGGCGGCCCATGTGATTTGGGGCCCACGAAGGGGGTTCAGCCGAGGTCCTAACCCATGCGATGTGGGGCCTGGGCTATGATATAAAGGGATTAATTCGCCATACTCTAACAGTTCGAGCTTTTAGAGTAAGTGGTTAATTGTCCTGCATCAAATTGGTATCAGAGTAGGTCTTGTGTTCGAGACTCCTCACTGGGGGTGATTAATGCAGGGACATTTTCACACCGGGCTTGAGTGGAGTTGCTTGTGGGATGCAGGGGCACACTTGAGATGGGTGCGGCCCACGGAGGAGGTCTCATATTCGAGACTCCTCAGGGGGGTGATTAATGCACATTTCACACCAGGCTCGAGTGGGGTAGTCCGTGGGATGCGGGGATACACTCAGGGTGAGCGGCTCATGTGATTTGGGGCCACGAAGGGGGTTCGGCCGAGGTCCTAACCCATGCGATGTGGGGCCTGAGCTATGAGATAAAGGGATTAATTCGCCATACTCTAACAGTTCGAGCTTTTAGAGCAAGTGGTTATTGTCCTGCTCACAATACCTAGATCAAAAGTTATAACCGATTTACGGTTCACACTTCGAATGACAATTTCTCTATCTGGAATGAATTTCTTCGAGTTAGATGCGCTTGGAGCCCAATTATGTCATGCCCTACGTAAGACCGGGCCCGGATTTGACTATGTCCACTTCCGTTTGGGCTTCTTTCGTCCAACTGTGCCAAGAATAGGTCTGCGGCCCGCTCTACATCAGAAAGTCATTATGAAAATCAAGAATTTGGGTGTTGAATGGGCTTCTTGTATAAAATCTTTACAAGATTGTAGTTTCTCTTTTTTTGCTCAGTTTGTAATTCTTCGCGCTTTTCGCACCTTTCAATAATTATCCAGTTAATTTGCAAAAAAAAAAAAAAAAAAAAAAGAAAAGAAAAAAGAAGAATGAGAGAACTCTTAAAGAGGTCAATTGGCCACTCTATGTTGTCAAAATCGTTATTGTATTGCAAATCATCATAAGGTTGAATTGTATCTAATTACAAATTGTATCTTAAATCGTAAATGTTTTATGATTTTCTTAAAAAAATTTAAAAAGTCTGAAAAATATAAATAAATCAGAAAAAATTAGGAAACTCATCAATCATCCATTTCCAACAATATGCACCAAGTAATACCATATCATGATAGTGTCAAAGGATTCTTACCTTTCCTTTATTTTTGTCTTTCAAGAAGTTTACCATAAAAAACATATGAGGATCCTTTAATAATTTATGTTCTTTTTGCCTTTTTTTGAATGTAGAATCATGTTGGAAAAAGCGGCATTTGATTTTGTAGAATGATGAAGGAAGATATTTTGATTCCTAATAATCATTACCACAATACATATAGGTCAGCATGATCATAAATATCTGCAAAAACATTCCAGATTAGTCATCAATTTGGTGTTTTGACTGTTTAAGTAAGAAATCATAAGAAAGAGCTCCATTATTTTATGTTGAAGAGAATGTATATAATTTGATCTCCTATAAATAACAAAATAAAATAATTGACATTTTCTAAACCAATTCTTAAAGCCCCACCAATCTAAAAAGCTAAAACGAAATCAAGTAAATCTTGAAATAGAAGAGAACAATTATAATTTGAATCCTAAATCATAGGATTCATATAAAAAGGGATTCAAGGTGGGAATCAAATAGTGTTGCTTAAGATTTGACTCAAATCGTAAATCATAAATCGTCAATAATAGAATTTTGACAACTATGCCAACAGGTTGGATATTGTTTTAATTACAATAAGAAGTTCAACCCTTTCCATTTGCAGCTAATCACATTCTTTCCTTCATATCTGGGAGCTACCTCTCCCCGATTTTCTTGATAAAGCTTCCATTTCTTCGTCTGCCACTTTTGTCTATTTTTGTTTTATTTTGTCCACTCTGGGTTTGGTGTGACACTCAAAATTTGATACAATCGATTCTTATAAACAACTGATGATGTGTTATAAAAATTCTTATATGAAACAATACTTTCTACTATGGGTTCAGGATGACTAATTGGACATGATTTACTTTCTTTGTTTGATTTCATGTGCACAACATTTCCAGAGGCCCCTTCTGCATGTAGTGGTTCCAACTTCTTTAGATTCTTTACCACTTTGAGCTAAGATTTGCAGCAGCTGTTTTTTTTTTTTTTTTTTCCTGTATGAAATGTATGCCCTGTAACAGTGTTGTATGATTTTTTTTTTTTTTTTTTTTGGGTTAGTAGCATGAGAGTTTGTGATCATTCTTGCTTTTGTTTAATTTGTTCAGAAGTCATGAGGGAACCAATTCATTAAACACAGTTGGTTGCTTGGTTATTTTGTAGGTAAGTCAAATCTCCCCTTGTCCTGGGAACAATTTTATGAATGCTATGGTTGGTGTTTTTTCTCCTTCGAATCACTAGTTATTGACTTGGTTTACAGCAATCATGGATAATAGAATGAGCGGAAAGGATCTTACTGAAGATGATATTATCCAAGTTAGTTTTTTTTGTTGCCTATTTTGTCTCTACTTGTATGTATCTTCTGTAGTTCATATGTACACTTGCAGTTATGGTCAATATCTTTCTACTAGCCTGCATTATTTAGATGACATATTAGATTGGCAGTGTCTTATCCTTCAAATGCCACATGAAATTCATCATGTCTAAATCTTAGATAGCGAGGGGATGTGTGCTTCTTTGTGTATAATTTGTTCTGCTTTGCGAAATAGATAAATTATCCCAAGAATGGTTATAAATGCATACAAGCACGCACATATATATCATCCAATTAGATCGTCTTTATATTTTATAGAAACTTTTTTAGTTTCTACATTTAAATTTTATTTTCTTAAAGTTTACAGCTCATTTTCTGTTGCAACAATAAAAAATGAGATTAAGGTTCTATTTGTGCATTACTGGTCATTATGGTTGGTGGTATGCCACGACCACTTGCTATGCCACATATTTACTCAGTGATCTTCAATATGAGGAACCCAATGCTTATGCTGATGGCACGGGATTTTGCGATAATGGCAAATGAAAAGGGACTTCATTTGGAATATGTTTATGTTTGGGCTATCCGTTTTAAATCAATGCACATTATTCCAGTGGGTGAAACAATTTGTCTGGACTATCAGCTTTAGTCTCAATATTCAATTTTATACTTTGGTAACATTGAATTCTGAGTTTTTTTTTTTTTTTTTTCAACAAGGAAAAATGATATTGTAGTTCTATTTATGCATTACTGGTCATGACATGTAGTGGGCTGTCAATTTCATGGTCAGTTATTATGCTAATATTTACTCAATGATCTGTGTAGTACAGATAGAAAGGATACCAGTGCTTACATTGATGGTACATGATTTGATGATGACAGCAAACAAGAACTTTGTTCTGAAAAAATTTTCATTTGGTTTATCTGTTTAGCATCAAGATACAGTACTCCCATGCATGGGGAAGTGTCATGTTGTGCCAATAAGTGTTTAGGATCTCTGATGCGACCCACAAGGCAACACATTCCCTGTACTAATAGCATTTTTCTTTCATTGAGCTTTAAAGAGTTCCAACCTGAGTGCATCTTCAAAAAGATAAAAGTCAGAACTTCAACCTCTTAGCCATTGACCTAGTTATATGATTGAGACCAGACCTGTTAGTAGGTGATTTGCTGCCTGCTATGTTCACCGGATAGACAGTTTCTGTCCAGTCATTGCTTTCACATTGCAAAGAGACCATCTGCAAAAGGGAGTTCAGTTTCAAAGGGAAGCAATTAACCATGCGTTCTTGGTTTAGATGAGACATTCAACCCAATTCGTGATACGACTATTACCAGATTGGTACTGCTATTTGCTAAATAGGCTATTCTCTATGAGTGTTATACACTCATTTTTCATTACTCCTACATATGAACAATAACCAATTCGAGACAGCCTGCATTTCAACATTGAGGTCTCAGGTTCAAGCCAGGTTACATATCGAGAAAAAAGAGAGTTCTTCTTTAATCTATTGCTAGGGATTAGTGATCCTTTTATCATATGCATCATGAATGCTGTGCATTAGGTGGTATGATGCTCGGATCTTTCAAAAAACTGGAGTACTGAGTCTGTTAATTGCATACTCAAGGTAAGGATAAGGATCCCCCTTTCTTGAGACAGGATATTCATATCCTCTAGGGCATTCAACTCTCAAACTGTTAATTAATAGCATATTTATCTTACTAATTGGGTAACAAATTCAACTTGCAGTATTGTTGTAGATGTACTTGTGATGTGATTATATTTGTGGGCAGTAATCAATCCCTACTGTATCTGTATCCTAGGAAATTGGATTATGAGGATCCTCCAAACCCAATCCTTGCTCTATCAGATACCCGCAACTGTACTCACGTAGTATAGGTTCTATGGCCTGTTGTTGGAGATTAGTGGATTTTCTCATCAGTCCAATACTGAATTTATCTTCATCACTCAGCGAGAGCTTTTTGTTGGTTTTCTATGAGGCACCACATCTTCTACATTCTTCTAGACTATTTGCCAAAATGTTATATATTTGAATTCCTGTAGATCATGACTTTTATTTCTAACTTGATTTCTGTGGGGAGTTTGTGTTCTATTCATCATTTAGGTCTGACATATGCTCTCCCTTTCACTATGCAAGTTGTCACGAAGGCATTGATACTCCATTCTTCTATTTGTGAAGATTTTTGAAACACTGAGCATGCTGTACAAAGAAATTTGGCATTCGATCTCCATGTACAAATTCCTGCATAACTATCTCTTCATCGCAACCTCTATCTGACTTTGTTGCATTCATCATCTTTCTTATTCTCTGCCAACTGAACTTCATCTTTAAATTGCCTTTTCAGATAATCAATGGAATGGTGCCAAATTTGAGGCACTTGTAGCACTTCTTTTTATCCCTATCATGCCTGGGTGGCTCTTGATCCACTTCTTTTTCTCTAACCATTTATTAGGGTTTGGATTTGAAAAAGACCCATTCCGTTTTCCTTTCACAAACTCGTGGGAGAATTTTGAGCTACCCACATCCTCATTTCTTATGCGTGCTTTAGCTTTCGATTGAAATTGGTAAGCTCTGGTCATTGATATAGTTTGTTCGATCTTGTAATTCAACCTGTTGGCTTACCTTGCTACCACTTGATCGATTAATTCATTGAGGCTGTTTTGGACCATGAGGCTCTGTAACTCCGTATAAGCTCAAGCAGCCAGATCTTTTTGCCAAAGTGATGGAGCCTCAATCACAAAGTTGTTGCTCATAATTTGATGTAAAGAACTTTTGTTGCATCGCATCCTAAATTTTCTTCCAACTCTCTAACTACCTGAAGCACTGTGGGTATTCTAGGGTTGGGTCTACCAAAAGAGCACATGATGTTATAATTGAGTTGCCACGAGCTGAACTTCTTTGTCCATCATGTCCTTCCATTAAAAGTTTGCTCTACATGAGCCAACTAATAGAGAGTTATCCGACTGCAGATTCAGTAGAATTTGGTGTATATTCCTCATAGTTGTGTTCATGATCCTCCTATCGGTCACATATCATGTATGAGGAGGCTCTCCTTGACACTGTTTAGACAGTACCAACTGATCCAATCTATTCAATATCTCTTGAGTAGCTCCTTCCAATCGGTATTTGTCCTAACCACTTCTCCAAGATATTCCTCTTGTTGCTCATTATTGATCTCAATAAAGCCCATGGATGAACTTTCTCTGATTTCAATTCGATGTAAGGTGGAAATATCTTGTACGGACAAGAATAGAAAAAGAGTGGATCACTGTTTCACACTTTTGGAGTCTGAGATTGGGGTTTTCACCCTCTTCAAGAGAAGAAAATAAAAAAGACTATAATTATTTTAATTACTTATTCTCACAATACCATCGCCGCACAACATTCACAAAGACAGTCTTTGTATGTTACTTTAAAAAAATCCCAAAATATGACACGTATGGATGGAAATCCCCCCACCCCTCAATCTTAGTTGTTTAAGGTCTTCCTCTCATTTTCTTTTCAGGCTCTTCAACCCTAATTAATTTTCACCTCCATGCTGGTGCCATATCTGGTCCTCATTGCACATGGCCATACCATCTCGATGTGCAATCCATCATTCTCTCTTTCTACTGGCCTTCTTACTATGACCTGATTCTTCATCCTATCCTTCCTAAACATCCAACACATCCATCTCAACAGGTCCTCGTATATGTTCTAAAGTTTTCTCCTAATTCGGCATGTGGTTAAAGCTATATGCTTACCATGTGATTAAAGCAATGGAGACCAAAAACTGCTCTGGTTAGAATGAATGAGTTGGTACAAGTCGAAGGCTGTAAAAGGGCAAGGAGAAGGCCCAAAAGGACATGGGTGGAGGCAGTAAGAAAAGACTTGAAGACCTATGGTCTAACTGAAGTTATGGCCCTTGATAGAGTGGAATGGCGTAAAAGAATTCATGTAGATGACCCCAAATAGTTGGGATAAGGCTATGATGATGATTATGATGATACCATCCTTCCAAAAAATGAAAAATAAAAAGAAAAAAGAATCTATACATACATTCATACATATTCAGGTGCTCATATACACTCATTCACAATGTGTTCGTTATGTTCAAACCCACACATGCACACAAACACACACACACACACATCAGATGAATGAATCATGTACGCATTTAGCCACTTTGAGATTACTATTTTCCTTTTCTCAATTGTGAAAATTCCAGTGTCCCTGCGCACACTTTGTTGGTTTCAAGAAGAGCATGTGTGTCCCTGCAGACTGTTGGTTGGTTGCAAGAAAAAACATGAGTACCCACTGCACAGAGTTTGTTGGTTGCAAGAAAAAACATGAGCTTCCAACCATGTGCTAACTACTCCACGTTTCTTATACTTGGATGGTTTCTTTTTCTGTGTAACTGGTATTAGTTGTTGGGGGAATGCACTTAGTCCTTGCTTTTTATTTTTCTTCTTCTTCTTCTTCTTCTTCTTCTCTGCAAAGAGGTGTCCAGTAGTTGCTATTTGATGTTAGAACCATGTACTTAATCATTGAATTGTTGAGTCATTGACGGACTAGATTTTCTTTGTTTCATCGGAGCAGCTGCGTCAAATATGCAGGACCTCTGGTGTGAAGGTCTCAATTGAGACAGCCAATGCACGTGATTCGTTGTATCGTGCATCAGTTGATTTTGTTCTGAACACTTGCAGCAAGTATTATTTCTTTGCATTTCTTTAACACTGAATTTTGTTGGCCTTCCTATTTGTTAGTTTACTTGCTACTTCGTTACTACCTGGTTCAAGTTTGCCTTGTTCTTAATTCTATTTTGAAGTTGGGACCTTTCTGGTGCAGTGCAATGTGCCAGCCTAACCTTGTTCACATTGATGGTGAGGAACTCCGTCAGTTTGTTGCGGGGTTTGCAGATAATATTGGGCTTGAGGATGCTCGGGCTGCAACGATTGTGTGTGCAGCTGTTGCCGCACGCACACGTTCACGTTTTCTGCAGGCTTGGGTAAGGCTGTCTATCACTGATTTTTTTTTTTTTTTTTTTCCCCAGCTTCCTAGGCCACTTCTGCTATAACTTGTTCATGTCATAATTTCTGAGGATTTGGTTAGCATGACCATTTCTTTGCTAGCTAGAACTTCACCTGGCCCATGTATGTTTTATAGTGTCTCTATGCATTTGTGAGTTCATAGTAGTCATTGTGAGAGATGTTTTTGGAATATCTTCTTCTTGAACTTGAACTACCAATTCTGAGGTAACTGCAATACTGCAAACCATTAGTTAATGCTCGAATTTCAGCTATTACGTTTTTGCAGTACCCATAATAATGAGAAAATGCACACACCGCATTGACCAAGAGAAGACCCACCTCCACCAGGCACTGTTGGGTTGATTCATGATGCCCTACATTCAACTGGAAAGTCTCCCATGGAGGCTTTAACCACATCACTGCAAAGCAACTTCAAATTTCAGCTTATGAATACCAATATTACTACACCTTCGCTAGTGACCCTCTTGTTACTTGCCTTTCTTGAGTTTATTGAACACTTCATTCACAACCCTCTGAACTAAAGAACACTTCATTTTCAACTTGGTAACAAAAGGCGATTTCTAGCATACAATATGTAAACCTCAGGACAAGGCCCGCTAGATGGCATTCCTAGAGTTCCCGTCAATAATCAACTACTCTGAAATCGAAGATGAGAAGATGTGAAGCCCTTCTTTTAGGGAGAGAACTCCGTGGCAATGTAGCCACCTGATGCAGACATCAGTGGTGCACCCCTTAGAGTGTACCAAAGGAGGAGGCGTCACCGACAAAGTATTGGAGTAGAGGAGTTGATGTGGATGGACATCGGGTCCATCGGGCACATTTTTTAACGCGCTACGAGTGCAGAAGCGGTATGACCGCACCCTGATCATAGATCCATGGGTCGGATTTCACACCCTACCACACAAGTGTTTTAGTTTAGGCATTTTTGTTTTATTTATTTATTTTTTTGTTTTGTTTTTTTCTTATTTCAGCGGCTTTATTGCACTTTTTTTATTTTTTCGTCTTTTTGTTATTTTTCTTGTTTTAGGGGCTTTAGTGCAATTTTACTTTTTCATAGCTTATATATACGTTGTGAGAAATCCTATTTTCATTATTATTAAATAAATAGAAATTTGTATCTTTTCTTCCTCTTTATTTAAGAGATTAGGGTTTCAGGATTGACCCTTGGGTGTCGAGGATTCCACCTTGATTTCAGGTTCCCTTCTTTCTAGATCTTCGAGGTGCAGTAAAAGGTAAGAATCATCATCTTTTTCTTTTGACGACAAAAGGACCTGTACTTTTTTCATCTCGAACTCTTCATTCTTCACCCCTTTCGTTCCTCTCCGGATATCCCCTTTCTAGTTTGAACGGAGAAGAGGGATGGTTAGTCAGTAGAATCAGATTCAAACTTGACCGTGGACTGACTTATGCTAGATCTAGGATATTCTCATATCCCTAGGTCCTCCCTTTTTACTGTTTACGTGATTTTATGCTAAGGGGCATGATCCTGATGGAATGACTTCATCTTTGTGTTGAGATTTACCTAATCCCTTTGATTGGAAACGGTTAGTTAATTGGTGTATTTATTTGAACATTCTTTAACCTGATTATACATGCATCTAGGGTTAGGTCATCACCACCTCCCTGCATCACCACCTCCCTACAGGGCCTGAAAACACCGTCAAGAGCTCTCTCCTTTATGATTTCTTAAGACTCCACCCAGGCCAGAGGGACTCGCGTTTCCCAGAAAGCACCCACTACAATTAAGCTTTAGGGTGCTTGATTGAGGCAGGGTCCACCTAGCAATTCATGTTTAACTTTGTTTATGTCAGCCTCCATGATGGTCATTCTAGAGCCTTGGTAAAAGAGGAAGGTTGATGAATGGTTGGCAGTGTGAATTGTTTGTGAATATACTACTTAAGCAAGGCAATGATTATGATGGTGGTGGTCATGGTAGGCAATTGTGTTGGAAGTGGCTTGCTAAACATGGCTTCTTTGATTGCAGGCTTTGGAAATTCAAGGGAAACGGTCTGAAGCATTGGATGAACTGCTGAAGATCTGTGCTATTCATCAGATATTTCCTCCTGAAGAATATTCAGTATGCATTTAGCTTATGTCCATACTCCATGTGTAATTGGGTTGCCTTCTTTTCCTAATACATCCACTTAAACTTTTTTTTTTTTCTCCGGGTTCGTCATTGCACGTGCAACGTTCAGCATAAGCATTATAGATTCTCACATGTTTGATGTTTTCTTGTTTGTACCTTCTGGATCTTATTTTTAACCAGTGGTTACATAATGTAAAGGAATGTTGCTGTGCTCATATGGTTGTTAGGGTTTTATAGTTGTTTTCCTATCTGTCGTTTTCTCATTACCAAGGGGTATGTTAATTTTCTTTTATTATTATCAATGAAATGAGACATATAGATAGAAAGCCAAGGAACTATGGCAGAGGAAAAGGGATCCTCAACAACATAGGATTGGATGTATTAATCAATTCAATACTTTTTTTTTTCAGTGAAAATTAATTTAAGCACTTAATAATCTGGATTTTCCAACCATCTGAATCGTATTAGTGCTGAAAATAAGTGACAAAGTGCTGAAATAAGTTTTATCAAACGGCACCTTGGGGCCTTGCCCCTTTCAAGTCTTAGTCTTTACATCTCTATTATGCTTCATAGGTTCTCAATGAAATATTTCCTGTCAGTCTTCCAGCGGAAAAAAGGTGGCTATTACCTTTGGAATCACTTTCATGCATGCATATCATATCTTGACGGGGATTTTATGGCATAGTTTTTTACTTAGAAATAGTGGTCTTTAATGATGCCTGCATTATAGAGGCCATTGGACCTGGCCTTGAAACAACATCTAGGATTTTGCCTTGTCTACCTCGACTTCAACTTGCAGTTCGTTCTAGCATTTGGGCTATAGCCTGCATTCTATATTTGCTTCCTCTAGTGGTATTCTTTTTTCTGTTTACCAGAAGAAATTGCAAGAGCACCCATGCAAGTGCCCCAGAAGAAATTGCATATTTTCTTCTGATGCCATTTAACTTCGACATTTATCGGAATGTTACAATGAAATGGGAAGAGCATTGTGTATAAAGTGGAAACTCTTCCCTAAGTAATCACCTCCTGGTTGTACAACAGGCTTCACTTTGTAGCTATTAAGAATTACAAATGTTGGCTCACGGGTTCTTGATAAGTTCTCCATGCTCATGTCATCTTAGCTGTCAAGTTATTGGCCACTCTAACTATAAAGATTATTTTCCCAGTCCCAGTGACCTTCCTGAAGAGTGAAACTGCTGCCTAATTCATTACTTTCTGTTTTAAGTTTTACTTGATATATGTATGTTGTCACTGGTAGGTGGTAATCATTCCACAACTGATTACCCTTTGCGAACTTTTACGTGCAGCCTGAAATGGAGATGGTGGCACGAGGACTTGAGAAACATTTAAAATTAGAGCAAAGGGAGCACCTATTGAAGCTACTCGAGGGAGTATGTGGGGCTGAAAATCAAAGAATTGCTGTGGAAGCACTTGGCCTGGTAAGCAACCTCTTTGCAATGGAACACTGTAGCTTGCAAGTGCTTATTAGATATGATATAGTGAACTCTTATCATGTTGCACTGTTAAAAATAGTAAGGTTTGGGCGAATGGTCTTCACCATAGGTTTGCTCCCTATAGGTGAGGGTTCGATTCCCCTCCTTGGCTTTACCTGATACACGTGGTTGTGGGTGATTGCGTGTATCCGCAAGGATTAGTCTCACTTCAAAAAAAGAGGTGGGGACACCCTGTGTCTTCATATATATATATATATTGAGTAAAATCTCATGAAACAGAAACTTCCATAAAATTAGTTTTTTTTTTTTTTTTTTTTTTTTTGAGCAATACTATAAGAATTACGGAAGATTTGGACGGACAAAAACCTAAAAGGAAGCATGAGATTGTTTCTACTGATCTGTGTAGTTTCTTCGGTAACAAAGTGTCTTGGCTTTGTTAGGCATGGATGGTGTATTTTAGATAAGGTTAGCATATAATGTTGTTAGACAGGCACAAGCGTTAAACACCGTTATTGAGGAATAATCCCATGCAATGTTTTAAATATCGATGATATCGGCTGATATATCCCACGATATATCTTGTATCCCACCTGTGCGATACGAAACGCACAAATAGTGCCAATGTATTCCACATGTTCGATCCAATGAGCATTTTCAATTTCCGATCCCCTTTTTTGTTGAAATTATGTTAAATCAGTATCAAATGGTTATAATCCATTGGTTCTTCATGTTTTGCATGAAAAATCATGGAGTTGGAGCTTTGATTTCGATATCCATTGGTTTTTCATGTTCTCCATTTATTTTTATTTTTATTTTTATTTCGAAATTTTACTTCAACCAGCTATCAATTGAGACTTATTTCGAAATATTCGATGAAATGATCATCACATACACTCTAATTTTGAAATTTGAGTGTAGGTGGTTTGATTTGGGGAAAATTAGGGAAAGTTCAAAATTTCCCCAATTTCTCCCAAATTGCTTGCAATGTTGCACTCCAAACATGAAATCAAGCATGTATCAATTAAAATATCAATTTGAGGGCTGGTCTACTGATTTGTTAAGTCCTTATCAATTTTCGAAAAATAAAAATTATTAAAATATCAATTATTATTATTATTATTATTTTTAAATTTCCCTTCAACCAATTGTCAATTCAGACTAATTTCAAAGTATTTAGGAGTGTTTGATGAAATGATCATCACATACTCAAAATTTATGCATTCAATTTGAATATAGTTGCATTAGTTCAGTTAGATAATGCATATCTTAGGACCCTATACATAGGAAACCTATTACGTGCACTTCTTTTATGAGATCTTATGATTTAAAAGTGTGTATTAAGGTCTTTTTTTTATAACAATCCTCGAAGTTTCATTAAAAAATTTAACCATTTTCCGAATGTTTCCCAAAAAGTACGATAAATTACTCGATACAGACGATCTGTCCCGTGCGATAACCGATATGTATCTGTATCCCAAGGATGCGATACATAACGCGATACCGATATTTCGAACACTGATCCCATGTATATGATGTGAATTGTACTCAAGGCTCCACAAACCCAGATGGTGCATTGATCATGAACATAGATACTTGTATTACATTAGATGGTATAAGACAATTCCTTCAAATGTATTCCAAATCCATTTTATTATAGCTTAGCGCTTTGAGACAATGGATGTATTGATATGATATGAGGCATGATTATGATGAGTCGGGCTGTGTGGGAGAATTGACATTACAGCTCGATCTTCCACATGACCTGATTTGGTCATCCTGGACTGCTTTGTGCAGTGAGTTGTTGTGTTAGGGGGCATGACTTGACGAGCTTGGCATTTATGTGCTTAAAATATATGCCTTCGCATTAGATGAAAGGGACACAAATTAACCTAAGGCATTGTTTCGTCATGGAGTGGATGATGTTGAAGCTAAACATAGTATCTAAAGTAATCACTTCCTAGAAGTAACTAGGAAGAATTTCGTAAACTGGTCCATAGGCTTGAGCTATTATTCACCAGCTTTACCCTCCAACTCCTAACCGTAGTGATGTTGAAGAAACATTAGTTGTCTCAACTAAATGCTCTTACGTAGGAAAGAGACAACAAGGTGACCAAATTGAGTTTGTGTGTGTGTGTGTGTGTGTGTGTGTGTGTGTGTGTGTGTGTGTGGTGTGTGTGTGTGTGTAGAGGTGGGCATGTTGGACCCGATCCGGTGGATTCGACCCGATCCGGTGGATACGACCTGATCCGACCCGACTCGGTACCGTTCTTAACAGAACCGACGGCCTAGATCGGCCTTGATTGAGTCTGTCTATCCAGATCCGATCATTTTTCGGGCAGGGTTCGGATAGTAGTGTATCCAGACAGAACCGATCCGAAAACCCGGACCAAAAGGGTCCGAACCGACCTGACCCGACCCGACCCGGATGTTTGCAAAATTCTCTTTCTCAGTAAAGTTTTACCGCCCACGCATCATTTCAAAAAACAAAAGTTTTACCGCCCAGAGCTTTTCGTTTGGCGCCAAAAAACCTCGCCCAATGTACATGTAAGCCCTCCAACTCTCTCTCTCTCTCTCTCTCTATGTTTGTCTATCTTTCCTCTATATTTGTCTCTCCCTTTCCGTTGAAGAAGGCAAGGGAAAAGGTAGTTGTCCTCACGCTTACTTTTCTTCAAGTAAGTGATTTGCCAATATTACCAAAGAATTCCCATTACTTTGTCACTGTTATCGATGCCCACACGGAAATTCAACTCACCTACAGGGGCAAGGGTACGAAATCCAAAAATATATCCTATGATTGAAGAAGGTGCTGATGCAGCAGCAAGTCTCCCGTTCTCGCATTCTATATTCTTCAAGTCTTCATCTCTGCCTGACCTTCCATCTTTCGAACAAAAGCATGCTCTCTATTTGATCTATATGAACAGAGGTATGCTTTACTTCCAGTAAAAAAGGAAGAAGAACAAAAGTCGTTTTCATTATGTTCATAAATGAGTTTTCTTTCTATATGTAGAATATCCCGTATCGGTATCGGTTGGCGTAATGGTGACCTTCAAAACTGATACGGATATGGGGGCGTAACGACGATACGAGGGCGTAATGGCCCGTAATGGCGCAAAAAATTTTTTTTTGCCAAAAAAAATGAAAAAATATGGATTAAATCTGGAATATTCTAAGCATTCCAAATATGCATTCATTTATAAATTGGAACATGTTTATGGTGGTGTAACGGTCCACTCTTTGGTGAGAAGTTGTATCGGACTGTCTGATGAATTTATGAACCAGATAACCTGAATTTGACTACAAAATTCATATATTTAATTTTCTAACTATCTACTATCAATGATAAATATATTAGAATGAATGTAATATGAAAATATCTTACATTAGGTGTTTGCAATTATTTTTGAGGAATTTCTCGAACATACCTGTGGACGTGAATGTGATTCCTGTCTATGACCTGTCAACCTCAAGTCAAGAATATTAAAAAAAAAATTAGTAGTCTGATATACTCCTTGCAACTTGATTGGTTGTTAGGGGAGCTATTTTAAATACAAGTTCGGCAGTGTCAAGTGTGTGCTTGGCTTCTTGCAATAATACTGCTGTGAGCTGTCTGCTGCAAATGCTTACCTTAATACAAATATATACTCACAATCACAAGTCACCACCAAAATGAAAATCTGCTTTTTGTGGTTGCTCGACCTCCACATCATCGTCATCGTCATCATCAGGCTGAGGCTGTCCAATAGGTGTAGGTGCTGCATCTGCATATCCATAATATCCAGTGCCAGAAGGAAATACTAGATCAATGAAACCAAAGGATGACTGATCTTGACTAGGTAACGACTCTGACCCCGAGTAAGGATATTCACCAGTGCCCGTCGAATAGCCATACTGGTGCCCATACTCAGGCTGTTGAGAATCTTGAGATTGAGAGTGCGTCTGCTGTGATGAGTAACTTGGATTTGGATCTGGATATCTATAATCATATGAATATTGATCAGGAGGACTACTACAACATGAATGTGATGGAACAGGCTTAGTATAACCAGCATAATCATAATCCAATTGACCATAAGAATATCCATTATAATAACCAAGACCATGAGCCTGCTGATGTTTCGGACCTCCTGAACCCGGTGCACCACTAGATGTACCCTCCTTTAGCTGGCTGTATCGTGACTCAGTACACTCATAAGCCCGACCTCGTGTACTACCTCGTCGATGTTCATTGGCATTGCGATCTGTAGACGGCTGTATAGGGCGCTGAGCAATACCAGAAGTGCCAACACCAGGGGCAGGGGGGGTCATCGTCACCATCATCCGACACGGTCACGCTACCACTGCTCGTACTCTTTTGTTGATCTTGACCCGTACTTAGCATAAACGCTGCCCCCTCTTACTGGGTCCAACACATCTGCACGACTCTCTTATTGCGCTCTGCGTATTTCTGGGTCATCAATTTCCAATTCTTCACTATCCTCTTCAATTTGCTTTTCCCTTGTTTTCAACCAAGGTAGAAGTGGGTCATCCTCGTCATAAATATTGTCCAAGTTTATTGGACAGTAGTCTCCGTCATCGACAGTTATAATGTTCCTATGATGTCGTCGCATTTTTAGTTTTATATTGTAGTGCATGACGACAAGTCTATCTAATGTTCTTTGAATGAATAAACGCAAAACAATTCCAATTCCTTTCGCAGCTAGAGGAAGATGTTGTCTGGCTCAAAACTTTTACTGCAATTTTTTGGAGAGCCTTCGTACTCTCTCCGAAATTAATCCATCATTCGACCGGTTACAACCTAGATACTGCATGCTGTGCAAAACATCTCCAAAGCTACCAAGGCGATTTCCAAATATATCTAATTCATTCAACGCCTTTATTTGCAGATCTAGGTCAGGCTCTAATCTCTTTATCACATTTTTTAGCCCGACACGAACTTCATCATCCGCAACAAATGATTAGGCATATCTATACCTAGGATTTAGGTAGTAACCTGCTGCATGAAGATCATGATGGAGTTGTCTTGTCCATCTCTTGTCGATCATCCTCCAATAAGACTCCCTGCTTCTACAATCACGTTGAATTGCCAACTTTGCCTTATCAATGACATCGTATAGGAAGCCCCTGGTAGGTGCTTCGTCGGTTTCAACAAGACGGAGTACCCTCATTAGTGGCTCCATCACCTTTAGGATCGACTTGACCCTCTTCCAATGTTTGTTGTCCCGTATGGTGTTCACAACTTCATCCGGTGTCCCTGATGTCTTCTTCCCATGTTTTGTGTTGAGCCATTCTCGGGAAGCGAACATTTCACTCAACTCTCCCCTATGCTGGAATAAACTCTCTAATGTTATAAAGTTTGTTGCGAATCTAGTCGTCGTAGGCCTCAACAACTCTCGTCCTTTCGTGAACTTTCTCATTATTGCGACTACTTGATTATGGTTGTAAATAAACGTCGTCACTTCTCTTGCCCTTTCGACCATTTCCTTAACATTCTTCTTCTTCCCAATATCTTTCAATATAAGATCAATACAATGGGCAGCAAATGGTGACCAAAAAAGATGTTTTCTCTTATCCATCAACATATGTCCTGCAAGCTTATATGATGCTTCATTATCTGTCACAATCTGCACTACACTCTCCTCTCCAATCTCTTCCACAACTTTATTCATTAGTCCAGTAATATAATTAGAATCTTTTGCTTCCTCTGAGGCATCAATTGACTTGTGGTATATAGTTCCTAAGTGACAGTACACCATGAAGTTGATCATGCCGCGTCTGGTTGGGCCAATTCAACCATCACATATGATCATGCATCCTTTGGCTTACCATACAGGTTTAAAGGTAGCCACGTATGCTTTCACATCCACATACTCTGCATCTGTCCATTTCCCCCTAATCTCCTTAGCCATGAGAGCTTTTATTCCTTCACCTGCTTCTGCTGCTGCATCTATTACCACCTGCCAATATGGAGAATTGGCTGTGTTAGGAGGTATGTTGGCATGTATAAATAACTTTGTTGCTGCTTTACCTAATTTCTCAACGGAAGTTCTACTCCACATTTGTTTTATCTTCTTTTGTGTAGTTGATTCTTTCCTAAACAGGATTGGATCAATGGAGGGTCTCCTAGGCTCATTTACTTGTTCATCCAAACGTATAGGGGCATCACGTGAAGATGCCTGTCGTCGGTTCCCAAACACACGTCGTAACCCACCAAACCTACCCCCCGTATCACGCACTGACCCATGCGTGCCAAACATGCGGCGACGTTCTTCCTCTTCACGAGCTAGACGCAAGCTATCTCTCCTAGCTATAGTTAATTCCCGATCTGAAGCTTCGTCAGAATCAATAATATCTTCATCACGAACGCCTATATATTCAGGACCAAACACCTCCTGTCGAGCTGCATCCAAAACATCATCTTTCTTCTTCTTGTACAGCAGCACGTTTACCCTTCGACTCATCCAGACTAGCTTGCATTAAAAACATTATCTCTTTCGGTACTCTAGTACATGCTGCAACTTGACCCTTTCGATGTGCCAAATGTTGTTTGAGACGGGTAATTCCGCCAGTCACTATTCTATCACAATACTTGCACTTCATTTGGTACTTAGTACCACCAACCCTCTCACAATGTTGCCATCCAATATCCTCACTCACTTGTTATTGGCCAGACCCAGACATTTCTTTAGGTTTAGGTAGATATTAGATAATTAGATATAGATTAGATATGATTATGACTATGAGTGTATGACCTATGTCAATAAAGATGACTTTATATTCCAACTAAACCCTAAGAAGCTCCAAAACCTGTCCAATATTAAGTAAATAAAAATATAAAGTCACTAATTCGAAAATAAAAAAAAATAAAATGACACCACAAATCTGTAAAATGCACATTAACATGTTCTACTATGATTAACACATCATATTGTATGATTTTAACAGCAAAACATACATTAAAAAATGATTTTTTTAAAAAAAAGGGCCATAATTATTGCGTAAATAGAAAAAAATAGAAAAAAAAGATAAAATGACACCACAAATTTGTAAAATGCACATTAACATGTTCTACTATGATTAACACATCATATTGTATGATTAAAACAACAAAACATACATTAAAAAATGATTTTTCGAATTAAAAAAAAGGCCATAATTATTGCGTAAATAGAAAAAAATATAAAATGACACCACAAATCTGTAAAATGCACATTAACATGTTCTACTATGATTAACACATCATATTGTATGATTAAAACAGCAAAACCTACATTAAAAAATGATTTTTTGAATTTTAAAAAAAAGGGCCATAATTATTGTGTAAATAGAAAAAAATATAAAATGACACCACAAATCTATAAAATGCACATTAACATGTTCTACTATGATTAACACTTCATATTGTATGATTAAAACAACAAAACATACATTAAAAAATGATTTTTCTAATTAAAAAAAAGGGCCATAATTATTGCGTAAATAGAAAAAAATATAAAATGACACCACGCAAATCTGTAAAATGCATATTAACATGTTCTACTATGATTAACACATCATATTGTATGATTAAAACAACAAAACATACAATAAAAAGTATAAATACCTATTTTTGACGAATTTCTAAAAAATGCCCACCAAGCTTCAATTCAAGAAAATCTGTAATATAATGTGTTCTTATCTCAAATACCAAGCCAAGGTTGGTCGAAAAGAGTAGTAGAAGGATTGAGTGAGAGTTCAGAAGCAAATGGTTTCAAAAAAATGAAAAAACGGAGCTTAAAAAGGCAAAAAAAAATGACCGTTACTCGACCGTTATGGGCTAGCCGTTACGGGTCAGTAACGGCCGTTACGGTAGCAAAATCGGGGTATCGCCCGTTACGCCCCTGTATCGCGTAACGGACCCCACCGTTAACTGATATGGGACACCCTGGTTTTCTGTCATTCTATGTGATTCGTTGTCATTTCATTGGAAGTGGTCTTTCTCAGTTTTTGTAGTTAATGGTTGGTGCGCTTATAGCATTCGAAATCCATTTCTGATCGTTACCTCTTTAGGCTCGTTTAGATATCTATAAAAATTCGCTTTAGTGGATGCTTGTCCTCTCATAGATAAAGCGGATAATTTCATTTGTGTCTGGAATTTTACCCAATCACAATCTGGGGCGGATTAAACAAGGGAAAAAAAAGAAAGAAAAAAACCCTCCCTGCTGTGATCCAGAAATCCATGATGCTCGTAAGGGTTAGTAGAAAACAATGCCTACATCCTCCTCCCTTGATCAAGTGCCTGATGGAGGCACCCTTCCTCGTAAAAGAGCTAGAAAGCTTAGTGATGAGTTTGATAAGGTTGATTCTTCCCCCCAAGTAGAGGATGCTCGAAAAAGAAGCTGGAATTACTGGAATACTAAGCTGAAAAAGAAGCTACTGGCGGTAAATACCAATCTCTCAAGCAATGCTTCTATTACTGCTAATAACCAAATTCAGTGTAAAAAGAACCGATCCGAACTTTGCGCAATCCGATCCAACTCGGTTTTCATGACTAAGTCGGACTCGGATCGGCTCAGGACAGCAGGGGTTCGGGTTGGTCCGAGTCAGATGACCCGGACTCAGTCCTGGATCGGTCAGAGTTCGAGTTAGCCCATGTAGATTCTGGACCGAGTCAAGTTGGACCTAATCCGATCCGACTCGGTCCGATGCCCAGCTGTTGTGTGTGTGGTGTGTGTGTGTGTGTGTGTGTGTGTGTGTGTGTGTGGTGTGTGTGTGTGTGTGTGTGGTGTGTGTGTTGTGTAAGGCATATACCGTATGTGTGTGTGTATTGTGTAAGGCATATACCGTGGTATTCATTCCTTACGTCAAAGACCGAACGTCCAATCGACTACTCGCCACTAGATGAAGATATCTGACCGTTCACGTCGATTTTGGACCACCTGATTGTAATAAACCAATTACCAGATGTCCATATCCGCTCGTTTATGCATCAAATTAAGATTTAGATCCGTTCATCTTGTTCGTCACCTATGAATATGCTTAACCTACCGTTGGATCGATGATCCGAGTAACCTGTATGCGCGAACAATCATTTTAACTTATCAATATACATAGATCACCCCAAAAACCCACTCCGTGCTTGTCCATTTACAAAATTAACCGTACAATGATGCGATTACACGATCAAGGTTCTAACCATCCGATTACTTCGATTTTTTCCTATTATCTGACCGTCTATCATACTTGTATCCGCCAAATGGGCCACCAAAATATCAAAATAACTGATCATTACGAAACACATGGGGTACAACTAAAAACCACCTGTCATTTTGTATACGGGACATGCACACATGTTACTTTGAATCACAGTTATACCTAAACCTTTAAAAATTCCCTTTTGTCCATTATAGACACCTTAAGGTTCAGATAAACCATACCCAGAGAATAGTTTCACGGGTAAAATAATGTCGGTCAAATAACAGTCGGGTCAGATTGAGTCAATTATGCTAGAATGTGCAGCAGGGAAAAATTTTCAATTTTCGCAATTATTGTCTGCTTCGGCTCGCCTGAGCCTGGCGAAAATACACCCTTCCAGGTTCTGATGGGTAATGCTTTAGATGATCTTTTCCCTTTTACCCTTATGTGTCACCCAAAATCCCTCTATTTTAAGCAGGCTTTCGCGATCAAATTCAGAGGTAGAGAGAAGATTAGTAGTAGAGGGTTATTAGTGAAGTGGCCTTATGATCCGAGTCGTCCAACCATGGCGTTTGTTTTTATTTTTAATCGTGTATCATGCAGATCTGGATTATGGAAGTGGCCTAGGGGCGAATCAAGCTGATTTGGAGTGAAGACGGCGGTGGCCCCACTGTTTTGGAGCGAAGACGGTGGTAACTCCGCCGTCTTGGCTCCAAGGTGGTGTTGCCACCATCCTCTCCACCCTATGTGCGCACATGGGAAAGGGGTTCCATTCGTGGGCCCCACCATGATGTATATGTTTCATCCATACCGTCCATCCATCTTTGCCATATCATTTTAGGGCTAGGCCCAAAAAATGAGACATCCAAACCTCAGGTGGGCCATACTACACGAAATAGTGGGGTTGAATGTCTATTGTTGAAACCTTTTCTAAGGCCATCGTGGTCTTTATATGCTACCAAAAATACTCAAACAAGGTCTCTCTGGGCTTGCCTTGGGCCGCCTGACATAATGGACGGACCAAAACAGGCCCCACCTAGCCAGTACATCAAAAAAGAAGAAAGAAGAAAACAAAAGGACAAGAAAAAAAATAAATGCCACTGGAATAGTAGCGTTTAGAGGATGCTGCGTCCAATAGTGTGAGAAGGGCGGAAGCACCTTTGGGCGTTATGCATGTGTTTCATCTACGTCGTCCATTCATCTTCCCAAATCATTTTTGGGCCAGAGCCTAAAATTGAGACATATCTACATCTTAGGTGGGTAACACAATAGAAAACAGTGGGGATAGTGACGTCCACCATTGAAACCTTCTTAAGGCCCCACCATGATGTTTCTTTGCCATCTAACCCATCCATAAGGTCATGCGGATTTGTATGGAGGGACCACACAAATATCAGCTTGATTCAAAAGCTTGTGTGGGCCCAACTGTCAGAAAATAGTGGAGATAGTGATGCCTATTGTTGTAACCTTTCCCATGGCCCACACGTTTGAGGCAGACTGAAAGTTTAGGTGGGCTGCACGGTTGAAATCAGTGGGAGTGACCACAATTGAAACTCCCTGGGCACCCAACTTGTAGGATGTGTTGCATGCCCAGACGTCCATTTGTTTTCTAGCTTATTAGAGTGGGCCTACTGGATAACGTTGGATTGAACGTTTGCCATTGAATGCTTCCTTGGCCCACACTGGTATTTATTTACCGTCACACTTGTTGAGGAGGTCAAATGGACTTAGGAAGTCACAAATGTTAGCTTGGTTACAAGCCGTGGCTCAACAGAAGCTGTGGGGTCCACAACGGCGAATGGGTTTATCTACACCACCCACCCTGTCCAAGATCCAGACCATCCGGGGGTCCACTAGATAGTGGGGACTCCTGTAACGTGTTGAATCGTGCGGCTCATTGTGAATGCCACCATGTTGTATGTGTTATATCCAACCGTCCACCCATTTTTACAGCCCATTCCAAATGGGGACATACCTATCTATTGTGGAAATGATGCAGGACAATTAACCACTTGCTCTAAAAGCTCGAACTATTAGAGTATGGCGAATTAATCCTTTTATCTTATAGCCCAGGCCCCACATCTCATGGGTTAGGACCTCGGCCGAACCCCCCTCGTGGGCTCGTGGGCCCCAAATCACATGGGCCGCCCACCCCGAGTGTGTCCCCGCATCCCACGGGCTACCCCACTCGAGCCCGGTGTGAAATGCCCCTGCATTAATCACCCCCGGTGAGGAGTCTCGAACCCGAGACCTCCCGCTCTAATACCAATTTGATGCAGGACAATTAACCACTTGCTCTAAAAGCTCGAACTGTTAGAGTATGACGAATTAATCCCTTTATGTCATAGCCCAGGCCCCACATCTCATGGGTTAGGACCTCGGCCGAACCCCCCTCGTGGGCTCATGGGCCCCAAATCACATGGGCTGCCCACCCCGAGTGTGTCCTCACATCCCACGAGCTACCCCACTCAAGTTCGGTGTGAAATGCCCCTGCATTAGGAAACCTCACTGATTTGCATACATGATGATGGCATTGTTCATCTGCTCCATCCATTTGTTCTTGCAACCATTAGGAGTGGACTCACTTCATCAGTGGGACCCACCCACTGAACGTGAAGCCCTAAGAGTTGGATCCAAATCTTAGGTGAACCCCACCATAGGAAACAGTGAGGTGGAGCATCCACTGTTGAAACCTTCTCTGGTTCACCAAGATTGGGTACTTGTGGGACCCACCATGATATATATATGTGTGTGTGTGTGTGTGTGTGTGTGTGTGTGTGTGTGTGTTATCTGCACCATCCACCTCTTTTGTGAGATCATCTTAGATTGTGGGATGCACTTGATGTTGTATCCACTCTATCCATCTGTGGGGCAACTCATTTGACCATACATGGCCCGGTTTTGGGGTGGGTCCCACCAAGAGAATAGTGGTGATTGAGTGCTTACCATTGAATACTTCCAAGGGCTTATTGTACTATTTATTTGCCATCCAACTTGTTAGGAGTTCGTTGTGAACCCCACTATGATTATTTGTGTATTTAGGCGTTCCAAGTAGGACCTACCTCTTGTGATTGCTCTGATGGTTGCGTGTATGATTGCTATAGCATATTGATATGGCCCTTATTGATATGGCCCTCTCTTTATATTAGACCATTTTATGTGTTGTGCACCTAAATGGCATGTACGAATGAGAATATGTATATGTGCGCCAGTTCGGTAACATGCTAGTATACCTGGCCTGATATGTTTGACACTGATAATATGATTAATGCATACCATGCCTATTCATATGCTCATACGCATCAAATGCTAAGCTTTTAATAAAGCTTTGTAGAGCGTGTGTATGTGTGCGCAATACGTGTGACATTATATTACATCAATATATCAATATCAGAGTAAGCAGAAATGATGGAGGTCAATCATACATCTAGCCGTACCAAGGTTATACAATATATGCTATGAAATAACGTGAGAGAGGCATGTCATCACATAGACATGATACAAGAATTTAAGAGCGAATACTAAATGATTGAGTCATGGTGCGTAGTATCGTGCACTGGTAGGGTCTCGCACCCAGGGTTACAACACATGCTAGTCTCATACCTAATATGCGAAGTAATTCCAGGATGTATCCCTAATAGTCCCATACGTATTGGGGGTCGTGGTCCACAATATATATGTCACTTAAATTGTATTTACGCATCCACAATCCTAAGTATATGAATACCAAATATGATGCAATGCATGAATGTCATATGCGAATCATCATGCCAATCTTGATGTCTAATCCAAATCTCAATAGCGTTCTCATTTGGACATTACCGGGTTCTTGTACACTTTGGACATTGGTTGTCACCCCAGCACATAACCAAGCAAGTGGAGGAGACCCTAGTGGAGTTATTGAGAAGAAAAAAGAAGAGAGAAGTCTCTAGTGAGAATGAATTTTTCTCCTTGTGTTTTAGGGTTTGTGAGAAACCCTCCATTCCAATTGAATTGTGGAAGGGTAGAGGTTTGTTTGGTGGTGGATTTCCCAAGGTGCATCATTTCTCTTTTTCTTCTTCAAAAGGGTATTCTTCTTCGCTTGTCTTCTTCCTTCCCCTTCTATAACAATCCTCTCAACCCATCAAAACCCTACTCAATCCTCCCCCTCTTTCTTCCCTTTTACCTAGCCACGTGTGGACCCACACGCACGCACGTGCGTCCATATGGGAAGCCACGTGTGGGCCCCTGTTTGGGGTTTTCCCTCCAAACCTCCCTAATCCCCAGATCTTTTGAATCCAAAAAAAAAAAAAAACAATCCTAAATCTCCATCTATGAATTCAAAACCCTAATGAAAATCTGATTTTATTTTTTTATTTTTTATTGGTGAAACTTTCCCTAAATCAGAATTTTGATTGCATCATCATTTATCCACATGGTTGTTGCACTACCCACGCTACGTTGGAAGTCCCTACTTCCAAGTGGGCCACTCTTGAATTATTTATATTTTTGTGCACCATGAATGTGATAACCTTGACTTTCATGTTATAAATCTGAATTTCCAAATCTATTATGTGAATATGTTTTATTTTACATGTTGATTGCTGAAATTAATGTGTAAATTGATTTCTCATCTTTCATTCTAGGATATTTCCATCATGCTACATCACCACGTTTTGAACGCAACCCCTCATTTGGGGACTTCATCCATCGATGATGGTTTAGGGCATTGTAATCCACACTCGTAAGGTATCGATTTAAGAGGGATTCTCCCAATCTGTCTTTGATTTGCAAGATCGGCTATCATATCTAGTGAATTCCTCGAGAGAAAAAATCGTTTCTGAGGCTTGTAGTGAATCCTCCAAATCCATTGCTTGATAAAAGGATGAAACTTGAAGGAGACAACTTTGTCGTTTGCTTTCATTGTAGCCAGCGACCGATTGACGGATTGTATGATGGAAGCCTTTGGTTAGCCATCCGTAGGGTTTCCATTCACTGTTGAGTTTTTTCTGTCTGTATATGATATTCTGATTGGTATAGTTGAACAACGAGTAGGGGATTCATTCTGATCGAGATCTTCTAGAAAGGTCTTGTGGGCTAATTTTTTAAAGAATGGTGTCTGAGGGAGATGCCACCTTCACTTTCGGTATGTGTCTTGCATGTCCAAGTACAGATGCTCCATTTAAAAAAAAAATTCTTGGATCAAAGAATAATCAGACAATTGAGCCTTCCCTTATTTGAGATTCTTCCAATTTTTCGTTGTAGAGCAGAGTGCAATATGATTTTTTCTACACTTGGAAATATTTATTTTGTGTATTTTAGACCTTGTTGTTCAATTGTAATGGTGGCCACAGGGCTTGTCTATTTCATGGAACAATGGTGTAATTCAGATCTTCTTTCCAATCCATTTCTGTCCCATTTGAATAGGTGTTGTAATAGATGATGACACTGAGGGCGCGGTCAAATGAGTCATCCATCTTCGTGGGCCACACAACACCAACGAACATTCTCGGCAAGGGTGGTGTTGGCAAGACACATTGATCCACGTATGACCATGTCGCAATCCAAACATGGCTTATTCTAATCCACGTCAATGTTTCCAAACAGGCTTGGGCCATAGTCGTTTCGTTTTCAATGTAACCACCTGGTACAATCCAAATGTGGTATCCTAGAGATTCCGGGATCATCATAGGGATTGTGATTCCGGGATCATCATGGGGATTGTACAATCCAAATATAGAATGATATTTGGTGTACAACTCCCAATTCCACGACAATCCTTGACTACCGGTAATTATTACTTTAAGACAATTCCATCCCACCTAATCCTATGCACTCAGTGTTTTAAATAGCTACGCTATGTAGCGTGTAGTTGATGCTATGTAGCGTAGCTTAGCCTTAACGCTACGTAGCTCATGAAAATAGCTTAAAGTCGTGTGTAACCTAGGTTATATGATAATTTGCATACACTACATGCTAATTGGATCACATTAGATGTTATTTTTCACTACAATAAAATCAGTCACTGTTTTCACTTATTTGTTACATTTTTCCTATTTTCAATAAAAATTCATTAATCTTTTCAATGCTTCTAGTAAAAATCGTATAAGTAATAGTATTAAATTAGTTCCAATGTTCTTTCTTTACCTTTATACTTTATCATTATGCTTTCCTATTACTTTAGGTTGTGTTTGGTTGCACCAAATATCGTGAAATTTCGTTAAAATTTCATTACTAATCAGTATAATTTGGTGTAGAATATAATGAAATTGGTGCAACCAAGCGAAACCTTCATTAAAAATCTAGAAGTGGCATGTAGCTTATGCAACATGCTATGTAGTTTATGCCTCACACTTCAGAGGGGTGAACGCTACGCTACACGCTATAATTTACGCCTCACACTTCAAAGGGGTGAACGCTACGCTACGCACTATTTGCTATTTAAAACACTACATGCATGGGATTAGGTGGTATGCTTGTTTGGTGCATGAGATTAGGTGGGATGGAATCATGGAATTGTCTTAAAGTAATAATTACCAACCATCAGGTATTGTCTTAGAATTGAGAGTTTTACACCAAATCCCATTCCATGTTTGGGGATTATACATTGTTCCCATGGTGATCTTGGAATCTCTGGGATATCACATTTGGATTGCACTAGCTGGTTGCATTGAAAAGGGAATAGTTGTTGCCCAAGCCTGTTGGAAACATTTATGTGGATTAGAATTAAGGAATAAGTGCATGACATACAAGAAGCAACTCGTCAGGGAAGCAAATGTAGGAAAGGCTGTCTCCTTTCACTTTCCCGAGATCCCATAGGTTAATTTGACAAATTGCTAAACTGTGCCGATAAAGAGAATCAAAAGGGACAGGATGGAAAGTGAAGAAAGGGACGAGCGTGCATAGGCCAAGGTAGGAGCAGAGGAGCTGATCGAGGCTTGGAGTATGGACCTACAATAGACTAGAGAACTTGGGTTTAGGGTCTATAACCCAACTTACATGCTTTAGTTTGTTTCAAAACTAAATTATAGCCATTCGTTTGAGAAACGGTGGTTAATCATACATGATGATGGTTTTGATTCCTCCTTTATGGTTTCTATATGTTTTACCATTGTCTTGTGTTGTGATTCATGCTTGGGATGCAGAAGTGAGTGGTTCTTTCACTCTCTAAGGTTAATCCTGTTTTAGGGACTGGGTTTTGCTTTCCTTCCATGGGCCTCAAAGAGAGATAATGCATTAGTCACGTGATTCCATCAAGTCTTAGTAAAGATTGATACCAATGTCTTGTGGGGATTTTTGGGATGATGGGGATTGGGTAGAAGTTCTCAGTACATGCACCTCAATCCAATCACATGTCCTGATATTTGTAAAACGATTTTAGTCACCACCCATGTGCTAGGTGATGGTGATGGGGAGCTGAAGCTTGGTGATACATTATGAATCACAAGAGAGACCTATTCCCACAAATAACAGTAGTTTGATGCATGAATGAATAACATGTTGATCTTGCCTGATTGTGAGCGCCAGGGACAGAGATGTTGATTACATTGTATGTGATGGAGAGCTGTGTTACTAGTGTGACTATTTTCCTTTTATGCTATGGGTTTGATTTGAGGCGTTACTTAAATGACACTAATCTAGAGATATCAAGTAGGGATGGATACACCCAGATCCATAGCTCAACTGGCAGACTGAGTGGGGATACCTCGTTTCAACACTTGAGGTCTTGGTATCGATCCCTAGTGGGGGGGGGGGGGGGGGGGGGGGGGGGGGGGGGGGGAAAGAAAGTAGCGATGGATGTCGAAAGGCATGGTTGATAACACTAGTGTGATGCATGAACGATACATGATCTCGTTTGATTGTGAGCACTAGGGATAGAGATGTCGATCACATTGTATGTGACGGAGAGCTATATACTAGTGTGTAGTGTTGTCATATGTGATCACATAAGCACTTTTGCCATTGCATATGCCAGTTTAGACCAGTGGACCATATATGCCAGTGACATATGCAGTTATTGTGCTTTTGGGGCTTACGCAATCACACAAAGAAGCATGTGACCGCATAAGCCATAGTTATGCGGTTATGCCATTGTGTAAACACTATGCGATGGCATAGCCTCCCAATTTTCACAACTCTATTACTCTTTATTTTCTCTCTCATACTCTCATCCCTCAATCTCTCTAGTCTCTCTCTCTTTATCCCATACTCTATTACTATCATTCTCTCTTAAAATGACATCTCTCAATCTCTCTAATCTCTTAGGTCTCGTACTCTCTCCCTCTCTCTCTCTCTCTCATACTCTATTACTATCATTCTCCCTTATAATGACATCAACAAAATTTATATGTTGTTTTTTCACCTCTTTTAGTATATGCATTCATTTGAGCAGTTGCTAGTTGACTTGTTAGGGTCTTATACTCCAAAAAACAATTCCCTACACTAGTAGTTTTTTTTTTTTACATAATTTTTCATTTAGTTTTATCATTTTTCTTTGAATTTCTTTTTTTTTTTTTTTCAAAAAGAAAAAAGTTGGGGGACTGTGCCATCGCATATGCGAATATGCCATTGCATAAGTGCACTACCCCCTAGGTCACGAGATCACTTATTCCATTTGACAACATTGCTAGTGTGACTATTTTCCTTTCATGGTATGGGTTTGTTCTAAGACGTTACTTAGATGACATTAACTCAGACATATCACTTAGGGATGGATGCCGAAAGGCATGGTTAATTAGTTCACGATAAATCCCTAAGGTGAAATGTTCCTTGCCTTTGGGCTGGATGGAATAGGGTGCACTTTTTTTTTGTTAGCTTGTTAGTACACCCCATTGTCAGTTTACACTTCACTGTTAGCCACCCCCACTAGGGATCGATACCAAGACCTCACTGTTAGCCACCCCCACTAGGGATGGAATAGGGTGCACTTGGATGGAAGTAGAGACAAGATGTCCTAGTTAGAGGAAAATGGACACCGTAAACACCATGGTTTAGTGATTGTACTGGAGGATGTTCGTGTTAGAACAACTTTCGGTTTTGGATCCACTTATGTGGGTGTAAGGTCTCTCATGGTGATGTGTCCAATACTGGTTTGCTTGAGTTACTCTTATGGTAACACCATTTGGTTTAACATAAGATATGCTGGTCAGTTCCATGATGATCCAAGTGTGTGAGATACATTACTCTCTCAATGGATCATGGAGTTCTTGAGTGAACTAGAGTTATCGAGTGATTGGGTTATGATTGTGGTTCAAATGCATGCTATAGACCTGCCAACTGTGGAACTAGCGTGATGTGCAGCTATACCTGGTCTGTGGTTAATTGTGTAGGTTAGTGGGAGTTGCCATTAGAGAGACAATTTGGACTTTGAGAGGACTAATATGGCTCCTTAATCATCTTGGCTTATAAGTCCGGTCCGACGTGTGTGCTTGAGGGATTTAAGCATGGATTGGTTTTAGGGCAAGTGAGAGTTGTGTGCTAAAAAACCCAATGTGAGCCCAATCCATTGGCAATGTGGATGTGATGATGATTTCAACCGCAGATCATGATGACCAAGTGTCCTAGATGGACAAATTCTTGTGCCATAGTTAATATGTGAAGTCACCTAAACATGCATGGATATGGGTTAAGTGGAGGAGTGATTCCTTTGGTTGTCATTGGGAACTCAAGATAAGATACCAATCATTGACCATGGGAGAATTGTGGTCCATGAATCTTTGTACCTTATACGCCATGAACATCATAGGTTTTGGGACAAACCTATGGTCATCATATGATAGAAGATGATAATCTTGTGTGAGAGGACTAACTGGGTTAGGATAGATAATCACCCCATTGGGCTTGACTTGGTGTGGGTATCTAATGCAGGGGCATTTTCACACTAAGCTCGAGTGGGGTCGCCTGTGGGATATAAGGGGTACACTCGGGGTGGGTGACCCATGTGATTTGGGGCCCACGGGGATGTCTCGGGTTTGAGACTCCTCACCAGGGGTGATTAATGCGCATTTCATACCGGACTCGAGTGCGGCCCGTGGGATGCGGGGACACATTGGGGGTGGGCGACCCATGTGATTTGGGGCCCACGAAGGGGGTTTCGGCCGAGGTCCTAAACCCATGAGATGTGGGGCCTAAGCTATGAGATAAAGGGATTAATTCGCCATACTCTAACAGTTCAAGCTTTTAGAGCAAGTGGTTAATTGTCCTGCATCAATTGGTATCAGAGCGGAGGTCTCGTGTTCGAGACTCCTCACCGGGGGTGATTAATGCAGGGGCATTTTCACACTGGGCTCGAGTGAGGTCGCCTGTGGGATGCAGGGGCACACTCGGGGTGGGTGACCCATTGATTTGGGGGCTCACGGGGAGGTCTCGTGTTCGAGACTCCTCACTAGGGGTGATTAATGCGCATTTCACACCGAGCTCGAGTGGGGTAGCCCGTGGGATGCGGGGACACATTGGGGGTGGGCGACCCATGTGATTTGGGGCCCACGAAGGGGGTTTCGGCCGAGGTCCTAAACCCATGAGATGTGGGGCCTAAGCTATGAGATAAAGGGATTAATTCGCCATACTCTAACAGTTCAAGCTTTTAGAGCAAGTGGTTAATTGTCCTGCATCAATTGGTATCAGAGCGGGAGGTCTCGTGTTCGAGACTCCTCACCGGGGGTGATTAATGCAGGGGCATTTTCACACTGGGCTCGAGTGAGGTCGCCTGTGGGATGCAGGGGCACACTCGGGGTGGGTGACCCTTGTGATTTGGGGCTCAGGGGGAGGTCTCGTGTTCGAGACTCCTCACTAGGGGTGATTAATGCGCATTTCACACCGAGCTCGAGTGGGGTAGCCCGTGGGATGCGGGGACACATTGGGGGTGGGCGACCCATGTGATTTGGGGCCCACGAAGGGGGTTCGGCCAAGGTCCTAAACCCATGAGATGTGGGGCCTGGGCTATGAGATAAAGGGATTAATTCGCCATACTCTAACAATTCGAGCTTTTAGAGCAAGTGGTTAATTGTCCTGCATCAGTATCCTTTTCCCTACCCATGGTTTTGAATGTTAGTATCGGTCGACGTATTGGCTAGGCGGAAAAATGATACGATACGACGTTGCGTATTGGTATCGGGGCCGTATCGGCCTGTATTGTTCAGATCATTTTTTAAAGCAAAAAAAATATGGAAAAAAGAAAAAGAAAAATAGGAAAAAATAAGATACACAAGAATCTATCAGATTTATTTTTTGGTATTTGACCATGTATTCAATGGTGTATCAACCCATTTTTTGATAAGAATGTTGTCTGTCGATTTGACTTCTTGAAGGTCAACTAAGTGGGCCCTAATTTCATACAAATCAAGCATGATTTGGTGAACAATGGCCCCATTAAATTGAAATACAACAAAGAATATGACAATATAAAAAAGAAAGTGAATGTTTACCCTTTCCGATTTTCCCATAATGGTCCGCTTTGCTTCAATTTGTTGAATCTCATTCAAATAATTTGTTTTGATCTCAAAATCGGTCTAGATCTAGCCTAAAATGAGTCTTTAAGCTTCTTCCATGGTTTAAATGAAAAAAAGAAAAAGAAAAGAAGAGACGAGTGAAATTTTGAAAAAAAATAATAATTCAAAATTGAGCTTTTATGGGTGTATTGGCCCTGCATCAGTGTCGATATGCCTCGTATTGGCCGATACAGACCGATACGTGTCAGATTTTTTTATATCGGGCCGATACGACCCCGTATCTTGTATCGTCTTGTGCTGATATGGATATGATACGATCGTATTGGCTGATACGATACCGATATTCATATCCATGGCCCTACCCCATATAGGAGTATGAGTGTGCCATTGATACAAGATCTTGTTCAACTCTTAGCACTTGTCTTGGTGGATTAATATCAAGTCGCTAGTTTGGGGGGCCCATTCGTCCGGACTATGATTAGACTTGATGCATTGGAACAATTAATCCTTAGACTTGTGGACATGTGAGGGTGTGAATATCTATGTGCTTTGACTCTCTTTACGAGGCTACCGCATGGTTAATAGAAGTAGGTGTGGCTGGGTGCATCAGTTAGGGTCTGTTGATCCTTACACGGGCCAGCGAGGGATCCATTGGTTTATTAGGGACTAATTTATTGAGATCCAAGAGATCAGAGGTTCATCAAGTGTTTTTTTGGCTGGGCCCAGTACTTACATGGCTTTAAAAGGGCTTTACAAAGGTTTTCAACCAGTGAAGTTTTATTTTAAGTGTTGAAATTGTTTTAATTACACTTAATGGTAATTCGATGGTCTTTGGTGATGGTAAACGCAACAGAAAAAAGGAAAAAATCTGATGGTCCACCACTTGATCGTTAATGTGTTATGGGTCTTTGGGGATGGCCATGCTAGTGGAAGGATTGTTCTTAAGCACATACATGTATAAGGCAGTTTGCGGGTTTCCATTCATGTAGAGACTGGAAAACTGTAGGGTAGTGGAACACCAAGTGGTACACCCCTGTAACCCTAACCCTTATAAATAAATTCTATCTTCGACCCCCACCCCGGCAAGGAGGGAGGGAGGGAGGGTCCATCTTTTATCTCATGTCACCCTCCATGCAAAGTGCATGTGGGGTCCACTTGGCATGGACGTGTATCGCTTCAGCCTTACCCCGAGGGCTGGCTTAGAAATCTCTCCTACACCTGGGATAGATTGTAGAGACACTTCCTACGCTCGTAGAGTAGCATCGGCAACGGTTCTACATTCTACATTGCGTGTGTCCATTTTTGGTAATCTAAACCATTAATCTCTTGGGTTTTAGATTTTGTAGAAATTTGAGATTATTAAAGACGGGGAATCCTAGGGCTAATTTTAAATTCAGTTTTTTCGAAAACCCTTTAAAATTCGGTTGCGTTTCATAAAAATCCAACGAGACCACTGAGGCACTACCATCCTATCCCAATGACCTTTTTGGCTATAAGCTTATCCCTATGGTGTCAATGGTCTTGATCACTTTGTACGTCGCTGCAACATGTAGGTTGAGATAGTGGATCAGTGTGCCAGTGATATTCTATGAATATTAGTTGCCAACTTAAATAGCTGGGACAAGACTGATGATGACAGCGACAGTAATGTTGATGATGATTCTACTGCATTAGTTTTTAAAAGAATTATATTAATATGTGAATAAAGATCAAATTGCACCCATGCCTCCATGTTATGACAATTCTGCATTGTTGCCCTTGACATGATCATTTTTGCAATCTAATATTCAAAAGTAAAAATAAAAAATAATTAAAAAATGATTGAATGAATAAAGACATGACAACATCATATGGACATTCAAAAAAATAAAAAAATTGGATGAATAATATTCTCAATCTGGGAGGTTAATACATAATATGATTGATTAATGTTGGAGCGCATCAGGTCAATATTCTCTATCATCGAACCATAGGCCTCATTTTCACACATAAAACTCACCTTTTCTCATCCACTGTCCACTGGAGGGGTGGCTGAAGCGGCCGTGAAGGGCATCTTTCTCCTGAACTTCCTGACCCAAGATAGATGGGGGCATAAGAAGAGGCTTTTTTAAAAGTGGGTGCAGTTCCAATGTTAACCTTTTAGTGTCACCCGTTCTAATTGCAAAACAATCATGACACCAGGTCGTAGTTGCAGTTTGCTCTAAAATGAAATACACTGAAGTGACACAGAATCAAAAGATGGTATAATAATATCAGACATGAATACAGCTATGGTATAATAATATCAGAACATGAATACAGCTATGGTCTTTTTCTCTACAGTTCTCAACTTGTAATGATAATGTAGCATTAAAAAAGAGTGAAAAATGTAAAGAGTTTTATTGAGCTAAGAAAAAGGATGACAAGCGAAACTGTAAGAAAACAAGGGTACCACTGGAAAGGAATGCAATTTCATCTCATTCAGTATTGGAATGAAGTTGGTGTTGTCATGTACTTGCCCCTCTCGCTATATCATATCTGCTCTTTCAGTTCCATTGCAAGTTTGTGTTATTTAACTCTATTGCAACCTACAACAGCTTCATGCACATCCATTTATGCAACTTCTTTCTTTTTCTGGTTATTTATTTCCTTTCCTTCTCTTCTCCATGCAGTTTGTCCCACCTAAAGACAACGGTGACATGCCGGCCTCTCGGAATTTATAATTCTTCAATTCAAATTCAATATTGCTGATTTGGGTTCTTAATTAACAATGTGATCGCATATGATGTGCGTAACCCTGTAATTGTATTATCATAATCAAGTTATCAATTATTTTTTTAAGGTAGAAATGGGTATCATCAGTGCCATGGGACTTGCATTTTAGGTGTGAACTGTTATATGTTATCTGAACCCTGTTGGTAATCCACAAGATTAGATAAGGGGTTGTTTGTCCCCCTTGAAAATCCAGGATTTTGGGGGCGGTTGGGAACTTTGGCACCCTTGAAATTCCTGATTCCAATTCTAACAAGATTTGAAATTCAGGATTTTGGCCTTTCTTAAAACGTAGAAAAAAGCTAAGTTGCAAAATTCAGGATTTTCAATCCCCTTGGGGCTTGAACATAACTATCATTTTCTTCTCTTTAAGGTATTTATACTCATTATATCATTGGATATTTTCACTTGCATTTGCACTAGGGCTGTCAACGGGCTAGGCCTGTAAGTCTCGGCCCGGATTTTGAACTGTTTCAAGCCGGGCCGTCAGGCTGGCCCTATTCAAAATTCTGATTTTGTCAGATCCAAGCACGGCCCATTGACACCCCTAATTCGCACCATGATGATGTAATACAACAAAATCATTATGTGGGCCACATCATAGAAAAAATTGAAAACCACAAAATAGAAATATGAGATTTTGTTTTACTTATAAAATCAGTGAGCCCCTATTGTGGGCTGCCTGATGCTCGGAAGTGCCATATTTTGACCAAGGCTAGCTTATAATGGGCTCAATGTAATGATCTTCTTACATGTTGCATATGTTTGTCATATTAAAATATTTTCAGACAATTTACCCCATCACAATTCATTATCCTATGGATATATGCATCTTCAAAGTTGAAATCCAGGCTACCAAACACGATTTTTGAAAATCCAGGTTGGGTTTGAATCTGTAGTATAGGGTTCAAAATCTAGGGTTTCAAATCCATGCTCCAAAACAAGCCCGAAAAAAAGAAATAGAAAAAGAAATGGGGAATTCGTGTCGATTGGATCAAAAGAAATGATTTTGCACCCGCTGTCTTAATGAACAAACCTCTCCAATCCACCCAAAAGAGGTTCGGAAGGAGCGGCATTGAAGACAATACAAGATTCTTCTGATAGATTTTTGGTAATGCCTATCCCATTTCCTGGTCTCTACGTCTTTTGGAATTGCTATTACACTGTTAGATCGTCTGGTGTGGAAGTAGTTGCTAACTCATTAGGCAGGCACACTTATACAGTGGGTCAGGCCATTTGCTATCCATTGAATTCAACAGCGTGGCCAAGCTGATTATATATATATTTATTTATTATATTATTTTGGTGCCAGGTGATGAGTGGACCACTGGCTATCTGCAAGTTAGATATTGCAGCTCTAGCAAAAATGTCATGTGTGAATCTCGACCATTCATCTGTGGAGTCTCAATGAACTCATTAGAAAAACCCTTTAGGGGCAAAAGAAAATGTGTTCCTGTAACAATTGGATATTTTATCCACCAGTTTGAGTGATAGGGATTGTATTGATACTGCACAAAACTGTTTACACGCTTCCTGAGGGTCGGCTGAGGATCATGCACGTGTGGCATGATTGTCCATGATCTGGACGGTTCATCAGGTGGCTGTACCCTTGATATGGACTAATTTGGAACAATCCATGTGTAGGTTGCACATGGTGGGATACACTCAAGTGTACGGTCCAGATCAGGTCAGCCCACGTGCATATATAGTTTGTCTCAAAGATCACTCTGATTAGACAATTCTATCCATTTGATCTGTGGCCATAAAATTGATACACTCCATGATAACCCCATACACTAACCTACGCTTAGCATTCCATCCCCATTTTATCCTGTGAAGTGGCCCACTTGAGTGTGAATCTCGCTGATTTTGGGCATTGTGGCCACAATCAAGGCGCGGACCTGATGGACGGAATGGATTTCACATTTACAAATATAGTGGCTCCAAAGAGCTTGGGTATTTTATGCCCCGCATACAGGTCCCAACCACATGAGATATGTAGATCAAACCATGGGAACTCCTACAATTAGTTGCATATAAGGCCCACTTTGGTGCATTAATGGGATGAATGGATGCCCAAAAAGTTTACCATACCAGATCATGTCATTTTTTATTTTTTATTTTGGTAAATAAAAGAGGTAGATTCCCTTTATGAAACTTAAAATTTTCTGAGACCGTCGTGTCTACCAAGGGTCATTTGGCACCAAGGATTCCAGGGTTTGGTAGGCTATATCAGAGGGTATTCTAAATCCTGGGGGATTTGGAATCCTCACTTTTGGTGAGTTTTGCAAGCCCTCTTTGTTGCTTGGATTTCCTACTCATCTTTTTTTTTTTTCACTTTTCCATCAGTCATGTATAACATGTGTTAGACTACTAATCTACGAAGTCTGAGGTCTTCTGCCTGTGGCAAGCAGGGAAATTCTATTTTCCTGCATCGTTGTTGGTCTACATCATCACTCAAGTTATCAGCATTATGCATTAAATGCAATGTGTGATGATGTGGCCTAATTAAATAGCAACAAGTAGAATTTTTTCTACTTGTGGCAAGTAGAGGACCCGGATTCCTAATTTATTGGGCACGTGGCCTATTGATAATACCCAAAACAATCTGTAATCAGATTATCAGCCGCATCACTACTATAATTATTTCAATGGAATGATATGAGCAGTCCAAACATTGCCTATGTAAATGAACAGTTAAAAAAAAAAAAGAACTTATTACAATAATTATGTCAAACATTATATACGTATACTAATTAGGGATGTTAGAATTGATTTATTAATTAAATTCAAACTCTTATGAATATATTACATAACTTAAGTGCATAAGTTATTTTGGATCACAATGCATTCTAATCTAGGGTGCCAAACACAATTGGAGGATTCCAAATTTAGGTATTTCAAATCCTGGAGATTTCTAACATGAGTATTCTGAATCCGCGGTGCCAAACGAGGCGAATTCAAAATCTTCTCAAAATAAAATAAAATAAAATTGAGGTTCCCTCACTCCACACGCCTATCTATCTATCTACAACCAAAACTAAGCACTCAACATCATCGATCACTGCCTTATTATTACTTGTATAGCATCTTCCAATTCCATAGTTATAATATTCTTCATATCCTTCTTCAGGCGTCTGTGGGAAGAAACCTAAGTCTTCGTAGATACCACCTTCTTCTTCTTCTTCTTCTTCTTCAAGCATCTGTGTGAATAAAGAAAAACTTTCTTGGCTTGTATGTTCTTCTTCTCTTCCTATTTCTTCTTCTTCATTTTCTCCTCCTCTTTCAGGCGTCTCCTTCACGAAAGAAAAGTCTCCATGGACACGACGTTCTGCTTCTGCTTCTTCATCCCCTCCTCTTCCTCCTCCTTCATTGATGGTGACAGAGAGCCGTTGCAATCCAAGAACAATGTCAGTGAAAGAATTTTCTTCATCACTGAGATTTGCTTCCATCACATCCACTACCAGCAAAACTCTCAATTACTCCAACAAACAGCTCACAACTAAGGCTTCCTTCTTTATAAAGAGATCACATGTAAGGCTTCCTTCTTTACAAAATATATATATAGACACACTCTCTCTCTCTCTATATGTAGAGAGCGAGTTACATCATAGGTTTGCTGGACGCCGATTTCCTGCGCTGGAAACCTAGTTGGTGCCCACTGTGATGTTTGTGAGAAATCCACACCGTCCATCCGTTTTTTGAGTTCAATTTAGGACGCTAAGAGAATAATGAACCGGATCCAATACTCAACAGGCCTGAAAACCTGAGGATTGAACGTCCACAGTTGAAATATTCGTGGGCCTAAGAAGTGTTAAATCATGCTAATATTTGTGTTTTCAGTTCATTCCAGCAGGAATTACGTTATGAACGGTATGGATGGCATGTAAACATCACGTTCCACCCCAGGGAGGTTTCAACGGTATGAATTTCCCTAAACACCTTTTCCTTTAGTACGGCCCACTTGATTCTTGGATCCTGCTCACTTTTAGTTTCACATACTGAAACGAGGTCACAAAACGGATGGACAGTGTGGATTTCTCACAAACATCACGGTGGGCCCCACCTATCTTTCCAGCGCAGGAATCCGCGTCCCGGTTTGCTGGGATACGTCTCCCGCGTGCTACGACAAGATACGTCTTCATCTAGCTGTTGTTGGATTTTGTGTTTCTTCAACGATCCAAACCGTTTATCTGATTGGGCTTCCCTTCGATGAGGATGCTCGAGACGACTGAGTATTCCAACACAAACCTACGATGGCCATTCATGTTTTTTAAAGCAAAAGTACCCAAATTATGAAAGGATCTAAATAATATGGTGGCCCACCCAGGCAATAGTGGAAGCTCTGTGTGGTCAACAGTGATGTCAGTAACAGATCCACTCCGTCCATTAGTTTTTACACTGAAAGTGAGGCAGATTCAAAGCTCAGGTGGGCCACGCGACAGGAAACAGTGAACATGGAAACTCCAACCGTTGAAACCATTCTAAGTAAACAGGTGAAAGACTTAATAGACGCCTGCATGTGTAGAGTCGAGTCAGGGGCCAGATGTTGTAGTGCCGAATCCGAGTTAACTCTTTATTTTTCACCAGAATCGAATCCGGATGAGATAACTTTAATTTTTATGACCTACTCCACCTGTTTGAAATTTGCTAGGAATTACGTTTTGAAATTTGGATCATAAAAATCATGTTATTACTTATTTAAATATATGGGCCCTATAATGATATATGTGACCTAATCCACACCATCCATCCTTTTTAACAGCATATTCTAAGACATGGGCTCAAAAATATGGCAAATAAAAACCTCAAGTAGACCACACCTTAGGAACAATGATCATATAGACGTCAACGGTTGAAAGTTGTTTTCTCCCTAGGACCCACATTGATGTTTATTTGTCATCCAATCTGTTCATAAGGTCACACAGTCATAGATAAAGGGGAAACAAAAATATCATCTTGATCTAAAACTTATGGGGTCCTCAAGAAGCTTTCAATGGTAGGAGTTCAATTCCCATTGTTTCCTATGGTGTGGTCCACTTGAGCTTTGGATCTGCCTCATTTTCCGGTTCATAACCTAAAGTGAGATGGCTAAAGGGATGGACAGTGTGGATAAGACACACATCATGGAGGGCCCACAATTTAATATTTTTCTCCTCGATTGACACGGGGAGTGCTATAAATGAAGTGGCACTCAACGTGGCCTTGAAAATCCAACCGGAAATACCAATGTAAATAATTATTACCCATCTACCTTGAATCACTACTGTAATTAGAAAATCAAACAGTCCCTAAGACCAGTTTTTGCATCGCTGCCACGTGGATTGCGTGGTAAGAGCTTTCTTAGCTCTGGGAAGCTAGGTGGGATCACTTTGACGTCTATGATAAATCCAACCCGTCCATCTGATTTTACGGATCATTTAAGGACTTGATACCAAAAATGATGTGGATCTGAAACTTAATTAGGCCACACAATAGGAAACAGTGGGGATTTAACAACCAATTTTGAAACATTCGTATGGGTATGGGCACAGAAGTTTTGTATCGGGCTATGTTTTATGACTTTATAAAGGGTTTGGATGACACAGGAACATCAAGGTGGACCCTGGAAGGTTCCAACGGTAGGCATTTCTTTCCCCACTGTTTATTCTCGTGTGAACTACTTGAGTTTTGGATCCACCACGTTTTTTAGCTCATGTCCTAAAATGAGCTGTAAAAACGGATGAACGGCGTGGATTTATCAAAAAAAAATCAAGGTTACCTAACCGAACTTCCCAGCTCAAGAACTTCACTTCCTGAAAAAGCCTCGAGCAGGAAATCCGGATTGGACGGTGCTTTGTGGGTCCCGCCACGATGTTTTCGTTTCATCCATGCTATCTATATGTTTTTATAGATCATTTTAAGGCATGAGCCCAAAAATGAGACAGATCCAAATATCATGTGGACCACACCATAGGAAACAGTGGTGATTGAATGCCCATCCTTAAAAACTTCTTAGGGCCATAAAAGTTTTGGATGAACCTGATATTTTTGTTTTCACATCCAGGTCTATGTGACCTAATCAACAGGTTGGATGGAAAATAAATATTTTAATGGGCCTTAGGAAGTTTTTAATGGTGAGCATTCAATCACTTCTATTTTCCTGTGGTGTTGTCCACTTGAGAGTGTAATCAATCTCATTTTTGGGTTTATGCCCTAAATGTAATGGAAAGTTGATGAAACAAATATATCATGGTGTGGCCCAAGAGCACTGTCCAGTAGCCACCTCGCTACCGACAGGTTGAATAGCGAGAGACTACTGAAGTGATGTCACCAAGTTACGTGGACGCCACCATGATGTATGTTTTGTATCCATGCAGTCCATTCATTTGGAAAGATTATTTTAGTGCAAGATCCAGAGAATGAGTCAAATCCACATCTCCAATAGACCCATCACAAAAAACAGTGGGGAGAGTTAAAAACTTATAAAGGTCACAAAAGTTTTCCATCAAGCTGATATTCGTCTTTTCCCTTTTTCCATGTCTTTAACTTGAGAACAGGTGGATTTCAAATACACATCATGGTTGTTTTCCCTTCTTTCATGTCTTTGTCAACTTATGAACAGGTTAGATTTCAAATAAACATGATGCACGGTGGGCCTTAGAAAGGTTTCAACGGTGGGCATCAATCTCCCCAATGTTTTTCTGTGGTGGGGTCCACTTAAGCTTTGGATTTGCCTCATTATTTGGCCCATGCCGTAAAACGACATTTCCAAATGGATGGACGGTGTGGATTCAACGCATATATCATGGTGGGGTCTACCTAACTTGGTGATGTCACTTCAGTAGCTCGCTATTCAACCTGTCAGCAGCTAATCCGCGTCCGTAAGCCTTTCGCATAGGTTCGTGCATTGGAAATCTAAGTGGATCCACTGTAAAGTTTGTGAGAAATCTACCCGTCCATCCCTTTTTTGTAGCTTGTTTTGAGACTTAGACCAAAAATAAGAAGAATCAAAGACTGAAGTGGGCCGCACTAAAGGAAAAGGTGGGTGAAATTACTACTGCTAAAACCTTTATGGGTCGACAGCCATGTTTACATGTCATCCACACTGCTCGCAACATCATTCCTGCTGAGATAAACTGAAAACACAAATATTATCTTGATTCAAAACTTTTGTAACCCCATTAATATTTCAACTATGGACGTTCAATCATCATGTTTTCAGCACACTTGAGTATTGGATCTGGCTTATTTTTGGCCCTATGTCCTAAATGAAAGTGACATTATTTGTCAATGACGAGTCTTAGAGTCCATTGAACCCCATATGAAGAATACAAGACCGAAGACTTATCAAGTTGAAGAGGTTCAAGTTCGCTATATAAGTAAATTGAGCCTTGCATCCCTAACCAAACCCTATCAGGTAATAACCCCACTTAAAATAGTCTAAACTTGTCCAAAATTATATTTGCAAAATCCTTGGTAAGTTTAGATATAGAGTTACTATAGAGTTCGTAGAAAATGAATCAAATTGGAAAATTACATGTTCTATCGATATCATCGAAGTGCAATCGAGACATCTTCGATGTCATTGAAGACCTGTCCGATGGCATTGAAACAACAACTTAACAGTCCGGCAAATAAACTATAAAAATACTGCATATAAACTTAAGTTTCGATGGCATTGAACTTACTTCGATGACGTCGAACTTAGGCCAAATTAATCTCTCCAACAAGCTTTGAATGAACTCTTATATTTTCGATGCAATTGAACTGCCTTCGATGACATCGAAGTTAAGTCATCGATGACATCGAAGAAGGTTCTTGGACTAGTTTGTCTAGAGAGTTTATAAGGAAAATCATATATTTCTCTATGACATCAAAGCTATTTCGATGACATCGAAATTCAAATTCGATGGCATCGAAAGGCTTCTTGATGACATTGAAATATGGACAAAACTGTCCAGAAGTTTTCAAGGGAAAATTAATTTATTCTCGATGGCATCGAAATGTCTTCTATGACATCAAAATTCAAACTTCGATGGCATCAAAGAATGTTCGATGACATCGAAATAGTGCTCGGATTGTCCAGCAAACTCAGTGTATTTTTCAAGGAAAATCTTAATGGCATCGAGTCATCTTTCGATGGCATCGAAGGATGATCGATGACATCGGACTGGATTTGTCCAGCAACTATTTGAAAAATCTTGATGCAAGAGTCGATGTCATCAAAGAAGGTTCAATGACATCGAAGGAAACTTCGATGGCATCGATAACGATAGATTTCTGCTCGTTTTTTTTACTGTTGGGATTTTATTCTATATATCACTTGGAGTTGTTTCTTGGCTTTTTGAGTGAGCATTGAAGAAAGCTTTAAGAGACTTATTGCTACCAATCAATCCTACTTACTATTGTTTAAAAGTTGATATTTGCATTAAGTAGGATTAATATTTTTGAAAAGTCCTATTCACCCCCCTTTAGGACACTTGGAAATAATTCTATACTTTACTAGTAGCAGTTTACTCGCAATTTCACTAAAACGATCTCAAAAAGCAGATGAATGGGGTGGTTTTCTCACAAACATTAGGGTAGCGCCCACCTAGGTTTCAGTGTAGAATGTTCACTCCCCAAGTATAGGGTTGTGATGTAGTAATAAACTCGGTGAGACCGAGGTCGAATCCACAGGGACTGAAACCTGTACGTAATTTGAAACTAACTAAAACTAGAACTAGAATGAGATGAAATTTAAATCGAGTGTGATTTGAGGAATAATGGTGAAATATTTATCTAAAATTTAGAGAATTAAAGGAAAAGAAACTAGGGATTCAGAGGATCCACTTGTAGAGATCAGAGAGATCTTATGCCTGTATCAAAAATCATGGAAATTAACTGAACTGTCGTTGATATAGTTTTCAAGAGATGAGAGGTATTTGAATTAGAATGGATTCCATCACCAAACCATGCCCAGGAGACAAAGCAAACAACAGAATTAAACTAATTACCAACCAATCAACATGCTATGAAGGTTAGGAAGGGTACCGTCATCCGACCATGCCCAGGAGACGATGGTGAACAACAGGGCTTCCTGACGTCATAAACATAAAGGAAATGAACATGCTCAAAGCCATTGCAGACCCATTGTAATTTCAATCACAACAGACCATTAAAAAAATTAAAAGCGTTCCCTTAAAATCAAATTAAAATCAAATTATTCTGTCAAAACAAATTGCACAAGCAACAAGTCCCCCATCACGCTACAAGCTTCACCTCTTAGCCCTAGCTAAGAGGTTTAGCCCATAAACATGATTAGGCTAATCTCTTAACAAAATAAAATAACAAAAGAAAAAGCAAAAAAGAACATCTCTACTCTCTCTCCTCTGTGCTCCACGTCCCAGCCAAGCTACCTTTTTTTCCCTCTTTTCGTCCCTCGTCTTTCTTTTATACGAGCCAGCAAAGTTGGTCCCAAGTTTCCGCATAAGAGGCGGTTTATATGCATAAGTTTACGCAGCAAGGCCTTTTTAGAAACTCCTTTACGCACGCCAAACTGCTCGTCTAAGTAATCTGACTTCATTCTGAAGTTGAAAGCCCATTTCTCAAGAGGTTGAACGGTCTGGATCATCAATCCGATCGTCCTTGAGATCACATAAGGGTCCACTGGAGTCGGCAACGTCCGAGTGTTTCCGGACTCTGTTGCTTGCGTAACAGAAGTGAAAACTCTGATTTTGCGTTACTGTGGGGCCCATATGCCATGGTTTTCGAAGAATCAGCGCTGTCCATTGAAATACCCTTGAAAAACCAGTCAAGAATGAACGGTTTTGGATTGGATTCAATGTGGCCCACGGATTTTCCCCTCTGCCGTCTATCCTCCGTTTGAACGATTGGTTTTAGATCCTCATGATATTCTGTTATTCCGCAACCTAGTCAAATAAAAGGCTCGATGGGAGACCAATGGACGGTTCAGATCATGAAAAGGGACGATGTGGTGGGGTCCACTATCAAAACCCAATCACATGCATGTCCGTCACTGGACGTTTTCGTACTATTTGGATGTTTTGTAAAAAAAATATGTGGGGTCCACTTCTGATGCCTGTTCCTAGAAATCCACTCCCTCTATCGGCTCCTGTACGTAATGTTGGCCTATGGCCTCTAGTTTAAAGTAGATCCGACTTCAGGGTGGGCCACACGCTCATGGACAACGTTCACCGTTAAAAACAAAATCTGCTTCACGTAGCCATGCATGACCATATATTTATAAATTTGCCATCCTATTTTGTTATAACTTCTGCCGTCTATATCTCCTTATTGTATCGTCCAAAAGAGGTGAAATTTGATGGGTATCCACCGTTTTTCATGCTCTTTCCATCGGTTCAGTTCGGGTCCCGATCTCCCAAGGATGTCCAAGATATTTTTTTAATGGTTATTGTCTGATCTTGTCCATTGGGTCACTTACACACTGATCCAAGGGCTGAATTTTGACATGTACGGTTAATTTATGGTCCTCAAGCCATATATGAAGTTTCAAGCCGAACGGATGGTGGGAACCCTGTGATCTTTCATTTTGGACGTCTTTCGGGTTACTTGAGCTTTAGTTTCTCGATTTTCTTGGATCTTTGGCGTACAAATATGTCGATCTTGGTCTCTCGAGTCCATCCCATGCTTTGGTAAATTCGGAGTATCAAATCTATGCATGTAGCACCCGTTTTCAGTCCAAGCTTTTAAAGTCACCTTGCATCACAAACACGATTAAAATAGGCTATTAAACAGTATCATGTTCGTAAATGCAGGTAATAATTGGGGTCTGATATGTAATATTTGACTCTCAACATAGAACTTCCTGTTAAACGCCGCGTCCTAACACTAATGGGTAGAAGTTGGGAAATGGATTGTCTACTCCCCTGCCACTAGTGGTCGGTGCTCTGTGGACCCCCGACATGATGTATGTGTCTCATCCATGCCGTCCATTTATTTTTCTAGATAAATTTATGGTATTCATCCAAAACTAATGTAGATCAAAATTTCAAGTGAGCGGCATAATGTTTTTTTTTTTTTTGAAAAATGTCTTTGTTTATTGATCAGAGATAATTACATGGTGAGATTTCGAACGGGTCCGAGAACAAAAGGAGACAAGGATCCGTCTATCGTAAAAGGAGATACAAGAGAACCTATCTCACTATACAGGACACCCGGGCCGAGAGCCAGAAGAAACAAAAAGGCATGCCAGTGGCCAAACGAAAGTAGAAAACTAAAAAGGAAAGGGACTATCTACTAAGGCCAGGCCCTGGCGAAGGAGGGCCTTTGATGACTCTAAGCCCCACCTTATCAAGGAAGATCACACCTCTAATCTTTCGTGGGAGGGCTACAACATGCCGCGTAAAGAGGAAACACTGGGTGGTGGACCCCAGACGGGCCATCCCATCTACCGGAGCATTACCCTCCCTGAGGATGTGGCTGAACGATACCGACCCGACTGCCCTCAATCTATCAATCCTCTGAAGCTAGTAGCTCCAGCGCCAACCAGGATCCATCGAGCCGTTGAGAAGCGCCACAACCGAAGCGGAATCTGAATCGACCTCAACCTGGTTGTAACCTAACTCTGAACAGAGTAGCAACCCGTTGTGAACAGCGCTGAGCTCGGCTCTGGTGTTAGAGTCGATGCCACAGAACACCGAGAAAGCGAAAAGTAAGTCTCCTTTGTGATTTCTACCAACACCACCACCACTTGAGATCCCAGGGTCACCCAAGGCAGAGCCATCAACATTGAGCCTAATCGACTCCCTGTTCGGCCAGGTCCATTTTACTATTGAAGGGGAGGCCGGGGAGAGAAGGGAACCCACATGCCTAGCCTTTGCAGGCACGATAGGAAGTGGCGAGAGGATACACCATACACGCTAATCAGAGACCACATTCTCCATTTGATCTTGGAAATAATCGAGGAGACCACGGGCAGAACCTCATCGAATCTGTCTGCATTTTTGGCCAGCCAAAGCTCCCATAGAATCAGGCATGGGGCAAGACCTCGTAGAAGAGGAACGTGAGTTGACGACGCTGGGGGAAGCCACCATCTTTCCATCCAATCAGAAATTGAGGGGGTTAACGATCGGGCCACACCGAAAATAGAGGCAAAATAGGCCCAAATTTTGGACGCTAGGCTGTAACGAAGGAAAACGTGGAGCAGGGATTCCGCAGCGGGCCTACTGCCTTGGTTTGCTCGACAGCAGGAGTACATCGAGGCCAGTTGGATACCTCTACACCGAATGGATTCATCCACTGGGATGGCCTCGTGCATCAGCCTCCAGACAAGTAAAGACACCTTGGGGGGCAAAAATCTGTGTCAGACCCATTTGGCCCATCTAGGGTGAGGGGAACGGGCCCTAGAGATGCCCCACGCTGATCTAACAGAGAATTTCTCAGAGGGTTCCATCGGCCAAAAAACTGAGGCAGGACGATCAAAAATACAAAAACCGCCTAAGAAGATAACTTTTATGACCTCCTGCGGCAGAAAGGAGAAGACAGAAGGAGGAGGGAGAGGCCCCTCAGGGCCAAGGAACTCTTTGATCTGAAGGCCGGAAAGCATGAGGGGAATAGGCCTTGAGGAAAGGTCATGCCAGAGGGCCCAGACCGGTCCAGTTGGTAGCCCATAGGTTGTCACGGCCCTGGCCCACTGACGACTGAACTGTTTTGACCAGCAGAGGGAGCACGGAGCGAATACTCTTCCATAGAGGCGTGGAGCAGGAGAAGAAGGAGCCACAGAGCTGCCGCGTAGATCTAGTCCATATTTAGCTCGCATCGCCTCACTCCAAAGACTGGAAGGAGAACCGAATTTTGTTGTCCAAGCCATCTTGAGATGGAGTGCCTTCATTACTTCTTTCAACTTTCTGAATCTGAGACCACCTTCGGCCTTATGCTTAGATAGATCTTCATTCGAACATTTCAACAAACACATGGAATGCATCATATACTCACATAGTTCACACACATGTATAAATTGTTGAATACATCGTAACTAAGATCATATGGTAGCAATCAAGTCGGACATAAATCATTAGCTAACATTGAAAGCCTTGAAAACCATAACCTAAACGTTTATAGTCCGCACCTTTCGTCAGATTGCTCGTTTCGAACTCTGTTCGAAACCTACGTTCCCGAATACGGAACAACGGGTACCTAAATCACGAAATAGGTTAGCTATTTCATCGTTTACTCTATTTAGATCCCTAAATCAAGATTAGGGTTAGGATTTCGTACCCAAATCGAAGTTGGAATGGTTCGTGTAGTTATGGTGGGGAGGTGATTCAGTGCGTGGAGTAGTGGGAGTAAATCCCAGCAATGATCTCCCGAACTCTCACTCTTCTCCTCACTCTTTCTCCTCTTTTCTCTCTTCTCTCTCCTAGGGTTTGGAGAAAATCGTGTGGAATAGAAATGGGGTGAAATAAGGGCTATATATAGGCCCAGAAGTGATGCAAATGGCCCCAGGGCCATGGTATACTTGGGTTATAGCCAAAAGGCGCCTGTTTCGGGCCAACGGGACTCAACTGGAGGTCCATTACCTGTATATGTCACAGAGTAAGTTCCCTGACAATGGATCTAGGCTAGGATACAATTTCAGTCTGATCGGATTAGTGGATCAACCATGTAGGACCCGTATCAGTTCAACAGTCATCGTCACTCGATTGGGGCCACAAGTATACTGGTATGTGCAGGGAAATTTTCCTGATCCATGGGTATAGTTTGGTTAGAAACCGACGGCCAGAAACCTTCAATTTCTCCCACAAGCGAATGGTCCAATTCACTTAAGTTTGAGTTCATTTTCTAAAGATATTCGCGTTTCTCACACACTTTACTCAGGGCTCTAGTTGTGCATTTCTGGATACCGCTCGGGCTCGATTCCTTCGATGGTTGTCAAGCCCAGCAAGGCGGTCATAACCGTATAGTTTCGCGGGGAATTCGGACTTTCGACGTGCGGTGTAGGTCCGATACGGAGTTTCAATCCGTTACCGGGAACAACTGGGTTTTGAGACTGATCCTAGGTGTTTAAGTAACGTTGAGTTAGTAATTTTATTGGTTTTGAGTCTTGTCATTCATATAAAAAGTGGTTCAAGCCAAATCCATCGATTGTTAAGTTTAGTACTTAACTAAATTTCGCCCTAATTACGACAGAATAAGGTCCTAGGGTAGTTCTATATCCCTTTTTGGCACTTTTAGTTTGTATATTATTTTAATTATTTTTTGATAGTTCGTCATCAAGTTTACTTCACCTCTACCAAATTTCATTAGATTTCGTGTTGTATAAAAATTCTAAAAATTCTGGAAGTAGCAGTTGTCCAAACTAATAATTTTTGGACAGTTGTCACATCAACCTATATTTAACTATATTAACATTTTTATTATATTTTTTACTTATTTTTATATGAAATTAGACTTATCAAGCTTCAATATGAATTCTGAATCACCTAAATCGGAGTGATATTGAGGGAGATATGACTTTTTGAAGTCGGTCAAAAACTGCAGAAAAACTGCAGCGAGGGTCCACCAAAACTTGGTGCACCGGTGGCACGCCGCGGTCAGCGCGGTGGTGCCGCGGTCCGCTGGTCAGCCGGGTGCGGTGCGATTCCATAAGGTTAATGGTCAAAAACCCATTTTATTCATAAATTTACTATTTATAGTAAATTTTAGTTTAAGTACCGTTCTTCATCATTTAAACTTTAGGATTAGTGTCTAATATGAAGGTACCTAGAAAAATTGAAGAATAAGGTAGTGAAATGTGAGATTTTGAAGGAAATAGGTTAAAAATGGGATTTGTGACTTTGGGTTTGAGTTCTGAGAAGTCAATAAGGTGATATGATCGACTCATTGCCTAAGGACGCCCATCTCCAAGTTGGCAAAAATCCGTGACATTACAGATACAATGTGTTGTCCGCCCTGGTCAGGCGGGCAATCGACGTATCGGGTTCGAGCCTACCACAACTGACTTTCCATATTAGCCCAATCATAAAGGGTAGATCATACCAACCTTAGGTAAACTTTATCATCAAACATGATGATAATAATGATTTGGACATTTGTTTTCAAACCTCAAAGGTAGAAACTTTTAAGAGGGGTAGACCATTATGAGCTAGGCTAGTGTAATCATTATATGCCCTAACACGTATATAAACCTGAAACCAACAGAACTAAGCAAATGAAATAATCAAGCCTTTACTTATTACCTTTAGGCAATTTCGGGGATGAAATTGTTTCTTTAAGGGGGGTAAATTATAATGTCCCGAAAAAATCTGTACAAAGACCCGTGTACCACGTTAGGCATAAATTACTAAGGATCAAATTATGAAGAAATTAGATGAAAATTAATTAAGTACTAAACTAAATTAATTAGGAGATTAGCTTGAACCGCTTTCTATATGAACTGCAAGACCCAAAACCAATACAATCGCTAACTCCACATTACCTAAAAACCTAGGATCGATCTCAAAACCTAGTTTCTCTTGGGAGCACATTGAAACCGTATCAGGCCTAGACAGTGCATTGAAAATCCGATAACCATCGCGGTTGAGTTCGTACGGGACATGGTTGAGTTCGTACGGGACTTCGAGCAGAGACTCACTATGCGGTTATGACCACCTTACTGGGCTTGACAACCATCGCAGGAATCGGGCCCGAAAAGTGTCCAGAAACGCACAATTAGAGCCCTGAGTAAAGTGTGTGAGAAACATGATGTAACGCCCTGAAATTCGGGGGTCGAGTATGAACTCAACTCCCGAGTTCCAACGCATCACTTATGCAACATACATAATGATGGTTAAATATTGTCTAAGTTAGAGCAATAAACATGAATGAGATTATACCAAAACAGTAATTCATACTCCAGTTCAATTGTATAAAGGCAAGCGGAAGACTGAAATTGTATATATATGGTATGTAAGGAAACAAAATGTTTATGAACATCAGAGTATGAACACTAACTGAGTACCCATATACATGTACTATTTCTGAGTCAAAAGTCAAAATACAATCTAAAAGGTGAGTCCTGAAATCCCCGCGATGCAGTCGGCCTAAGCAAAGCCGTCAGAGTACTGCATGAATGAGAACTCATCCTGGTCCTTGTCGTAATCGGGCTCCGGCTCCTGAACTGACGTGCCGTCTATACCTGTGACAGAGTCTGGTTGGTGTGTACAACACCGTCCCGTAACGTGGGAGTGAGTAGCTAACTCAATGGAACAATAAAGTATAGGTTAACATGTTATCAATTCAATCAAGCAGTAATGATAAAGCAGTACAATCAAACAAGTTTAACTACTTATTAAATGCAAGTATGAAATGTCATGATGAAGTATGCCCTTGCCAAACCACCCTCATGCGACATCAACGCTACGTCGCATCTCCTCAGTGTCACATGCATACCTCTCAGCTCCACATCTACTAGGCACATGCGGTGCAATGATGAGCATGATTACCGAGTTGTTATTAGTCCATTTCAAACAGCAGTATTGGGAACTAAGGTACCTCCCTTGTATCATTCCCAAACATGATCCATTCTAGGGTCGTCAGTCCTAGTTAATCTCATATGGTATTATGGTTCGAGAGGCATCGCGAAGGCATCGCAAAGGGCTCATCACCCGTCAGCACGGATACAGATCTCACCGTATGCGGCTCAATTGCTGACCGTCAACTCGAGTACAGGTCTCACCGTACTCGGCTCAATCGCTGGCCATCAGCTCGAATACAGGTCTCACCGTACTCGGCTCAACTCATACTCTAGTTGCTATGAAGGGCTCGTCGCCAATTACAGACCTTGGAGTATACTCGGAGATACTACAGAGGACTTGTCGCCCGTCAGCATGAGTACAGGTCTCACCGTACTCGGCTCTCGCCGTAAGTATCGATATCTAATACAGTGTCCCATACCACCGTATTCGGCTCACGAGTTTGGGTTGCTCAATGGTCAATATGGGGAGGCACGTAGCCCCAGCATAGGCCGACAGCTCGGCCACGGTGTCCCATACCACCATGTCCGGCTCATGAGTCTTAGCGGATCGAGGTACCATGGTTAACGGGATTGCCACTGGTAAGTTTGGTACCCTAGGTTCAAACAGTAATGACCAAACATGGTGAACACACATTCGACATATCGGGTTACTTGACGAGCCTGACAAGCTCGAGCGCACAACAAGTTGGACGATATGAAGCGCAAAAGCAGTCCGTGTGGCCAACCACTATAGTCAACCGAAGTACGACTCGGGTTCGTCAGATACATCCCTCGTGGTGACATAAATCTTAGCCACATTCTCAAGTCTGGTACCGAATGTCTGGACTATGGACATAGTCCCAAACTCAATCAGTTCTCATCCATAACATGTGGAGTAAAGCATGATAAACAAAGTAATACAAGCATGCTAGTAGGCATGTCATAAGGCATGTTATAAAACATGATATAAAGCATGTTGTGAAGCATGTTATAGAACACTATACAAGTAGGGATACAAATACATATACATCATAAGTGAGTGGTTAGAGTAAACAACCACATGGAGGAAAATATACATGTCTCTAAGGTAGTTGAGAATTCCATCTCAGCACCGACCTACGGTACTAACACCTAAGCATTTACTCTCACAAGCATTTACACAAACACTTAGAGTACACTATTTTAACATACATGACGTATGTTAGTAAAATATGTATTAGGGCTATCCTTTCACCAAGCGAGTAATTTATCCGTGTACATCATAATCATACAGCAAATAATCATGACAATTGCACTTCCAAAATTTATACATATACGGTATCTTCTAGAATACACAATTTCAACATACATAGTGTTTACAAGCAAACATGTATTACGGCGATTCCTTTCGCCAAACAAGTATTTTATCCATATATCGTATAACTATACATTAAATAAACATGTCAAACACTTTTCTAAAAAAATACATATACGATATTTCTACGTATACTTAGAGTATGTGAAATTCCATATTCTACAACTTTAATCGAAACAGAAAATGGAAAGCACTTTGTACATGTGCAATTGCATGCAGATCATGAATCTATCATTATCTGACATTGAAAGCATTGAAAACCGTAACTTATACACCTAAAGTCCTCACCTTGCACCTTGAAAACACAAGAAATCAGCAGGGTTCGAAGGGCTTCCGTATTCGGCAGTTTTATCGCGTAGAGAGTGAAACCGGTTAGCTATTTCATATCCTATGACCTCTACTCACCCAAACAGATCTAGGGTTAGGGTTTCTTACCTTAAAACAGAGTCGGTATCACCGGGAAAGTGTCTGGAAAGAGGCGGTGTAGCCCGTGTGATGATCGAAAGCGGTAGGAGGAAGATACTCCCACAAATCCCAAGCTTTCTCTCCCTTTTCTCTCTCTCTCCTTAGGGTTTTATCCCAAATTCGTATGGCTGTGAGAGGGGCTGTTCTAAGGCCCTTATATAGCCTAAAAACTCTCCGGAATAGTCCGGTTCAATGTGTACTTCTATTATAAGCATTTCAGCGTTGTTCCAGCTCAAAAGAGGGTTTCTGGCGGCCCTCCTTAAGCCAAACGTCAGACTTAAGCTCACAACTCATGGATCTACATGGGATTACGATTTCATCTCGGTCGGATTCCAGATCACACGTCGCGGACCGTTTTCAGTTCAACGGTCAGTGGGCCACGATCCGAAATTCTAAGTACATGTAAATGTTTCTAAAATTTTTCCTGATCCGAGGGTGTAATTTGGTCTGATTCTGACGGTCTGGGTTGTTAATACTGATCCACAAGCGAGTGAGTGGTGCCAGATCACTATTCAAGATATTTATTTTGTAAAGAAAACAATGGTTTTCACACTCCCTCGCTCCGGACTCAAGCGAATGGCCGTGGGACATCATCTGGACCTGATTTCCGAGATGGTTGTCAAGCCCAGCGAGGTGGTCCTAGTTCCTTAACTTCGTGTTAATCGGACTTCCGATGTACGGTCCAGACTTAATACGGAGTTTCAATTCATTCCCGAGAGTAGCCGGGTAATGAGTTTGATCCTAAACTTTAGGGTAACCTAGAGTCAATGATTTTGCAAGTTTTGGGTCTTGCAGATCGTATTTAAAGCGATTCCAACGGATTTCATGGCTAATCGAGTTTAGCATTTAGTTAACTTTGTTAAATTTCTAAAGGATTTAATCCTAATGATTTCTGGTCGAGGTGGTACTCGAGCCATAGTACGAAAATTTTCGAGTCGTTACACATGAATATCTTTAGAAAAAGAACTCAGATTTAAGTGAATTGGACCGTTCGCTTGGGGGTCAAATTTAAGGTTTCAGACCGTCAGATTCTGACCCAAATACACCCTCAGATCAGAAAAATCTCCCTACACAGGTCAGTGCACTTGTGGCCCTGATCGAGTGACGATGACCGTTGAACTGAAACTGGTCCTCCGCGGTCGATCCATAAATCTGATCAGACTGAAATCTTAACCTAGCGTAGATCCATCGTCAGGGGACTTTCTCCAGACTGTATGCAAGTAATGGACCTCCAGATGAGTCCCGTTGGGCTGAAACAGATGACGTTTGGCTATAACCTAAGTGTACCATGGCTGGGCCCATTGACATCAGTTCTGGGCTTATAAATAGCCCTTAATCCACCCCTCTCTCATTCCATAAGAATTCTCTAACCCTGGGAGAGAGAAGAGAGAAAAGAGGAGGAAAGAGTGAGGAGAAGAGTGGGAGAGAAGGAGATCGTTGTTGGGATTTGATCCCACCACTCACGTGTCAAATCATCCTACCTGTAACACTACACCAACGAATCCAAATCCACTTTTGAGTAAGAAAACTTAACCCTAATATGTTTTAGGGATTCAAATAGAGGAACTGGTGAAATAGTTAACCTATTTCATTGATTTAAGCAGTCGTTGTGCCGTTGACAAAGGCGTAGTGTTTGAAATAAGTTCGATTCGAGTTTACCGATGAAAGGTATGGACTATAAACGTTTAGGTTATGGTTTTCAAGGCTTTCAATGCCAGCTAATGATTTATGTCTGACTTGATTGCTGCCATATGATCTTAGTTACGGCGTTTTCCATGTATTACATATGTATGAACTATGTTGAGCACATATGCATTCCATGTGTTTGTTGAAATGTTTGAATGAACATGAGATTGTGATTTGTGCTTCTCATTACTATTAATCTAGAATCTACGTTTGTTGTGTGCATGATAACTCCTTTGTGAAAGGATTTGCCATAATATATGTCGTAACTAATTTAGTCTATGTATAAAGTATTGTGTAGTCTAAGTGTTTGATAAAATGTTTGAATGAGAAATTGTCCGATGAATTGTATTTATTTAAGGCGTTGAGATAGGATTCTCAATTACCTTATCTACATATATAATTTTCCTCCATGTAGTCTAAATTTCAACTACGTGGTTTATGTATAAAATGCATTTGTATAATAACATGTCCTATGTGGTTGAGAAAATGTCTGAATGAGATATTGTTTGATGAACTGTATTTAATAAGGGTGTTGAGATAGAATTCTCAACTACCTTATCTATTTGTATAGCTTCTTTCATGTAACCTAAATTCCGATTATGCAATCTATAGATGAAATGCAATATATGACAATATGTGCAATGTGTTCAATGAAATGCTCGAATGAGATTCGTGTTGGGAATGTTTGTAAAATGCCTATATGATTATCACATGTCTCCATATGCTGCATTTGAATATGATTGGGACTACTACATAGTCCAGGCAATCAGTATCAATTCTTATTTGAGTGGCTGAATTAGTCTCGTCACAGTTAATGCGTTCGGTGAATTTGAGTCATATGATGATTGTCGACTGTGGTACCATATCGATGAATTCAGCGTACACTCGTACCAGTCGAACCTGTCTAATAAATCGATTGGCCTATTGTGTGTTTACCATGTTTGGACGCTACTGCTTGAACCTAAGGTATCACTTACCAATGAAAAATCCGCTTCAATCATGGTACCACGATCTGCTAAGACTCATGAGCCGGACATGGTGGTATGGGATATCGTGTGGTCGAGCTGTCGGCATACGCTAGGGTGATGAACCTCCCCGTAGTGACCAGTGAGCAACCCAAACTCGTGAGCCTAACACGGTGGTATGGGACACCGTATTCGAGCTGTCGGCCTATAATGGGGCAGCGTGGCTGTGGTCCCCAATCGGGTTGGTGATGAGACTTTGAAAATAGACTGCCAGTTGGTAGGGTATTGGTAGAGTGACCGTGAGTATAAAATAGGCCTACGCTGATGGTGACGAGCCTCTCATAGCGACCTAGAGTGTAAACTCTTGAACTTGTCTATCATATGTGATTAACTAGGATTGACGACCCTAGATGGATCATTGTTTGGGTAAATGATAAAAAGGAAGGTACCTTAGCTTCTCGAATATACTGTTTGAATAAACCTAATTAAGAATTGGGCTTACAGGATCATACATGCATTGCATGTGCTTTGGTGAGGAAGTGCACATGTCCGGAGTGGTGCATGCCGCGATCGTGAGATGATGTCGCTGAGGGAGTGTAGGTGAGGGCATACATCATTATCGCATACCATTCCTACATTAATAAGAGTACTTAGGATATGATTGTTGTACTGCTTTATCATTACTACTTGAATGAATTGATAACATGTTAACATTTGTCTTATAGCTCTACTGAGTTGATCACTCACTCCCACTCTGGGATGGTGTTTTAAAACACCAACCAGACTCTATTGTAGTTTCAGGTGATGTCAAGGCCTACGAGGTGGAGCCTGACTTCTACAACGACGAGAGGAATTCTCCTACATGCATCTCTCTGGCAGGTCTACGTACACTTGGGGTTGCGAATCGGGGCTACAGGGATATGGATAGTGGAACATTACACATTTTCATTTTGTGAATTTTGGAATTATACATGTAATTATTTAATCTAGTGACGTTCATACTCTGGGGACTTGCAATTCACTTATATGCTTATATGTACTTATCATAGTCTTCCTCTTGCGTAATTTAACTGTCTCTGGAGTATGATATGTTGTTTTGGTATAATCCCACTTATGTTTAAATGCACTAGTACGGACAACATTTAATCATCATTATCTATGTTGCATAAGTGATGTGCTGAAACTCGGGAGTTGGGCTCCTGCTCGACCCCGATTTTCAGGGCGTTACAATTTGAGACAACCCTGAAGGGTTGAATATATAGAGATTTACAACGACTATACAAGGTAAAATGATAAATACAAAATCTTCTACTTATACATCGTCTATTTATAGAATCGACTATAAATGGCATATGACCTGTCTAACATCCCCCCTCAAAGTAATGCTAGTCATCGACAAGTAATAGACTAGAGGTAATCTGAATGACACTCAGATTATCTACATGGAGTGGAGAGAGATCTTGTACGTGAATGCCCAAGTCGGAAAGAAGTCCATGTAACTAGATAATCTCACTACAAGCTACTGACATTGCTCTATACTCGACTTCCGTGCTTGATTTGGAAACAATGGCCTACTTCTTACACTTTCAAGAGATGAGAGAAGTGCCGAGAAAAATACAGTAGCCAGTGGTAGATCTGCTTGTGAGAGTACAACCGGCCTAGTCAGCATCTAAATAAGCACGAAGGTCTAGAGGGGCCGTGGAGGAGAAGAATAGAGATTGATCCAGAGTTCCACGTAGGTACCGTAAAATGTGCAATACTGCAGTCATTGAAGAGTTCGAGGAGTAGAAACAAATTGGCTGACAACTTGGACCGCGTAGGCAATATCAGGGTGAGTCATTGTTAAGTAAACCAGACTCCTAACCAAACGGCGGTATAATGTGGGATCCGCAAGGAGTTCACCATCGTCACGGCCATATTGAACGTTAAGTTCCAAGGGAGTCTGAACTATCATCTGATCCGTTAAGGAGGCCAAGGCGAGAAGATCCTTAGTACATTTATGCTGGCTGACCAGGATTCTATGTATAGAATGCGAAAATTCAAGTACAAGAAAGTATGTCAGATGACTCAGGTCCTTCATCTCGAAGGATGACTTCAGAACTTTCTTTAATGCCAAGATGTCAGTATCATCATCATATCAGAAGTAGAAGTATGTCATCAACATATACGAGAACAATAACGATTCCATGCTCAGTAGTACACAAGAATAGGATGGATCATGACCACTTTGAGTAAAGCCAGCACCTGTAACAACATCATGAAATCATTGGAACCATGCCTGAGGGGCCTGTTTGAGACCGTATAGAGCTTTCTTCAGGCGACAGACTTTATTAGCAGGGAGAAAAGCATTTTTCACATCCATCTGAGTGAGTGGCCAAGAGTGAACTAATGATACGGCTAAAAGAGTGCCAACAGTTTTCATCTTGGCCACAGGAGCGAAAGTCTCATCATAATCAATTTCGTGTTCCTATTTGTATCCCTGAGCAATAAGCCGAGCTTTGTATCGATTCAATGATTTGTCAAACTTGAGCTTCACAGAATAAATTCATTTACTGCCAATTAATTATTGGTCAGTAGGTCGAGTAACAATGTCTCACGTATGGTTATCATCCAATGCTTCAAGTTCTTCTGTCATAGCCTTCTTCCAACAATCATGACTGGCTGTCTGATGGTATGAAGTAGGAATAGATAAAGTATCCAGGGTAGTATTCATGGCAGACATAGAGTATATCAAGCGATCAGGCTATCGATGTACACGAGTGGAACGACATACCAAGATAGGATCTGGATCGGTTATGGGTACAATAGGGAGAGTAGTAGGTGATGGATCTGTACGTGGTCGTCGTGAATAAAGCTGCATTGAAAAAGGAAGTGTACTCGAGGCAACCGGAATGTCAGAAAAAATAGTAAGACCAGGAGAGTCTGGTGTGGGCGAAGGAGGAACAGATGAATGGAAAGCAATATGCTTAAGAAAAATAACATGTCGTGATACCCGTACACGACGAGAGACCGGATCATAGCAACGAAAACTCTTCTGAGTTTCTCTAAAACACAAGTACATACATTTGACTGATTTTGGGGAAAGTTTGTTGCGTTCACGTGATACCAGATGAACATAACATACACAACCAAAAACATGAAATGTGGAATATGTAGGAAGTGAACCGCTGAGAACAAAGTAGGGAGATTTACTATTTAGGATTGTGGTTGGCAACCGATTAATCAAGTAGACTGAATGCATCATAGCTTCCACCCAGAATGAATGAGGAACACTCATAGCTATCATTAAGGTATTGGTAGTTTCAACAATATGGCGATTTTTCATTCAACCACTCCATTCTGTTGTGGAGTATCAGAACAGGTGGTCTAATGAGTAATCCCATGACCCTGAAGATATGTACGAAAATTTGTGGAGAGATACTTTCCCCCTGAGTCAGAGCGGAGAGTTTGAATTTTTACTCGAGATTGAGTGTCCACCATAGAATAAAATATTTTGAATTTTTCAAACACCTGTGACTTAGAGTGCAGAAAGTAAATCCAAGTGTAAAGGGTGAAATCATCAATGAATATAACATAATATTGCAGTCCAAAGAGAGTCATAATTGGGGAAGGGTCCCAGACATCCTTATGCACCAGTTCAAATATAGATGATGATTTTGTAGTACTTAGAGGAAAGGGAATACACTTACTTTTTGAAAGGCAACAGGAAGAACAAAAATAATCCAAATTACTTTTATTAAGATAAATATTTCCAAACATGACAGAAGAAAAGAGCTGAATCAAATGATCAGAATGTGGATGACCCAGGCGAAAGTGCCAGAGTATCCACATTTTATTTGTCGAACAAATATCCGAGGAAGATGAAGAGAAGAAACAATGAGCTGGAGTAACGGATGGGTGAAAGTCCAGCACGTACAAACATCCATGCCGCCTACCCTTCCCAAGTACCTTCCCCATTGTCAGATCCTGCACAAAAAAATAATTTGGAAGAAATATGACTAAGCAATTATTGGATGTAAGTTGACCAATAGAAATTAAATTTGAGGAGAGTTTAGGGACATTAAACACATCACGAAGGGTAAACTGTCGATGGTCAGAAGGAGAGAAAGTTAAGGAACCAACGGATTGAATGGGTAGTTTAGTGCCATCTGCAGTAGAAATATCCTGATTGCCAGTGTAGGGATGAATATTGTGAAAATGTGATTGTAACATCCAGGAATTTTGCCAACGTGGAATTAGACGTCCTTAGGCAATGGGCCGATCCGAACACCTTATTAACTTGTCAAAACCAATCCCAAAGTTTAAAATCGCTTTTTAACCCCTTTCCATCACAAACCTCACCCTTCATCACCTTGTTCTTAGATGTTTCTAAGTACTTTCATATGAGGCATGAATCCTAAAGTTTAGGTGATGAAGAACAATACTTTACAAAACCGTACAAAGACCCGAGTGCCACCTCATGCAGAAATCGCTCAGGACCAAATCCTTTAGAAATGAGACAAAGTAACTAAGTACTAAACTAGATTAGCTACGAAATCCGTTTGATCTACTTTAAATATGATCTGCAAGACCTAAAACTTGTAGAATCATTGACGCTAGGTTACCCTAAAATCTAGGATCAATCTCATTACCCGGCTGCTCTCAGGAGCATCACGAAACTCCGTATCAGATCTGGACCGTACATCGAAAGTCCGAATAATACGAAGTTATAGACTTAGGACCGCCTTGCTGGGCTTGATAACCATGTTGGAGATCAAATCCAGATAGTGTTCCACGGCTATTCGCTTGAGGCCGGAGCGAGGAGTGTGAGAAAACCTGGTTTTCTTTAGAAATTAAATTCAATTTAAATAATCTGAGACTTGATATTTGTGGGCCAAATACAAGTAATCAGACCGTCGGAATCTGACCCAAATACACCCTCGGATCAGGAAACATTTCCCATACATGTCTGTGTATTTGTAATCCTGATCGAGTCTCAGTGACCGTTGATCTGAAACTGGTCCGCCACGAGAGATCTGAAAACCCGATTGGAATGAAAACTTAACTCGACCTAGATCCATAGTAAATGAGCTTAAGTCCGACCTTTGGCTCAAGGGGGGCTTCCAGAAGTGCTCCGTTGAGACGGGACTGTCTGTATTTGGACATAACCTAAGTATACCTTGGCCCTGAGTCTAATTTGGTGAGTTTTGGACCTTATAAGGACCTTAAACCCTCACTCTCTCATTCCATACGAATTTGAGAAAACCTTGGAGAGAGAAGAGAGAAAAGAGAGAGAAAGTTTGAGAGAGGTGGGAGATTCTTCCTGCCGTTCTACCTTGTCGATCTACAGGCTTAACCATCGCTTTCTAATCGCTTTTCCGGCGATTTTGACTTCATTTCTAGGTAAGAAAACCCTAACTCTAACCTATTTTAGGGTTTGAATTGATTCAAGTAGCGAAATAGCTAACGTATCACATGCTATAGGTTGATATACTACCGTAGACGAAGACTTAGAGATTCTATCGACTCCGCTACGATTCTACAACAAAAGGTGTGGACTTTAGACGTATAGGTTATGGTTTTCAACGCTTTCAATGACAGATAATGATAGATTCATGATCTGGATGCTATTGCACATGTACAAAGTGTTGTCCGTTTCGTTTTTCGGTTATACGTTAACTATGTTGAATATACTGTATTCCTCGTATTTGTAGAAAATACTGTATACGTATGAAATACGGATTTGTGCTTGCCATGATTAATTGTTGTCTAGGTATGTTAGATACATGTGTATTAACTTCTAGGTGAACGGATTAGCCTAACACCTGTTATATTAACATACGACGTATATGTACTAGTTGTAACCTAAGTGTTTGCAGAAATGTTCAAATGAATATGGAACTATGATTTATGCTTGCCAGGACTATTGGTTGTGAATGCATGATCGTGGTTCATGTGGCAATCCTTTGTGAAAGGATTCGCTACGACTCGTATTTTAACTAGTATATTATAGGTGTGTTGGAATGTGTAGTCTAAGTGTTTGTGAAAATGCTTGTATAGGTATGTACTTAATCTAGTAGTGCCTTGAGTAGGTATTGAGATAGGATTCTCAACTACCTTAGTGATGTGTATGATTTCCTTCATGTAAGTTTTTGTTTAATCACTTACTGGTTTATGAAACGTATGTGTTTGGATTTTCTGTTTGCCTTATGTTTTATTACATGCTTGTTAATATGTTTGAATTACTTGTTTATTTAATTCTGCTCTAACTACTTCACATGTTTAAGTTGTATTCCATAAAATCCATGAAGGGTGATGGGGGAGTGGAGTAACGATTCCATGCAACAGCCCTGGCAGCCCTAAGCGAACAATATTGGATATTTGATTGTATGATTTGAAATCTTGATCCATTACTGCTTTAACTGTTCTGTAATTGAATGTGGTTAGGGCTATTGTATAGTCTAGGCAATCAGTAACGGGATTGAATTCGTGGCTGAGATTCATTCGCCACGTGAGATGTGTTCGACGAACCCGAGACGTACTTCGGTTGGCGATAGTGGTTGGCCATGCGAAGTGCTTATGCACTTCATGTCGTTCAACTTGTCGTATGCTCGAGCTAGCCGAGCTCATCAAGTAACCCGATCTGTCTAATGTATGTTCACCATGTTTGGACGCCACTACTTGAACCTAAGGTACCAAACTTACCAGTGCAACCCCGTTAACCTTGGTACCTCGATCCGCTAAGACTCATGAGTCGGGCATGGTGGTATGGGACACTGTGGTCGAGCTGTCGGCCTACGCTAGGGCGATGTGCCTCCCTGTAGTGACCAGTGACCAACCCAGACTTGTGAGCCGAATATGGTGGTATGGGACACTTTATTCGAGCTGTCGGCCTACACTGCTTTGATGGGTGTTGGGGGAGTGGTGTAACGATTCCGTGTAACAGCCCTGGTAGCCCTGACATTACCTGATGTAGTGACCTCGAGCATACTTTGAATTTGCGGAGAGGCGACGAGCCTTCCCGTAGTAAGAAGAGTATAAACTAGGCCTGTATTGATAAGGTGATGGGGGAGTGGTGCAACGATTTCGTGTAACAGCCCTTGCAGCCCTTGCAGCGACCTAGAACCACATCATCGTATGAGATTATCTAGGATTGACGACCCTAGAATGGATCATTGTTTGGGAATGATATAAGGGAGGTACCTTAGTTTCCCAATACTGCTGTATGAAAAGGACTAATAACAACTCGGTAATCATGCTCATCATCGCATTACATGTTCCTGGAAGATGTAGAGTACTGAGGGATGAACGTATGCCGCAGACGTAAGATGGTGTTGCATGAGGGAGTATGTTGGTGAGGGCATGCATCATGACTACATTTTCATACTTGCATTAATAAGAGTATTTAGGAGTGTTTGACTTTACTGCTTTATCATTACTGCTTGACTGAATTGATAAGATGTTAACCTATGCTTTATTGTTCCACTAAGTTGATCACTCACTCCTACGTTACAGGACGATGTTCCAGACACCCACCAGACTTTGTCTGATTGCAGATGGCGACGCTACTCCTGAGGCGGAGCCGGACTTTTATGACAACGAGGATACTTCCTCGTATATGCTGTTTTATGGCGGCTTCATGTGAGCCGTGTCTTGATCGACGGGGTTACAGGGATGTTGACTAGAGGACCTTACACTTTTGGTATATTTTGGAATTGTACTTGTAATGAATTAACCTGGTAACATTATCACACTCTGGAGACTCACCACAGTTATATATTTTATATATTTATCACAGTCTTCCGCTTATTTAAACTAATCATCTCTGGAGTATGATATGTTGTTTTGGCTTAATCTCATTCATGTTTCATGTACTAATATAGACAACATTCAATCATCAACATATATGTTGCATAAGTGATGCGTTGGAACTCGGGAGTTGAGTTTATACTCGACCCCCGATTTTCTGGGTTTTACAAGATGGTATCAGAGCATGATTTGGATTAAACTGGGCCCGGGTTATGGTAACACGACGCACTCTGAATTAGGAAAGGGGCGATAAAACTTAGAAACCACAGTAGAATCGCAAGTTTCACCAACAGGCAAGACTGAATGTTGTAATTTAGTCCAAAATTGTGAGTTCTTCTAATATTTTGATATGATTCATATACCCAGCTGCACCCAAATCTCACCACCACCACAGACCGGATCTCTATTACTACTAGGTAATTCAGTAGGCCACACAAAGGATCGCAACAAAAATAAAATCTAGGACCACAAAGGAAAGAAAACGTTTAAGTTCATATGTTCCACCATTCCGCTCTATCCAGGACCATCCTCATTTAAACCATAGATCATCAAATCATTTCTTTTTGCCTCCAAGCGCATCCTTTTGGCCCTTCTCTTTACCCTTTTAAAACCTTCAACTTAAAACCAACTCACCCCCAACCGGTGTTGTTGTCTTGGTCTCCATCTCACATGGCCAAAGCATCAATGCCTACTTTCCCTTATCTTATTACCTATGAATGATACCCTAAAGTTCCCTCGAATGCATTCATTTCTATATCTGTCATTCCTCATCTTGATACCTATCCATCTCAACATCCCTATTTCAACTACACATCCTATGAACATGTTGTCGGTTGACAGCCTAAGATTCTGGTCCATAAAGCATGAATGGTCTTATAGCTATCCTAGAAGATCTCCCCATTAGTTGATTTGGTATGCGACTATCACATAAAACTCCAAAGGCACATCTCCACTTCATCCATCCAGCTCTTACTCTACAAGCAACATCCCTCATCAATCTCACCACTCTCATGAATTATCAACTAAGATATTGAAAACAACTTCTCAGAACTCAATCCTAAAGTCTAACCCATTTCCTTCAAAATCTCTCCTTTCACCACCTCATTCTTCAACTTTTTCTAAGTCCTTTCATACTAGACATAAATCCTAGCGTATAAATGATGAAGAATAATACTTAAACAAAAATTTACTATAAATAGTAAATATATGTATAAATTGGACTTTTGATCATTCAAGTTATGGAATCTCATGAAATAAATAGGTTAGTTGGATAGAATAGCATCTCCTACCCCAAAATCATATATTACACATCAATAAAATCATTTCATTTTACAAATTAGACCCGAAAATACCTCAAATGGAGTTGGGGGCCAAACGGAGCACTTACAGGGGGACCCAGGGTGGGACCCATACCTTTTGGGGCCTAGGGGTCACGAGGACCTCGCCCAAATGGCAAGGCATTGCCGGTAGTCAAGAGGGTGGCGAGGCCCTCGCCAGGTCGGCGAGGCCTCGCTGGTCAGCGGGCTCGGCCGGGCAGGCCGGTCGGGCCAATGGTGTTTGGGGGCTAGGGTGACCCCTTGGTACATGGGCCATGGTTTAAAACCCCCAAATGCATACCTCCTTCACAAAACCCCCTTCAAGCTCTCCCTTTTCTTCAAAAATTCAATTTTCTCTCTCAAACCTTCCCTCCATTCACCTATTTCGTCGTTCTTTGTCAAAACACACATACCTCCATCGTTTACAGCAACACCTACCCTCTACCCTTTCCGTTTTTCCTCATTTGAGCTCCCACACCCCCTCATTTGAAGCTCAAAATCGTGTAAGCTCTCAACCCATCTCATCTCTTCATTTGCTTTCTTCAAACCCTGTCTTTTGGGCCTTTGCAATCCCTATTGAGGCTCAAATCCGTGGAGACCTAAAGGCCCCAGCCCTTTCCCCATTTTCTTCACTTTTTCATGGCTCTATTCGAGCTTGGTATAGCCATTTTTCTAGATTTCAGGCTAGTTATCTATGCCGTTATCTCGTGGTTTGTTTGTTGCTGCTGCGTTAGGATCTTTGTGTTTTCATGTTGATAGGCCTCGTGGTGTAGTCGTTGGTAGTAGTGTACTAGTGTTTGACGCCTTAATTGTGTTAGCTCACATGCATCTTCTGTCATGGTCCACGTAAGGCTACATCCTATGTAGGCTCAAGATTTCGAAACCCCAACAAATCCCTCTTCTATCTTCTTCAATTCTTTCATTTGAGCACAAGACCCGCAATTTTTGTTTGGAACATTTAGGTCCCGTTTGGCCAACTGCATTAGGTGAGTAAGGTGGATAGAATTGTAAACGTAACAATAAATGCATGTGTAAGGTATTGTCCCTAGATTGGGTATATCCCATGTCTTCCAATACCATGTTTGGAGTGTATGCAATTAAGAGTAAATCCCAGAATTTTCCTTTCCAAGTACACTTAGAGATACATTATTATGGGATTTGGAAATCCCATCTCACACTTTCCAACACAAGACTCATTTTCCAAAGCCTATGACATTAATTTTAATCCCCTCCCACCCTCCTACCAAACATGCCACTCCCAAATCCCGAAGTGGGATTAGCAATGCAAGCCCATTTAATATAACTTAAGACCACTGGCCAAATAGGCCCTTGGAGTTTTGGACCTAGAGTGGTGTTCCTAGATTCGAACAGCCTAACAGTATGTGAAATCCAATAAATTGATAACGTGAACCCTAGGACTAGTATGAGCATGTATGCAATGCTCGAGCGTAGTTAAATTCAAGTTCAGGCAACTCAATTCCAGTCAGACGGCTTTTGACCTTAAGCGATAAAACATCTTCTTGTATTAAAAATGGTATGAAATCATCTAGCGTATGAGTATAGACTTCAGATTACAATGATTGGATCATTTTTTAGGAATGTACATTAAGATTAGGCTACTGGTTATACTAATGGACATAAAAGACTAATTTAGTTGACTTGATTAGGTTGGAGTGAGACCCCATTCTTTCGTTGAATCCCCTTGGTACTCACAGGCTTCGTTAATAACTCTTAGGAAGGTTGTTTGACGTATAAACTATTCACGCTCAGAGAAAACTTATATATTCCTCGGATTGAACATTAGGTCAAGTCAACAGACCCCTTAGAATTGCCTTCCCAAAGACTTATTACAATCAGGAACACGGAGTAAAGAACTATATGTAAGCGAGGTATTCGCGGTTTTAAATCGACTTCTCAATCCTGGTAGTTACCAATGAACTCTCTGCTCTGATCAAGCAGAAGGTCGGGATCGACTAGGATTAAGAACTGATACGATAAATTTTCTGTCCTCGCGAGGCAGAAGGTCCATGTATCCGACTCAGACCCCCTACACAACTTTCCTTCCATGTTGGCCCAACCACTTGCAACTAAAAGTTTATAACTTCATCTTTGAGAAGTATTAGTATATAGCTGATAGAGACTTTGTCTTTTAGGCCTAAGGAATTGCCCAAATGGGCAACAGATAGTTAGGAATTAGGTCCCAAATCACATGCCATGTCGGCATACATATTGTGCATATGAATGTAGAAAGATAGCCTGCTTGTTAAGCTAGACATGATTAAATAGGATAAGTCTAGACCGTGACCACATTCCCTGGTATAGTTAGGCATCTTACCACAAACTCACACTCGTCCCTGAAATCAACCACAATACCCATCATCTTTAACTCCTTTCTATAATCATAAGTACCAATGCCATAATACGCATCATCGATGAAAAGAAGACCAATGTATTGTTAAATCACTTCCCAAAGATAGGTCTCAAATTTCAACTCATTCTGACATACAGATCGATGTACAAATTTTTGAACCCTAAGAATAGAAACAATTTTAAGGGGGGTAGACAAGTTATGAACCCAGTTGAGTTAAGTAGGTATACACGTCTACCCACTCATAGGCGCAGTGGTAGCATGCTTGGCCCTTGCCCCACTGGCCCAGGATCGAAAGAAATTACTCCCAGTTATACGCAAGGTTAGGTCATTAAATAGGATCTAAATTTCCTTAGAATGCCAATAATGAAGTCATCGAAGGAAATCACTTAGGGTTCAAGTATTAAACAAATTCATAGTACAGAATAGGCCGGGTGCGAATTAAATTACAATAGCCAAGGTCAACGTATCTACAACTGTGCTCGTTGAATACGAACATAATAGAAGCCTTAACAAGTTCACCTATGAGAAACCGTTTTAGGATGATCTAGTAAGATTTGATTCACCATTTCCTTGGACATAGATAATAACGAGGGCTCTCTTAGACCAAGACCTAAGGGGCAACCCGAGAAATAGGACATTTGAACCTTTCAATGATGGACATTCCTTAAGGTTTTAGAGTGATCGGACTACGGAGTTACTGAAATATGCAACTGCGAAGCATTCGCGGCTTGACCCAATTCTCAATCCTGGGCGACTACCAATGGACTCACTGCTTGGCCGAGCAGAAGACCAGGATCTACCAGGACTAGGAAGGATACTAGGACTAGGAAGGGATACGATGACCTTTCTACCCTGGCCAGGTAGATGATCGATGTATCGGGATCAAGCCCACTATAATCGTCTCTCCGTGTTGTTCAAACATTGAAAACAGCTATCTTACTCTAAATAGATGGGAATTGTCGTCAAGACATTAAATAGATAATGAAATAAATTGTAGTGACCTATTAGGGTATAAGCAAGGGATAAAGAAATAAATTTTTAAGGGGGGTAATGCCTGAAATGTACTAGATTAATATGCACAAGATACACCCTACCACGCATAGAGACTTGAAATCAATAAGTCTTAGGCAAATGAAATAATAGAATTCTTACTTATGACCTTTAGCCAATTTCGAGGACGAAATTATTTTTAAGGGGGGCAGATTTTAACTCTCGGATTTTTGCCAACCTGGAATTAGACGTCCTTAGGCAATGGGTCGATTCGAACACTTTATTAACTTATCAAAACTCAATCCCAAAGTTTAAAATTGCTTTTTAACCCCTTTCCTTCACAAACCTCACCCTTCACCACCTTGTTCTTAGATGTTTCTAAGTACTTTCATATGAGGCATGAATCCTAAAGTTTAGGTGATGAAGATTAATACTTTAGAAATCCGTACAAAGACCCGAATGCCACCTCAGGCAGAAATCGCTCAGGACCAAATCCTTTAGAAATGAGACAAAGTAACTAAGTACTAAACTAGATTAGCTACGAAATCCGCTTGATCCACTTTAAATACGATCTACAAGACCCAAAACTTGTAGAATCATTGACGCTAGGTTACCCTAAAATCTAGGATCAATCTCATTACCGGCTGCTCTCGGGAGCATCACGAAACTCCGTATCAGATCTGGACCGTACATCGAAATTCCGAATAATACGAAGTTATAGACTTAGGACCGCCTTGCTGGGTTTGATAACCATGTTGGAGATCAAATCCAGATAGTGTTCCACGGCTATTCGCTTGAGCCCGGAGCGAGGAGTGTGAGAAAACCTAGTTTTCTTTAGAAATTAAATTAAATTTAAGTAATCTGAGGCTTGATATTTGCGGGCCAAATACAAGTAATCAGACCGTCGGAATCTGACCCAAATACACCCTCGGATCAGGAAACATTTCCATACATGTCTGTGTATTTGTAAACCTGATCGAGTCTCAGTGACCATTGAACTGAAACTGGTCCGCCACGAGCGATCTGGAAACCCGATTGGAATGAAAACTTAACTCGACCTAGATCCATAGTCAGTGAGCTTAAGTCTGACCTTTGGCTCAAGGGGGGCTTCCAAAAGTGCTCCGTTGAGATGGAACTGTCCGTATTTGGACATAACCTAAGTATACCTTGGCCATGAGTCTAATTTGGTGAGTTCTAGACCTATATAAGGACCTTAAACCCTCACTCTCTCATTCCATACGAATTTGAGAAAACCTAGGAGAGAGAAGAGAGAAAAGAGAGAGAAAGTGTGGGAGATTCTTCCTGCTGTGTTCTACCCTGTCGATCTACAGGCTTAACCATCTCTTCTAATCGCTTTTCCGGCGATTCCGACTTCATTTCTAGGTAAGAAAACCCTAACTCTAACTTGTTTTAGGGTTTGAATTGATTCAAGTAGCGAAATAGCTAACATATCCCGTGCTATAGGTTGATATACTGCCGTAGACGAAGACTTAGAGATTCAATCGACTTCGTTACGATTCTACAACAAAAGGTGTGGACTTTAGACGTATAGGTTATGGTTTTCAACGCTTTCAATGGCAGATAATGATAGATTCATGATATGGATGCTATTGCATATGTACAAAGTGCTGTCCGTTTCGTTTTTCGGTTATACGTTAACTATGTTGAATATACTGTATTCCTCGTATTTGTAAAAAATACCATATATGTATGAAATACGAATTTGTTCTTGCCATGATTAATTGTTGTCTAGGTATGCTAGCTACATGTGTATCAACTTCTGGGTGAACGGATTAGCCTAACACCTGTTATATTAACATACGTCGTATATGTACTAGTTGTAGCCTAAGTGTTTGCAGAAATGTTCAAATGAATATGGAACTATGATTTATGCTTGCCAGGACTATTGGTCGTGAATGCATGATCGTGGTTCATGTGGCAATCCTTTGTGAAAGGATTCGCTACGACTCGTGTTTTAACTAGTATATTATAAGTATGTTGGAATGTGTAGTCTAAGTGTTTGTGAAAATGCTTGTATAGGTATGTACTTAATCTAGTAGTGCCTTGAGTAGGTGTTGAGATAGGATTCTCAACTACCTTAGTGATGTGTATGATTTCCTTCATGTAAGTTGTTTAGTTTAATCACTTACTGGTTTATGAAACGTATGTGTTTAGATTTCTTGTTTGCCTTGTGTTTTATAACATGCTTGTTAATATGTTTGAATTACTTGTTTATTTAATTCTGCTCTAACTACTTCACATGTTTAAGTTGTATTCCATAAAATCCGTGAAGGGTGATGGGGGAGTGGTGTGTGTAACAATTCCGTGCAACAGCCATGGCAGCCCTAAGTGGACAATATTGGATATTTGATTGTATGATTTGAAATCTTGATCTATTACTGCTTTAACTGTTTCGTAATTGAATGTGGTTAGGGCTATTGTATAGTCCAAACAATCGGTAACAGGATTAAATTCGTGGCTGAGATTCATTCGCCACGTGAGATGTGTTCGACGAACCCGAGACGTACTTCGGTTGGCGATAGTGGTTAGCTACGCGAAGTGCTTATGCACTTCATGTCGTTCAACTTGTCGTGCGCTCGAGATATCCGAGATTGTCAGTAACCCGATATGTCTAATGTATGTTCACCATGTTTGGACACCACTACTTGAACCTAAGGTACCAAACTTACCAGTGCAACCCCGTTAACCTTGGTACTCGATCTGCTAAGACTCATGAGCCGGGCATGGTGGTATGGGACACCGTGGTCGAGCTGTCGGACTACGCTGGGGCGATGTGCCTCCCCGTAGTGACCAGTGAGCAACCTAGACTCGTGAGCCGAATATGGTGGTATGGGACACTGTATTCGAGCTGTCGGCATACACTACTTTGATGGGTGATGGGGGAGTGGTGTAACGACTCCTTGTAACAGCCCTGACCGTATCCGGTGTAGTGACCTCGAGCATACTCTGAATATGCGGAGAGGTGACGAGTCTTCCCGTAGTAAGCAAAGTATAAATTAGGCTTGTATTGATAAGGTGATGGGGGAGTGGTGCAATGATTCCGTGTAACAGCCCTGGCAGCGATCTAGAACCGCATCATCGTATGAGATTATCTAGGATTGACGACCCTAGAATGGATCATTGTTTGGGAATGATATAAGGGAGGTACCTTAGTTTCCCAATACTGCTGTATGAAAAGGACTAATAACAACTCGGTAATCATGCTCATCATCGCACTGCATGTGCCTGAAAGATGTGGAGCACTGGGGGATGAACGCAAGCCGTGGACGTAAGATGGTGTCGCATGAGGGAATATGTTGGTGAGGGCATGCATCATGACTGCATTTTCATACTTGCATTAATAAGAGCATTTAGGAGTGTTTGACTTTACTGCTTTATCATTACTACTTGACTGAATTGATAACATGTTAACCTATGCTTTATTGTTCCACTGAGTTGATCACTCACTCATACGTTACGGGACGGTGTTCCGGACACCCACCAGACTTTGTCTGATTGCAGATTGCGACGCTACTCCTGAGGAGGAGCCGAACTTTTGTGACAACGAGGATGCTTCCTCGTATATGCTATTTTCTGGCGGCTTCATGTGAGGTTGTGTCTTGATCGATGGGGTTACAGGGATGTTGACTAGAGGACCTTACACTTTTGGTATATTTGGGATTGTACTTGTAATGAATTAACCTGGTAACATTATCACACTCTGGAGACTCACCACAGTTTATATATTTTATATATCTATCACAGTCTTCTGCTTGTTTAAACTAATCGTCTCTGGAGTATGATATGCTGTTTTGGCTTAATCTCATTCATGTTTCATGTACTAATATAGACAACATTCAATCATCAGCATATATGTTGCATAAGTGATGCGTTGGAACTTAGGAGTTGAGTTTATACTCGACCCCCGATTTTCAGGGTGTTACAGTGATACATCACCAGTTATATGATTTGAAGCACTAGAATCGAAGAACCATGGAGAAGATGAGGTTATACCTGACATACTGGTCGCAGAAAGGGCCTACACGATCTGCTGGAGCATCGTAGGAGTCAATGGTGAGGAAAGACCTTCAACAGAACTAGTGGATGTAATATCACTAAGAGAAGGCTCGGAAATAGTTGCAGAAGTAGCATAAAGTGCACGACCACGGCCACGACCTCGACCATCACGTCCACGACCGAATGAGGATGTGTAGGCACGTGAACGACAGTCCTAAATACCATGACCAGTCCTTCAACAATAAGCGTACCAATCTTTGTACTGAGTGACGACATGTTCCACTTTGTTACAGCCGCGATAAGTTAGAGTGGAACCACGGTTTTGTGCAGAGGTAGATACAGCAAGTGCCAGGTCAGATGGTCCCTAAGATGTCCCTTGAGAGAGGACCTACAGTCATTGTTCCTCGGCTAATAAATCATTAATAGCTGAATTCATTAAAGGAGTTGGGCTATAGTTCAGGAGAGCAACCCTGCAATGCTCAAATTTTGGACGCGGTTTTATAAGAAACTGTCTAACTCGCGCACTCTCGCGCATTGTGTGGAATATTTTAAAGTCATTTGGGAATTCTGAATCCATCATAGCCATCTCTGTCCAAATTTTAACCATTGTAGAGTAGAAAGTTTGAATATTTTTATCACCCTGAGTAAGGTGAACCGGATCTTGTTCCAGGCCGTATAACCTAGCCGCATTACTCTGTTGATATATTGTTTGGAGATGCTCCCACATAGCCTTAGCAGTGCGATGTGGCGTGAGGCCAACAACTATTGATCGATCGATTGAATCAAGAATCCAGGTAATAATCCGTCCATTTTTCATTCCCATTTACCCATTCTGGCGACACCGGTGGAAGCGGGGACAGTAACAGAATCATCAATTAGTCCCCACAAACCATGACCCTTGAGAAACTTTGAAAGTGGATGGCCCATAGATTGTAGTTGGTGCCATTGAAACTATATCGTGGGGCCTCTGTACGGAGTCTTTATCAATAGACAGGACGAGATTAGAACGATGATAAAGAAGAAAGTACCTTGCAGCCACAGATCAGAACAACAACCAACAAAAGATCAACAAGAATCGGAGGCAATAGAAGACAACAACATAGCAACAGATCAGGACGTGCAGCAGTAGGTGTAGTAGGAGATGCTGCAGTAGGGATCAGATGTAGTAGGATCGAATGCAGCAGGGATCGGATACAACAGTGAGGTGCGCAGGGACGTGCGTGTGTAGGGACGTGCGCAGGTGCATATGCAGGGACGTGCATAGGTGCGTGCACAGGGTCATGCGCAGGGGCGTGCGGTCAAGCCTGAGGAAGAACGAACAAGCTTGGGGAGGGTCAAATCTGACAGGGCAGGGCCGGATTTGACAGGGAAGGAGCTGGATCTGACACGGGAGGGCCGGATTTGATAGACGGTGGTGCCGGTGATGAAGAAGATGCTAGATTAGGATCGATATTGCTCTGATACCATGTAAACAAAGCGAAAATGATGAAGGCTTTGAGGAAAATGATTCTCCTTTGCTTTTCTGTGTATTTGAGACAACCCTAAAGGGTTGAATATATAGAGTTTTACAACGACTATACAAGGTAAAATGATAAATACAAAATCTTCTACTTATTCATCGTCTATCTATAGAATTGGCTATACAAGGCATATGGCCTGTCTAACAATTCCAACCCTTTGATAATTGACAATTACCATAACTTTTCTATAGTCAAAGGGTTAGATATTTAATCTGAGAGTTTTACAAGAACGGACCATCCAAGGAGAGCCTTATCGCATAAACAGTTTGGGTCATTAAAAAAAAAAAACTCATTTCAATTTGTTGTGTCATCACGAATTTTTTAACAACATGTAATATAACAGAGAGAGAGAGAGAGAGAGAGAGGAGAGAGAGAGAGAGAGAGAGAGAGAGAGAGAGAGAGAGAGAGAGAGTGTGTGTGTGTGTGTTATGATGATGATGATTTTGCAGTAGTTCTAGAGTATTTTAGTGAACTATAATATAATCTATGGAAGCTGGATCCACCATGAAGCTTTGAAGGGTAAGCCTATCCTACAAAACTTCAATACCAACATAATAGTTTAATGCATGATCAAGGTTCATGAGTTTTTTTGGTGAAGAAACCTGCCAAAATTTTGTTGTTCTTTGATTAAACTTCATGCATAATATTTTATTGCTCGCAAATGCATATTTATTACCCTCTTGCATCTTGACAATTAGACACTATTATTGTGGAGACATGGATGCTAAGAAAATGACTAAACTGCCCTGAGTACCAATATTTAGCTTACTGCATATCAAAGTAGTTAACAGATATTTCAAACAGTTGTTGTATGTTTCTTCTTAACTGTTGGATTCATGTCTACCTAATATAAATTCAATGACTTTTTAAGTTCATGTTATGGTTGAAAATGAGCAATTCGTTTGGCTTTTAGGGTTTTCTAAACCTTGTTGGGTTATCTTGAAATTGGCCGAATCAAGTAATCAAGTTGGCCAGATCTCGAGCCATTTGTTACAGTTATTACTACCATGAATTGTTGGATGTTTATTTGGTCTTTGGATGATGCAGATTTTGCGGAGTGGTCTATCTACACCAAATTTGTGTTACTGAGCCATGGATCCCACTCGTAAGAATTGAAAACCTAGGAATTTGTGTTACTGAGTTATAATGTTAGTAACATTAGGAAATAAGGGGTGGCTAGTTTGTGCATAGAGCTAAAGAGAATATCTGTTTTATGCTTCATAGCTTTTTCTTATGTGATGCTCTTCTACATCTCCAAGATCTAGAATTGGACTTGAAAAGACCCGAACCCAGTTAGGCCGGATATGGGTACTATAGGACCTAACCCCAATCCATTGATAGTGTTGCACAGCAAGCCAACAACGCAGTGAACCGAGATCCAATCTTCGGTCTCACCCACAAACGATAAATAAGAAGAAATATAAACTAGAAACAGATCAAAGCAATCCAAACAAACCACAAGGCAAGATATACGTGGAAAAACCCAAACTAGGGTAAAAAACCACGGACGCAAACTTCCACTATGAAGAAAAACGAAGATTACAAGGCAATATACTAACCTCTCCCTGGAAGTACAGAGAAAATCTCTTACCCACACCTTAGAAATATTTCCCAATATTCACTTTAACCCCAGAATAGCCCTAGGGATCCCAATTTATAGTTTTGACAACTTCCCTTTCGCACCCTTGCGAAAGGCGACTCAATTTTCCTTAGTCCGCATTAAATCCAGAAACAAATCTGTGTAACCTCGACTGGTCGAGCGGACTACACGACTGGTCGAGCATGGCCCACGACCGGTCGAGCACCTCAGACCCAAAAACTGATGCTCGCTGGACTTTAAGTCGAGCCTGTCCATGACTAATCACGAAAGTATGAGCGGACCCCATGACCGATTGTGCGTCCCCCAGATGTGGCTCCACATCTCAACAATCTCCTACTTGGAGACACGTCGCCATAAACCTTTGTCTTCTTCATTCGGAGTGTACCACCTCCCCGTCTTCAAGCCTGAACACCAATCAAAGCTGAACAGAGCTTCAACTTCTCCTGTGTGATTGCCTTGGTCAGTATATCCTCAGGATTCTCACTTGTATGAATCTTCTCTAGAGCAATCGATCCATCTTCCAGTAACGAACGTATGAAGTGATATCTAATGGCAATATGCTTGGTCCTTAAATGAAAGGCTGAATTCTTAGCCAAGTGTATTGCACTTTGACTGTCACTGTACAACTTGTAATCTGCTTGCTTCTTACCCAACTCTTCCATGAAACCTTGCATCCACACCATCTCCTTGCACACTTCTATAGCCGCAACATATTCTGCTTCTGTCGTACTGATAGATACTATCTTTTGTAACTGAGAGACCTAACTGACTACAGCACTACCCAGAGTAAAGACATAACCTGTAATGCTTCTTCTGCTGTCGATATCTCCTACCAAATCTGAATCCACGTAGCCTTGTAGCTTGATTTCCAATCCACCATAGCATAACCCTACATCCTTAGTACCTACCAAGTATCTAAGGATCCACTTCACAGCTTCCTAATGTTCCTTCCCGAGATTGTTCATGAACCTGCTAACAACTCCCACTGCTTGAGCAATGTCTGGTCTCGTGCTCACCATAGCATACATGAGACTCCCAATAGCTGACGCATATGGGACTTTAGCCATGTAGTCCTGTTCCTCCTATGTCTTTGCACCTTGCTCCTTAAATAGCTTGAAGTGGTTGGCTAATGGAGTGTTAACTGTCTTAACACCTTCCATATTGAATCGATCAAGTACCTTGGCTTTGTATTCTGCCTGTGACAAAACCAGTTTCTTGTTTTTCCTGTCACGCTTTATCCTCATGCCCAGGATTTGTTTTGCTGTTCCTAAATCCTTCATGGCAAATCTCTAGATAGTTGTCTTTTAAGATCTGAGATGTCCTTCATGTTTGAACCGGCCACAAGCATATCATCAACGTATAAAAGAATGATGATGTATGACGTATTAAACTTCTTTAAGTAACAACAGTGGTCTGCATGACATCTCCTAAAACCATTTCTTGACATGAAACTGTCGAACTTCTTGTACCACTGCCTCGGGGCCTGCTTTAGGCCATATAAGTGTTCACAGCCCAAGTATAGGGTTGTGATGTAGTAATAAACTCGGTGAGACCGAGGTCGAATCCACAAGGACTGAAACCTATACGTAATTTGAAACTAACTAGAACTAGAACTAGAATAAGATGAAATCTAAATCTGGAATAATTGAGAAAATAATTGTGATTAAAGTGAGTAAAACTAATGCAATTAAAGGTGGGAAACTAGGGTGCCAAGGATCCACTTGTAGAGATTAGGGAGATCTACACTTGATTCATGAACTCAACTGGACTTCGAGTCTCATCTTCATCCAGTTAGAAGATATGTCACTAAAGGTCAATCTGAACTTCCCTTGATATAATTTCAAAGAGATGAAGGGTATATGAATTAGAATGGATTCCATCACTAAACCATGTCCATGAGACAAAGTAAACAACAGAATTAAACTAATTACCAACCAATCAGCATGCTATGAAGGTTAGGAGGGGTACCGTCATCCAACCATGCCCAGGAGACGATGGTGAACAACAGGGCTTCCTGACGTCATAAACATAAAAGGAAAGAAAATACCAGAAGATATCGCAGATCTATTGTAATTTCAGTCACAACAAACCATTAAAAACTAAAGGCATTCCATATATCAAACTATAATCAGAAAAGGTTTATCAACATGAATCAAAATAATAGTAAACTACCCATCACACCACAAGCTTCACCTCTTAGCCTTAGCTAAGAGGTTCAGCCCAACATGAATGGGTTGGATCCCTTAGATAAAAACAAAATAATAAGGAAAAAAAGAAAAGAAACAAACACTACTCCCTCTCTCCCTTACACATTCCAGCTAAGCCCCGAGATGGATGCACTTCTCTCCTTCTTCTCTTCCTTTTGTAGCAGCTGTAGGGAAATCGGTGCTGGAGTCGGCAGAAGAGCCGGTGCGAAAGCTTGCATGCGTAGCCTTCACGCACAGCAGATTGTCGGTGGAGTTTTTCGCAACTCCCCTTACGTAGCCAAGAACGGGTCCTCTTTACCCCCTGTTCCCGTGATTCTGTCCAAAATACCAACGCCCCTTAGGGAACTTTTGGATGAGCTATAAGATGGACGGTTTGGATCATCCATCTGATCAAATATAGTGGGCCACAACTGCTCGACAATACTGGATTTTTCGGACGTAAAATAGAGCATGCGTAACTCGTTACGCTGTGACGATGGTGGGCCCCAAATCGCTATCATTTTGAGAAATCCACTCCGTCCATTGTGATCCTATCTAAAAAATCATTCGGGAAAGGATGGTTTTGGATTAATTTCAGCGTGGTCCGCAGGAGTTTTCTCACTACCATCCATCTTCCGTTTGGACAATCAAAACCCGATCTTCGCTGTCATTTTAACTACTGTCACCTAAGCAGTGGTAATATGGGCCATGTTGGTATAATGGACGGTCCGGATTGGTGATTTGGATGATGAGTGGGCCCCACCGAGAGAAATCGACGGTGGCAGCGTTGGATGCTATCTCCTGGCGCGAGACGGGTCGAGTCAAGGCAGTCAAACCAGCCTTGATGTTTTGGTGCGGCACGGGAGTGCACCGTACCGTGCACTCACAAGAAATAGGTGGGGTCCACTATGACGTATATGTAAGATCTGAGTCGTCCATTTGTTGTACCACCCCATTTAATGGGTTGAGACCAAATTTGAAGTATATCCAGATATCAGGTGGGCCTCGAATCAGAGATTTGTGGCCTGATCCGTCTGTTGGACTACTTCCACTAAGATCCAATGACTGATTTTTGATGTGTATGGTTAATTTGTGGTCCTCAGGCCATGTATGAAGTCTCGAGCTGAATGAATGGTGGAAACCCTGTGATCTTGCATTCTAGCTGACTTCCAGGCCACTTGAGCTTTAGTTTCTTGATTTTCTCGGATCTCTGGCGTGTAAATTCGTCGATCTTAGTCCCCTGGGGTCCCGTAACTTGCCTCGGTAAATCTTGAGTACTAAAACCATGCTTGTAATACCCATTTTCAGTTCAAGCTTGTAAATACACCTTGCAACACAAACACGATTAAAGGCGTTTAACAGTATCATGTTCGTAAATCCAGGCAATAACTGGGGTCTGATATGCAATATTTGACCCTCAACAATAAGCTCTTCTTCAGTCTAACACTTTGTTCTCCTTTCCTGGTGTCACGTATCCTGTTGGCTGATGCATATATATCTCTTCTTCAAGGTCCCCATGAAGAAAGGTTGTCTTAACATCTAATTGCTCTATATGTAAGTCCTCTGTAGCCACTATACTCAAGACCATGCGAATCGTAGACATTTTCACCACAGGTAGAAATATTTTAGTGAAATCGATACCTGCCTTTTGTTGAAACCATTTCACAACCAGTCTAGCCTTGTACCGTTTCGAACCATCGTGCTCCTCCTTCAGTCTGTAAACCACTTGTTATGAAGAGCTTTCTTACCCTTAGGTAGAGTGACTAGCTCCCATGTACGATTAGACTCAAGAGAGTCCATCTCCTTATCCATGGCCTGCTCCCACTTAACCCATGTATCTGACTATAATGCCTCTTCAAAACACTCTGGCTCACCATTATCTGTCAGTAGTAGATAATGTAAGGAGGGTGAGTATCGGACCGTGGGTCTCCTCTCTCGAGTAGACCTCCTCACAACTAGTGTATGCGGCTCTGCCTCATAATGCTCCTGTGCATGATCATCCTGTGACGTTATACCACCCATATCCGGTAACTCTTCAAACTCTACGAATTCTTTCTCCTCGGCCTTATTTTCCTGCACACTGTCCTTATGCATCACTTTTTCATTGAAGACTACGTCATTGTTTCTAATGATTTTCCTGTTTTCTGCATCCCAAAACATGTAGCCAAAATCATGCTGCCCATAGCTTATAAACGTGCACCTCCTGGACTTCACATCCAGCTTGTTTCTATGCTCTGCATTAATGTGAACATATGAAGTGCAACCGAACACTCTGAGATGTGAAAAGTTCACTTCTTTCCCAGTCCACGTTTCTTCTGATAGCCTACCATCCAATGGTGTTGAGGGACTTCTATTGATGAGATATGCGACAATATTCATAGCATCTGCCTAAAAGGTCTTGGGCAACCCTGCATATAACCTAATGCTCCTAGCACGCTCAAGGATGGTCCTTTTAATGCGCTCAGCCACACCATTCTGCTACGGTGTCCTTGGAATCATTTTTTGATATTTGATTCCATTTGGTGCATGATACTCCTCAAATCTCTTATCACAGTACTCTCCCCCATTATCAGATGAGACATTTTACTATTTTACCTGTCTCATTTTCTACCATAACTTTCAACTTCTTAAATACATTAAATACATTATATTTATGTTTTAAGAAATAGACCCACAATTTTCTACTAGCATCATCAATAAAGGAAAGAAAATAATGTGAGCCACCAAGAGATAATACTTGTGCCGGTCCCCACACATCGTGTGTACAAGCTCCAACAAATGCATCTTTGGAGCGCGTCCCGTCTTCTTGAAACTTAACCTCTTCTGCTTACCATACACGTAGTCCTCGCACAATTCCAAGTCAATAGACTTCAGCCCTGGTAGCTTCCCTTTTGAAAATAGCACTTTCATCCATTTCTCACTCATATGTCCCAACCTCTGATGCCATAACTGCCCATTCACTCTAGTTGATGCGACTGCGAGTGAACTATACGATCCTGAAGTCACGTACAAAGTACCTTCCTTCTTGCCTCGAGATATCACCAAGGCACCTTTTGTGATCTTCCAGGAATCACTGGTGAATGTCGTCACATAACCGGTATCGGCCAACTACGCCACTGAGATTAGATTCCTTCTCAAACTTAGTACATGTCTGAGACCCTTCAATTTCAAAGTCGTTCCGTCTTTCTGATTTATATGAACGTCTCCCTTTCCAATAATACTACACAGATCATCATCACCCAGGTAGACTCTCCCAAAGTTACCTGACACATAATCACGCAGAACTTCCTTACACGAAGTGGCATGAAACGAAGTACCCTAGTTTATAACCCAAGACTCATTCCTCACATTAAGAGATAAGATCAACACCTCTGTGTCACTCTCCTCAGATAGATTCATTGAATCCTTCCCTTCTTGAGAGCTCCCTTCTTGTTTCTTGAGCGCCCTACAATCACGTTCATGTGTCCCTTCTTGCCACGTCACAATGTCAATACCCGTCTTTGTCTTTTGGTCCCTTAGACTTCTTCCTCGACTTAGAATGCCCGTGTTTATTACCTTCTTTGTTCAACGATCTTCCTCTTCCTTCAATATTTAGATCATTCCCTGAATCCCCTGAAACTTCTGATGTCTTTCTTTTCTTCTTCATTTCATTGAGGATTCACCAAATCATTCATTCAGCTTTTTCGACCCTGAAGAATTGCTCACAACAATCACCAACCATCCCAACTGTCTAGCAGACAGGATAAGATCAATAACGCCCTGACCTCATCCTAAAAAATAATGCCAACGGATTCCAACTGGCTTGTAACTGTATTGAACTCGTTTAGATGTTTAGCCACGCTCTCACCATCTGACATCTTCATGTTGAACAACTGTTTCATAAGATGAACCTTGTTGGACGCAGAGGGTTTTTCATACATGGTGGCTAGCTCTTCCATTAATTCTTTTGTAGTTTTCATCTTGGATATGCTGAAGGCGACGCTCTTAGACAAAGAGAGTCGGATCGTTCCTAAAGCCTTCCTATCCAGTAAAAACCATTCATCTATCATCCTTTCTGATCATCCTTTCTGATTTCTTCCCTTTTCCTCCTAGAGGAATGTAGAGGTCCTTCTAATACAGATAATCCTCCATCTGCATATTCCAGAAGGCAAAGTTTGAACCATCAAACTTCTCAATTCTAGTTTTCCCTTCTTTCGCCATCGCTCCCAATAGAACTAAACCATAGCTCTGATACCAGTTGTTGCGCAGCACGCCAACAACGCAATGAATCGAGATCTAATCTTTGGTCTCACCCACAAATGATAAACAAGAAGAAATATAAACTAGAAACAAATTAAAGCAATCCAAACAAACCACAAGGCAAGATATACATGGAAAAATCCGAAACTAGGGTAAAAAATCACGGATGCAAATTTCCACTATGACGAAAAATGAAGATTACAAGGCAATATACTAACCTCTCCCTTGGAAGTACAAAGAAAATCCCTTACCCATACCTTAGAAATATTTCCCAATATTCACTTTAACCCTAGAATAGCCCTAGGGACCCCAATTTATAGTTTTGGTAACTTCCCTTTCGCACCCTTGCGAAAGGCGACTCAATTTTCTGCAGTGCACATCAAATCTAGAAATGAATCTGCGTAACCTCGACTGGTCACTGCACAACCGGTCGAGCACCTCGGACCCAAAAACTGATACTCGCTAGACTTTGAGTAGAGCCGGTCCACGACTGATTACGATCGGTCGAGCGGACCCCATGACTGGTCGAGCAGGCGCCACGACCGGTCGTGCGTCTCCCAGATGTGGCTCCACATCTCAACAGATAGTGCCCTGGACTATAGTTTTAAGTAGTTCCACATCTTGCAATTTTTATTTTTATTTTTGAAGTTTAAAAAAGCTTTGAAGGTGGTTTTTCGTTCTATAATTTCAGTAGCAGGAAAAATCAACAATTAATTATTTTTATTTTATTTTATTTATAAAGGGCATTGCTCTTGTTAGAAATGCTATTATGGATCCTCATTCAGTATTTCTGTTGGTTTGCTACTCTACACACAGATGGGCCTGATATTGGAGAAGTGGACTCATTGCAATTTGATTTGGGTACAATCAGAGCTGCCACTAATAACTTCTCAGATGCAAATAAGCTTGGACAAGGTGGATTTGGTGCCGTTTACAAGGTAATACTAATATGTAATTAGATAATGTTTGGCTACACATATCATCTACCATTTACAGGCCATCAAAACCTTCACCAGACACATGATCCAGATCAGTCAGCACAAAGGTCTAAATGGTCCTTCACCTATCATGATACGAGCGTCTGATCATCAATGTGCATGGTGTATGTTGAGAGTTCGGTGCACACAAATCTCACATGGTTCAGAGATGGTGGGAATCCAACAAGCATTTCAAAATGTGAATTTTCAAAACTCCAATCTGAATAGCCCATTACGACTCCCTCCCACCATTGTTGAACAGCAGGAGATGTGCACGCAAAATGAACATCCAAAATTAAGAGGCTGAGGTTTTCAGTCATTTTAGACAAGAATAAAGGTCCCATAATCTCTTCTTTAAATTTCAGGGTAGATTGGACGACCAAGAAATAATAGTGAAAGGCTGTTTAGGAGTACTAAAGAAGGATTAGAAGAGTTCAAGAATGACGTAGTATTAGTAGCTAAGCCTCAACACATGAATCTTGCTAGGCTCTTAGGATGTTGCTTGGATGGAGACAAACAGATTCTCATTTTTTAATACGTGCCCAACAAAAGCCTCGATAAGTTTCTGTATGCTAAGTTCTATTGTGTTTTCATTGATTTCATCTATGATTCTATATCTATAGTGCTTGGTGGAACTTTTGTTTGGCCCAACAAATTGTACATGTGGGGCCCACCTTCCCGGTTTCCCAGATTGTTTGTAAGGTGGGTTTCATGGTAGGATGTGAGATAACAATCAAGATTGCTTTCTCAGATGATAAGGATTGTCTGGTAGTTGTAGTTTGTCCATTTTCATTGGATGGCTTCTTAGAGGGGAGATTTTTCTCTAAGGGTGCGTTTGGATTCCACATATTACTCAATCTAGAATTGAAAAAATCAATGCATTTCAAACTAATTTTTTGCGCCAATCCAGTTTCAAATGCACCATTGCTTGACCAAGACAAGGAGCCAAACGGAAGCTAAGCGCTGTTAGGATTTTTGCATTGTCCAATTATAGAATAGCTTATCCAGGCATTCGCTTCGAGTTCATTGTTTGGGGCATTCATGAACTAGAATCGATGAGTCCACCTAATACACTCCAATATCTGAAATAGGAATTAACATAGCTCCCTTAATAAAAGATGTCATTGTACAATTTAGGATTAGTTTGATGAACTGCTTCATAAACCCATTTTCGTACTAATTTTATCTTTCGTAATTGGGCTGTCTCATAGATCCAACTAAGCGTGCATGTTTGGATTGGGAAAGGTGCTACAAAATCATAGAAGGGATTGCACGTGGGCTGCTTTATCTTCATGAAGATTCTCGGCTTAAGATTATTCATTGAGATCTCAAGGCAAGTAATATCTTGCTAGATGGGGAGATTAATGCAAAAATTTGGTGTTGTTTATGCCACCGTCTTTTAGAACTATAATATGTTGTCAGAAAAGTCTTCACCGCCTTCGACCGGTCATAGGGATTACTCGACCGGTCGTAGGTGTCCACACGACTGGTCGTGGCTCGCTCGACTCAAAGTCCAACGAGCTCACCTTTTGGTGTCCAGGCCACTCGACCAGTTGTGGGGATGACTCGACTGGTCGAGAGGGTCCCATGACCAGTCGTAGCCTCGGCTCGACTAGTCTAGTTTCGCAGATTCGTTTTCGAATCCGATGCGGACTACAGAAATTTGAGTCACCTTTCGCAAGGGTGCGAAAGGGAAGTTGCCTAAACTATAAATAGGTGTCGCTAGGGCTTTTCTAAAGGTATGAGAAATAATTCTAAAGCTTTCTAAAGGGATTCTAGGGTTATCAAAGGGTGTAGCAAGGGTGAGATTCGAGGTTGTTCGAATCGGGTAAGTCCTATCTTTTGTAATTTTTTTCATAATGGATTTATGTCGCTTTGTGCCGTGGCTTTTTCCCGCAAAGAGTTTTCCACGTAAAAACTTGTGTTCTTCTAAGATTGCTTGTTACTATTGAATTGTTATCCTAGATCTAGATCTGTGTGATTCCGCAGCACAAATCCCCAACAAATGGTATCAGAGCAATCATTGGGGCACAGATCTAAATCTGCAGGATTAGTAATAATGGGAAACGACAAGTTTGATATTGAGAAGTACTCAGGCAAAAATAATTTTGAGTTATGGAAGATTAAGATGATTAGTCTGTTAACCAAGCAAGGCAGATTAAGGTTCTTGAGGAGCGAAAATCTACCATGAAAGATGATGAATGGGAAAACCTTGATAGTAATGCTTTAGCCTCTATCCATTTATGTCTCACGGATGAGGTTCTCTATAATGTTTTAGGGAGAAAACTGTGGCTAGTTTGTGGGCGAAGTTAGAGAACATCTATGCAAAGAAGTCCTCTGAAAATCGCCTACACTTAAAGCTACAGTGTTATTCCTTCAAGATGGTAGAGGGTGGAGATCTAGAAGCCCATATCAGCAACTTTAATAAATTGATGTGCAAATCGCTGGATATGGAAGAAGTGGTTAAAGATGAGGAACAGGCATGTATATTGTTGAATTCTCTTCCTGCATCATATGAGTCTTTTAGGGACACGATGTGCACGGTAAATAAAACCCTAAGTATTGACACCGTTATCTCAGCCCTTCAAGGGAAGACTATGAGAAAGCTAAACGACGACATGGGGGCATCTTTCCCGGGCACTGATCATGAGGGGTAGAGATTCTGAGCGAGGTACAGGATCCTCAAGGCCTAGATCCAAATCCAAGGGCAAGGGCAAAGGAAAATTAAAGTGTTAAAATTGTGGGTTGTCTGGACACATGAAGAAGGATTGTAGAAATCCTAAAACGAAGAAAGAAAATTTAACAGATTCTTCCAAAGAGGCCAATGTGGTCACATCTGATGAAGAATCAAGTGATGGTGATGTTCTGTTGTTTTCATGATTGGTCACTTACATGACAATCATAAAGACGAGTGGATACTTGACACAGGAGCATTTTATCACATGACTCCTCATCGGAGTTGGTTTACCAGTTACAAGGAATGGGATGGTGGACAGGTTTTCATGGGCAATGATAATGCCTGTAATGTTGTGGCTACTGGTACGGTTAGAATCAAGATGTTTGATGGGATGGAGCGTACCTTGACTGACGTTAGGCACGTTCCTAATATGAAGAAAAGTCTAATTTCTCTCAGTGCACTCGAGACTATAGGGTGCAAGTTCACTGGTATTGATGGTGTCCTTAAAGTTTCAAAAGGAGCACTCGTGGTTATGAGAGTGCAGAGCCACGAAAACCTTTACAAGTTGATTGGGAGCACTTCGACAGGTGGAGTGGTAGCACCTATTGCAGTCTCTACGTACGTGGCATGCTCGTTTGGGCCACATGATTGAGCGAGACATGAAGGTACTTTCTGATCGATGTTTGATTCCAGTTTTTAAAAGTTCTGATTTAGATATATGTGAACATTGTATATATGATAAACAATCTAGACTATCTTTTAAATCTGAAAAACATGTTTGTAAGGGAGTGCTTGATTATGTGCACTCGAACGTATGGGGGCCATCACCAGAAGTTTCCATTTGGGGTCGTCATGGTTTATTTCATTCATTGACGACTACTCCAGGAAAGTTTGGGTTTACTTCATGAAATGTAAATTCAAAGTTTTCACCATATTCAAACAATGGAAGACAATGGTGAAAAAACAGTCAGGGCTGAAAATAAAGGTTTTAAGGACTGACAATGGTGGAGAATTTACTTCCACTGAGTTTAATGATTATTGCAATGATGAAGGGATCATCAGGCACAACAGTGCGCCACACGCCTGAGCAAAACGGTGTGGCTGAGCGAATAAATCAGACTCTCCTTAAAAGGGCTAGATGCATGTTAAGTAATGCTGCGTTGGGCAATGACCTATACACTGAGGCCGTTAACACGGCTTGTTATTTGGTGAACGGGTCTCCTTCAACGATAATTGAATGCAAAATCACAGAGGAAGTATGAAGTGGTCAGAAAATCGACTACTCAGGTCTATGCATATTTGGTTGTGAGGCTTCCTCTCATGTACCGTCAGTTGAGAGAGATAAACTAGACCATAGAGCTAAAAAGTATATCTTTGTTGGCTATGACATTGGTGTGAAAGGTTACAGGTTATTCAACAAGGTCACAAGTAAGGTCAACACTAGCCATGACGTCAGATTCGATGAAAGCTCCCTATTTCATAAGAATGATCAAAAGGAGCAAGAGGAACCAAAAAGGGTGATCGTAGACGTCGAGATTGACACAGATGATACTCAGGCAGAGACAAATGTGAAGACAAGGTACGAGATCAGGTGGGGCAGCCACCTGTGAGAAGGAACCTACCGCGTGATCGCAGGTTACCGGCGAGATACAGGGACGACTCCAATATTGCATATGCTCTCATTACAGATGACGGGGATCCGTCTACTATTCAGGAGGCTCTTCATGAGCCTGATGCAGAAAAGTGGAAGTGGTTATAGACGATGAGATGGACTCGTTGCACAAAAATCACACATGGGAGCTGGTGGAGCTTCCTATAGGCCGAAAAGTGATTGGATGCAAGTGGTTATTCAAAAGGAAACAGGATAGATACAAAGCAAGGTTGTAGTGAAGGGTTATGCTCAGAGAGAAGGAATCGACTTCACAAAGATATTCTCGCCGGTAGTTAAGAAGGTATCTATCAGATTTGTGTTAGCGCTGGTTACCCAATAAGATCTCGAGCTGGAACAGATAGATGTGAAGACTACTTCCTACACTACACGGGGAATTGGAAGAGCAGATCTACATGAAGAAACCAGAGGGCTACAAAGTTAAAGGGGTAAAGAAAAAAGTTTGTAGGTTAATGAGGTCATTGTACGGCCTGAAACAGTCGCCTAGGCAGTGATATAAAAAATTTAATTCTTTCATGGTGAGTCAGAAATTTGCTCAGAGTGAATACGATCACTGTGTTTATTACAAGACACTGAGTGATGAAAAATTCATCATCCTAGTACTGTATGTTGATGATATGTTGATCGCCTGTCGTAATATGTTTGAAATCAACATACTGAAGACTCAGTTATCAGGGACATTTGAGATGAAAGATCCGGGGGTTGCAAAGAGGGTTCTCGGCATAAATATTTATAGAGACAGAAGAGGAGCAAACTTTGGTTATCACTGGAAGAATACCTTGAAAAGGTATTGATCAAGTATGGGATGGATCAGGCAAAGCCGGTGAGCGTTCCCCACGCGACTCACTTCAAGCTTTCCTCAGAATGATATCCTAATTTCAATGAGGAAAAGCAGGTTTTGTCTCATGTGCCTTATTCAAATGCAGTTGACGGTTTAATGTATGCCATGGTCTGTACAAGACCAGATATTTTACAGGCAGTCGGTGTTATGAGCAGTGAAATGGCTATTCGATACATTCGATACATTCGAGTACGAAAGACTACGTCTTAACTTTTGAGAAAACAGGGACAAAGTTAGTAGGGTATGTGGATTCTGACTACGCAGGCAATATAGATTCTAGGAAGTCTACTTCAAGATACTCGTTTGTACTAGCGGGTGGAGCAATTAGTTAGATGTCGAAGCTTCAGTCAGTAGTGGCTCTTTCCACGACCGAAGCAGAATATATGGCAGTGACGGAAGTGTTTAAAGAAGGCGTTTGGCTCAGGGGGATGATAAATCAGTTGAGCAGGAGGTCGTGTCGGTTAACTGTGATAGCGAGAACGCTATCAATTTGGCTAAAAATTCTGTTTATCACTCACGTACTAAACACATTGATGTTCATCATCACTTTATCCGACAGGTGCTTGAGGAAGGAGGCGTCACACTGGAAAATATTCATACCAGCATGAATCCAACATACATGCTCACCAAGGTCATTCCTACAGAGAAGTTCAAGTTCTGTGCAACTTCTCTGAGCTTGGCGATGGCGTAAAAGAAGGACGGAGTGTGCACGAGAAGCGTTGATTGAAGCTATGAAGCGATGAAGAGCTAAGAGAAGAGATCAAGGAGCTACACGGTTGAAGGTTGAAGACTTGGTGGAGCTTCACCGCCTTCGACCGGTCGTAGGGATTACTCGACCGGTCGTAGGGGTCCACACGACTGGTCTTAGCTCGCTTGACTCAAAGTCCAGCGAGCTCACCTTTTGGTGTCCGATCCGCTCGACCGGTCGTGGGGATGACTTGACTGGTCGAGGGGGTCCCACGACTAGTCGTAGCCTCAGCTCGACCAGTCGTAGTTTCGCAGATTCGTTTCCGAATCCGATGTGGACTACGGAAATTTGAGTCGCCTTTCGCAAGGGTGTAAAAGGGAAGTTGCCTAAACTATAAATAGGTGTTGCTAGGGCTTTTCTAAAGGTATGAGAAATAATTCTAAAGCTTTCTAAAGGGATTTTAGGGTTATCAAAGGGTGTACCAAGGGTGAGATTCGAGGTTGTTCAAATTGGGTAAGTCCTCTCTCTTGTAATTTCTTTCATAGTGGATTTCTGTCGCTTTGTGCCGTGGTTTTTTCCCCAAAGGATTCTCCACGTAAAAACTTTGTGTTCTTCTGTGATTGCTTCTTACTATTGAATTGTTATCCTAGATCTAGATCTGTGTGATTCCGCAGCACAAATCACCAACATAATAACCAATCTTCGTGTAACATCCCGAATTTTTGCCAACCTGGAATTAGATGTCTTTAGGCAATGGGTCGATCCTAACACCTTATCAACTTGTCAGAACCTAATCCCATAATCTAAAATCGCTTTTGAACCCATTTCCTTCACAAATCCCACCCTTCACCACCTTGTTCTTTCACTTTTCTAAGTACTTTCACCCTAGACACTATCTTAAACTAGCTAAGTATTATTACTTGGATCACTTTATATACAAACTACAAAGGCCCAGGTACCACCTCAGACAGAAATTACTCAAGACTAAATCCTTTAGAAATTAGGCTAGAATTAGCCAGTGTTAAACTAGAGTACCTGTGAAATTAGCACCAATCACTTTAAATACGATCTGCAAGACCCAAAACTTGTAGAATCATTGACGCTACATTACCCTAAAATCTAGGATCAATCTAATTACCCCGCTGCTCTCGGGAGCATCTCGAAACTCCGTATCAGATCTGGACCGCACGTCGGAAGTCTGATTAACACGAAGTTAAGGAATTAGGACCGCCTTGTTGGCTTGACAACCATCTCGAAAATCAAATCAGATAGTGTCCCAGCGCTATTCGCTTAAGCTTGGAGCGGGGAGTGTGAGAAATGTGAAAATAATTCTAAATTAAATTCAAAAAATAAATAAATGGCACGTCTCGCTTGCGGATCAGCATTAAGCAACCAGACCATCAGAATCAGGCCAAATTACACCCTCGGATCAGGGATATTTCCCCAAACATATTCATGTACTCAGAAGAATCTTGATCGAGATCCACTAACCGTTGAATTGAAACTGGTCCGCCACGCGTGATCTGAGAAGCCGACTGAAACAAAAATGTAGCCATACCTAGATCCAGTGTTAGTGAGCTTAAGTCCAACCTCACACAGAAAAGGGGCTGCCAGAAGTCCTCCGTTGAGCTGAAACTGACCCACTTTGGATATAACCTAAGTATACCTTGACCTGAAGTCTATTTCGGTGAGGTTTTAGGCTATATAAGGACCTTTAAAACCTCTCTCATTTAGCCATATGAATTTGAGAAAACCCTAGGAGAGAAAAGAGAGAAAAGAGAGAGAAAGTGTGAGAGAAGTGGGAGCATCTCCCTTCCATGCTTCTCTACCGCTACACGAGCTTAACCACTTCCTTCTAATCGCTTTCCCGACGATTCCGCTTCGTTTCTAGGTAAGAAACCCTAACCTAATCTGTTTGGGGGTTTTGATAGTTGTAGGTTATGAAATAGCTAACCTATTTCGTTCTATAGGTCGCCAAACTACCATATACGAAAGCCTAGCAAATCTATCGAGTTCTTTCCGATTCTATGACAAAAAGTGCAGACTTTAGATGTATAGGTTATGGTTTTCAACACTTTCAATGTCAGATAATGATAGATTCATGATCTGCATGTAATTGCACATGTACAAAGTGCTGTCTGTTTTCCATTTCGATTAAATACGAAGAATATGGAATTTTGTGTATTCTAGGTATTTGTAGAAAGTACCGTATACGTATAAATTTTGGAAATATGTTTGCCATGATTATTTGCTGTATGAACATATTATATATGTGTATAATACTTACTTGGCGAAAGGGTTCGCCCTAATACATGTTTTTGCTAATATACACTATGTATGTTAAAATAGTGTATTCTAAGTGTTTGTGAAAATGACCGAATGAATATAGAATTCGCATTCGTGCTCGCCATGACTGATTGTCATGGTTACATGATTGTTGTATAGGGGACACCCCTTTGACGAAAGGATTTTGCCCTAAATCACGCCACGGCCAATATACACTATAAATGCTAAAACGTGTAGCCCAAGTGTTTGTGGAAATGATTGAATGAACATGGAACTTGGATTCCTACTTGCCATGACTATCCGTCGTGGGTGTTTGCGTGTTATAAATGGGGTAGCTCCCTAGTGAAAGGATTTGGCCTAATACCTATGTGATCAACATACGTCATGTATGTTGGGGCGGTGTAGTTTAAGTGTTTGATAAAATGCCTGTGTGAGAAATTGTGTGACGAACTAAATTTAATAAGGTGTTGAGATAGGATTCTCAACTACTTTAGTAATGTATATGATTTCCTCCTCCTGTTGCTTGTTTAATTTAACCGCTTACTTATGAAATATAGGTGTTTGTATTTCCTGTTTATATTGTGCTTTATTACATGTTTTATGACATGCTTGTCAACTTGTCAACATGTTTGAATTACTTTATTTATTCTGCTTTACTCCACATGCTTCTGGTCATGGATTGATTGTGTTTGGGGCTATGATTATAGTCCAGGCAATCGGTAACGGGATTGAATTTGTGGCTGAGATTCATTTGCCACGTGGGATGTGTTCGATGAACTCGAGTCGTACTTCGGTTGGCAATAGTGGTTGGCCACACGAAGTGCTTATGTGCTTCATATCGTTCAACTTGTTGTGCGCTCGAGCTAGCCGAGCTCGTCAAGCAACCCGATCTGTCTTATGTATGTTCACCATGTTTGGACGCCTCTGCTTGAACCTAGGGTACCAATTTACCAGTGAAATTCCGTTAACCATGGTACCTCGATTCGCTAAGACTCATGAGCCGGGCATGATGGTATGGGACACCATGGTCGAGCTGTCAGCCTACGCTGGGGCCATGTGCCTCCCCGTAGTGTCCATTGAGCAACCACACTCGTGAGCCGATTATGGTGGTATGAGACACTATATTCGAGCTGTCGGCTTACACTAATTGGTGACGAGCCCTTTGTAGTGACCTCGAGCATACTCTGAATTTGCGGTGAGGCGACGAGTTTTGCCGCGGTGAATAGAGTATGAACTAGGCCTGTATCAATTTAGTGATGAACCGTTAAAAGGGTGATGGGAGAGTGGTTTAACGATTTCGTGTAACAGCCCTGGCAGCCCTTGCAGCGACCTAGAAACACACCATCGTATGAGATTAACTAGGACTGACGACCCTAGAATAGATCATGTTTGGAAATGATACAAGGGAGGTACTTTAGTTTCCCAATCCTGCTGTTTGAAATGGACTAATAATAACTTGATAATCATGCTCATCATCGCATTGCATGTGCCTGAAAGATGTGGAGCATTGAGGAATGAAAGCATGTCGCGAATGTAAGATGGTGTCACACGAGGGAGTATGTGGTGAGGGCATGCATCATGACTGCATTCCATACTTGCATTAACAAGAGTATTTAGAATTTTTTATTATACTGCTTTATCATTACTGCTTGACTGAATTGATAACATGTTAACCTATGTTTTATTGTTCCACTGAGTTGATCACTCACTCCCACGTTACGGGACGGTGTTGTACACACCAACCAGACTTGTTTGAGTTTCAGATGATGGCGATGCTGCGAAGCGGAGCCGGACTCTTATGAGGATGAGGAGGATTCCTCCTTTATGCAGTTTCAGGCAGGTTCCTGTGAGCCGTGTCCTGATCGACGAGGCTTTCTGGGATATTGACTAGATGACCTTACACAACTTGGTATAATTTGTACTTGTAAATAGTTAACCTGGTAACATTATCACACTCTGGAGACTCACCACAGTTTATATTTTATTTATCTATCACAGTCTTCCGCTGGCTATCTCACTTGTCTCTGGAGTATGATATATTGTTTTGGCTTAATCTCACTCATGTTCACTGTACTAATACAGACAACATTCAATCATCATTCATTTTATTGCATAAGTGATGCGTTGGAACTTGGGAGTTGAGTTTATGCTCGACCCCCGATTTTCAGGGCGTTACACTTCGACCCTTTTTCAATTGAATGTGGATCATTGCTGCATTTCTCTTATCGGCCATTTATTTCCAAGCGACAACTTGAAAACTAAGATTTGGTGTTGTTTATGCCACCTAGTAGTTTATTTTTTGATTGGTAAAGTCACGCATAGCTGGAAATGGTCTTATTGGATCTCCCG
>JAJHSJ010000003.1:61390802-61441165 GCA_021015155.1 Magnolia officinalis
AAATGAATGAGCCTAAAAAGGCTCTGCTATTGTCATCATTAGAAAGGAATTGTTTGATACTCAGGCAGCTTGTGATGCTTGATACACTGGCATTCAGAAATTGTATACGTGGCATATATATTAACTCATAATAAACCGGGGTCTCAATGCACGCCTCAGTCATAGACACACTGCATTTCAACACTCAGATCATCGGTTCGAGTGCCGATGTGGGTGTGTGGTGTGTGTATAAAAATGAAGCAAAAAACTCATAATAAACCGATTAAGTTGTGGAACCCACTGTCACTGAGTCACTGTCCCAAAATAAGATTGTTTGACCAATCCAAAACCTGTGATTCATGGACACTTTCTCGTTGATACAAAACCATTGGATATTTTCATTGTTAACCGTCCAATATATGTCCACCATTGGATTGTCAGATGATGAAATAAGCGTACATCTAAACTACAAAAGATTAATTTGGACAGGTTAATACCTGTATGCCACTTTTGGAATTTTTAAGTAATTTCTAAATGGCCATGTATTGTCCATCACATTCTGATAGAGTATCAAAGTTTTTCTCATGAGTTATATGATATGCACTCTCAATTGCACACGTGGCATATATTAACTCAAATAAAACTGACTAGATTGTGCAGCCCACTGTTGCCAAATCACAACCCAAAGATAAGATTGGTTGAATAATCCTAACCTCTAATTCATGCATACTTGCTTGTGGAAATAAGACCATTGGATATATTTCACTTTTACCCGTCCAATAAATGTCTCTAATCTGTTAATCAGAAAAATAAAAAACGCTTAACTTTTGGTTAATGATACATCCACATTGGCTACTATAGTTTGGATGGTTTCATTTGACTACTTGAATGCCACATCTGCAATTTCTATGTGCCTGCATATTATCCATCACACTCTGCTAGAGTATCAAAGTTTTTCTGTTTTCTCATTTAGAATAAACTGCCATGTTAGTTTAGCATTGTATAAAAATGGCGGTAACTCTTTGATCGTATGTGTTGCATAGTTGTACGGCATTTTGGATCATCCAGATTGTTGGCCCACTTATCTAATTGTCAGATAAATAAATAAGCATAATTTTTTGTTCACCATACATCTAAATTGGGACCTGTAATTTGGATGGTTTAATCTGAATTAGTTATAGGATATTTGAATGAGATGAACTTATTTTCGATATAACCGCATCACTTTTGTGTTCTGTCAAATGGCGTACAGCTTATGACCCTATGCAAAGGAAATATATTATTCATTCTTGTTTCTTGTAATATTATGAGTTCTAAGTGTGTAATGATGTCTTTTTTAGAATCCCCTGATGTTTCATTGAAAAATTCAACCAATTTCCTAATTTTTCCGAAAAACAATCATAGATTATGCGATACATATTTCTCATGCGATAATTGATATGTTTCCGTATCCCAAGGGTGCAATACATCTGTCGATGCCAATAAGGAAAACATTGTTTGGTACAAGTTGAATGCTCAAAAAGGGCAAGGGGAAGGCCCAAAAGGATATGGATGAAGATAGTAAGAAAAGACTTGATGACCTATGTTCTGAGTTAGTGGAATGGCATAACAGGATTCATGTAGCTGACCCCGATTAGTTGGGATAAGGCTCAGATGATGATGATGGTGATGATGATTTTTCTTTTGTAGTGGAGGTTACACATGTTGGGTACTAATTTGCTTGCTCAGCGGGCTTGTCTAGCACTTCATGCTCTGGACATCAGCTACTGGGAAATTCCCTTTGTTGATAATGTGTCAATTGTGCTAAGGTGTCATGCGGGGCATGAGTCTATTAGCATGTAAGTCATGTTTAGTATCATGTATCAATGGATCCCTGTTACATTGTGGAGCAACTTCTCGACATGATCATTCATGTATCAGGGTGCTCATGCTTAGCGGTTTGCTTGGTGACTGACCTTCCAAGCCTCTATTTCTTTCGGGATGTGGATGCAATAGTTCAGCTGGGTGTCAATACCGGGCAGGTCCGTGTTGGCATATGAGTGGTTTCGATGTGAGCCTCTTGCATGGCCGATTCCAAGAGCCTGGGTAAAAGAGGATATTTGATGTCTGGTGGGCAGTGTATCATAATAGAACATTTAGCCAGTCTCACATTTAAAAGCAAACCCAAAATGATGGAAGAGAGGCTAAGATGACGATGATGACAGTGATGATATATTAACAATATAAGTTGGATAGGTGCCTGGGTAATGTTCTCTAATATCAGTTTCTTGTTTATCACTGCTAACAGATTCGGCATCCTCAAGTCTCAAATATGCATGGTGGGAGACAGATTGGATACTGACATTTTATTCGGCCAAAATGGTGGCTGCAAGACCCTCCTTGTACTTTCAGGTAATTGAAGTATTAACCCACCCATCTCTCTTTCATCTCCTGACATTCATGAGAAAGGTACTCAAGGGGGTTTTTCTTCTTTGTAGGTGTCACTAGTCTCTCCATGCTTCAAAGTCCCAACAACTCCATACAACCAGATTTCTACACCAACAAGATTTCAGATTTCCTTTCCCTCAAAGCTGCTACTGTTTGAGCATTTCAAGCATTTTGCATTCTTGTTACGCCTAGGCTTATTTATATTATTTATAACAGCCATTCTCCTATTGTTTCAGCATGAAATGTATATACGGAGGCTGTGGAGATTCTCAACTTTGTTTTTATGTAAATGAGAATGATACGTTCCTACGCTTTAAGCAGTGCCCATTTGCTATTATGATAGTCCTATAATTATAAATGCCTTTGGAAACATGTAATGTAGTACAGATGTATGCCATGTGACAAGTTTCATACCATCTCTTACCGAAGATTTGCAATCGATAGTCCTTCCGTTTTTCTTTTTCTTTTTTTCCTTTTTCTTTTTAAAGATAAATTTCATTAACTTTAATTGGAAAAGAAAAAATAATCAAAGTTTATAATCTGTGATATTTGCTAGCCCAACATGCACCCCTCTCCACAAACAGCTTTATAGACAGTACACATCAGTTTGTGCGACTTCTGAGTGGGGTATAAGTGGCCCTCACTATGAAGATGAATGTACACAAATCAGGGCAACCCACTCATCAGGTGGGACACAAGCATGTGTTGCCATTTTTTCATAAGTGTCCATTCTTTCGTACAGGGTGACCCGCCTAATGAGTGAACCATCCCATTTTCAGTGTACACAGCATGGCCCACCTTATAGACTGCTCAGATTTTCTATGGACTTATCAGTTTGGAAGGTGTGCTCTGTGTAAAGGTGCATGTGCTGCTAGCAAATATGATTATTTGTATGTGAGGTTTGCTGGGAGCACCAACCTTTTAGAACCCACTCTGCTATAAATGTAAAAAAGCCTGCTGACTAAAAAACCTCACCATCCACATATAGGCGTTGAAATATGGACTGGTATTTTATAGCTCAACATTATGGACTGTTAAGGATCTCCAATCAGTGAGATTTCTCTCATTTGTCCCATCTACGTGGAACCCTTTAGATGAACAGCCAGGATTGCAGTGGTCTCCCTCCATAGTATTTCTCTTAGATATTCCAAAATGTAATCCCAGTTGCAATTCACTCCTAAAAGTTGACAGTTTATCAGCCTCGTAATCTTGCTTCACAGTGTTTGTCTATCCCCATCAACACCAAAGAAAGCAGATGGTGAATTTTCTGGAAAAATAAAATAAAAAATACTTTGTTAGAAAAGCATCAATGAGGCAATCTCTGCAAGCCATTCTCTCTCTCTCTCTCTCTCTCTCTCTCTCTCTCTCTCTCTCTCTCTCTCTCTCTCTCTCTCTCTCTCTCTCTCTCTCTCTCTCTCTCTTTCCCTTTTTACTTCTCTTCCAGCCATCTGATCGTAAAGTGTCCCCCTCGAGCCAAAATGTCAATCTTTGAAGTCAAACTGATATGAAATATTTTTTTATCTTGGGTACCAAACAGGTAGAAAATTCAATGACAGAAACAACAGCTTTAAACAACCGCAAAACATCAGGTCATCTAAATTCATTGAAGTATGGTGAAACATCAGTCATCTAAATTCATTGAAGTGTGGTGAAACCGACTCATATTTAAGATTTGCATTAATAAGAAATACTTTGATACTCTAGCAGAGTCTGATGGATAATATCCAGCTTCAAACTACCGCAAACCATCAGCTATTACACACGTTGCCACATATGGCAACATGACAAACGTGTGAAATATCCAATCCATCCATCAGTTGGACTTCTCCATGTAGATCTTACTGCTCAAAGATAAAGGTGGTACATTCAGTAGCTGTGCCATGATATTAGAAATAAGTTGATGGGTTGGAACGGCCCACCCGACTTCATTGGTAGATATCTTCTATCCTAGAAATATGTCATTCTTATGGCCTGGATCGTTCCACCTGACTTCATTTGCAGATATCTTGAATGTAGACTATTTAAAAGCGATTTAAATGGTTGTCGGTAGGGTTTTATTTTTTAGAAAGGTTGCGAAAATTACTGTTGGATCTACTGCAAGACAGTAAACATAACAAAGATCCAGGCCATTCATCAGGTAGGATGGACTGTTAACATACCATGGTTGAAAAATAATAATGTATGTCTGCTGATCAGGTGGGTCAAACTTGAACGAGAAATATGGGCGGTTAAAAAAGAAGTCAGTCCAATTCAACATACACGTGGCTCATTTGTTGAGTTAAATTTTGTTGTGTGTCATGTTCATAGTGCAGATTACCTAATGGATGGCCCAGATCTCCTTAGATGCGGTGTGGAATTGGGCCAGAATGCAAGGTGCCATGCGAGCGTGGATTAAAAGAAAATCCTTTCAGAAATGACAGACAGACAGGAACCACGGACGTGTATTACGTAGTGAATCCAACATCTCGTAGCTACTTGGTGTAAGGATTATGTGTTTTATCCACGCCGTCCATCCGTTTTTACAGATCATTTCACGGCTTGAGATCAAAATTTAAGAATATCCAAAGCTTAGAGGAAACAGCGGGGAGTGAACAACTACAGTTGAAAACTTCTCTGGGGCTACAGAAGTTTTGGATGAAACTGATATCTGTGTTTTCCCTCCATACAACAGGTCTTTGTTATGGCAAATAAATATCACTATAACCGTAGGCGATATGAAAGTTTCAATGGACTACGTCATTATCCTCACTCTATCCTGTGGTCTAGTCGACTTTAATTTTGAATATACTTCAATTTTGAAACGTATGGACGGCGTGGATCGGTAGGGCCCACAGGTTGGTGTTGGGTTCGCCACGCAATCCGCGTCCGACGAGGGGTTGGATTGTTATGATCTTCCCATCTGCTCTGCCATTTTGACCGGCTCCACCGTGCCGAAATCGAATTGCGTACTGAGTTACTCAGTACGCTTTTATCGTACTGAGTAAACTCAGTTGGGCCTACTGTGAATGTATGTGGTTTATCCACACCGTCCATCCATTTTTACTACTAATTTTAGGGGTTGATCCCAAAATTGAATTAAATCTAAAGCTCAAGTGGACCATTACACAGGAAAGAGTGTGGAATAATGATTTCCACCGTTGAAACCTTCCTAGGGTCCAAAGTAATTTTTATTTGTAATCCAACCTATTCATAAGATCACAAAGACATGGATGAAGAGAAACCACAAACATCAGCTTGATCCAAAACTTCTTTGGCCTCCAAAAAATTTTCAATGGTAGAGGTTCAATCAAACTGTTTCCTGTGGTGTGGTTCACTTGAGATTTTAATTTGCTTCACTTTTTGTATGAAGCCCTAAAATTATCTGTTAACATAGATTAACGGAGTGAATAAAATAAATAAATAACAGTGGACCCCACACAGTTTACTCAGTACGCTAAGGGTACTGAGTTACTCAGTACGCAATCCGCTTCCCACCGTGCCATCTCCTTTCCGTTGAAAGCGGCACTGATTTCGGCACATCCAGGCAAGGTACCCACGACTAGTGGTACGGTACGTTTTTCCCGGACGCGGTTTGTATAGTGACGCTGCCACTACCCAGTTGGCTAGTGATCGGTGCTCTGTGGGCCCACTATAATTTATGTTTTTATTTATTTATCAACATCGTTCATCCATTTTTCCGTATCATTTTAGGGCTTAAATGTCCACCATTAAGAACCTCTCAGGGCCCACTGTAATGTTTATTTGATGTCTAAGCTGTTGATTAGATAATAGAGATACCGATGAAGGGAAAAAAACAAATATAAGCTTGATCCAAAACTTTTGAGGTTTTATGTGATGTGATCCACTTGAGATTTAGATCTACTTCATTTTTAAGCTCATAACATGAAATGATACAGAAAATGAGTGGACAGCGTGATGAAATATATACATCATTATGGGCCATCACTACCCATCGGCTACTAGAAGGATCACTGGCCTGCCTTGATTTATGTACTTTATCCACTCCGATCATTCATTTTACCAGATAATTTTAGGTCTTAATTCCAAAAATTAATCATATCTAAAGCTCAAATGGGCCACACCATAGGAAATAGTGTTAAATAATCATCTACAATTGAAATTTTCTCTGAGGGCCATAGAAGCTTTGTATCAAAACCGTGTTTTCCCTTCATCTATGTCCGTGTGATCTTATGAAGAGGTTGAATGACAAATAAACATTACTGTGGCCATAGGAAGGTTTTGACAATAGAAATCATTATTCCCACTGTTTCTTGTGGTGTGGTCAACTTGAGCTTTGGATGTACTTTAATTTTGACTTCATTTACTAAAATGAGCTAGAAAAAGATATGGACAACGTGGATACACTACATACATTCACGGTCGCCCAAAAAAGTTTACTCACTGCGATTAAAAGGGTACCGAGTAACTCAGTAGGCTCTTACTGTAATGAGTAAACTCTGTTGGGCCCACCGTGAATGTATTTGGTCTATCCACACCGTCCATCCATTTTTCTATCTTATTTTAGGGGGTTGAGACAAAATTTTAAGCATACCCAAAGATCAAGTGGACCATACACAGGAAACAGTTGGGAAAATGATTTCCACCGTAGAAACCTTTATAGGACCCACGGTGATGTTTATTTCTCATCCAACCTGTTCGTAAGATCACACAAACATGGATGAAGGGAAAACACAAATACAAGCTTGATCCAAAACTTCTGTGGCTCCCAAGAAATTTTGAATGGTAGATGTTCACTTCACACTGTTTCCTGTGGTGTGGTCCAACTGAGGTTTGGATATACTTCATTTTTGGGCTAAATCCCTCAAATTATCCGGTAAAATGGATGGACGGAGTGGATAAAATACATAAATCATGGTGGACCCACAGAGTTTACTCAGTACCCAATCCGCTTCCCTTGTGTACATATACATGAAAACGATACGCTCTACCCTGAGATAACTTAGATAAAGGGCGCGGATTAGGTGGGGCAGTGGCATTTTATGGCCGCAAAATGGGTAGTAACCCCATCCCCATTGGACCGGGCTAGAGAGGATGGTCCTGTCAGGTATTTGTGGGGCCCACAGTGAAGTATATGTTTTATCCACCCCGTCCATTAATTCTGACGGATCATTTAAAGGCATGAGCCCAAAAGAAAGCAGATTCAAGGCTCAATTGGACCACACCACAGGAAACGGTAGGGAATGAATTCTTGTCACTGGGTCCTTACTCTTACTCCGGTGGTAGACTCTTAGAAGTTTCAACACCTGGTTGAGGGTTCGAGTACCCATAGGTGGTGAAATCCCACCATGGCGTGAGTGTGTGGTGGTGTGTGCGTGTGTGAAAATAATAATAATAATAATTCTTGTTGTTGAAAACTTTCGGGGCGTACACCATGATGTTTATTTGTTTATTTGCCATCCTAATAGACCGGTGTGAACAGAAAATATAAATATCAGCTTGATCCATGACACCCTTGATGGGGTTTTTTCCCGTCTTCGACCGGTCCTGAGCCCCGCTCGACCGGTCGTGTGGGAGGCGCTCGACCGGTCGTAGGTTCGAGCCCCGGCACGACTCAAAGTCTAGCGAGTTCGTGCTATTTTTTTTCGAAGGCTAAGACCAGTCCTAAAATTTTTAAGACCAGTCGAAGGTGGGCTTTGACCAGTCGTAGAAGAGCTTCGACCAATCGAAGGAGGCTAAGACCAGTCCTGGAATTTCCAGGACTAGTCGAAGGTTACGTAGTTTGTTCCGCGATTTTGCGCGAAACTGCGGATTTGAGTCCTTTCGCAACTGGGATACGGAAGAAAGTTTCCTAAACTATAAAAGGGGTTGCCTAGGATTTTCTAAGTATAACAAGAAGGTTTCCTAAAGCGTTACAAGGAATTTGCTAAAGGGTTTAGGGCTATCAAATGTGAGAGAAAGGGAGAAAGAGAGAGAGGAAGCTTATAGAAGGGAGGTTCTGCTCGTGGAGGTTTTCTACTGTACGATCTATATCTCAGCGCTTCTATGTCCTCGTAATCGGTTAGATCTCTCCGTTTTCTCTATTTCTCTTATTGTTTATCCACTCCTGCGTGAGTGAAGAAGGTTGTAACGTTCTACTTCATAATGGATTGTTGATCTGGACGAGGTCCCGTGGTTTTTACCTCTTTGAGGGTTTTCCACGTAAAAATCTTTTGTATGGTGTGTGATTGATGCATTGATTATTTTCATTGCTTTATTATCCATAATTTTGGTTTGTTCTGGAGGGCTAGATCCTAAGGTTTTGTGCAAGGCCCCCAACAAAGTGGTATCAGAGCTAAGTTCATTGAACGGGTAAGATCGGTTTGGAATTATGGAAGGTGGCTCATCAAGGATGATCAGCCTCAATGGTTCTAACTGGACCATATGGAAGGCTAAGATAGAGGACTTGCTTTATTGCAAGGACCTATATTCTCCAATTTTAGGCATATCAGCAAAATCCAAGGATATGACTGATGATGATTGGAAGAAGATGAACCGAAAGGCGGTGGGATTTATTAGACAATGGTTGGATGATTCTGTGTTCCACCATGTGTCTACAGAAACCTCAGCCGCTAGCTTATGGCTGAAATTACAAGGGCTGTATGAGAGGAAGACAGCCGGTAATAAGATTTTTCTGATAAGGCGACTTGTGAATCTCAAATTCAAGGATGGTGGTTCTATGGCCGAGCACATGAATGAGGTCAACAATATAGTGAACCAACTCACCTCTATGAAGATGGTCCTGGATGATGAATTGCAGGCTTTACTATTGCTTAGTTCATTGCCTGACAGTTGGGAGACATTGGTGGTGTCTCTAAGTAACTTCGCGCCAGACGGAAAGATATCCATAGAACAGGTAACCAGTTGTCTCTTCAATAAGGAAACAAGGAGAAGTCTCAGGGGTCTACTCAGCAAGATGCCCTTGTGACACAGGAACGGGAGAGAGGAAAGAAGAGGAAGGGCGGGAAGGCCCGAGATAAATCAAGAGGCAAGTTGAGTAACAGAAAAGATGTTGATTGCTGGAATTGTAGCAAGAAGGGTTACTACAAGCATGAATGTCGTGGTAAGAAAAATGATAAGAAAGGAAAAGGGATGGAAGATTAATCAGATTTCACTGCGGTCGCTTCAGATGACGACGTTGTAATTATTCTTTCTGCAGATCATGACGTATGTCTCACGGCTACGAGTCAGGACACCGACTGGGTGGTTGACTCGGGAGCTTCTTTTCATGCGACTCCACACAAGGACTTCTTCACAACCTACAAGTCAGGTGACTATGGGACTGTGAAGATGAAAAATTTTAGCGTATCAAAAATCGTGGGAGTCGGTAATATTTGTGTGAAAACTAATGTGGGCTACACATTAGTTCTCAGGGATGTGAGGCATATCCCAGACCTTCGCCTCAACTTGATGTCGACGGGAAGGCTGGATGATGATGGCTATGAAAGCCGGTTTGCTGGTGGGCGATGGAAGCTCATCAAGGGTTCGTTGATCGTGGCCAAAGGAAAGAAGTGTTGCACCCTGTACAAGGTAAGTGTCAGTATGTGCAAGGGTGGGTTGAACACAGCGGAAGATTCAGCTATTGACATGTGGCACAGGCGTCTAGGCCACATGAGTGAAAAAGGGGTTCAAGTACTAGTAAAGAAGTGGCTCCTTCCAGACGTGACAGGTACACCTCTCAAAACCTGTCTTGATTGTTTATCAGGGAAACAGCATAGAGTTTCATTTGTTAAAACTGCTTCTCATGTTAATAAAGTGCATGCATTAGATTTGGTTTATTCTGATGTTTGTGGTCCTATGAGGACAAAAACCTTAGGTGGGGCATTGTATTTTGTTACTTTTATAGATGATGTATCTAGGAGGGTTTAGGCTTATGCTTTGAAATCCAAGGACGAGGTCTTTGGTGTGTTTAAATTGTTTCATGCTATGGTCGAGAGAGAGACAGGTAGACCATTGAAGTACATCCGCACTGACAATGGTGGTAAATACATTAGCGACTTTCACGAGTACTGCAAGTCCCTGGGTATACGGCATGAACAGACGGTTCCCAAGACCCCTCAGCATAATGGTGTAGCTGAGCGAATGAGTCGCACCATTGTTGAGAGAATCAGATGCATGTTATCCCATGCAAAATTGTCCAAGACGTTCTGGGGAGAAGCAATACACATGGCGGTGTATTTGATAAACAGGTCTCCATCAGCCCCATTGAATGGAGAAGTACCTGAGAAGGTGTGGACTGGACATGATCTATCGTACAGTCATCTCAGGGTGTTTGGATGCAGGGCATCCGTTCACGTACCAAAGGACGAGAGGTCCAAGCTCGATATGAAGATCAGGCAGTGTGTATTCTTAGGGTACGGTGATGAAAAATTCAGTTACAGGTTGTGGGATCCGACCGAGAGGAAGCTCGTCAGGAGCAGAGATGTGGTTTTCTTTGAAGATCAGTGTATAGTAGACATTGGTAAGCCAGAGAAGAACCAGCCTAGTTCAGGTGAGCTAGATGACATGGATCCGGTTACTCCTCTCGTGGTGCCTGATGACGGGGGAGTACAACAAGGTGCAGAGGATGAGGGAGTCCTTCAGAAGATAGACCAGGGAAGCAGCCCCCACTTGATCCACCTGTTGAGCCACAGGTGATGAGGCCATTTAGGGATAAACAGCCATCCAAGAGGTACTCGCCGCATGAGTACATTATGATAACCGATGGGGGAGAGCCAGAAGATTATTCTAAGGCCTTAGCCGGCGAGCATAAGGGGGAGTGGTTGAAAGCTATGCAAGAGGAGATGGAATCCTTACATAAGAACCACACCTATGATATGGTGAAACTGCCTAAGGGCAAGAAAGCTTTGAGTAACAAGTGGGTGTTCAAAAAGAAGATTGAGCAGAAGATTTCACAGACGAGGTTCAAGGCCAGACTTGTGGTGAAAGGTTTTGGTCAGAGGAAAGGCATAGACTTCGAGGAGATATTCTCACTAGTGGTGAAGATGACATCCATACGGGTGTTGCTTGGGTTGGCGGCTAGCATGGATCTGGAGATAAAGCAGTTAGATGTTAAAACCGCCTTTCTCCATGGTGACCTGGAAGAAGAGATGTACATGCACCAACCAGAGGGGTTCGAAGTCAAGGGCAAGGAGCATATGGTGTGTAGGCTGAGGAAGAGCTTGTATGGGCTAAAACAAGCTCCACGGTAATGGTACAAAAAGTTCGACTCGTTTATGTTGAAACATGGGTATGACAGAATGGAGTCGGACCACTGTGTGTTCACGCGTAAGTTCTCAGATGGTGATTTCTTAATTCTGCTATTATACGTTGATGACATGCTCATCATGGGAAAAGACATCAAGAAGATCGACAGGCTGAAACAGGAGTTGGGCAAGTCTTTTGCGATGAAAGACTTGGGCCCGGCTAGACAGATCCTAGGAATGGAGATAACCCGTGACAAAAACAGCAGGAAGCTTTGGCTGTCACAAGAGCGGTATATTGAGAAAGTCCTAGAGCGGTTCAATATGAATGCATCGAAGCCGATCAGTACTACACTGGATGGTCACTTCAGATTGAGCGACAGACAGTATCCCAAGACGAAGGCAGAGGTGGATGAGATGCAGAAGATACCCTACGCATCAGCTGTAGGAAGTTTGATGTATGTTATGGTGTGTACATGTCCAGACATAGCATATGTGGTTAGTGTTGTCAGCCGGTATCTTGCCAATCTTGGCAAAGAAAATTGGGTAGCAGTGAAATGGATACTGCGGTATCTAAGAGGCTCATCTAGGTTGAGCCTATGCTATAGTGACGGTAAACCTGTGTTAGAGGGCTACACAGTGCAGATATGACAGGTGACATAGACTCCAGGAAGTCTACATCGAGGTTCATGTTCACATTTGTAGGGGGAGCGGTCTTTTGGCAGAGCAAGCTACAGAAGTTCGTAGCATTGTCGACGACAGAGACCGAATACATCGCAGTCACAGAAGCATGTAAAGAGATCTTTGGATGAAGAGGTTCTTACAGGAACTTAGCCTGAAGCAGGAGGAGCACGTGATCTATTGCGATAGTCAAAGTGCTATACACTTGACCAAGAATCTAAGTCAGCATTTCAAGTCAAAACACATAGAGATTCGGTATCACTGGATCAGGGATACTTTGGAACATAAGGTGTTACAGCTTAATGAGGTCTACACGGACGATAATGGGTCAGACATGATGACCAAGGCTTTGCTCAAGGGTAAGTTTGAGGTTTGTATAAACCTGGCTGGCTTGAAGAAGGTGGATCCCTCCTGGGTCAAAAAGGGAGAGATTTGATGGGGTTTTTTTCCCGTCTTCGACCGGTCCTGAGCCCCGTTCGACCGGTCGTGGGAGGTAGGTTCGAGCCCTGGCACGACTCAAAGTCCAGCGAGTTCGTGCTATTTTTTTTCGGAGGCTAAGACCAGTCCTGGAATTTCCAGGACCAGTCGAAGGTGGGCTTCAACCAGTTGTAGGAGAGCTTTGACCAGTTGAAGGAGGCTAAGACCAGTCCTGGAATTTCTAGGACTAGTCGAAGGTTACGTAGTTTATTCCGCGATTTTGCGCGAAACTGCGGATTTGAGTCCTTTCGCAACTGGGATGCGGAAAGGAAGTTTCCTAAACTATAAAAGGGGTTGCCTAGGGTTTTCTAGGTATAACAAGAGGGTTTTCTAAAGCTTTACAAGGGATTTGCTAAAGAGTTTAGGGCTATCAAAGGTGAGAGAAAGGGAGAAAGAGAGAGAGGAAGCTTATAGAAGGGAGGTCCTGCTCGTGGAGGTTATCTACTGTGCAATCTATATCTCAGCGCTTCTATGTCCTCGTAATCGGTTAGATCTCTCCGTTTTCTCTATTTCTCTTATTGTTTATCTACTCCTGCATGAGTGTTGTAACGTTCTACTTCATAGTGGATTGTTGATGTGGACGAGGTCCCGTGGTTTTTACCTCTTTGAGGGTTTTCCACGTAAAAATCTCTTGTGTGTTGTGTGATTGATGCATTGATTGTTTTCATTACTTTATTATCCATTATTCTGGTTTGTTCTGGAGGGCTAGATCCTAAGGTTTTGTGCAAGGCCCCCAACAACCCTCTCCCACCCAAAGAAGTTTTTAACGATAAGTTTTCAATCCCCACTAGTTCCTGTGGTGTGGTTCACTTGAGCCTTCAATCTACCTCGTTTCTTAGCCCATAACCTAAAATGATCTGTCGAAATGGATGAATGGCATGAATAAAACATATACATCACAATGGCCTCACAGTGCCCCTTATAAGTCCCTCAGTCTCTAGCTATGTATTAGTAGCGTAGTACCCAATCAGTGCAGGCTAAATGGCAAGTAAACATTACACGTGGCAGTCACTAGTGTTTAATAGTGGGGTTCAATCACTCCTATTTTAACAGATTAGCTGTTAGCTTAACTGTGTGGGCCCAGCTTGATGTATTTTTTGTATATCATATTATTTATCTGTTTTTCCTTCCCATTTTAATGGTAGTTTGGCATCACAAATTTGGATGTTTGGCACGATAAAATAACAAAGGGATTTCAAATTCAGAGAATTTCAAATCCACTCAAAGAAGGGGGTTTGAAATCCAAGATAGAAGCTTAGATTACATCTAAAATCCTTCCCACAGGTGCATAAGTAACATGCTTTTCACTAGGCTATTAATATATATGATATCTAAAAACAATTAGATTATCAACTACATCACTATAATTACTTTAATGGGATAATATGGATAGTCGAAACATTATTGATGTAAATCAACATTAAAAATCATTGGCTAGTCACTCGGATGTGATCGAAACATTGTCGATGTAAATCAATTGTTAAAAATCATTGACTAGTCACTCGGATGTGATCTTTTGCTTGCGGCTCATCTGTGACTTGGAATTTCATCATTTTTGTTGATGCAGAAATTTGGGTAACTTTCCCTAGACCTTTAAGTACATGCACAATGAACGGACAAAGGAGACCCTGGCTATCGCAGGGGACCCTCCGATGCCTAAGTCAGTTAAGGAATCTGAGTATAGTCGTAAATGAGTTTTAGACTTAAGATTGTGCGTACCTTTCACAATTAGAGAAGCTTCCATTTATATGTAAGGAGTAGGCGGTGTCATAGATTGCGATCTTCCTGTTTAGTAGGAGCGTATTGTAGAAGGATTCGAATCCCGGACATGTCGCGGATATCATCCGAGATCTTCGGCTGAGATCTCAAACTAATCTTTTTAAGACTATTCTAGTAGTCGGAATTAGAAGTAATATGCAGTCGAAGGCTGAGGCTGAGCAGAAGGTTTAAGGTGGGCCGAGCAGCCGTCCCGAGGAATAGCGTACCGACCTGGCCTTCCTCTCGAGCCATGGCTAGTCTTTCCCTTAACATTAGGCAGATTGCCATCTTGCCGAGCTGAGGTCATGTCCGAGGCTGAGCAAGACGTGTTCCTTCCTTTGGTCTTTCTCCGTCTTGTTCTTCGGTGTTAGGGTTCTTCCGCAAGCCTCGCGAGCAGGGCGTGATTGCGAGATCTTGCCTTGAGAGGTGTACCATTCTAGTGGGGCTCTGCACTATCCAGAGGCGAGTGTTACTTTGACCGTTCAGAGTTGACTTGGTCCTCAGTGGCACTGGTCGGCTACGCTACTCATCACGGGCATCCGAGCCGACCTTGCATTTATGTCCAACTCATTTAAACCCATAACAGAAGCCCACAACTTTCGAGCTAACCAAGGTGAGCTCAGGAAGTAAGTCAGTGTGATGAGGTCAGACATGGAGAAGGTTGAGTCGGTTCGTCATTAATTTGGAGATAGGCTGCGGGCGCAGAGATCGAGGGGGATATACAATCATGGTACGACGAGTTTGACTAGTCGTGTGCTGGCAGAACGCCTTTTCACTCTCTCGCTTATGAGGTGTGAACACGTGGTGATGCCTGGGGAGCCGCATCGTTGGGCGAGTAGGGGACTTCCGTGTGTCCGCATGCGCGTGCGCTTGCTGAGGAGGTTCTTCAGCTACGGCATTTAATGTGGGTAATCATTGCATGTGATCGTGCTTCCTATAAAAAGGGAGAAGGCTCCGGTGTTCGAAGTCATTTGTTATTGTCACCCTCTCACGCTCCTAGTCTTGGCGATTTCCAGTAAGTCGGAAATCATCTTCTCCGGTGCTTTTAGCTTCTTCTCTCCCTCCGTTTTCTTTTTTCTCAACTTGGAATGTCCGATATTTCATATCAAGTGCCCGAGATCTATGCATTTCGGGGAGACTCGGACCTGGAGAGTGTAGATTCTAGGTTAAAGGCTTCATCCGATCATCTGTCTCCGATACCTTTGGGCCACAGTCGGCCAATGGAGCGTGTTTCCCCCGAGAGAGAGGCTGCTTAGGCCTCAGATGAGCAATAAATCGATGTCACCGGTCCTTCTGGGTCGATATTGAGAGAGGCCGATCTGGCTCGAATCAGGTCTGAGTTCCAGATCCCAAACTCAGTGTAACACCCCAAACTTTTCAATACCTGAGTATTGAAAGTTCTTGAGTGTTACCATAAAATTTAACTTAGTATGTACATGTGTATGATACCAATGTAGCTATCCTAACCTTATATCTATTCTCCAACATGAATCTGACGATTGGGAATAATCTTCACCCATAAATCAAGCCACCCAACCGTCAATTTTGAGACGGGACCATCCATTATTTGGTTTGATATATGTACATTCCATTAGTTAATTGGGTGAATAACTCTTTATTCATAATAATTTAGATATAAGTTCTTCTGTAAAAATTGCTTTAAAACGTGCCTATAACCATGTAAAACCATTAGATTTCCCAAAACTCTTAGATCATCAATAATTACGAAAATGCCATAACCTAGACCATTGAATTCCAGATCACATGGTTCTCATGATCCGTTTGTGGTGAAATTTCATACCATTCTTGTGTATCATAAATTAACCATACATGAAAAATTTCAGCTATTATATCATTGTGAAAGTGTCCCAATTGACAAATTGGCCCCTTAAACGTTGATTTTAGTGTCCATTGACTGAGAAAAGCTCATAGGTAGTCGTAGTAGGATACTTCCATTCATATGACGACTTGGATTACCCATCGTATGGACATGTGTGAAATAGGAAGACCCCACTTTGGTAGCCTTTTCCTTGGTGGGAAGTTATCCTTATAAGGCTTACCAACTCTATAAAAATCTGGATCTTATGATCTAACTACTTCCTATTGTCTATTGCAAATTAAATTTGGACTACACTTTAACTTCATATGAATACAACATCATACAAAATTTAGACCCCGATCAATGATCCTATACCATTGAATGTTGAAGTCAATTCCTTTCTTTTGGTACAAAGGGTGAAATTTCAAATGTAGGTTTCTCTTACCACCGATCAGTCACCAAATTTTGTCCAACCATTCACCTATCTTGACTACACATTTTCCCCTAAATTGGGCCCCGATCATAGAACGTGGACTGTTAATTAAGATCAAGTCCGTTTTGGCACCCGCTAGGAGTACTTTCAAGATAAACCTCCGATCAACTCCATCTTTTGGCCTATGGCCTAACGTGACCCTACGAAACCGAGGAAGGGAGTGGATTTTCTGAGAAATCACCACAGTGGAACCCACTCATCCCTCCTAACCGAGCCGAAACTTTTCAAAACTTTCACACGCTGTTACAGCGTCCAGAGAAGGCGTGCGCGCAAGAAATCCTTCCATTGCAAATCCTCCACCTTAGATCTTCCACAAATCCAGTGTAACACCCTGAAAATTGGGGGTCGAGCAGAAGCTCAACTCCCGAGTTCTAACGCATCACTTATGCAATATACATAATGATGATTAAATGTTGTCCATATTAGTGCATTAAACATGAGTAGGATTATACCAAAACAGTATATCATACTCCAGAGACAATTGAATTACGCAAGCGGAAGACTGTGATAAGTATATAAAGCATATAAGTGATTGTGAGTCTCCTGAGTATGATCATGTTACCAGGTTAATTGATTACATGTAAAATTTCAAAATATACAAAGTGTGTAATATCGTCTAGTCAGCATCCCAGTAATCCCCGTCGATCAGAACATGGTCTACATAGACCCGCCTGAAAGTTGCATATAGGAGAACTCCTCCTCATCATCGTAAAAGTCCGGCTCTGCTATGTAAGTATCACCATCATCTGCAACTACAACAGGGTTTGGTTGGTGTTTAAAACACCGTCCTAGAACGTGGGAGTGAGTGATCAACTCAGTGGAGCTATAAGGCAAAGGTTAACATGTTATCAATTCAATCAAGCAGTAATGATAAAGCAATACAATCAAACATCCCTAAGTACTTTGGTTAATGCAAACATGATATGTATTAATGATGCATGCCCTCGCCTGCACTCCCTCTGTAATCTTCTTCTAACGGTCGCGACATGCACCCCTTCCTCTGTCCTCAATACCAACGCCAAAGGCACTTGCAATGGGTGCATGAGCGTGATTACCGAGTTCTTATTAAACATTTTCATGCAGCAGGATTGGGAAGCTAAGGTACCTCCCTTTATATCATTTACCCAAACAATGATCTATTTAGGGTCGTCAATCCTAGTTTATCACATACGATAGGCAAGTCCGCGAGTTTATTCTGTAGGTTGCTACGAGAGGCTCGTCACCGTCAGCGTAGGCTTAATTCACACTGGAGGTCACTACCACCAACGCCCTACCAATTGACAGTATATTTTCGAAGGCTCGTCACCAACTCAACTGGGGACCACAGCCAGGCTGCGCCGGGGTAGGCCAATTTCATACTCAAGGTCACTCCACCAACGCCCTTCCAACTGGTAGTCTATTTTTAAAGGCTCGTTACCAATCCGACTGGGGACCATAGCCAGGTTGCTTTAGTGTTGGCCGACAGCTTGAATACAGTGTCTCATACCACCATATTCGACTCACGAGTTTGGGTTGCTCATTGGTCAATACGGGGAGGCTCGTCGCCCCAGCGTAGGCCAACAACTCAACCACGGTGTCCCATACCACCATGTCCAGCTCATGAGTCTTAGCGGATCGTGGTACCATGGTTAAACTGGCTTTTCACTAGTAAGTTGGTACCTTAGATTCAAGCAGTAGTGTCCATACATGGTAAACACACAATAGGTCAATCGGGTTACTTGACAAGTTCAATAGGCATGAGTGTACACTGAATTAGCCGACAAGATACCATTGTCGACGATCGTCATACGATTCAGATTCACCGAACGCATCAAATGTGGTGAAACTAGCTCCGCCACTTAAACCGAAATTATTACCGATTGCCTGGACTACGTCGTAGTCCCAATTACAGTCCAAACGATAGCATTCACAAGTGATAATTAATGACAGCATGTGACAACCAAATCTAAATATAAATCTTAGTTGAGCATTTCAACAAACACATAATACACATGTTATCTTACATAGGCATTTCATCCGTACAATGCATAGTAGTAAGATAGGTTACATAAAGGGAACTGTAATTATAGAGAAGGGGATTAAGAATCCTATCTCAACACCCTCATTAAATACATTCCAACAAGCATTTCCTCATTCAGGCATTTAATCAAACACTTAGACTACACATTTCAACATATATGTATTAGACTAGTTATAACATATATCCTGGCAAGCCCTTTTACAAAGGAGTTGTCACATACACAACAAGCCTATATTCATAGTTAATAATCATGGCAAGCACATATCCAAATTTCCTATTCATTCAGACATTTTTACAAGCACTTAGACTACACACTTCAACATACGTGACGTATGTTGGTTATAACAGGTGTTAGGGCAAATCCTTTCACTAAGGAGTTGTCACACGTATAACAACCATATATTCATGATGAATAATCATGGCAAGTACAAATCCAAATTCCATACTCATTCAATCATATCAACAAACACATGGAATACACTATATTCAACATAGTTCATATATATGTGTAAAGCGCGGGAAACATCGTATCTAAGCATGTGATAGCGATCAAGTCAGTCATAAATCATTAACTGACATTGAAAGCCTTGAAAACCATAACCTAAACGTTTATAGTCTGCACCTTTCGCCAGTAGACTCGTATCGAACTCAGTTTGTACACTAAGTCTTCGTCTATGGCACGACGGTTACCTATTGCATGAAATAAGTTAGTTATTTCATCACATACTCTATTTGGATCTCTAGAACAGATTAGGGTTAGGATTTCTTACCCAAGTACGGAGTCAGAATTGCCGGAATAGCGATACGATAACGGTAGTTAAGCACGTGAAATAGCGGGATCGAATCCCAGGAACAAACTCTAACTCTCTCTCTCTCACTTTCTCTCTCTTTCCTTCTCTTTTCTCTCTTCTCTCTCTTAGAATTTTTCAAATTCGTATAGAATGAGAGAGAGAGAGGGTTTAAGGAGCTTATATAGGCCCATAATTGATGGGAATGGCCCCAAGGCCATGGTATACTTAGGTTATAGCCAAAGACTGGCCGTTTCGGTCTAACGGAGTTGATCTGGAGGCCCCTTTTCTACAGGCAATCGGATTTAAGCTTCCTGACATTTGATCTGGGTCAGGTTAAGGTTTCGGTCCAATTGAATTTGTGGATCAACCGTAGAGGACCAGTTTCAGTTCAACGGTCATCGTCGCTCGATCAGGGCCACGAGTACATGGACCTATGTAGGGAATTTTCCCTGATCCGAGGGTGTAATTGGGTCAGATTCTGATGGTCTGAAACCTTAGATTTGACTTACAAACGAACGACTTAATTCACTTAAGTCTGAGTTCATTTTTTAAAGATATTCGCATTTCTCACACACTTCGCTCCGGGCTCAAGTTGTGCATTTCAGGATATTATCTGGACTTAATTTTCGAGGTGGTTGTCAAGTCCAGTGAGGTGGTCATAACGGTATAGTTTCGTAGTTATCGGATTTTCGACGTGCGGTCCAGGTCCGATACGGAGTTTCAATGCACTCCCGAGAGCAACTGGGTTTAGAGATTGATCCTAGGTTTCAGGGTAACGTAGTATCAACGATCCTACTGATTTTGGGTCTTGCCGTTTGTATTGAAAGTTGTCCAAGCTAATTCGACAGGTGATTTAGTTAAGCACTTAATTAATCTTCGTCTAATTTCTAAAGGATTTGGTCCTTAGTGATTTCTACCTGAGGTGGTACTCGAGTCTTTGTACGGATTTTTCCAGGACGTTACATCCAGACCATCCAAACTCCACTCTAGGAGCTTTGATCTAACCTATAAATCCAGAGGGGATAAGAAGTCGTACACGCCAGCATCGTCGAGTCTCGTGAACTTAGGTTGCAATAACTGAGCGAAAAACGCTACACGAAAGTTGGTGGAACCCATCGAAGAAAACTATCTGGACCTTCGATCTTAGCCTCTCCCAAGCTCCACTTGGTCCATCTGATCCATCTGGAAGAGGCAGTATGGAGGAGCACGGGCTAGAGAATGATTTGTCATTAAAACAGGGATCATCTTCCCCATTACACAATGATCCTTCAAGAATCCAATCCATTTATCTAATGGCCCACTTAAATGGGAAATCTCCTCTTAAATGTTAGAAGAAATAAGATAGAATTTAGGGTCACAGATATTAATCAATACCTAAGCCAAGCAACGAAGCTTTTGTACGTAAGCAAACCAGCGCAAGGTGCTGTTACATTGGACTGGGACACACCCTTCCATAAGATTGCATCCAGAAGCTTATAAAAAGGTCAGCACATAGGAGGGAGAAAGTCATCCAGGAGCTGTCTTCCAACGTTGAGAGAATCAGAGGGAGAGAGAGAGAGAGAGAGAGAGAGCAACTATTGCGGATGAAGAACTCACTACATGCTCAACCGACGACTCACTGAATCACGAGTAATGTCTAGATCCTGTGTGTCGACCTCCTCAAAGGAAGTAGGGAGAAGAAAGGGGTGAAGAAAAAGGAAAGAAAAAGAAGAAGGAATTGTGAGAAGAGGAGGAAATCCGAACGGTCGTCAAACTGAGTTGTGACTCATTAAGTCGATCAGACGAGTCAGGAATAAGTTGGGTGATTTAGGTTAGTCATCCTGTAGGTAAGGCACGAATTTCCTTATTCTATTATACTACGTTTAAATAATAATAATTTTTTTTTAAAAAAAATTCTCATTAAACTTTGAATTTTAGAGTAAGTATGTTGATTTATCAACGAGTTGAATTGAATTGACTCAATGACGAAAAGGGTGTTAGATCACAAATATGTGGATTTAGAGGATCAGCTAATCTCTACAATCCACTCTGAAGAAAAATCCTCAATTAAAGAGAAACTACTCCAAATCTAACCCTAAATTCTATCTCCATATTAAACCATAATGCGAGGATTGGTCCTAACCATGTAACCCATATGATACGATGGCCCAATCAGAAGAATAATGTTAATGGTGCTAGAACTGAAGCGCGACGACGCAAATTTAGTAACGTTAGAGTGTGATCAAGTTTAAAAGGTGAGGGTTTTTCCTTTAACTTTTATAATTTAATTTATTTGATTACATCTTTCTTACATGCTTCAAGTTTTAATGCCATTTGTCTTCACTATGCAAAGCATTGATATGTAATTTTAATTACTGCACTTATATCACACAACACAAGTATTATGTTGGAAATCCCACTTCTAGTGATCAATATAATATTGTGGACGTAATGCGTTTTGGGTAGCAGCTCTCTTGGTCGGTACGTAATCCCGTGAGTTGGCAAGTAGTGCATGATTGATGTAAGTAAATCGTCATGCGTGTTACATCACTTCTCGAGATTGGATGTCGCAAATAGTCGCTCCATGAACACATCATGTCACGTAAATCTTCTAATCTCATTATTGTGTCGCTTTGAGACGTTCGCATAAATCCACGTTAACGTTATATACGCCGACGAATCTCCATAGCATGGGATGCGAGGCGAGCCAGATATCTTTAAACTACTTTCCACATTGTGATCATGATCGCTGAGTGTAATGAACCACATATACTTTGCTAGGCATACATCTCATATAGAATATTTGTAAATACCGATACCACTTGTATTTATGGAGTATGAGACATATCGGGACACTTCTATTATTCTTATGAATCACTTGGATCATTGTAAACTTTAAAGGATAACCACCACTATGAGTAGAGCATTAACTCTCTCCAACCATACATACATTGTAGGTGAAGCACAGACCAAAGATGCAGACGTTGATCACTCTTTGGAAGATTATTCATAATAAATGAGAAGGATAACATTACATTTAGATTTATTTTTCGTTGCACACTTTGATAATGTAATAAGCTCCCATTTGAGAGGGCGTTAGACAATTAACTTAATTTTATGCCTTGATGGAATAGGAAGTATAATTGATTTTATTCTTGTGATCTAAATGAAAAAATGGGTACGATTTGAAGCATTCAATTATTAACACTCAGTTTTCTTAGGCACGAGTGTAAACTCGGGCCGTGAAAATTCGGGATGCTACACTCAGTGGGGCTCAAAGTCCCCTACCTTAGCGAGGTTCTTGGTGACTAGGGGTGTACATCGAGCCGAACAAAGTCGAGCTGGCCTCAACTCGACTCGACTCGGTCACCAGGCAAACCCAGCTCGAACTCAGCTCGACTCGGTGACCGAGCCAGCATCTCCAGCTCGACTCATCTCGGTCAGCAGATCAGACCAGTTTGAGCCGAGTTCGAGCTCCAGCTTTCGAGCTAAGTTCAAGTTCGACGAGCAGAGAGAGATGCAGCAACGAGATGGTCGGGCGGGACGACTGGACGAGCAGAGAGAGGGAGGCAGCAGGGAGTTGATCGAGCGGGATGACTAGAGGAGCAGACAGAGGGAGGTAGCAGGGAAATGGTTGGGCAGGACGACTGGACGAGCAGAGAGAGAGAGGGAGAGGGAGAGAGAGAGAGAGAGAGAGAGAGAGAGCAGGGATCTAGTCGGGCGGGACGACTAAACGAGCAGAGAGAGAGGGAGAGCAGGGAGCTGGTCGGGCAGGACGACTGGACGAGCAGAGAGATAGAGGGAGGCAGGGAGCTGGTCGGGTTCTTTTTTCAAACAAAAGGGGTAGATGCTAGGGTTTTTTAAAACTTTTTATACCTACCTAACGGAGTCGAGCCAGAGTCGAGCCAGGTTCGAGCTACATATCGAACCGAGTCGAGTTGAGCTGGGGCCAGCTCGAACTCATTTTCGAGCTGTAAAAACCTGCTCGACTCGGATCAAACTTAGCTTCGAACCTAGCCGATTTGAGCTTTTTCAAGCCGAGTCGAACAAGCTAACCGAGCTAGTTCAGTTCATGTACACCCCTACTGGTGACCATCGCGAGGGTGAGGTGGCCATTTACTTGGCTACCTTGCAGTGTGGGCTCCGCCTTCCTCTACATTGAATCATGCAGGAGACCACCTCTTGCCTAGGGTGGGCTCCTGGGTAGATCATCCCGAATTCCTGAAGGGCATTCCTCAAGACTTATATCCTTTTATTCTAGCTCGGGAACCAGGAGCTGACGGTAGAGGAATTTATGTACTTATACCAACCCAAAGCTCATCCGTGGGAGTTGAGCTGGTAGTACTTCTTAGCATGGGCGAGGAAGGGCAAGGCCATCATTGCTGGCAATCTGTCTTCCAATAAAAGTTGGAAGAACAAATGGTTCTAGGCATCCGAAGAGTGGAAAGCGCCTGCTATTAAGTTGGCTAGGTGCGAGCTCGAGTCCTTACCAAGTTTGGTACTCCAGGTTAGACATTGCCAAGACATAGGACTTAGGATTTTTTTCTTTATATGTCTATAGTTGAATTCACTAACCACTTCGGTTGCTTTTGCAGGCATTCCTAGGACTCAACCTGGTCTTTCCGGCCCGCAGCTCAGGTAGGTGTATAAGGCAAAGGTGATAAAGGAGGAATTCCACATTTGGACCGCGCTGATCACTCCAGACCTTCTTTGTCGGTCTGGACTTTACAGACCTGCTTCCTCCGCTGCTTCCAGTAGGTAACGCATTGTAGATGTGTCCATGTTATTAAGTTTCTTTTTTATAACCTTGGGTATTCCGTTGTGCAAATATGGCCTAGCCATCGACGTCCGGTAAAAGGGTCCATCCTCCCCCTGTCACTGAAATTGTCGGACGAAAATCAACCGTGTGGAGGAAGGTGGTCGTTCCTCTGACCATACTAGTTGGAGCCTCTAGTGAGGCGGAGGTGAGATTAGAGCTCAGCGTCGGGGGGACTTCGGCAGAGCAGTCGCTCTCGACCGCATCAGGGGAAGGAGTGCGAGATTCTCCTATTTCGGATGCCCCTCCACAGTAGGCAACTGTGGAGGTAGTTGATCTGAAGGGGGCCTCTCCAGCTCGAGAAGTTTGAGCGATTGAGGATCCTCCAGTTCAAGCAGCCGAGGAACCTCGGCTCGTGGTCGCCCAGGCCTGGGTCAAGAGGGATGACACTTCGGGACCGCGAGTGGTTGAAGAGGGTGATTCCTCAGGCCTCTGAGCAACCGAGGTTGGGAGATCACATGCTCTTCCCCTTGGCCATCACATGGGCAGCCTGGTCAATTGGGCAGTCAAGCATGCTCCGGAGGACCACATTGCCAACCTGGTCAATACTCACCCGGAGACTCTTCTGAATGAGGCGACGGTGTTTTGCTATAAGGCGTGCCTTCTTATTTATTGTTGTTTTTGTCTGTTTTATGAATAATTTCTAATAATGTTTTCTTTGTTTCAGCTCGCCCCCGCCCTTCTAACCACTCGCCAAAAAATGAGGGAGGTGGCAGATGAGTGCGAGCAGGTAGAGGAGGAGCTTTGGGTTAAGGCCGTTGAGGTTAAGGCCCTTCAACATGCTCTAGAGCTGACTGGGGAGGAGTGCAGCGCTCTAACGATCTAGTTGAGTAAGGCTCGACAAAAGGAGAGATCGATGTTGGCTGATCTAGAAGGGGTAAGGTCGCGTCTTTCTATAGTCGAGAAGAGCGATCCAAAGTGGCGGCTGAAGCCGTGATGTTGAAGGTCAAGGCCGCAAACTTAAAGGCTAAGGTCACGGGCTTGAATGCCGAGCTGGCGAGGGAGAGGGAGAATGCAACGGTCAAGTTGACCAAAACCAAGGCTTCATGGGCCGCTTAGCTGTCAGAGGCCAAGACGATCATCCCAATGATCAAGGATGCAAGTGTAAAAAAATACAAAGCCTCGAAGGAACGAGCCAATGAGGTGGATGTGATCTATAACCGTAGCTACAAACTATGCATAGAGGATGTCAGGGGCCTGTACCCTAATCTAAACCTTGACAACCTTAGTGACAAGTGCAATCAAACCCTATGCCGGTGGAGCCCACATCGATTGATGCCGAAGCCGAGCAGCAACCCTCCTCTCGAACCGATTGAGCTTTACTGTCCCCCCTTATACTTGTACAATTTTTTTTGTACACCTTTCATATATGAATGAAAACATGTTTCGTTCTGCGATGACTGTTGTGCATGGAATTTTCGAATTAGTCATTTGTTGGACATAACAATAGGCCGACCGCATTAACCGAGTGGAAGAGTTGGGACGAGCCTTCAAGATCTTTCTTTTGTTGAGGGAGTTGTGACCTTATAGGATAGGTAGGTAAATTGCAATCATCCCTTTATAGGGGGCCGAGCAGTTCTCTTAGGTGGATTATTTTCTCCTGTATTAAGGGGTCCTCACCATGGATCACGCAATCTGAGTAGAGTTATTAATTAGTGGTCCGACCTCTTCTTTAAAGGTTGGACGACTGGTGAGGACTGTTTTCCCCTTGTACTAAGGGGAGTCCTTAGTAGGTCATGTTGTAGAACCAATTAGTAGTCTGACCTCTTCTTTAAGGATTGGACTTATCAGTGAGGAGGTCTTTTTTAAAATCTTTTTAAGGGAGGTCCTCGGTTGACAATGCAGATTGGAGGCTGTAGACAATGAGTATAATTCAAAATTATCTGATCTCAAAGTTTTTATTGGAGATTCTAAACAAGACATGTAGGTTCCGACTTAGTAGGTCGATCATTATAGATTTATAAGCAGTATACATGTAGGTTCCGACTCGAACTTTGGTCGGTTCTCTTGGGTAGTATATCTTCAGATGCTTGGCATTCCATGGATGTGGCAGGGGTCACCCTTCCATATCTTCAAGTCAATAGGTCCCAGGTCGGGTTGTGCCTATCACTTTGTCGAGTCCTTCCCAATTCGGTCCTAAGGATCCCGAGCCGTGCTCCTTGGTGTTTTGGAAGGTTCAACAGAGGATCAAATCTTCAGCTCAGAACCTTCTCGTCCTCACTCTATAATTGTAGAATCGAGTGACATGTTGTTGCCGAGCTGCGACCTTGAGTTGGGCCTGCTCCCTTTTTTCTTTAAACAGATCGAGGTCCAATGCCATCTGCTCAACGTTTTGATTCTGATTGTAAGAACGGGTCTGAGCGATAGGGAGCCTAATCTTGATTGGGACAATGACCTTCGCTCTGAAGGCTAGGGAGAAGGAAGTTTCTCTTTTGGTTGTTCAGACAGTGGTCTAATATGCCTAGAGGACGTGGGGGAGCTCCTCAGCCCAGGCCCCTTTAGCTTTCTTGAGCTTGGTTCGGAGGTGATTGTTGATGATCTTGTTGACCGCCTCGACCTGACCATTAGCTTGGGGGTGTCGAGGTGATGAGTAACCGTCTCAAATTCCAAGGTTCTCACACATACCTCGGAATCTATCGTTGTCAAATTGCTTCCCATTGTCTAAGACGATCGTGTGCGAAATCCCATACTGACATATAATGCTTTTCCAAACGAAGTCGGTAAATTTCTACTCAGTGATTATGGCTAGAGGCTCGGCCATGCCCCATTTAGTGAAGTAATTGACTGCGACAACTGCTAATTTGGTCTGGCCTCCGCCAGTTGGTAGAGGGCCAATGATGTCTATTCCCCATTGGGCAAAGGGTCATGGCTCGGTCATGGGGGTCAACTGCTCCGGCTGATAAAGTGTTGATACGATTCTCTAACAATTGTCTCACCTCTAAGTGTATTGCTTGGCATCTTTCTGGATGGTAGGTCAAAAGTATCTTTGTCGGAGACCTTATGGGCAAGGGCACAACTGTCATAGTGGTTATCATAGATAACTTCATATATCTCTCTTAGGACATACTCAGCCTCTTCAGGTGGGAGGCATCTGGGATAGAGTAGAGAGAATCCCTTTTTGTACAAAGTGTCCCCGACCATAGTGTACTGGGCCGACCTGGATCAAAGTCTGTGTGCGTTGAGTCAACTATTGGGTTCATCCAACATGGTGTTGAATCCACCAAAAGAATTGTATCTAAACTGGAACCGTTGATGATTGGCTCGACGAGAAACTCGTTTGGGATCGACTTCAGGATGTCATCTTCGGCCATTGTGGCCAGCTTTACTCATGTATCTGCTTTGAAGTTTTCCGCCCTGGGGATCAGGCCGATGTCGCACTTGGGGAATTTGCTGATGAGTTCCCAGGCCCTTTGTAAATAGGCGATCATTCTCTTTTCCTTGGCCTAGTACTCGTTTGTTATCTGGTTGACGACTAGCTATGAATCATTATGGACTTTCAGGTTCTGGGCTCCGATTGTTGCTGTTAACCTAAGTTTGGTAAGTAAGGCTTCGTATTTTGCTGTGTTGTTCGATGTTTAAAATCTAAATCTTAAGGCATATTGTATGCAGGTCTGATCAGGAGCCTCCAGGACTACCTCGCTATTAGCGGCTCCTATGAAAGGTAAGCCTCTCATCCTATACATCTCAGCGGGTGAAAACTCTTTGGGAGCTTTACTGGCACAAGTAAACGAACAGGGAAAAGAAACTGCACTTTATTATATGAGCCGAACTCTGATAGGTGCGGAATACAATTATTCGCCTATCGAAAAAGTATGCCTAGCATTAATATTCGCAATACAAAAATTAAGACATTACTGTCTCTCCCATGATATAATTTTGATCACACAAGTCAATCCCATAAAGTTCTTAATGACAAGGTCAATGCTATTAGGAAGACTGGATAAGTGGATGTTATTGATTTCAAAATATACGATCTCTTATGAACCAGCAAAAGCAGTAAAAGGACAAGCTGATGATTGGCTCATCCTGTGTCAGACAATGATATAATTACAGATGATTTTGTAAATGAACAAGTGATGTTGATTGAATTGCCTTATTCATGGCAAATGTATTTCGATTGTGCTTCTTGAACTTCAGGAACGGGTGCTGGAGTAATATTTATTAGCCCTCATGGTGATTTCTTGCCATATTCCTTCACATTGGTTACAACTTGTACCAACAATGAGGCTGAGTATAAAGCCCTCATCATAAAAATGGAGATAACACAAGAAATAAAGATAAAAAACCTTGCAGATATTCAGAAACTCTAAACTGGTGATAAATCAATTAACAACAGAGTTTGAAATAAGAAAACAAGAATTATTGTCGTATTGCCGACGAGCCCAGCATTTACTGGAACAATTCCATAATGTTAAAATCAAGCATATACCGTGATGCGAAAATGTGAAGGCAGACACTTTAGCTAGCCTAGCTGCAACTTTATCTTGCCCAGACCGGAGTCCTCTTCAAGTGACAATCGAAGAAAAAAGATTTTTACCATCGCTAGAACTCATTGATGAAAATGTCGAAACACTTCCTATATCATGTTTAGAGATAATCATAGACGATTAGCGCTAGCCGTTTATCGATTATCTCAAGTATGATATTCTTCCAGAAGACCCATCACAGAGGCTACAAATCAAGCACAGATTGAAGAGATTCATCATATGCAATGAAGTGCTATATAAAAGATCTTATAATGAAATGTTGTTACGATGCTTAGATATAGAGGAAGCGAGTCGTATATTAAAAGAAGATCATTCAGGAGAATGCGGAGCTCATCAGGTTGGTTGAAATTTGTTTCACCGCATGCACCGAATGGGGTATTATTGGCCCACAATGTTTAAAGATGCGATAGCTTACGCAAAGCGGTGTCATGAATGCCAAGTGCATGGCGATATCATACATGTACCCCTGAAGATCTTCATTAGTCGATAGCCTCCTGGCCCTTTGCAGCATGGGGACCGGACGTTATCGGTCCTATTAATCCTCATTCGTCTAAAGGACAATAATACATTATGGCAACAACAGATTATTTCTTCAAATAAACTGAAGCAATCGTGCTACGCAGTGTTAAAGAAAAAGATGTTGTAAATTTCATTCAACACTCAATCATATATCACCATGGCATTTCAAAAAATATCATCACCGATAATGACACTCCTTTCAAGAACAGTGGCATGGAGAAACTATATCAAAAATTTGGCATTCAACATTCATTTTCGACGCCTTGTTATCCTTCAGCAAATGGATTGGCAGATGCTTTTAATAAGACGATAGTCAAGATCTTAAAGAAAACCGTCACAGGAAATAATGTGATTGGGATGAAAAATTACAAGAAGCTTTATGGGCTTATCGAACTACTCATCATACCGCAACAAAAGCCACGTCGTATTCGCTAGTCTAAGGTGTCGAAGCTATCATCCTTATTTAAACGCAGGTCACGTCACTCAGAGTAGCGGTACATGAATCGATTATAGATGATGAAAACACTAAGATAAGGCTGGCCAAGTTGGATATGCTCAATGAAAAGTGGCTAGTAACCCATCAACGATCAGAACTATATCAGGTGCAAATATCTACTGCCTTTGATAAGAAAATCAAACATCGCTCCTTCAAGAAAGGTGATATGGTACTAATGTTAAAAAGACCCATAGTGGTCACTCGCAGAACATGAGGCAAGTTTGACCCTAAATGGGACGGTCCGTACGTAATAACTGAAGTATACTCGAATGGAGCCTATTAACTTGTAAATCAAAACGGACAAGGCATCAGAATACCCGTCAATGCGCACTTCATCGAAATATTATCCTTGAAAATCGAAGAAGTTTTTTATTACGAAGATTATCAAGATAATCTATCCCAATCAAAAGGGGGCAAGATATGCAGAATGATGAAAAAGCCTTAACAGGCAACACCATGTATTCTTCTTCATATATGAATGAAAAGACAAATTCGCAAGGATATCAACATATCTCCAATATATTAGCTATAAAAGAAAGCTCTCCGCATCAACAAGATATTATTGTCAAATAATATCACTAATTATCACTAAATTGATACTATCGCCAAGCTGATATATTATTCCAATTACAAATACTATCAAACATTATCACGATTTATCATTTACGGCAGTGAACAACGCCCATGTGGCCAACTTGTTACAATTTGAATTTTATGATTCTTCTTAACTAATCTAACAAATAGTTTAGCTAGTTATTAAGTAAAATAACAAAAATCAATGAAAAATAACTGAGAACAAGAAGGAAAATTCACTTAAGGAGAACACTAGGACTTTTGAATCCACCCCTAATTATCCTAACCCTTGTTTTACTTGTTGATTCACCCTAATTCAGATTGATATAAATTCAATAAATAAAGCACAATCTGTGTCCTTGTTCAGGCACACAGGATGTATAATTCCCTTGAAGCACAAGTGATTTTTCCCTTAACATCAATTGTCCCTAATGCATGTACATCAATTGTCATGTATATACAGACATTAAGAATCAACCAAACCACTTAAATCCACATCCACCATCTAATATCTTGATTATGAATCACAGAAGATGAAATTGAGAAAAAATCTCAAGGATCACATCTTTCCATCCATGTTTAGGCATGAATAGATGTAAATTCCTATTTCTTTCTCTGTTGGAAAACCTGTTCATGGTCAGACACAAGCACACCTAGAATAAGATTCCAGACAAAATCCACTTCTAGACTTTGGGTAAGCTCATAGATTGGAAAGGTATGGAGTTTTCATTTAACCATAATAGAGAAAGAAATAAATCAATCAATTTTGAATGAAATCAACAAACAACAAGAATCATTCAAATTAGGGGCTTCATCTCAGCCCTATCTAAGAAATTAAAAATTCATGGGATGTAACATAGATTCAAATGGAAAGAAGAAAAATATAAATGATAAGAAACACATCCCTTACACAACCCTCTAATCTTCTAGCTTCAAACCTTTGAATTTTTCCAATCTATGTGATGAATCTGTCAACCCCAACACAGTCAAAAGAAATCTCTTTTGGAGCAATCTGTTCTGGAGCAATCCCTTCTCGAGCAATCTCTCCCCTAGAGGAGATGATTTAACCCGGCTTTATAGCTGTTTCAGCCGTCCAAAACTCTCAACGGCAGCTTCCTCTTTCATCCATTCGCAGCAACAATGGAAACTCATTTCTATTTATTCTCCTGTTGAAAACCCAAAACAGCAACTCCTCTCTCATGTTTTTTTTTTTTTTTTTTTAATTTTTTCCTTTTTACCTTGGACCAAATAGAGGCAGTCGCCTCTTTCTTTCTTTCTTTTTTTTTTTTTTTTTTTCTTTCCAGCAGCCAACACACGTGACATGCCCTTTTCTTTTCTTTAAAAATATGTTATAGTGATTCACAATCTGAACCGTCTGTTATATTTCAGGCATGTTATTTGCCTAAATGGACTGTTGGCATGAGCAAGGGATGACCATAACTCTAAAAAAATACTCAAACGTCCATCGATTAGATTCTAATCATTTGGCGTATTGGCATCTCGTATTCCAACCAAATTTGGACCTAAGCCCTAATTTCATGTGCTCTTTAAGGTGAACGGATCAGATGGGCCAAATTAGATCCCTAATTTCAATCCAAAATTTCAAGGAATTAGGATGACATAAGCATACGTAAGGAGCTCATCAGTTTGTTATTCTTTTTACAAAAATTGCTAGTTTTCAATTTTCTCTTGTAACTTCCTTCACGGTCATCAGATTGAAGTGAAACTTGACACCTTGGCATTTTTCGACACACTCTTTACACTGGTAAAAAAATAAGCTCAAGATTTTGCTCCAGGAAAAAGTCGATATTTTAACGTTGGTGTACGTAGTGTTTATGCTCTCTCACTATACTCTGGCCCACACACATTGTTATCATTCAATCTGGAGCATCTGACATACTCGTGATACTATTTTAACCGTACAGTTACAGTATCATCCTAAGATTTCATGTTCAACATACGTGTGGCCCCCTGGATTTCCAAATAATTGCAATCTAATATATCCATTCATTTTCTTCACCCAATAAAATTCCATGACCTACCTTGGATGATTTCCTGAGGGTTGGACAACTTCACGGCTCATCTGGATTATAAATCTGGGAGAGGTACATTCTTCCGTATCTGTTTCGTTTTTCACTTCATCTTCCATTATCTGTAAGTATCATCACAATCACAAAATTAGATGGAATTAGGCTAAAATAAGATATTGAAAGGCATAATTTTAGGAGTATAACTGTCAATATTTCATGTATATCACCCATGCGGGCAACGGAGAGTGTCCATGCGGCCAACTATGCGTAAGATCAGTGTCATCTGTGTAGTTTCTGACAGCGCCATGAGGGATGATAAGAGAAAATGCCCTCTCATGAATGGGTTAGACCTTATAGATGAAGAAAAAGCAGGCTGCAGTGTGCGCTCTTTCGTTTGTCCATAGAGAGGCTAACCATATATAAGACTTTCTCAGATTTTTGGCTTGATTTCAGTAGAAACTAGCTCTGCCCATCGTAATGAATACCACATAGGTGACGCTAACAATAAAATATGTTGTTACCTTTTATATATATATGATGAATTGCATGTCCTATCAAAGTCTGATTATAAGTATTCGTAAATCAAAATTTGATGCAAGCATATGTTCATCCATTTCATGACGTTCCTAAAACTGCTTATTATACTATGATCAAAAGTACATTTTGAGAAGAAAATATCAAAATTTCATTCATAACAAGTTGAATTTTACAATGAAGCATGTGATTATATATATATCAAGAATGAACAAAACTTTATTAGTCCTCTGACATGCCCAAAGTTGTCACATATTTTTGCAAATCTTCCTTCAATTGAACTTGCGTTGCAGCATTTGTTAATTCAACTTCAAGGATAATCTTAGCTTGATCAGGTGCATCAGCTAACTCTCTCTCTAAAGAAGCAACAATCTCCTCATCTTTAATCATCTCGGACTTTTCAAGATCAGTGATACGAATATTGACTTCCATGTCTTCTTTAATTTGCTTACATTTAATTCCTCTTCTTGTTCTCGAACTTCAAGCTGAGCAATTTGTTTTTTCAAGAAGGCTATTTGATTTTTGATAATTATCTTGTTCTGATCAGAAGCTTTTACCCATTCTCAAAGAGATTAGTACTCAATACCATAACCGGAGATGACAGTCGTGGTTCGAGAGACATTCTCCTTCAAAGATGCCAATTCTTTCTGACATTATAAGACTTCCGGAGCAACAACTACATTACGCGCTCATTCTAGGTTGTTCAGCGAATCATATAAGTGAGTTAAAGAGTTGTGCAAAGGAATAATATTTATATGTGCCATCCTCGCTGCATGATCAAGAATAGCCAATGCGTTGTCCAAATATGGCCACTATTCAGGCTTCTTGAAAGCACATATAGAAGCAGAAATGACATTCTTAAACAACACAAGCATGATGGGAAGCACTTTATCCAGAGAAAGCCTGTCTGATATCATAGCTATTGAGTTAGAGCTCGCTGACCCACTTGAAGAATGAATGACTGCAGCTAAAAGAGAAAAAGAAAATGATATAGCAACAGTAATAATATGAAGAATGAAGATAAATAAAAGTAAATTTGAGAAGAAATATATACCATCTTTGGGGGCAGATTGAAGAATAATTGGTGATGAAGACGCTTTTGTTCCTGAAGATGCAGGAATATCCGCGACAGTGGTCGCAATGTTGAAAGATAGTTCTCTAGCTCCAGTACTCGAGTCTAAAGTTGTTTGCGTTGCTGTGTCAACATGATTTGAGAGAAACTCAAGACTACGAGCAACTGGTTGAAGAGGACGTAGTGAATGCAACTACGTCTTAGCTTTCTCTTTCAAAGAAAAAGGAAAGAGTTTCAGCCTGACAATGTCATCAGGCACGTTAGGAAAATATAGAGTGGCTATGATTTCATCAAACTCTTTCAGTGTAGATACAGATTTTCATATTCAAGCCCATGAAATTTTGGAAGAAGTTGTATCACCCCTAGCTTGATATCCATGTGTCCTGTATTTTCTGAAAAAACCATGCATGAGGGCATACTCACCCCCGCTGGTTGTAAATAGTCTCGTAAAGTACGAGGCGGGGGTGCTTGATGCACCTCATTCTCATCCTGGACTTCCTTAACCTGAGGTTGAGGTTGTCTTCCCGGTTGATTAACCGATTGATTAGCAGCCATCACTTCACTTAATTATGAGGATCTCGAGCGGTATCTAATCCTGTGATGGATAGATAACCTCTCAATCAAAAGACGTCGAGTGATGTCACGAACCCACTTGGGCATGAAACACTCTCAGCCCTCAAATTCAGACTCTAACCTAACCTAAAAGAAAGAAAGGAAAATAGAAATCTAGAAATATAAAGAGAGAATTAGAAAGAAGTTACCAAATTAGAAGTTCCTAAATTAAGATCCTGCAAAACAAAACAAAACAAGTCAGCTTCTAAAACATAAATTCTAAAATTAAAAAGTTTCTAAAAATAAAAATAGAAAGATGAGTTAGTTTCTAAAAATAAAGCAATCCTAGAATTAGAAAGTTGATAAACTAAAATTAGAAAGTAGATCTAAGAAAGACAAAAAAGGAAAGTTTCTAAAAAAAAGTTAGTTTCTAAAAATAATAAGAAAGCAACCTAGTTTCTAAAAATGAAAAAAAAGTTTCTAAAAACAGGAAATAAAAAGTTTCTAAAAAGAGAAAAAGTTAATTTCTAAAATCAAATTAGGAAATTTTTAAACTTAAAATTAGAAAGTAATTTCTAAAAACAGAAAAGGAAAGTTTCTAAAATAATTCAGAAAACCCCTAACCTAAAAATAGAAAGTGGAAAAACCCTAATCTTAACCTAATTCTAAAACTGATCAATCTCAAAAAAACGCAACCGTTAGTCCCTGGCAACGGTGCCAAAAACTTGTTTACAACCCCAAGTGTAGCAATGTAGTAATAATCTCGGTAAGATCGAGGTCGAATCCACGAGGACTAATCTTGTGTGTCTATTCTGAAAGTAATTAGAATCAAAACTAGGAAAAGATCTAACCTAAATTAGGAAAGTAAGGGGTAATTGTGAGATGGTGAATTTATAAACTTAAGAATTCAAAGGTGGGAACTAGGGTTTCAAGGGATCCACTTGTAGCTAACGTTTCTTTATTCGATTCAAGGCACTCAATTGGAATTGGAGTCCTATCCTATCCAATTGGAAGGTATTCAATAAGATCAGTTTTGAACTTCCATTGACCTTATTCTCAACGGATGAAAGTTGTGAAGATTGGAAGAGATTCCATCACCTAACCATGTCCAGGGGACAATGGTAGACAACAGGGTATACCAATCCAACAACCAATCATGAGAGAATTGTGAAGAATATAATGGATTTCATCACTCAGCCATGCCCAAGGGATGATGGAGAACAACAGGATTTCCTATTTTCACAAACTCCGAACAAACAAAGAAGATACTTTAAGCTATTGCAGATCCATTGTAATTTTAGTCACAACAAACCATTAATCAGTAAAAGTATTCCTTAAATATCAAACTAGAATCAAAAGAGTTCAACAATAACAATAATCAAATAAGAAAAACATCCCAACGATGCTACAAGCTTCACCCCTTAGCTAGGGCTAAGGGATATAGCCAACCATAGACATGATTGGATTAAAAACCTTAGAAGAAAGCATTAAAAACTAAAGAGAAGGGAAGAAAAACTCTTGGGAAGCGGCTCCACTCATTTGCTCTGCTTCTCCAAAGCTTAGATATCTTAAAAAGTGCCTAGAAACTCCTATTTGTAAGCAAACTTCTGCAAAATCGCAAGACCGGGTCAAATTTACGCAGACTGCGTAACGCCTTCAATGCCATTGAACACCCTTCGATGTCATCGAAGGGGTTTGAATTCGAAAGTCACGCTTTTTCTTCTTTCGCACTGTATAAGTCTCTGTGTCATCGAACCGTCCTTCAATGTCATCGAGCGAAGCTTCGATCCATCGAACAGGTCTTCGAGTCATCGAAAATGTGTCCAAAACAGTCCGGCGAGTTGCTTCAATTTTTTCAATAAATTCGATGTCATCGAGCAGTCTTCGATGTCATCGAGCACATTCCTTCGAGTCATCGAACATGTCTTCGATTAATCGAGAAAAACACTCAATATGTCCAGCAACCAACTCGATTTTTCCTCATAAATTCTATGTCATCGACCAGTATTCGATGTCATCGAACAGATCTTCGATGTTATCGAACGGTTCTCGATGACACAGTCTTTGTGATTTCTGCGCTTGTTATTTTGACTTCCTTCCTTCTCTACTTGGTTTTCTTGGATCTTGGAGTCTTGAAATCTTCAATCTTGGTCTCCAAGGATCCCTTATTTACTTTGGTGACTTTTGAGTACTAAATTCATACTTTTAGCATTCTTTTTCACTCCGAGTTCTTAAATTCACCTTGCAACACAAACACATGTAAAATATACCATTAAGCCATATTATGTTTGTAAAAGCAAGAAATAAATGGAGAATAATATGTAATATTTAACCCTCAATAGAGGCCTGCCATGCGACGTAGATCCTAAAGAGTGATGCTTACTTCACCGACCGGTAGATGAAAGGAATTTGTTGTTGAAGACCAATACTTCGGAAATCCCTTATATATCAGCGTATCTTTGTGGAAAAGTCCGAAGTCACTTCAATGGAAATATATAGATTGATATCAGCAAGAGCTCGTGTATACTTATGTAAAATATCTTTGGCCCATGAGTTATAATATAATCAGTGGAAAAGAAAGCCGCGTATTCGGAATTCATCATTTCCCTATAAAGAGTCTCTGTTATGAAAACGTTGCTGAGCAGTCTCGAAGTAGTGAGTGGGGTAAAGAGAATGGGGGTTATAACAAGGAATGAGGAATCTCATATACAATATACGTCATGTCTTCTGATGAAGTCCTTTTTCTACAAGGAAACCTTTCAAGATCCTCGGCTCTTTAATGACCCAATTTATAGTGAAAAGCAGCCAGTTCTGTGTCATATGATCTGTGGGCTCACTCTGGATCATAGAAAGATGACGATGGAGATTCATCGGAATGATGACTGTCTCATCTCTATGAGGATTCTTGAATTTTATTACATCCTCTTGAAACCTGCTGCTATCCCGTACATTTTGATAGCGTTTGTTACTATGTTCCTTTATTTTCTCTTGTAGAATTTCATCTTTTCTATTTTGCCTCTTCTTCTTCGAAAAAGCAGGTGGAGGTGAAGATTCAACAGCGGCAAGACAGGTGTTGTCGGTACGGAAGTTCGACGTGGATTTTAGCTAGGTCTCTTAATCAGACTCGTGACCTTCCCTCGATGGCTTTTCAATCTCACCCATTATTATAGCATTGGGGATTGGGCTGGCGAGGAGGAGAATACGGTCGGAGAAATCGACAACCGGAAGAGTCGGTTCTTTAAAGTAAGAGGGTCGTTCATCAATCGTTCGAGCCTTTTTCCGATAACGATCTTCCATAGGGGGTTGAGGGTTTGAAGATTCAGATCGATGAGGAGTAGTTTGTTCCCTTGGGGAAGAACACTGTCTCTTGGAGCGGGCCATTTTTTATTTTTTATTTTTACACACCCCCCCACATGCTCACGCCATATGCACGCACACCCCACACGCACACCATGGGATTTCACCACCGCGGGTACTTGAACCCTTGACCCGGTGTTGAAACTCCAGGGAGTCTACCACCCGGGTAAGAGTAAGGACCCGGGTGGTAGACTCGAGAAAATAAAAAATTCATCAGAGTTTAGATACTCGAGAAAATTCTGCAAAAGGGCAGACTCGTTGCACGCAGAGTCTTGTTGTGCGCAGTGTTATTGCGCGCAGAAGATTGTTGCACGGAAAGAGAATTGCGCGCAAAGAGTTGGCTACGAAGATTGCAAGTAACTTTATAAAGCTAAGTTTGGTTTATAGTGGCCTAGACCCGAGTCCGTTGCGTGGACCTAATAGTGCAATGACTATGTCATTGCGCACAGATGGGTATATGAAGTTATTTCTTAAAAAATGGATTGATCCTCCATTTAAAGCCAAGAAGGATTAAATGAAGGATCAAGGGGGCATCTGTTGGAACACAAATTTAAGAACAAAAGAAGATAGACGTCAATGTTGATTAGTTGCGCGGCGCGCAACACTGAGAAAAATAGTATTCTATTATGCAACGCACAATGGAAAGTATTGACTGCGCAATGGGTGTCCATTGCGCCCTACGCAATGGGACTCACCTCCCGTGCAATATGAATATATTGCGTGAGTTGAAGGGTTCGTACGTGTGGAAGCCTATAAATACCCCTCCGCTCTTTTTCATTGATATAATTCGAAGACTTTGGGAGCAAGTAAAAGACATAAATTTCTTCAGACTTAGTAAGGTACTGAGTATACCTGTTGCACGGTGCGCAATAGGGTTACCACGCAACAGGATGAATGAAATTCATCATCATCCGCATAACACTTATATTGCGTGGACAGTGATTCTCTGAGGGTGGATCATATCTTCTGGCCACTATGGAAAGCTTAGTTGATTTAAAAGGAAAAAGGTTCCTTAAGAGTTAATGGGATTGATCGAGATAATATCGTTTCCGCATAATGACTTCTCTTATCAGACGATTATATTGTGATCCGAAATGCTGCCGAAATTGATATTTGAACATTTCTGATTCTTATATTCTATAGTATTCATTTTATTTTTGAATTAATGGAGATACGAGAATGTAAATGAACTCAAAATTAATAAAATACTTTGTGATAATCGTCTTCTTATTCTTTCATTGTTATTATTGAATAAGATAATCTCCCAAACCAAATATATTCGTTTCTTATCGAAATACACACAAGTGACATTGACTAACTGAACTAAAAGCGACACTAATATTTGTGTTTCTAGTTCATCCCAATCAATATAACATCGTGAATGGTTTGGTCGGCATATAAACATTACGTTGAGTTTACATTCCCATTTATTCAGGTACTAATATAAACGGATGTAAGAGGTGGATTTTTCATAAACATTATTGTAGGCCTAACCTAGTATGGCAGGATCTTTTTGAACGAATGTCTCACTTTTGGATACATGCCCTAATATGAAAGCAATCGGATTGTGGGTGTGCCAACACACCAATACATGGTGTGTTGACGTCACCGAGTTATGTGGTTCCCACTTACATGTACATTATTTTGCCAGGTTATTTTTAAGATATGGGGTAAAACTGAGCAGATCCTAAGTTTAAGTAGACCACACCCTTTGAAGTTTTGGGTCAAACTAATATTCCTTTAGGATAAAGTGGACCTATCATTGAAAACTTCTTAAGTGTCACAAAAGTTTTGGATAAAACCGATGTTTCTGTTTTTCCTCCATCCATCCAGGTCTATATTACTTTTTGAATATGTGAATATGTTGGGTGATAAATAAGCATCGTGGTGGGTCCTTAGGAAGGTTTTAAAGGTGGGTGTCATTGTCCCCACTGATTCCTATGATGTGGTCTACTTGAACTTTGATTTTGCCTCGTTTTGAAAAATAGATGAATGGTGAGGATCTAACACATATCATGGTGGGGCACAAAACTTGATGACGTAAATACGGCATTGCGGTCCATGGTATGTGACACATCACGCAATTCGCTTCCTCGTAATATAATCTGTCAGACGAATGCACGGAATGGATTTTCCGGACGAGAGCGGATAGCATATGCCAGAGATACAGGTATGCCCAGGGCTGCATGGAAGCCACAGAGATGTCCGTGACAAATCCACTCCGTCCATATCTATTTCTAAAGGCCACTGTAGGATAGGAATCTAAAAATCAAACATATCCAAAACTCATGTAATCCATAACACATGAAATAGTGGGGATTGAAAGCCTGGGATGACAATTTTTTATTATTTATAATTTTTTATATTGGCATGATATTAGTTTCTACGGTTTATCTGAATGGTAATAACCATATTAACGGTTTGGATGGTATGTAAACATCATGGTTAGCTACAGGAAGGTTTCAACGGTGGACGTTTCCATTACCACTGTTTCGTTTGTAGTGGCCCTCCTGAGTTGTAGGTCTACCTGATTTTTAGAATCCAATCCTATTGTAGTATTTAAAAACAGATGGACGTAGTAGATTTTTCAGAAACATCTTAGTAGAACCCATATAGCCCCTGGGGCACATGTATATTGTGCCAGGGCACATGCAATCCGCTCTCTCTCTTTCCAGGCGCGGTGTGTGTGATCGCGATCCACGGAGTCGGTGGATCCCTACTATGGGTCACACTGTAGTGTATGTGCTTAAATTAAGGCGTCCATCCATTTTGAAAGCCATAGGACATGATTTGAAAAATGAAGCAGATACAAATCTTAGGTGGACCATACCACGGGAAATAGTAGTGATTAAATCCCACCATTAAAAACTTCATGAGAGCCACCGGAATGTTTATTTGCCATCCAACCAGCTGATGAGTGATAAAACAGATGAACGGCGTGGATATACAATGCATACGTCCAGATCGGGCCCTGCGGTCAAAGTCTCACCAACATGGCTGGTTACAGGGTCGCATGGAAGTCGCGCTCTCTGCGTAGCGTCATACGCGACCCGAGTATCGTATAACTCCACAATTTCAATCATCCGGACAGAGAGAGAAACGGTAGCCAGATACGCCTGCAATTCAAGCAAAAGCTCAGAGGGAATTGCTGTTGTAAATTTCAAGCAAAAGAGAGAGAGAGAGAGAGAGGGAGGCCGCTGCGTTTTTTCGCCTATAAATACTCCTTCCAATCCCTCCATTCTCTTTGCATTCCTCGCTTCCTTTCCCTCTCCTTCTCCGCTCCGCTTTCTCCTCGAGAGAAAAAACCTCTCTATCTACCTACCAGATCCGCACAATCGACGTTGAAACCTCTCCAATCCGACTGGAGAAAACGAATTCCGGTGCTTTACTGATTTGAATCCAGCCGGGGAAAGTTGAATTTCTCCGGTTTTGATGCTTGAATTCGGCTGGAGGGCGCATGATTCACTGCCCTAGCGTCTTGGATCTGATATTGGGAGCCTAGATTTTGGCATCTGAGTACGATCGGACAGAGTAAGATCTGGGCCGAGATCTGCTGTTTCGGTTCGTTTTGATCCTTGAGCAAGATCTAGGAAATTTTCGAAACAGTTTGGTTTCCGTTTAGTAAGAAGCGGGGATCGATTGAGTGTTTTGTGCCAAGATCTGGTTGAATTTGCATGGTTTGAGTCACCAAAATGCAGGTATTTTGTGTCTTCTTTATTGTAAAGGCCTGGAATTCTGTTGAATTGGAATTTGAAATGGTCCGTTCCTTTTATACTTATGATGTGATTGTTAGTTACATTACAATGTTGGCTTCGTTTATTGCTTTTAGTGAGATTTTTGAGTTGGTTGAAACTTCTTATCTCATGTGTTTTTCTTTGGACTATGGAAATTGTATAATGCTATTTTTTAATGCTTTGGATTTTTAGGTGTTCATATCTAATCGAAGAAGAGGAAGAAGAAGCCCATTGTTTCAGTTATGCACACATGAGAAACCAAGCTGGGCCCACTGGACCACACATGTGGCACGTGGGACCACACATGTGATAAACATGGGCCATCAACACTTCCCCTCAAGCTAGATCATACATATCATGGATGCTATGTATGCCTAGCTTGACAAAGAAGCGATCTAGATGACTACGATTTGGAGCCTTCATGAACATATCTGCTAGTTGATCTTGAGACTTGTCTAACGTCATGCATATTTCTTTGCTAGCAACTTTCTCCCTGTTGATCACACGATGTACTTGGTTCTCTTGTGACAATCTACTTTGATGTGCTTGGCTCTCTCATGATAAACGGAGTTGTTGGCAATGTGAGAGGCATCTTGATTATCACAACATAATCTCATGGGATTATCAACCATAAATTCAAGCTCACACATTAATGTCTTCAGCTAAATGAGCTCACACGTCACGTGGGCCATTGCCCTGTATTTTGTCTCAACGCTTGAATGAGCAACTACGGTTTGCTTCTTACTTCTTCATGTAACAAGATTACTACCAACGAAGGTACAATAACTAGTAGTAGATTGCTTGTCTGATGGAGAGCAACCCAATCTGCATCTGAATGCCCTTCTACTTGGATATGGCCATTCAATTATAAAGAATGCCATGACCAGGAGCTCACTTTAAATACTTGAGGTACGAAGCACATGCTCCATATGGGGAATGCAAGGAGCCTGCGTGAACTGACTAACCACAATGACCAAATAAGTGATATCTGGTTTGGTAATCGTTAAAAGATCAATTTTCAAACAAGTTGATGGGATCTCCTTGGATCATTAAACAATTTCCCTTGATCCACACTCAGCTTTTGGTTTGTGTTTGTGGGAGTTTTCATGGGCTTGGCTCCTTGAAGACCCGTTCATCTAGTAAATCCATCACATATTCTCGTTATGACTAGTTAATGCTCACCTTAGACCTTGCTACCTCAATACCCAAGAAGTATTGAAGACGTCCGAAGTCCTTTGTATGGAAGTTTTAGTGTAATAATTTCTTCAACTTGTCAACTATGACTACTGTCACTGGTGGTAACCAATGTTATTATCCATGTATACAACCAACACAATAACACTTGCCTTGCCTCAGTTTATCTTGCAAAGATCCACTTTATCCTACAAAGATTGAGTGTTCAACCTAGCTATGCTTCATCCCAAATTCAAACATCACTTTATTGAACTTGTTGAACTAAGCTCTTGAAGATTGTTTTAAACCATAGATTGACTTTTTAAGGTGGCATACTTTGTTTGACTCTCCCTGAGCAATAAAGCCAGGCGGTTGCTCCATATAGAGTTCTTCAATAAGACTTTCAAGAAGCAAGGCAATTTTCACATCAAGCTAATACAACAACCAATCCGGATTTGCGATTATGGAAATAACAACATGTACAGAGTGAAGCTTGTTCATGGTAGAAATGTCTCTGAATAGTCGACTCGTAGGGTCCGAGAATACTCTTTTGCAACCAATCGAGCTTTTAACCGATCAACTGAACCATCGGGGTTATACTTCATTGTATACACCTAACTACACCAAACTGGACGTTCTCTTGTAGTAGTTCCGTCTAGCTAATGTCCAAGTTTGATTTTAATAGAGTGCAACCATCTCTTCTTCCATAGCTCGTTTCCACTCATCACTGTTGAGAGCCCTATGGAAAGAATGAGGAATAAACATGAATGACAAGGATAGAAGAAATTGTCAAAATGAAGAAGATAAGCCAACAAAGGAAACAAATTGAGAAATTGGATGTTAAATGCAGGAATGTGTACTCTTATGATGAGCGATGGGCAAGTCGCCTTCATTTGACGGTACAAGTGAAGATTCAGTGGGATGATATCTTCCGACATGGTAGGAGGATTGACAAAAGACACAGTTGTATGCACTCAATTTCCTTTCTTGGAACATCTAGAGTAGACCCGTAAATGCGGATCTACATGTTGTACATGCATCCCATCTGTTAAAAATGTTGTGTTTGGCACAATGTGTAGAGTGGTAGAACTTTCTTCACATTGCAATGGCCTTCATTCCTCACAGGAACATGTGGTATGTTTAAAAAACGTGACATCAATTGACGCATAATGTCTATAGGAGACAAGATTATAACGTTTGTATCCTCATTAAGTACGAGAACACCCAAGAAAAATACACTTTAGCCTTTGGTTTAAATTTGTCAAGGACATGATCAAGCTGATGTATTAAACACACTTAACCAAATACTTTAGGAGGGATTGAAAAAAGTTTATTAGGTAGTACGAGGACATAAGACATAATTTTTCATCTAAGACAAATGATGGCATCTAGTTTATTAGGTAGCATGAAGCGAAGATTGCATCACTCCAATTTTTTTTCTCTTCAAAACCTTCATATGTCCTGGCAACTTCAAGTAAATGTTGATTTTTTTTTATTTTTTTATTTTTTTATTTTTTATTTTTATTATTTTATTTTTTTAATGTTTAGCTGCTCCATTTTGTTGTGTTGTGTGTGAATAATGCCATGAGATGAAAGAAATGAGTAAAAATCATGAGGTACATATTCCTTGGCATTTTCTAAGCACAGAATACACATTTTAGTATTTAAATTGTGTTTGTACTTACATGTGAAGGTGTGTGAATGTCAAGCTACCCACTCGAAAGCTTTCAATCATCTTACTACTCTTCCCTTTGTCAATTAGGTGATTGAGACCTTCTGTTATCAATTGACATAGGAATGGGAGAAGGGATCCCCTTGCCCCAATTCCCTCGAACTCCCAAAGAAACCACAGGGCAACCCATTGGCAAGGATGGGGAATTGGGCTGTAGAGATGCATTCCAAAATCCATCTCATCCATTTCACCCCATACCCCGTTCTTACATCATGCAACAATGGAAATCCCAATCCACTCTGTCATATGGGTTTTCCATGTCAATTTTGTGTATTATCTCCGCTACCTTCCTAGAGTGGATGCATTCATTCGCTATTAGGATGCTATCAAGAATTTGCCATTCTTCTACTAACGCACCTTGGAAAGGGGATGTGAGGTGGGACATGAATCTCTTCATTCTGTTAGCAAGGTTTTTGGCTACAATTTTATAAACTACCCACCAGACTAATTGGCTTGAAGTCCTGCAAATATGAAGCTCCTTGCTTTTTTGGACTAGGCAAATAGGATAGCATGTAAGCTTTTGTTTAGTTTTCCTCTCATAAAATTCCTCAAACATGGTCATCACATCAATCTTGATAAATTGCCAACAATTTTGAAACAAACCAATTGAGAAACCATCAACCCCCAAAGCTTTATCACTTTTCATTTCAACGAGCACCCCTTTCACTTTCTCCTGGTCAAATGGCCTTTCCGGATTGCTTGCCACATCTTCTAGGAGGCTTTTAGAATCGACGACATCCAACCTGGGCCCACAAAGGTCTTCTTTGGAATATAAATTCTTATAGAGCTTAAGATGCTGTTTTGAATCTCTGCTTCGTCATCAATCAATCTACCTACAATTCTTAAACTTTTGATGTTCTTTTTTTTTTTTTTTTTTTCCTATTGTTAGGCAGGTTATTGAAGTATTATGTATTTTGGTCTCCTTCTTTCAACCATAGCGTTGTTGATTGTTGCCTCGAAGCAATTTCCTCTTGCCGAATGAGGAATTTCCACTTTCCTTAACTCCACTCATTCTTGCCTTTCACTGTTGACTGATCCTTCTAAGGACTCTTTTTTCTCGAACTCGTGAATGCACTGAATGATAATTTTTGATTTGGATGCTTTAATCACCTTCATCTCCTCGACCCATTCTTTTAATTTGGCTTTGATTACCCATTAGCTTTTTGCATAATTTGAAACCAGCCAAATTTACAACATTAATACTGGTGACCATTCCTACGTCATGTTGATGAAACCAGGAAATTGAAGCCATTTGCTTTTGAACTTGAATGGCCTTGGTCCATAGTAGGGATAGAAAACTGGTACTTGATAGTAATATGGTTGATTGCATGATTGTCCACGCACATCCTCCAAGTCCCATCTTTCTTAAGGGTTAATAATGTAGGAATAGCACACGGTGACACGCTTCCTGAATTAACCTTTTTTTAGTAACTCAGTAACTTGTTGGTTGAGCTCGGCATGTTCAGCTGGACTCATCTGGTTGTGCGCAAGATTCAATAGACTCGAACTAGGCACTAAATTAGTGTGGTGCTGAATGTTCCTCATACGAGGAAGTCCAGTCGGGAGTTCTTCGGGCACCGAGTCTTTATATTCATGAAAAAGCTCTTGTATAGGAGGCGGAACATTTAATTGCTTCTTGTCTTTTTAGCAACCAAGACATAATGATGTCAATTTCCTTACTTTCATCTTTAAATTTCTGCACACTGAGTGATTTTTTACCTTAAAAAAAAAGATTTGGGTGTTAGAAGGTGTTTCATAGGGTGCAATGTGATATTAACACCATCCTTAACGAAGGAATAGGTGTTGGCTTGAGTCATGTGCACCATATATCGATCCTTCAACACACGGTCTCTCTAACAAAATATGGTATGCATTCATGAGGACCACATCAAACCACACACCATCCTTATACTTAGATCCAATAGAGAAGGAAACTAAGCATCTTGTGTTAATAAAAACTTTTCTTCCTTTCTTGAACCAACGAATCTGATATGGTCGCAGATGCTTATGTTATTTGACTTTTAATTTGTTCACCATTTCTTATAAGATAATGTTCTCACAGCTCCCTTCGTCTACCAAAATGATGCATATCTTCCCACCAGAGGTACCGGTGGTGCGGAAGATAGTGTTGCAACCATCGCCCCTCATTAACTACTTGAGGTGTTGATAGTATAGTCCGTTGGATAACCAATGACTCTCCCCTATCACCATACACATCTGTTGCATCTTCCCCAACATGCATCTCATCTTCATATGCGTGGTCTTCTTATTTTGTGTCTACTTCAATTTTGGCTTGCACGTGGTCGGGAGTAAGGGTGCACATCGAACCGTTGGAACCGTGTAACCGGACCGAAACCGTTGGATCGGTCCGGTTTGGTTCGGTTCTAGGGTGCTAACGGTCCGGTTCCGGTTCCGGTTCCAAAATTTTCAGAACCGTTGATTACGGTTCGGTTCCAGTTTAGGGCCCCGTAGAACCGAATCGAACCGTGAACTGAACCGTTGATTCGAACCATAGATTCGAACCGTAGATCCGAACCATTACCCGAACCGTGGATCCAAACCGTGGATCCGAGCTTTAGTTTAAAATAAAGAATAAAAAACCCTAACTCCTTTAGGCTTTGGCGCCCCTTGCCCTCTCGCCCTACCCTGCCCCTACCCTCTCGTTGGACAGATGTGATGCAGGATTCCAAATCAGCTATGAACATATGTTCGGATATTAAAGGTGCCTAATATCTAGGACAAGACTATCAAGATGATGTCGATGGTGATATCAGAGATGTAAGAGCCAGATCTATGAGTTGAAATTATCAACTACAGACACTTTGAAGGTAAGGTTGGCATGAGACACTTTAGTTTTGCTAGGATGCGCGAAGTTTGCCTTAAAACAAAAGGTTTGCCTGAGGGCCATCCGATGTATGCCCTGGATAGTGATAAGCTCGTAGCAGTCACACATTCAAGCAATTACAAGGCCATTCCATGATAAATTGAAGATTCTTATGACACAATGCAATTACTACAAAGATTGATATAGAATGATATTAAAAAAAATAAAACCAACACATCAAGACCCATGTGCCCAGCAAATACAGCAACAACCTCTTTCCATGGAAATTAAACTAGGTAACTCACCTATGTAGGCTGTTGAGATATATGTAGAGGGTTAGATGGATTGGCGCTGGTTGAGCTGTCGGCAGAGAACACATCTACGGGTTGACCTACAATCAGCAGGCATAATGTCACTCCTATAGCTCTTCTTGCTTCTCCATCTTCCGACACCTAAGATCTCTCCCTGTTCTCCCTCTCTAATCCCTAAATCCATCCATGTCACTCCTTACTTCATCTCCATAACCTTTTGCTGCTGCAGTAGAAGAAGACGAATCTCTCTCTCTCTCTCCTCCTCTCGCCTCTCTCTCTCTCTCTCTCCCTCTCCCATCCCAAACTCCCATCACCAGGACGCCCAAACCGTGGAACTGATCTGGAACCGAACCGGTTTTCACGGTCCGGTTCCATTTCGGTTCTAGGGTGCTAACGGTCCGGTTCCAGTTCCAAAATCCTAGAACCGTAGGGAACGGTTCGGTTCCGGTTTCACCCCAAACCGGACCGAACCGACCGCATGCACCCCTAGTCGGGAGTGTCTTCATCATATTCACCTTACCAAATTTACTTTAATTGTGGACTGATGTTCAGGGCAATGAAAGGAATGATGTCCTGGTTGTCCACACTTAAAGCACATGAAATGAGTGTTGCTTTGTCCCTCTTGGGTGCATTAGCCCCCGTCCATAACCACCTCCCACCGGGTTGGGGCTTGATTTTATTATTGGATGTTGGCCCCCGTTGTCCCTCGCCCTATGGGAAGTCTTGTAGTTTGCCTTACGTGGGAAGTTAGCATGCTGCCCCATCATCATGACGCGACCTTCATGAGGCGCCAAATCATCTCCCAAGTCCCCAGTTAATTATCTCCTCAGCTTTCACATGTGTATATGCATAAGACATTTAAAAACATATATGAAAGCCAATTTATTTAAGATATCTGGGTTAAAGACCATTAAGATATCTTGAAATCTATTGGTATTCATACTCAAGAAACCCGGCCCGTGATGTCAAGGTATGGAACTCCTTGGTGTATTCATTTACTGACTTGTTCGCTTGTCCGTAGATGTGACATCTTTGATAGAGGTCATGGGCCTAAGTTGTGGGCAAGAACTTTCCTTTTAACTTCTTTTTCATCTTTTCCTAGGAGTTTATTTTCTCCTTACCTTGATGGATTTGTTCTGCTTGGAGATCATCCCACCATGCTAATGTATGATCGGAAAACTCGACCTTCTGATTATCCGCGACTTTCTTGTACTTGAACACCTTTTCCACCTTGCTTAGCCAATCGATGAGTTATCAACATGCAACCATGGAATTCTGGGACTCCTACCTTGATTGCGGGTTCTCTGTCACGTTCCAATAATTGAAGGATTCGATTATTGATGCCTTCACAAACTGGGGCCGTCCATTGTTGGTTAGGACCTTAGTGGGGACCTCTCACTACGTGTCACGTACTCCAACTTTGGTCTCTGCTGAATTCCCTTCACGTTGGAGCTTACCCACTTGATTAGTGAGATTGCTTACACAAATTGCAAAAAAAAAAAAAAGTATACTCACAAGAACAATTGTGTAGAGAGGGAAAGAAGTCTATTGATATCAACCTTCTTCTCTTACAAATACTTCAAGAAAAATCACACTTCGAAAATATTCCCCCCCCCCCCCCCCCCCCCCCCCCCCCAACCACACACACACAGAGATCCTAAATGAATCTTTAATTGAATCTCCCCAACTATGAGATGATTTCAAATCTAATATTCCTTAAATCATGGAAAGTATTTATTTCAAAACCAATCTAATATTCCTTAATATGGTAAAAGCCTAATAATAAAAAACAAACATGGAAAGTATTTATATTCTAAAACGAGCCCATATCTTAAATCATATCAATCTTCACATCTTCAAATCAGCTCCCCATATCTCCCAAAATAGTAAATTACAATCATTGATTTAGGCCCTCAAATCTATAAATAATCAGCCCAAATCAGCACATGTTGGGCTCTATGGTGGACTATGGGCGCTACATCTTTCCAGGCCTTTACATTGGGCCTGATGGGCTTAAGTGGATTGGCCTTATAGTGGGCTTTGATGGGCCTAAGTGGGCCGTGGGCCTACATCCGATATGGATCTCACAACTTTCTAGAAACGAAGAATGATTTTGTAAATTTGGATAGAGCCCTGTGATGGTTGACATGATTTGATGAGTGAACTGTCCTAGATGGTGTCCCTACTTGATCAGTATAGAAATGCTCCTAAAACTAAAAAAGCAAGTTGTAGAGGTGGTTGTTTGGGGCTCCTGTTTTGGAAAGTTTTGGGTTTATGCAATTTTGGCAAGTTTTGAAGTTTGTGAGCCGTTGGTCTTCATAGACAACTGTCTGAATGTGGAATGAACTGCATGGATGGTTGCTTTCTGTTCTTAAAACCTGATGTGGAAAATTCAAGATTGGGTTTTTTTGATATCCGTGGAGAGAAAATTCTTCAAAAGTTGCAAATTGGGATAGAGGTTTTAGATCGTGCTGAAATTTTGCTATAAATTCTCATTAATTGTGAGGACAATTTTGACAAATTTCACTGAAATCTGCAAATCTTTGTGGG
>JAJHSJ010000003.1:61441265-61604298 GCA_021015155.1 Magnolia officinalis
AACTCATAGATGAATTTCTTAGTTTACAAACCAAATGTTCTGAGCCATGGGCTACAAAACCTTCGGGTTGTAACATGTATACATTCTCATTCAGATCCCTATTGAGAAATGTTGTCTTTACATCCATCCGATGTAACTCTAAGTCCATATGAGCTACAAGAGCCATTATTATCCTGAATGAGTCTTTCTTTGATATTGGTGAGAAAGTCTCCTTAAAGTCAATGCCCTCACGCTGGTTAAAACCCTTGGCAACAAGTCTGACTTTATATCTTTCGACATTACTCTTGGAGTCCCGCTTGGTTTTAAATATCCATTTACAACCAATCGGTCTTATTCCATGGGGTAACTCAACAAGATCCCATACTTTATTGTCTCTCATGGATTTCAACTCATCTTTCATGGCATCAAACCAATGAGAAGGATCAACATTTTGTTTGACCCGTGCAAAGGATTCAGGATCCTTTTCCACCCCTATGTCAAAATCGTGCTACTGTAAGTATACGATGCAATCGTCTCGATTTACAGGTCTTCTCTCTTTCGGATCTTCTTAATGGCTCAGCCTCTTGGGTGTGATTTTGATTTTGATTTTCCTCATGAGTGGGTTGTATCTGAAGTTCAACGTGGTGTTCTATAGTGATTGCAGGGTCAACTGCAACATTTACATCCACGTGATCTTGAGTGATTATGATTGGAGTCACAATCCTTTCTTCCTCAAATACAAATTTTCTAATGTTCGTGCTCCCACTGTTTTCAGTGTTCTCAATGAATCTGACATTCCCAGCCTCAACAATCCTGATAGATTGGGAAGGACAGTAGAATCGAAAGCCCTTTGACCTTTCCAGATATCCAATAAAGAAACAACTTATGGTTCTGGGATCGAGCTTCTTTTCATGCGGGTTATAAATTTTGGCCTCAGCAGGACAACCCCAAACATGTAAATATCGGAGACTTGGTTTTCTCCCATTCCACAACTCAAAAGGGGTTTTGCTTACTGCTTTGCTGGGGACCCTGTTAAGTATATGAACTGCAGTTTTGATCGCATCACCCCACAGAGATTCTGGCAATGTCGAATTGCTAACCATGCTTCGCACCATATTCATAAGGGTGCGATTACGTCTTTTAGCCACACCATTCTGCTTTGGAATACCAGGCATAGTGTACTGGGTGACAATGCCACAATCTTGTAGGTATCTAGCAAATGGCCTTGGATTGCGACTTAATTCGTCATATCTACCATAGTATTCACCACCACGGTCAGATCTGATTACTTTAATCCTTTTATCGAGTTGATTTTCAACTTCTGCCTTATAAATTTTAAAACATCGAGGGCATCTAATTTCTCACTGATAAGGTAGAGGTACTTGAAACGAGAGTAGTCATCTATAAGGGTAATAAAATATTTGTGTCCATTCCAGGAAGCTGTAGGGAATGGTCCACAAACGTCCGTATGTATCACCTCTAAGAGGCCTACACTTCTTGTTGCACCTTTCTAGTTCTGGTCTGTTTTCCTTTTATGCAATCAATGCACACTTTATAGTCAGAGAAGTCTAGAGAATGAAGAATTCCTTCGCGCACAAGCCTGTCCAATCTCTCACGAGATATATGACATAGTCGCCTGTGCCACGACATGGAGGAATTCTCATAATCTAGTCTCGCTTAGATCCTACTTTATTTCCATGCAAGGCATTAACATTATAGACGTGTGAGGCAATCAAGTCTAACCGGTATAAGTTATTTACCATAGAGCTGGTGCCAACTATAATATAATTAAAGTAAATACTGAATCCTTTATTCTCAAATTAAAATGAATATCCCAATTTATCCAAACGAGAAATAGAAACTAGATTTATTTTTTTTTAAAATTTTATTTATTTATTTATTTATTTGTTTTTGTGGGTTAGCTTGTTAGTACACACCCATGTCAGTACACACACTCCATGTTAGCCACCCCCACTAGGGATCAATACCAAGACCTCAAGTGTTGAAACGAGGTATATTCACTCAGTCTGCCAATTGAGAAATAGATACTAGATTATGCCTTATCGAAGGCACACAAAATGTATCTACTAAATTAAAAAAATGACCAGACTCTAACTTAAGCCTATAGACTCCAATTGCCTCTACGTCGACCCTGACACCATTGCTTACATATATTGAGCGCTCTACATCAGTTGGTGGCCTAATCTATAGTAATTCCTGCATAGAAGTACATATGTGAATAGTAGTTCCCGAATCTATCCACCAAGAATCTGCTGACACATTGGTTAGATTAGATTCAAAACAGACAACAACAAAATGATTACCTTTCTTTATGAGCCATTTCTTATACTTTTCGTAGTCTTTCTTTTAATGGCCTGCCCTTTTGCAAAAGAAGCATTTACTGCTTTTGGACCGTTTGCAGTTCGATCCATTTCTAGATTGATTCCCATTGTTTCTTGAGAATTCATTATTAGAACTTTGGTTCCTTTTCCTTTTCTCATTTTGCCCATGTCCATGCCCTTGTCCTGAGGTCACCATATTTATATTTTGTACTGTGCCTGACTGCCTAATCCTATCCTCCTCTTGAACGCACTGAGAAATCAGTTCGTCCAATGTCCACATGTCCTTCAGAGTGTTATAGTTTACAAGGAACGTACTGTATTGAGGAGGTAGGTTGTTCATGATCAAGTGAATCAGATGATCATCAGTAAGTACAAGGCCTAGAGAGCGGATCTTAGATACAACTTCGATCTTCTCTATAATGTATTCACGGATATTTCCTTTACCGTCGTAGGATGAGCGGGTTAATTTATTCAACTTTATCCGATTTCTTGAATCAGTTTCCGATTTCGGTCAGGAAGGCTTTGGCCTTATCTACTTTAGGCATGACACCTCTCATGGACTCAGAAATCGAATACTTTATGATTTTTAGTCACGTTTCATTCGATCTAAACCATTCCTTGTAACGATTAATCTCGGATTCAGAGGTATCATCAGATGGTATAGGAGGTTCTGGTTTCACTAGGGGCAAGGTCTAATTGAAGGCAACTCAGGACAACTTCAATGGATTCCTTCCAATGAGCATAATTAGATCCGGTCAGGGTAGGAACGCGATGCGTGTTAGTTGGAATTGAGACTGAAATGGAAGAGATGTACTCACATTAGTGCATTATTACATAAAACAATTCATTAATAGAAATGAATATCAGGCAAAGTTAATCAATTCAGTTGCTGAGGGAGTCATTAACTGAATTATTCAGGGTGAAGATGGGCCCAACCATCACATCTTGGCGAGGATATGTTACACCATCATCATTCCTCCTGTGGGAGGTAATGATAATATGTCAGCGGTCCTCCTGAACATGAAGCTAAGCGATGTCAATTATGTAAATCTGAGACACTCAATACCTGTGAGTAAGATGAGTCTTTCAGTTTTACATCATCAACACCATTTATTTCACCTATTCATGTTCCTGTCAAACGGTAATCGTCTATGTTTTCATCATTGTATGCATGAAACGTGAATACAACTACATGCAATCCTTTAACTGAATCTCAATATTACAAGTCTGAATTTGTGAAAATTTTCACTGATTGAGGTCACTATGGTAGCTAACACAACCAGATTCAATCTCATGAATTTTGGACTTAGGATTGCGATCATAATCCTGCCCTCAACGGATTATATCCAAATTAGTCTGATACGGCCCACAAGGTCATTGATATTGATTATTGGAAAATAGAGGAACCTTAGAGAGAAACAGACGAATATGTTTCGCTCTCTATGTTCCAATGTTCTATATCAATTCCTAAAGGTGGGTAATGGGCTCATAACTGAGCCGAATCAAGACTCTATATGATCAGTACATGTTTTAATGAGCATAACTTATCTAGCTCATGACACTCACAAAATATAAATGGTATTAAACTTTATAATTTGATGTGTAGATCCATCCATGGGTGTCCATAAGATGGACGGATCAATCCATAATCTTAATATTTCATTAAATGAAGGTTATGGTCTTTATTATTTATCTAGTGAGTGAGCCAGATTGTACGCTCATTATGAACTAAACAGATGACCCAGATCTAGGATACAAATCTCAAAATTTGTCTCAAAGGAGGCCCTCATGAATAACTCAAGAGATGCAGTCATTCGGCCTACAACTAATCTCAATTGAATGTATATATAATGGTCCGAAAGAATGGGCCCCACTGGCTGCATGAGAACTATGGTTGAATGACCAGGACATACATAATGGGCCTACATACACAGTCAGGCCCTACAAATATGGGTCCAAGAGAATTGGTTGACGGGTGTATAAGGCAGACCCAAATGACAGGAGGCTGGATCCGCATATCTGAACCGATGTAAGTCGGGTCCGCATACCTGACTATAACCCTAAACAGGTAAAGGCGTCATTCCGAAAATTTTTCGGACTGTGAGAGAGAGAGAGAGAGAGAGAGAGAGAGAGAGAGAGAGAGAGGTGAGCCGCTCTCGCTGTTCGCTTGATGCGATGAGAAGAGATCCAGCTTCTCTCTCATCAGCTGGATCTCTGGTAGATTTAACTATCGTTGTAGATATCATTGGAAACAGCGGTTACACCTACTACTGCCATTGATGAAGATGGAAGCTCGAGATGCCGGTAATGGCTCTTGGCGGTGGAAGAAAAAAAAGAAGTGGTGAGCCATCACCTTCGTCTGCATATTCGAGGTTCGACAATGGCTATCGGTCCAACAGATCAAGGTAAGTAATAAGATTGTTAAGATCTGACAGGATTAAAATCCCTAATTTATACCAGATTTGAGGTTTACGAGTCCCTAACGGCCGATTGGGGTTATGGGATCCGTAATTCCCCAGTCAGATATGAAAAACCCTAATGTTGGATCTGGATTTGGGTTCTGGTTCTAAAATCCCCAATTACTGGGTCTGGGATTCGAAATCCCTAATTTCATGTTTTAGGGATTTTAATGCAGGGGCATTTTCACACTGGGCTCGAGTGGGGTCGCTTGTGGGATGCAGGGGCACACTCGGGGTGGGTGCGGTCCACGGAGGAGGTCTCGTGTTCGAGGCTCCTCACCAGGGGTGATTAATGCGCATTTCACACCGGGCTTGAGTGGGGTAGCCCGTGGGATGCGGGGACACACTCGGGGTGGGCGGCTCATGTGATTTGGGGCCCATTAAGGGGGTTTGGCCGAGGTCTTAAAACCCATGAGATGTGGGGCCTGGGCAATGAGATAAAGGGATTCATTCGCCATACTCTAACAGTTCGAGTTTTTAGAGTAAGTGGTTAATTGTCCTGCATCAAATTGGTATCAGAGCAGGAGGTCTCGGGTTTGAGATTCCTCACCGGGGGTGATTAATGCAGGGGCATTTTCACACTAGGCTCGAGTGGAGTCGCTTGTGGGATGCAGGGGCACACTCGGGGTGGGTGCGGCCCATGGAGGAGGTCTCGTGTTCGAGGCTCCTCACCAGGGGTGATTAATGCGCATTTCACACCGGGCTCGAGTGGAGTAGCCCGTGGGATGCGGGGACACACTCGGAGTGGGTGGCCGATGTGATTTGGGGCCCACGAAAGGGGTTCGGCCGAGGTCTTAAAACCCACAGGCCTGGGCGATGAGATAAAGGGATTAATTCGCCATACTCTAACAGTTCGAGCTTTTAGAGCAAGTGGTTAATTGTCATGCATTAAATATTAATGCAGGAGCATTTTCACACTGGGCTCGAGTGGGGTGGCTTGTGGGATGTAGGGGCACACTCGGGGTGGGTGTGGCCCACGGAGGAGGTCTCGTGTTCGAGACTCCTCACCAGGGGTGATTAATGCGCATTTCACACCGGGCTCGAGTAGGGTAGCCCGTGGGATGCGGGGACACAATCGGGGTGGGCGGCCCATGTGATTTGGGGCCCACGAAGGGGGTTCGGCCGAGGTCTTAAAACCCATGAGATGTGGGGTCTGGGCTATGAGATAAAGGGATTAATTCGCCATACTCTAACACTTCGAGCTTTTAGGGCAAGTGGTTAATTGTCCTGCATTAGATTTAGACTCAGAAATCCCTAATTATAGAATTTGGATTCAAATTGGAAATCCCCCAATTACTGATATGGGTTTCGAATTGGAAAACCCTAATTACTTGAATTTGGAGTTTGAATCTGTAATAGCTTAATCCGATCATCCATACCTATGCACAGTGGCTCTGATACCAAGTGTTGCATTATCTTAATGCGGAAATCTCTAGGATCTAACTGTGCATAGGACATAGAGATCAAAGGGTTTAGATGACTTACCTATTTGAGACGCCATAGTTGAACACCAGAAATATAATACCAGGATCTTCCTCTCCTTCACACCCTTATAGAAGAAATTGATGGGACTGAGCTTATCTCTTCACTCGGTGTAGGATCGGGGACCCAACCTGCCTTATTATATAGTTAGTGGGATGAAGAGAGTTTGAAACCCATCACAACTCTCTTCCCACGGCTCCACACATTACAATCCTAGTAGTATTCAAACAACTACCTTCTTATCGCAGCTATGGCATTCCAACCCCTTATGCATATTAATCTGAAATCATAACGCAGTGGGGTCCATTGGTATACCCGTTTACATCATCCAGCCTTTAGGATAGTCTGGACCATTGATCGATGAGGCCCACCTCATAGAGATCTTACACAAGGCCCAACTCGTGGGGCCCACATTGATGTATGTGTATAATCCACGCCGCCTATCCTTTTTGTCGTGTCATTTTAGGGTTATGGCTCAAATATTAGCCTGATCCAGAGCTCGTGTGGGCCACATAATAGAAAACAATGGTGACAGTGTCACCCACTGTTGAAACTTTTCAAGCTCACTGTGATGTTTGTTGGAAGTGGACACTGCCCAAGTTGGGACTTCTTGGGACCACGGCGAGCTGGCCAACAAGGTGGATGGAACGGATCCCTCCATTGTGGGCCTTAGGCTATGGTACCAATGGCTAGCCTTTCATTTAGTAAGTAAAGAAAGTGAACATATGACAACCATGACCCTTAACACATCACAACCCCGACCATTAACACATGACAACCCGACCCTTAACACACGATAACCCCGACCCTCCCAACCCCGACCCTTAACACATGACAACCCTAACCCTCACAACCTCGACCCTTAACACATGACAACCTTAAGGGTTGAGATTGTCATTTGTTCACTGCCTACACTACCAAAAATGGATCAAAGGCTACGGATTAAATCCGTAGTGAAAGAATGTTTTAGTCAGTAGGCATTGGTACCATGGTTGTAATGTAGTAAGGGTCGAGGTTGTCATGTTATAAGGGTTGAGTTCAAGGTTAAGGTTGTCATGTTATATGGGACGAGGTCGTGGTTGTGTGTTATAAGGGTCGTGGTTGTAATGTGGTAAGGTTTGAGGTTGTCTTGTTATAAGGGTCGAGGTCGTGGTTGTAATGTGGAAATGGTCAAGGTCGTGGTTGTCATGTTATATAGGTTGTGGTTGTCATGGGTCGTGTTTGTCATGTTACATGGGTTGAGGTTTTCATGTGATGTGTCGAGGTCGCGGTTGTAACATAGTAAGGGTCAAGGTTGTCATGTTATAAGGGTTGTGGGTCCTGTCATGATTTATGTGTTGAATCCAATCCGTCCATTGGATTTAGAATTTAATTTAATGTCATGGGCCAAAAAATAAGTTACATCCAAAAAATTTATGGCCCCCAAAAGGTTTTCAATTTCACTGCTTTCTATGGTGTTGTCCACATGACCCTTTGATATGCTGATGGGAACATCAGAGGACCTACTCGGGTGTATCAGAGACGGAGACGACCACCCACGTTAGCGCAACTTTCTTTGTGGATGGGAGACGAGTTCCAGATGGGGCCCACCAGGCTATTTTGAAGACCCCAAATGCATTGGACGTGCATCAGGAAGACCCCACCTTGGGATGATGCATGTGGGCTGCTTAGGAGATTATTTTAGTTATAGGATTTCTATTTCGTGTCGATCCGACCATTGAATCTTGTCGATCAGGCCATCGGGCCACCATATCTTTTTAGATCTGGGCCTCTTGGACTATGATCTTGCTTTCTTTATGATTTTTGTTATTTTTAGGAGTTATTTGATGGTTGAGATTGATAATATATGTTTTAGTTTTCTTATTTTGGATGATGGGCCACTTTACTTAAGTGAGTGACATAGTTTGTAATTATGCTGAATTTTAATTTCAAATGTTTTAATTATAAAACCACAAGGAGAGTCGCGTTCCAACCCTAGTGGTGTTATTGAGAAGAAAGAAAAAGAGAGAAGCTCTCTTGTGTGAAAGAATTTTCGTCCTTATTTTCTAGGGTTAAAAAAAAAAAAAAAAAACTCTAAGGTACATCCTTCATCTTCCTCTTCTTCGAAAGGTATTCTTCGTCTTACATCCTTACTCTCTCTTCTTCGAAAGATATTCTTCTTCTCTTGTCTTCCTCTTTTCCCTTCCATTACAACATTTTAAACCCTAGATCTTCAATTTCCTATTTTCCCCAATTTTTAAAAACCCTAATTCCAAAATCCTCAATTCCCATGAACCCTAATTTTCCAAATTTCAGATTGTCCCCTTCCCAACCCTAATAATAAAACCTATTAGTCATTCCCTTGAGTGTGGAACATGCCTATGCTAAATTGGAAGTTTTATCCTTCCATCAAGCCTAGTTTTAATTGATTTATGTGATTTCTTAGCATGCGGGCATGTGATTTAGATTAAATCAGATTTTATTTCCCATTGTTTACTTTTAATTACTTGGTGGGTTAGCATCTTTTGTTAATTGAATTACTTTATGGACTCTTTCATAATCTCCACATTGCATGCTAGCATTAAATCATGTGTCTTGCATCATAGGCCTCATTTTTGGGCTCATTCCTTAAAATGATCTTTCAAAATGAATGGACGGCGTGGATAAAATATATACATCACAGTGGGCCCAATAAAACCATCCATCTTTACATAGGTCTGATTACGCTACCCGCGTCACGTCACATTACATTGATGCGTTTACATTGATGTCGATTTCGAGGGAAAAGCTTTTTCCAGGTGGTTTATACCACCATAAGCTATGTTGGGCGATATTTGTGGAAAATCCATTCATTTTGGAAGATAATTTTCAGACATGAGACAAAAAATTCGACAAATTTGAAAAATAGTGGAAAGTAATTGCCTACCATTTAAACTTTTCCAGGCTCCATTGTGATGTTTATATGCAATCCAAATTGTTCATAAAGTGGCCCAAATGCTCATAAACTCCTTACCATGAGGATGAATTGAAAGAATAAAAATATTAGCCTGATCCAAAGCTTCTGCAACCCCATGAATGTTTCAACTGTGGGTGTACAATCTCCATTGTTTTCTGTTATGTGGCCCACTTGAGCTTTGGATCTACCTCATTTTTGGGCCCATGTGATAAACTAATTTGACAAAACATGTGAGCGGTATGGATTTCTCACAAACACCATAGTGGGCCCCATAGTATTTACCCGTCCGAATTCCTCCTGCAATTGTCACATGCTGGCTCAACGCAAAAAGCTGCTAGGGGTAATTTCATCCCAACTTAAAAAAAAAAAAAAAGGTGTCAGGTGGCTACATAGGACATTTGTTTAATCCTTCTAATATTCAGGGCATTTGGGAATACCACGGTGCTTATTTGATCAAAATCCGCTCTCTCTCTCTCTCTCTCTCTCTCTCTCTCTCTCTCTCTCTCTCTATCTATCTCTCATTCTATGATGATGGCTCATGTCTTTGTTGGTGCAACTATCACCATCACTCAAAACTGATCATCGATTCAAGCGGAACCCACACACGCAGATTGTATGCACAACCAACACCCACCAATTCTGCCAGAAATCATCTGTGAAAAAATGAAGGAAAATAAATTGGAGAAAAATGCACCAGCACATAATCACAATTTACAAGAGATGCAAGATTTACCTAGTTCACCATGACACGCTATATCCACAGGCAAAATGGCAAATCAAATGAATCCATTATCAAAAGGAGATTAAAGGGTGGCATGAGTTACCTCTTCTTCTAATGCAGGCCCACGACCCACCGTAGGGCCCTACATGTGCTGATTTTTACTATTTATTTATAGATTTGGGTTCTAAATATCAAGAGATACAATTTACTATTTGTGGGAGATATGGGAGAATGCGATAGATGATGTGGGGCTGATTTAAGGATGTGATTGAAGGTTTTGAGGATTATTTCCTAGATTTGCTTTTACTGTTATTGGGCTTTTACCATTTAGGTAGATTAGATTGATTTGAAATCAACTATGATTAATTTGAAATCTTAGTTGGAAGGATCCTTGTTGAGGTTAGGTGGTAAGCATTCCAAAATTTTCTGACTGTGACTTTTTCTTAAGTATTGTAAGAAGAAGTTGATATTAATAAAGTATTTCTCCTTCTTGATGCATGCCCGCAACCCACCTAGGCCCACTGTAGGGCCTGGCAAGAAGTAGGCCCATAGCCCACCGTAGAGCCCAACATGTGCTGATTTTTAGGCTGATTATCTACAGATTTGGGGGCCTAAATAAAAGGTTATAATTTATTATTTTTGGGAGATATAATGGGCCGATTTAAAGATGTGATGATGAGGTAATTGATATGATTGAAGATATGGGCTGGATTTAGAGGTTTAATTTCTTTTCATGCTTGCTTTTCATTAGAATTTTGACATATGAAGAAAGATTAGATTAGTTTGTAATAAATTGTGATTGATTCTCTTAGTTGTATAGATTTCAATTAAGGATTCATTTAGGATCTATAAAAGGGTAGTGGTAGTGTAGGAGTTAGTAATTTGAATAATTTTCTATGTGTGGTTTTTCTTGAAGTTTTTTGTAAGAGAAAATGTTGATATCAATAAAAATTCTCTCCCTCTCTACTCCATTGTTCTTGTGAGTTTTCTTTGTTTAATTTCTTGCAATTTGGGTATCGAGATCTCATTGACTTGATAATTGGGTTCTACTATTTTGGTATCAGAGTGGTTCGTCTTTGGGGATTTTTTGACCCTACGTCATCTCCTAATGGCATCGAAAGAGGTGGCATAGGAAGAGTTCGCGCAAGTAGCTCAATTGATCCGCACACTTGCAGAGCGGGTAGATTAACTCATGTATGTGGTATGCAACCTTGCTAATCAAGTGAGGGAGCTCCGACGTGGAGGGAATCCGGAGACCGAAGTTGGAGCATGTGGACATGTAGGGAAAGGCCCCTACTAAAGTCCTAACCAACAACGGGCAGCCCTAGCTTATGAAGATGCCAATGATCGAATCCTTCGTTTGTTAGAACATGACAAAGAACCCATAATTAAAGCAAAAATTCTAGAAATGACGAAAAGATCCACCGAGTTAAAGGAAAAGTTGGCAACCGAAGTGATTGAAGCATTAACGTTGGACTTACCCTTGAATTCACCAATGGATCAATTGATCGATCCAATGATAGTGACAATCACAATGATAAACATGCAAGTATGTCTCAATACTCAAATTGAAACGCCTTTGCAAAAGAAGACTGTGGCACGAAAAATGAGGAAAATATTTCAGGATCAACGAAGAGTTTTAAAGTTACAACAAACAAGTTGGCACCCACAAAAGCGTAGGTTAAAAAGGCATCATTTACAGTTGATTCCAACAAAAGTTGTGTCGAGCCGGTGCTTAGGGTTACACCATCAACTTCCACCATAGAAAAATATGATTCATCGTAGAGGTATTACAAGTCTAAAGGTTGAGATTGGTTTCCAACTCGATGACGAGTTCCTTCGAAGCTGGGGAGAATTGATGCAAGTCCGCAACCCACCTAGGCCCACTGTAGGGCCGGGCAAGAAGTAGGCCTATAGCCCAACATGTGCTAATTTTTGGGTTGATTATCTACAGATTTGGGGGCCTAAATAAAAGATTATAATATACTATTTTTGGGAGATATGGGGACTGATTTAAAGATGTGGTGAGGATGTAATTGATATGATTGAAGATATGGGCTGGATTTAAATATTTAATTGCTTTCCATGCTTGCTTTCATTAGAATTTTGCCATATGAAGAAAGATTAGATTAATTTGTAATAAATTGTGATTGATTCTCTTGGTTGTAGAGATTTCAATTAAAGATTTCTTTAAGATCTATAAAAGGGTGGTGGTGGTGTAGGAGTTAGTAATTCTGAAAATTTTCTAAGTGTGGTTCTTCTTGAAGTTTTTTTTTTTTTTTTTTTTTTTTTTTTTTTTTTTTTTTTTTTTAAATTTAATTTCTTGCAATTTGAGTATCGAGATCTCATTGACTCGATAACCGGGTTGCACCACTTCTCTACTCAAATATTCTTGTGAGTGTACTCTTGTCCATTTCTTTTTGATACGGGTGTCAAGATCTTTTGGACTTGATACCGTGTTCTAGCATCTTCTCTTAAACAAACCCTATGAAACTCTTATATCGCCATCTTCACCGGCCGGAAGATGGCTTTGGAGATCACTTGGCTATTAGGATTCAACCAAGAAGAAAAACCTTTCTCACGTCACCCTTTTCTCTCTCACACTCTCATGAAACCCCAACATGTTTTTCACCCTTCAACCCAATATAACTCGCCCTTTATAACAATAACGATTAATGAATGAAGTGTTTAAAATACCCTCCAAAGGTGTACACATACACAAACCCCTACTCCATGACAATATTACAAATTATAACACACTGAAAGGACTAAATACACGTGAAATTGATTTTGGTAACATACACCAACATTTCTGTAGTATACTCTGGTTCTCAAATTTGACAAGTTGTGTGCATGATCTAATAATCCTTCCCATTGGTTTCTTTTTTCACGATGTGGATAGAGCATGATCCAAAAGTCTACCAGGTAGAAAGATTCTAGAGACCAATATAAGTACCCTGTATTTCTTGACATGGATCAAAGGTTTAAGATTTTCCAATTAAGGAGAATTTAAAGTAGCCCATCGATGGTTGGGCATAGTGTACCAATGGTTTGGATCACTAGGTCATGGGCCCCACTCGTTAGAACCAAAATCTCTTGTATACTGTGCAAAGATGTGGGATATGTATCATAAAATTTCTCCATGATGATGATGATGATGGTGATGGTGGTGGTGGTGGTGGTGGTGGTGGTGGTGATGATGATATTCCAATGGGGACCTATTACGCAATGCTTGGTCAAGAATTTTGAACAGTAAGCTCCGGTTTTCAGTTTGTACAGTGTGCCCTTGGTTTAGATATCTGAACTGTTGGTATTTTCTGGCCCTACATTGGTGCTATGCAACAACAATCTCCTAGAAGGGGAAGTCCTCGGAATTCAATTGGTAGCAACATATTGATGGTCAATACATAAAATACAACATCGGTCCCTTTTCAACCAAAAAGAAAGACCAAATATTGTATGACCAGGATTACCTTGTTAGATTGTTGGGTATCATCTCTTTGGGCTTTGGTCTAGTGGGCCTGTGTTCTAGGGCTTGGGCCAAGTTTCATATTAGTGTTTTCATACTAATAAAGATGGTGTGGGAGAGCTCCTCTCTAATCCAACCCTTCTCAAAGTAACATGGTATCAGAGCCAAGATTCAACATGCATGGGCATCCACAGTGAGGCCCATTGTATCAGCTGTTTGAACCATAACCATGGGCCTTACCTGTACAAAATGAAAACCTAAGCATATTGTACAAACCCTTAGCCTGAGCATCATATAATACCTCATCCAATTATAGAATGAGGTCGATTATATGATGTTTGACTAGAAGTCCAACAAAGCAATGGTGGAGGTGGAGCCCACCTTTCGGTAATCTAATTTGTTGCTGGTGGGGTCCTCCATGGGACAGGGCATGCTCCAGTACCTCCCATGTCAGATTATAATAGCCATCCAATTGGTGGCTTGCAAATGGAACAATTATGGCTGACAGTTCACTATTAACGGGGGCCCATCAGATGGTTCGATCATCTGATGGGGGGATTTTCTTACTCGTGAGTCATTATGCTTACCACCATATGAATGGTTTGGATCAGCAAAGGGTGAGCTCAAATGTATGGTTTGTTGGGCCAAGCAAATTGCTCAATCAAATAATATATGTGTCCACTTTTAGAATTTAATTTCAGCATGTTCAAGATTTCTGTTTGCCACTTCAGTTGCTTCCTTGATCAAGTTGTCAATATCTTTTGTATCAGAATTTCTTATCAGTGGATGAAGCTGAAAGGACTGATGGAGTTTTGTAATTTAGAAATCATCTCTGATTAATTTGAGTCTTTTATCTGATTCATCCGATCTTACACAGGGGTTATATGGAAAGGGGATAGTCTGATTGATGGTGTGCCCGAAACTTTGGACATGCTCCGTTCAAGGGTTAGTATCGGTTGGAATTATCGGTGTTGATTTATTTATACTGATAGTATGATGTTGAAATGTTAAATTGGCTAATGAATATTTTACATGTATTCTGCTTTAGGTGTAGATTTATATAAAACACATGTATGCATCTGTTTGTATACATGTTTGTGTATTATATATGTCTGGCTGGTCCACCCATCAGGAGGGTAAAAGTGTGCATCTAATGTGGACAGTTGGCCCTGTTTTCTGACGAACCACTTCTGCACATGCATGACCCACCTGATGAATGCATATGCCCAAGTTTTGGAACAGACCATATCGCAAGTAGGGATTGCCTAATGAAAGGCCTTGATGTTGACGCATGTTCCATGTTGGCATGTGTGGCTAATAATTATGGCAAGTTCAGATGTGGGAGTTCCCTTATCAGGGTTCCACACTTCAAGCTTTCAGTTGCAAATGCCATCTCTCGATTAAGGGCCCATTTGGTTTTCCAATTTCAATGGTAAATGGCTGTAAATGGGTAATGATTTTTACTCTTGTAATTGGGTAGTGATATCACTTACATTTGACTGCAATGATGATTTTGCTACATTGTTTGTTTTACCCAGAAATCACTGAAAAAATGTAGTTTTTAACGTGAAAATGTAATGATTACAATTTACTTTACCTACTTCCTTTACAAGTGTATTTGACTCTTGATTTTTGAGCCATAATTCTTGTTTAAACAAACACTTGGAAATGATAATGATGGCTCATTTACTTTGCATTTCATAGGAAATTGGAAAACCAAACAGGCCCTAAGGTACTTAGATGATTCAAAAGTGTGAGTAATAATAACTTTAGATCTATTAATAAATGGAGTGCAAAAAATATCCAAAGCAGGTCAACAGGAATATTATAATTCAGGCATGAAGAAGTGTAATGACAGCATTTTTTTTCAGCTAGTTCCCTAGCCTTCATATTTTTCTATGACAACTACAGTTTCATCATATTCCTTCTGAAAGAACTTAGGACAAACAGATGTTTCACGTACTGTTTGTCTTGTTGGTCATTTTGTTAGAGATTGCCATGAACGTAAACCACTGTGTATTCTCTTCCTTGACTGAGTAGTGAAAGTGAACCTTTGTCAGCTGTCACTCCCATTTACAGTAGCCTGTTGATTTTAAAATATGGATTTTTGGTTCTTATGTGCCAGTTTCTTGTTTTCTTTCAGGGCAAGAGACTAGTATTTGTTACAAACAACTCAACAAAGTCCCGGAAACAATATGGGAAAAAATTTGAGTCGCTAGGTCTTAGCGTGAATGAGGTTAGCTCAATAATTGTTATTTCCAAGAATCATTTATGTTTGTCTTTGCACATGTTTAATTTTGATTGACTTATCTCAGGAGGAAATTTTTGCGTCATCATTTGCTGCAGCTGCCTATTTGAAGTCCATTAATTTCCCAAAAGATAAAAAGGTATGGCATCGCCTCGTTCTCTTGGTAGCTGTCTAATAAAAATTCTTGTTATCTCTTAAAAAAAGGAATGGCATTGTGAATACTTGACACACCAGAAATCCCAAGTTTCAGTTAGTGGTCAGTTGGAATCTATAATGTGTGAATTGGATACTCTGTTATTAGTTTGGTTACATGTTCTCTTTGCTTTCCAAGCATTTGGAATATTATAATTGAGACTGCATTATTGCTTCCTATGGCTACTCTAGCCAATGGTCTCCTATTTAGGGATGTCAACAGGTCAGGTTCGGGATGGATACTGGTATACCTGTACTCATACCTGACTAAGAGGATCAAATTTGGTTTGAATTCTGGTACTTCGTATGTGGTACTGGACCATGTCTGATTGTATTCAGATATCCCATCGGGTTCTGTCGGGTCTAATTTCAAACATGAATTAGGATTCAGAATGGAACTTGCATTCTAATCTGGTCTAACATTCATACCAGAAACATACCTTCTGTAAGGTTTTTAACTAATAATTATAATATAATAAAGGATAAAAGAAAATCATATATTTGGGTACCCAATGTGTTCCCTTTTTCTAATTGAATCTGAGTTGCTGAACCTGAATCAGATCAAATTATTAACCAGGCCCAAAATCTGGATCCAGATCCAATTAAATTGGATCAGATACTTCGGGAATCCAAGGATCCAGTTGACAGCTCCACTCCTATGAAAACCCAATTAACCTATTACATGTGTATACTCATAACCAGGTTGCATGATTAATATGGCATGCAATATGCATTATAAGATGTATGTATGGTTTAAGTATCACTAAGTTTACTCCACGTGTGATGTAATCAACACTCACCAGCTTCCCCCTCAGATAGCCTTGATGAGACATCAATTTTCTTCATTATGGCATTAGTGCAATCTATCCTCATTTTCATTGTAAGAGTTCTTTTGTTTTCATTTGATAGAATTCACAATGCTGAAATCTGCTGTCTACTTTGTGTGGTTTAGTGGCATATCCTGCCAGTTCTCTTCTCCTACACTATGCTATTTGCATTGTGCATTGTTTTCTGAATGATGTTGACCATCTTTAGCAGGCGAGATCAAGTTATACATTATGGATGCTTTAACCGTATCATGCCTTGCTTTCTAATAACACTTGCCTATTCATGTAACTGCCTAGATGGCATCTCTTAACTATATTCATGTCACCCAATGTTGGCCATAAGTTTTTTTTTTGGCAGTTGGACCTCTGTGATAGATTAAGAATATATATTGTTGTTGTTTCTTTGAGATGGATGATAGATATCTATCCCTCTACCTTCGTTTCTAATCACACCAAGAACTTTAATGTGAGTTTACACTTTTGAGATTTCATTTTTACAATGTTTTTCTATTGGAGGAAATAGGCTGTAGAGATCATCTTTCTAACTTTGGGTTACTGATGTGTGCAATTTTCATAATTTCAAGCTTTTCAATCTGTACATCATCAAATGCTGCCTTCTAGCCAATGGAAAAGATAAAAATAAAAAAGGAATTGTGCATTACTACATTTCTTATGGACTGTCATCTGGTTGAATACATTTACCAAAAGTGGATGTCCAACATATAAATTATGAAAAGGGATAATCACCATACTTCTCTGAACTGTTCTTCACTGTAATTCAGGTTTATGTAATTGGTGAGGATGGCATTCTGAAGGAGCTAGAGCTTGCTGGATTTCAGTACCTTGGTGGTCCGGTATGTTTATACTCCATTAGTATAGGCGCACCATGGGCAGTATTGTCAAAATCCTACGATTTACGACTTGAGTCGAATCTTAAGCAAAATGATTTGAATCCCTTTTTATATGAATCTTATGATTTACGATTCAAATTATAGTTGTTCTCTTTTATTTTAAGCTTCACTTGGCTTTCATTTTATGTTTTTAAATTGATGGGGGCTTTAAGAATTGTTTAGAAAAAAAAAAAAAAAACTTTTCAAAAAAAATAAAATAAAATAATACTAATCGTTTAGAAAAGGTAAATTATTTTATTTTATTCTTTATAAGAGATTAAATGATATGTATTCTCTTCAACATTAAATGGTAGAGCTTTTTCTTCATGATTTCTTACTTCTTAGCTGGTCAAAACGCCAAATTGATGTGTGACTTGTAATGTTTATGGATGGTTATGATCATGTTGACTTATATGTATTGTGGAATGATAGTTAGAAATCAAAATATCTTTTTTTTTTTTTTTCCCCAACGTGATTCTACATTCAAGAAGGTAACTAGAACATAAATTATTAAAGGATCCTTTTATGGGTTTTAAGGAAAATATCGTGAAAGACAAAAGAAAAAGAAAAAGAAGGTAATATGAGAATCCTTTAACATTATCATGACATGGTATTACTTGGTGCATATCGATGGCAAAAGGATGATTGTTGAGTTTTAAATTTTTTCTTATTTATTTATATTTTTCAAATTTTTAAGAAAATCATTAAAAATATTATGATTTACGATACAATCTGCGATTTGATTTGATTAAACCCCTATTACTATTTGCAATACGATAATGATTTTGACAACATCGACCATGGGTAAAGGTATAACTATGAATGTGGAAGAATGTCTAGTGAATTGTTCATTTGTATAATATATCAGAAGACATGGAAATTTGGACAATTATTGCTATGCATGCGTTTATTTTTTTTCAGGAAGATGGTGATAAAAAGATAGAGCTGAAACCAGGTTTCCTAATGGAGCATGATGAGAGTGTACGTTTCTATTCTTTTCTTGCTCCTAACATAACACTTTCTGGTTTTCTTTATTTTTCTGGTGCTTAGAATGAAGTAAGAAACAACAGTTCCTTCCCAATTCTTATATTCCCAAATGTTGCTCATCTTTATTTAGGTTGGGGCTGTTGTGGTCGGATTTGATCGTTATTTCAACTACTACAAAATTCAGTAAGTTTTCGATTTTTTCTTCCCAACCTATTGACTCTATTTGACTATTTTTTTAAATGACCAGTTGGCAGTATGCAAAATTCAACTATTTCCACTGAATTCATTCACCTCAACCTTTCTCACAGTTCTGTCAGAGAAATAAAAGGAACATGGTGTGTGTTGTTACGTCCATGCTAGTTCCATGAATAAACTCATCATAAAAATATATATATGCTTCCATGACCAACATTGGGGTCATTAAAGAAATTGAATTTGTTGTAACTTTCATCAATTACTGGTAATACGATTCTATTTATCAGATTTGTTACTTCTAAATGGTCAGTATGCCTGGCAAGAGTAGTTTTCTTCAAGTTTAAAAGAGCATGCAAAGTATAGTTACTCCTGCTACCAGATACAGAAGACTGAATAAGCAGTAGGAATCACCAGATACAGAAGACTGAATAAGCAGTAGGAATCACCAGATACAGAAGACTGAATAAGCAGTAGGAATCACCAGATACAGAAGACTGAATAAGCAGTGGGAATCACCAGATACAGAAGACTGAATGAGCAGTAGGAATCACCAGATACAGAAGAATGAATAAGCAGTATTTATCAATTTGCCTCTATCATTTCTGACTGCACTACCCATACTCGTAGGTCCTGGATTGGCTCTCAAGCTCCGATTTAGGTGGAGCTTTAGGGTATCAAACAATGGTTCTTTTCATCTTAAATTCTCAGTAGTATGTATGCTTCTCTGTCCCTGCTTCAGGGTCTCCTTCAAATAGTAGTTAAAATCTTGGATTTTGATGCCCCAAGCCTCTCTTTTTTTCTTTTTTGAAAAGTGAATTCATCAAACCACAAAAAGAAATACATGCCCAATAAGATCCGCAATGTGCAGCAAGCCTATTGATGTAATCTTCAACTATTGGGTTATATATGTTTTGAACTGAAATTGAGAATTAGACATATTTGACAACAACAGTTGGCCAAAACCACAGATTTTGTTCTTGGGACTATTTTATATGGTGATTTAGTTCACATGCTTTTCGTCATTTTCATGTATAAATCAGTGTCTTCTTGGATTTTGCTGTGGGCATATTTTCACTTTGTAACTTTTATCTCTTATGATTGTTGTATGTTTTCTACTCTTTTGTAATAACCTTTACCTGAATATCCATATTATATCTTTGCTTCAGACCACTCAATAAACCTAGTCTGGGAAGAAATTTGAAATTCTATCACACGCTAAGTCAACTTCTCCCTTTGAAGCCAATAAGCTAGCTTCGAGTATGCACTTATTGTTCCATTTCAGATAGATGGTGAATTACTTCACTGTCACAACAGCTTGCTTCTAGTATGTGTAACTCAATAATTCTGCAGCCTTTCATGATGGTTTTTTTTTTTTTTCTCAACTGTTAGGTATGGCACACTTTGCATACGTGAAAACCCTGGCTGCCTTTTCATTGCAACTAATCGAGATGCTGTCACTCATCTCACAGATGCACAAGAATGGGCAGGTTAACTTCTCCTATCTTTACTGCATTTCCTCCCTTTGTTTTATGATAATTAATACCAGTTTAATATGAGGAGATTAAGCCATTAAGGATAAATATGATTGTTAGTGTGTATGGCCTAAGTTTCAATGGTTGGCACTTTAGCTTGAATTCGTTTTTTCCTTCAAAAAAAAAAAAACTCTGATCATTATTTACATATTTATTTATTTCATACCTTTTGAGTAAAAGGGCTACTCTCTGCATTTCCTCCCTTTGTTTTATGATAATTAATACCAGTTTAATATGAGGAGATTAAGCCATTAAGGATAAATATGATTGTTGGTGTGTATGGCCTAACTTTCAATGGCTGGCTAGTAAAACTTCATTCTGAATGAGTTTTATCAGCATTATGAGTTTGAATTCATTTTCCTTCAAAAAAAAAAAAAAAAACTCTGATCACTATTTACATATTTATTACTTTCATACCTTCTGAGTAAAAGGGCTACTTTCTGTCAATTCTTTCCTATTTATTATCGTACAAGTGAACAGAACTATATTAGAAGGATCTTCTTCAAACCAAAATCAGTCCACACCATGATCACGAAGAAATTAAACCAACGTTTTAAAGACTGGACCTGGGGCTAAACCTGTGAGCTGGGCAGTTGGATTCGAACCGGTTTGACTACCAATTCATATCAGCTTCAGCTGTGATGTCATCACGTGTGATATGTAATTTGTTTTAGAAATAATGTGTCAGCCAAAACAGTTCAACTGCTGGTTTGTACAGGTTTGCAACGATTTGAACAGTTCTCTAATTTCACCAGCTGTTTGACCTAACTGGACTGGTTGCATTGCAAACTCTAGTCCAACCTTGTTCAAAGTTTGAAACCGAGGTCCAGTCCAGTTTTAAAACACTGAGTTTTACCTTTAAGAAGAGGCCACCCAAAAATGTAGACTATGATAAGTCAGACACCATGTTGCATTTTATATCCCTTAGCGATGAATCCGAATTGTTTCAGACGTTTAGAATGTAGAAATTAGGGTTTTGTTATGATAACTCAGACACCATATTCATGCAATAGTAAGATGTTAGCGTAATTATCATGTTCATGAGTATTCATATGCATGTTTAGAACAATAAAGGGATAATTGCAAACGTCTCCCATTTGCTTTATTACAAATGTAAATACCTCTCAGACATTAACATGTTCGTAAGTTTTCACATACATGCTTGATACAATAAAAGGGATAACTGTAAATACCTCACCTCTGCTTTATGACAACCACCCCCCCCCCCCCCCCCCCCCCCCCCCCCCCCCCAAAAGAAAAGAAAAAACACTTCCCCTTTGTTCGAAACATTAGAGGAATCTATATGAAATGACAAAAATACCCTTGTTTGAGGAGTTTGCTTTTTGTGTTTATGAGGCCCACTGTTATGTACCATAAAATTGGGCAAAAGAATAGGCTAATCCAATCATCGGGTGGGGCACGCCATAGAAAACAATGGCCACCCACCCAAAAACTGCCAAATTCATGTGGAGGGGCCAGATAGTGGGATCGACTTAATTTTTGGGGTGTCCCATTTTCATGGTGGAATGACCATGCTGAATGGGTTGAATGACATGCACGCACTACGGTGGGCCCACATGTTTACAACTAGTTAACTTCTGAGATGGGTAAAACAGTCAATTGCTAAAAGATCACAATGTTGTTCCTTCCATGAGGGAATCTGCAATGTATCTTTGAAACAGTGGAAGTATTTGTAATAATCCAAAACAGGAAGGAGGTGTTCACAATTGTCCTAAAATGGAGGGGAGGTGTTTATAATTATCCCAAGAGTAAAAACATCTATGTTACAAAAATAGGTGCACCATATGCAGGAAGCATTTATCTATACAAGTAACTGGGAGTGAATTAATTGTACTTTTTCACTGACAAGTTGCCCCTACCAATTCTTTTTTTTTTTTTTTTTTTTTTTTTTTTTTTTTTTTTTTTTTGCCTCATTAGAATCTTCTAGGCTAATCAACCTTGAAAAACAAGCCACTTATGTTTATGGGTGCAAATGCATTTGGGGGGGGGGCATCTGGCTCAACCCACCACCATCGTCATCTAAGCCTTATCCTAATTAATTGTTCAGATTCATGATGGAAGTTATGGCATAAGTTTGACACCGGCTGCCAACCTAACGGAACCCTTCTTTATTCGGGCTTGGGGTCAACAATGAGAGAACAATACTCCAACAAGTGCAATGTAATAGACTATTATACAGGTTCATTGCAAATTTACAATCATGCATCTAATACATGGGTAGATTAGAATCAATGAGTTACTTGACCCATTTAACAATCGTCAAAATTTTGGACATAGACCCCATCTATTAAATTTTGGTTTAGGTTTGGTCCGGATCCAAGTAAAAAATAAATAAAATTGGAGGACCGAGACCCAACCCATTTATCAGATGGGTCGAGTCTAGGTTGGCTTGACCCACCTTCATCGTCATCTAAGCCTTATCCTAATTAATTGTTCAGATTCATGATGGAAGTTATGGCATAAGTTTGACACCAGCTGCCAACCTAACGGAACCCTTCTTTATTCGGGTTTGGGGTCAACAATGAGAGAACAATACTACAACAAGCGTAATGTAATAGACTATTATATAGGTTGATTGCAAATTTACAATCAGGCATATAATACATGGGTAGATTACAATCAATGAGTTACTTGACCCATTTAACAATTGTCAAAATTTTGGACACAGACCCCATCTATTAAAATTTGGGTTAGGTTTGGTCCGGATCCAAGTAAAAAAATAATTGGAGGACCAAGACCCAACCCATTTATCAGATGGGTCGAGTCTAGGTTGGGTGAAAAATTACAATTGAGCATCGCACAAATGATGTTCTAAACCATCCAATTGATGATGGCTATCAATTTTGATGTAAAGAATAAAATGTTCGTCCAAATTCAACATGTAAAAATTAGATGGTTAGGTGAGTCCAATTTGTATGATTTTTGGTGTAAAGCCCATGATTTGCACACAATTTACACAGTCTATATTTTCTCAAGTAGTGGATAGGTAACCACGTTTTAGAAAGGGAAAAAAGGTAGTGAATCATCATTGTAGTCTAGCCCAAAAGGGGGGAAAAGACCTCATATGCTTAACTAATTTTCTTTTGGTTTGGGCTAGGTCTGGATTGGATCCACTTTAGTATTTACCCAAATTGGACCCAGTGTTTGAAATATTGGTATCACGTTATGTATTGCATCCTTGGGATACAGATACGTATCGGTTATCGCACGGGGTATATCATCTGTATCGAGTAATTTATCGCACTTTTTGGGAAACATGGGGAAACATTGGGAAAATGTTGAATTTTTCAATGAAACTTCATTGAAATTTTCAATGAAAATGGTTAAAAAGGACCTTAATACACACTTTTAAATCATAACATTTCAAAAAAGAAGTGCACATAATAGGTTTCCTTTCTATAGGGTCTTAAGCTATGTGTTGTCTGACTGAATTAATGCAACTATATTCAAATAGAATGCATAATATTTAGAGTGTATGTGATGATCATTTCATCAAACACTCCTAAACACTCTTGAACTAATGCAACTATATTCAAATTGATATTTTAATAAATTTTAATTAAAATAAATTTTATTTTCCAAAAATTGACAAGGACTTAACAAATCAGTAGACCAACCCTTATACATGCTTGATTTCATGTTTGGAGTGCAACATTGCAAGCAATTTGGGAGAAATTGGGGTAATTTTGAATTTTACCTAATTTTTCCCAAATCAAACCACCTACACTTAAATTTTAAAATTAGAGCGTACGTAATGATCATTTCATCAAATACTCTTAAATATTTCGAAATTAGTCTCAATTGATAGCTGGTTACAGGAAAATTTTGAAAAAAACATGGAGAACATGAAGAACCAATGGATATCAAAATCAAAGCTCCAACTCCATGATTTTTCATGTAAAACATGAAGAACCAATGGATTTATAACCATTTGATATTGATTTAACATAACTTTAAAAAAAAAAAAAACAAAACAAAAAAGATCGGAAATTGAAAATGCTCACTGGATCAATCATGTGGGATATATTGGCACTACCTGTGCATTTCGTATCGCACAGGTGGGATACAAGATATATCGTGGTATACATCAGCCGATATCGTCACCCATTAAAAAAAGGGTTTGGGTTGGGTCGGGTTGATTCCTAGAGAACCTAGACTCGTCCCATTTAGTACTACAGGTTGAACTTTTGGACCTAAACCCACTCCATGGGTCTAAATTTTGGATCGACTCACTAATTGTCGGGGAGGGTCCAATGACCCGTTAGGTTGACCCGACCCATTTGCACCCCTTCTTTTGTTTCCCTTTGTCATTTTTTGAAGACCACACAAATACCGAAAGGGCCTATATGTCCACATAAGCTACTGTAGAAATTGATCTCAAGAACCCAACCAGAGGCTTCATCATCCTCATCATCTAGAAATTGATCTTCTGCTCCCTCTCATTGGTGTTGAGCTCCAATTTCTAATCAATTACAAACTCAAAACTGCATGAAATTCCCTTTCAAAATGACCAGATGAATAATAAAATTCTTTTACGAGGCCTCACCTCATAGGAAGCCCACGGAGACTTGACCTGGGGTCAGTGGTCACACCCAGTGTTCGAAATATCGGTATCGCACAATGTATCGCACCCTTGGGATACAGATACATATCGGTTATCGCACGGGATATATCGTTTGTATCGCATAGTTTATCTCACTTTTTGGGAAACATGGGGAAACATTAGGGAAAATGGTTGAATTCTTTAATGAAACTTTGGGGATTGTTAAAAAGGCCCTTAATTCACACTTTTAAATCATAATATCTCAAAAAAAAGATGCACATAATAAATTTCATTTGTATAGGGAAGTTATGCGATGTTTAACTGAACTAACGCAACTATTTTTTAACTTAAATGCATGATATTTATAAATATATCATAGTCATGTATGAAATCCTCACCTTCCATACGTTTTTTGAGTTCATTTTAGAACATAAGGCCAAAAATGAACCGTATACAATTCTCAAGTGGGCCAAAAACATGATAATTGAACGTCCATAGTTGAAATACTCGTGGGGCCACAGAAGTTTTGAATCATGCTAATATTTATGTTTTTAGTTCATCCCAGTAGGAATGATGTTATTAACGGTATGGATGGCATATAAACTTCACTGTCAGACCCAGGGAAGTTTCAACAGTAGGAATTTCCCTAACTACCTTTTCCTTTAGTATGGATCCCTTGAGTCTTGGATCCTGTTCGATTTTGGCCTAATATCCTAATATTAGCTCACAAAACGGATGGACGGAATGGATTCCTGACAAACATCACAGCGGCCCCACCTAAGTTCACAGCGCAGGAACTTCCTATAAAAGGCTTTCGCAGGAAATCCGCGTCCGAACGGGAACGGATTGGCTACTCCCCCTGACACCATGAAATCCGCGTCCGAACGGGAACGGGAATGAATGGTCGGTGCTCTGTGGGCCCCACCATGATGTACGCGTTCGTACAACTCGGAGCTCGAGGAGTGTCAGTGCTCGTCTTCGCACGACACGTGCCAAGCAGGGACGCGGATTGCGTACTACCCCCTCCAGCCTAGCTCCGAACGGGCAGTTCTGTAGATGTCCCTACAGAAGTGACGTGGCCAAGTTCTGTGGGACCAGCCATGATATATTTGTTGTATCCGCACCGTTCATTCATTTGAAGATATCAATTTAGGGCACTAGCCAAAGAATGAGTCAAATCCAAGGCTTAAATGGACCCCACCATAGAACACAGTGGAGAGAGTGACGCCCACCATTAAAATTTTGTAAGGCCTTAAAACAGTGGATCTGGCTCATTCTTTGTCTCATGCCTTAAAATGATACACCCAAATATATGTACGGTGTAGATACAACACATACATCATGGTGGGCCCCACAGAACTTGGAGCGTCACTTCAGTAGCCGTCTGGCTACGCTCCCGTCATTTTAAGGCATGAGACGGATTGGCTACTCCCCCTGACACTGGCCTCATAGCTTTGTGGGCCCCACCATAATGTATTTGTTTCATCCATTCCGTTCTTCCATTTCTACGGATCATTTTAGGTATTGATACAATAAATTTAAGGGATATAAGTCTAAGGTGGACCACCCCAAAGGAAAACAATAATGATTAGATATGCACCATTAAAATCCTCCTAAGGCCCACTGTACTGTTTATTTGACATCCAATCTATTGATTGGGTCCTAAAGACCCAGATGAAGTGAAAAAATAAATATCAGGTTGTTCCAAAGCTTTTATGGCTCCCACAACATTTTTAATGGTCAACGTTCATTCAAAACTGTTTCCTGTAATGTGGTCCACTTGAGTTGTGAATATGGTTCAATTTAGGGTTCAACACCTAAAATGATCAATAAAAATGGATGGACGGATTGGATAAACCGTATACATTCAAGGTGGACCCAAATGAGTTTACTCAGTACAATAAAAGCGTACTAAGTAACTAGTATGCAATCCTTTTTCCATCCGCCGAAGCAGATGGCGCACTGTGTACTAAGGTAAACTCTGTGGGGCCCACTGTCATTCATGCATTTTATCAAATCCGTCCATCCATTTTATCATATAATTTTAGGTCTTTTGAAAAAAAATTAATCATATATCCAAGCTCAAGTGGACCACACCACCTGAAATAGTTTGAATTGAAGTCTACCGTTGAAAAGTTCTTGGCCGCCCACAGAAGTTTCGGATCAAGATGATATTTGTTTTTTTCCATTCATCCATGTCTCTGTGATATTATGAACAGTTTGGATGACAAATAAACATCATTGGGGCCTTATAAATATTTCAACGGTGGAAATCAATACTTACACTGTTTCCTTTGGTATGGTCTACTGAGATTTTGATATACTTTATTTTTGGGCTCAACCCCTAGAATGATCTGGAAAAACTGATGGACGGCGTGGATGAACCATCTACCAAATCCAAGGCCCTACAGAGTTTACTCGATACGATAAGAGCGTACTGTGTAACTCAGTACGCAACCCGATTTCACCGCTCGCCCCCCTTTTCAGTTTCCCTCGAGATTTTAGGGTTCGTTCCCTCAAATCTCTCCATCCACACAGGCCGATCCTCTCCAGCCCCTCAAATCTCGTTCCGGAAGGTCGTTCCGGCCTGATTCCTCGCCGGAATCTCCGAGAAAGAGGGAAGATGAAGAAAATGGGAAGAAAATCGCACTTACCTGTCGAATGGCCCACCTCCGATCACCGCTATAGCCAGGTACTCTCCGATTTCTTTCTTTTTTTTGTAATTCAATTTTTTTTTTTTTTGATTCTCCATTGCTCGATCCAATTTTTATGGTGTGTGTGGGTAGTTAGCTACCGTGGGACCCGTGAATCCCCTGCAATCCACCCATGATTGTCTGTGCGTTGATGTCCGACAATAATGGAGAGGAAATGGCGCTATATCGGTCGATATATCGCGCGATATCGATGATAATATCGGCCGATATCTGGATTTGGGATTTTTTTTGTATCGTCCAGACGTTATCGGGACTATATCGTCTCGCCGTGGTGCGATACTGATAATATCGGCCGATAGTATCGATATTTGAAACACTGGTCACACCTAGGAAGAGTATGCGTCATAACTAGTTGTGCTATCCAATTGGAGGCAACTAATAAATTCTTTATTGTTTCTACCATGATACTATTGTTTCTTTCAGGTCATGGTTCACCTGTCACTATCAAAGGATTTCAATCCAAGTTTTAATATGGAAAACTCAAAATCATATATCAGGCGTGTGAGGAAGTAGAGTTTTTGTTCAGACTAGCTAGAAAATAAAGATATTGACTCTGGTGGAAGCCTTAGTGTTAACAAAGGCCTCAAGGTTCTTGCTTCGCCTCAATGTGGAGGTGATCGGAAGAACATCCATTGGGACGTTGTGACTAGGACTGAAGCATGGAATAGTTCTATAATGATATTCATAATATTGCCTCTGGATTAAGCATTCATTAAATAATATAAGCACGGGAACCAATTTTGTTACATAGAAATGCTAGAGTTTGAGTTTTAAAGTTAAGCCTTGGTATTGAGCATCCTTAGGCCTTTTTGGTTGTCTTCTCTTCGCTCGCTTTTCCTGATAAATCTTCATTCATTCATCATCATCATCATCATCATCATCTAACTTCTCAAAAAAAAATAAAAAATAAAAAATAAAATAAAATAAAATCATCATCTAAACCTTATCCCAATTAAATCCTGTTTCGTTATTCCACTCTTTCAAGGGCCAGACCTTCAATTAGACCATAGGTCATCAAATCTTTTTTAACTACCTCTATCCATGTGCTTTTAGGCCTTGCCCCTACCATTTTAGAGCCTTCAACTTGTAGCAAGTCACTCCTAATCAACGCGATTCCTGATCTTTGTTGCACATGGCCGAAACCATCTAACTCATTCTCCTGCTCGTTAGATGAGCTGATAGAGAGTGTAGTGTGTGTGAGTGATCCAGGGTTTAAACCCTGGTAGTGTCACCTTTCAAAAATAAAAATAAAAAATCTTATTACCTATTGGTACCACTCCTAGGTTCCCTCGAATGTATTCATTTCTAATTCTATCCTTCCCCGTATTGCCTCTCATCCATCTAAACATCTTCATTTCAATTAAACTCATCCTATGAGCATGTTGTTCTTTAACTACCCAACATTTTGTCCCATAAAGCATGGTTGGTCCTATAGCTATCCTATAAATTTCTCTTTCATTTAGAGTGGTACACGATGATGACATAAAACTCCAAAGGCACATCTCCATTTCTTCCACCTATCTTGAATTCTATTAGCAACATCCTTCCCAATCTCTCCTCTCTCGTGAATTATCGACCATAGCCATAGGTATCGAAAGGGGTCATTTTGGGGAACTTCTTGGTCCACGATCTTAACTAATTCCTCGTTTTCCACTCCTATTATTACTAAAATTGCATTCCATATACTCTGTTTTAGTTCGACTAATTTTAATCCTTTAGATTTTAAAGCACCGCTTCATAAACTTAGCTTTGTGTTTACACCTTCCCTTGCTTTGTCTATCAAAACTATGTTATTTGTAAACAACATACACCATGGGATCTCTTCCTGCAAATGCCTCATTAAACTCGTCTATAACAAATGTGAAAATGTATGGGCTCAATGCTGATTCCTGGTGTAAGCCTTCAGTAATTGGAAACTCACCTGTCTCTCCACTGGTGACCCTCACATTTGTCATAGCTCCCTCATACATATCCTTAATTATGTCAATACATCCTCTTGAGACTCCTTTTCTTTCCCAACACCCACGAGATTAACTCTCTAGGGACCCTATTGTATACCTTCTCTAATTCAACAAATACCACGTGGAGATCCTTCCTCCTCTCCCTATATTTCTCCATCAATTGTCTAAGGAGGAAAATGGATTTAGTTGTGCACCTCCCAAGCGTGAGACCAAACTGATTTTCTGATACATAGTTTTATGCCTTAGTCTTTTGCTCAATCTCCCTCTCCCAATGTTTCATAGCATGGATCAAAAGTCTAATTCCACGATAGGTAGTCCAGTTTTGTATTTCTCCTTTATTTTAAATAGGTATTGTTATAGGAAGATCCGAGCCCCTTATAATCCCGAGGACCGACATCTTTTTAATCCGGTCAAATACACAAGTATCCGAAATAATGAACGCTACTGAAAGGGAAGATTCATGGCGGTGCTCCCACTCTGAAACTAGCGATCGGCTTGGATTGATCTGAGACCGAAACAAATAGTAAAGCCCTCAGACCGAATACTCCAGGCCGATCCTCTACTGATTGACCAGATATAAACAACATAACCACTCGCATCAGTTGCGGAAAAACTCAACTCGACAGGACGGGTCGGCCGCTTGATTCGGAGCTCGGAAGGAAGACCTCCAGAATGTTTAACAGATAAATGAAGCTAAGTCACACTCCATCCAGACCAAAGCTTGACTCGGACTCATGACAGAATACGCGTCTAACAAATCAGCGTTAGGGCCTCGGAAAGAGAACATCACGTCAGGCGCGAACGGATTTCTAGATGACGACCCTAGGCCGGACAAGGCAAGCTTTCACCAAAGAAGGGCGGCCGAGCCGGGGCCTCGTCCTCGTCCTCATCTTCATCTGAAGAAGGCCATCCGAGCCCAAGGCTCGTCCTTGTCCTCATCTTCATCTGAAGAAGGCCATCTGAGCCGAGGGCTCGTCCTCGTCCTCATCTTCATCTTCGTCCGAAGAAAGATTTCCCGAGCCGAGGCCGGGGATGAATGTGGATGCTTTATACGCTAAAATAAGAAGTTGCCTTAAGCAGACGTGACCGATAATCCCGCTCACGGATACATTACACGATCCCTGGATTGCGTGCAATATGTCCACGATCCGAAAATCCCATTGATCAAGCAAATCAGGCCGAGATTAATGGACCCAGATTGTCTGATGGTCAGGTATAAATACAGGGGAAACCCCATTGCTACAGGTACGCAACATCTGACATTCTCCCTCAATTCTTCAACATAGACCCAGATTCCTTTGACCTGACTTAGGCATCGAAGGGTCCCCCGGCCTAGCCCGGGTCTTCTTTGCTCACTGTTTGTGCAGGGTTAGGGTTCCTTGGAGGTTGACCATGCCGAGTGGAGAGTGATCTAGATTTTGTCATCAACAGGTACCATGGTACTTTTCCGCCATTCATCTGGCATTTTCTTCCATCTTACAATCTTTTTGAATAACGTTGTCAACCAAAATAACCTAATATCTCCCACACTTCCAAATCTCTATTAGAAGGTTTCAGTGACTTTAAATGCATCTTAACAGTTACTCTAATTCATTCATTGTAAATTTGTAAGCACTCATGAACATGAAATATAGCACCTAAATGTTTGGAGTTTTGCTAGTTGGCCTGTGGCAGGATTCTCAGGCACAAGTATAATCCCATAGCCATTCCAGATAGGTTTGCCCCCAATATGATAACTGTGTCATGTGAAAATAATTTGTGGAGTGTTATTTTTACATAGTTTTATTTATCAATCTATCAATTCCTACATTTTTTCAAGTGGTGAACAACACATATTAGTTTGCACCATGGTGTGATTGTTGAGATGGCATTTTGCCTTTACCCTCCTCTCACTTCATTTTTCACTTAGTTATACTGTGACTTCATTCTTCACTTAGTTGATCTATTGGACTTTGTAATCTTTGGATCTCTCTCTACACCAATGAAACTGTTGTCTGTTTTCTAGTTTTCTTAAATATTTTTGAAGGAAATACATAATTTGGTACTTGTGGACTTGTATACTCGATTTCAGGGGGTGGTTCAATGGTTGGTGCGATTTTTGGGTCAACTAAACGGGAACCTCTTGTTGTGGGGAAGCCTTCAACTTTTATGATGGACTACTTATCAAATAAGTATGATTCAAAAACTGATTCTTTCTTATTATCTGTTCTTATCATGTTCTTAACATCTCATCATTTTACTTTGTCTGGAACTGAAATTAATGACGAATCTAAATTCTGAAAGTAAACGATTTTTTTAATCATGTCTAGTTGAGTCTGGAACTGAAATTAATGATGATTCTAAATTCTGAAAATAAACGATTTTTTTATATATAAATCATTCTAGTTGTCAGTTCGCCCATGCTCCAAGTATCATCTCCAAACATCAATTTAATTAAAAGGAAAACATGGTCCAGGTGATTATCAATTGGGCCAGTTGAACTTGGAATTTGAAAGTGGGATTCACTTGTTGTGGCTTTGAACATTGATTAATCAGCAAGCTCGTTGGGTGATGTGTTTTACTTGGGTTGTCCTAGGTGCAGATGACATCAAGTGGTCTAGTCAAATCTATACTGTTAAAATCTTGCAGTTCGTACATACACAGCACAGTCCTTTCTTTCAGAGATATAGTTGGGTGGACATTCAAGACTGCTGTTGTTGTTTCAAACTGAGGAGATTGGTATAGGGATTAAACTTAGGTCCCTAAGTTTAAATGTTCTTGGGAAAAATGGCTCTGCTCAAATCGAATGTGAGATAAGAAGAAGAAGAAACTTGGGTGGGAACCCATCTAAAATGGTTCTCATTTCCTGGAGAACCTTTCTTTCCTCATGAAATCCATTATGTTGAAGAGTGGAAGCTTGAAGAAGAAGAACAAGAAGAAGAAACTTGGATCCCACCCATCTAATACGTTTCTCATATCCTGCAAAACCTTTCTTTCCTCATGGAATCCATTATGCCGAAAAGCATAATCTTGAAGAAGAAGAAGAAGAAACTTGGGTGGGAATAATGCAGGGGCATTTTCACACTGGGCTTGAGTGGGGTAGCCTGTGGAATGCGGGGACACACTTGGGGTGGGCAGCCCGTGTGAGGCAGGTGGCTCGTGAGAGACGGGCCCCACCCGTGTGAGGTGGGTGGCTCGTGTGAGGCGGTACCCATGTGATTTGGGGCCCACGAGGGGGGTTCGGCTGAGGTCCTAACCCATGAGATGTGGGGCCTGGGCTATGAGATAAAGGGATTGATTCGCCATGTTCTAACAGTTCAAGCTTTTAGAGCAAGTGGTTAATTCAGGGAACCCATCTAATATGGTTCTCACGGAATCCATTATGCCAAAAAGCAGAAACTTACAATCTGGAGGTGAAGTAGAAGAGGAACCTTTCTCATGGAATCCATTATGAGCAGAATCCAAATAGGCCCTTAGTCACCAAAAGCATTAAGAGATTGGAAGCAACAAATCAAGTGGAAATAAGAGACAGAGCAACAAATCAGCAAATAAGCTATTTCAAAGCAGTGCTGACATGCATTGAGATTGCTACTTCTTCAACTTGATTAGTTAAGGTGAAAAATCGGAAACTTGGGATCCCATCTAATATGGTTTTCATTTTCTGAAGAACCTTTCTTTCCTCATGGAATCCATTGTGCCGGGAAAAAAAATGAAGTAATCGTGGTGTGTGGGGACATCCAAATAGTGATGCACAGACATGTGATGGCCTAACCCTAGATGCATGTATGATCAGGATGAAGAGATTCAAATAAATAAATTAATCAACTAACTGTTTTCAATCAAAGGAATTAGGCAAATCTCAACACATAGATGAGATCATTCCGTCAGGATCATGCCCCTTAGCATAAAATCACGTAAACATTAAAAATGGAGGACCTAGGGATATGATGATATCCCAAATCTAGCATACGTCAACCCACAGTCAAGTTTGCATCTGATTCTCCTGACTAACAATCCATCTTTTCCGTTCAAACCAAAAGGGTATATCCAGAGAGGAACGAAAGGGATGAAGAAGAGAGGTGGGTTCGAGATGAGGAGTACGAATTCTAGGGCATCAAAGAAAAAGACGATTGATACTTACCTTTTCCTGCACCTCGAAGATCTAGAAAGAAGGAAACTTGAAACCAAGGTGAAATCCTCAAAACACCCATGGGCCAATCCTGAAACCCTAATCTCTTGATAAAAGAGGAAGAAAACATGCGAATTTCTATTCATTCAATAATACTAAAATAGGGTTTCTCACAATGTATATATAAGCCATGGAAAAAGTAAAAGTGCACTAAAGCCCCTGAAAACAAGGAAAATAACAAAAAAGACGAAAAAAGTAAAAAGTGCACTAAAACCTCTGAAAAAAAAAAAAAAAAAAAAAAACACCCGCACAACAGGGTGTGAAATCTGCCCCATGGGCCTACGCTTAGGGTATAGTCATGCTGCTCCTGCACTCATAGTGCGTTAGAAAATGGGTTCAATGGACCCGACGTCTATCCACATCAATTCCTCCGCTTTGGTACTTTGTCGGCGACGCCTCCTCCTCTAGTACACTCTAAAGGGTGCACCGCTGATGTCTGCATCAATTCTCCTCGAGTAGGAAGAATTCGCCACTGGCGAAAGTGAACTCCTGTATCTCTCGAGCAAATCGGGGTCGATGCGCTGTAGCTCTTTCTCTGTTATCCAAGAGTTATCTGTAACGGGCCTATTCTTCCATTGGACTAGGAATTTTTGAAAACACCCGGAGCGAGTGGAAACCGCCTTGGAGTCCAAAATTTCCTCTATCTCGTCTCTTCTTGGTGCAGGTGGAAGAGAATGTAAGATAGGTACAGGAAAGTTAGGTTGTGGCCAAGGTCCATATATAGGGGGGGTTTGAGAAGAAACAGGGGAACCAGTAGATAGAGGTAATGGCTCGTGATAGGGAAATAGATCTTCCACATTGAATGTGGAACTGATGCCCATGATAGCGGGGATATCAACAACATAAGCATTAAACCCCAACCTTTTTAAAATTTTATGTGGGCCTATGCTACGGGCATGAAGCTTCTTCACGAATCCAGATGGAAACCGATCAGACCTAATACGAATCATGATGTCATCTCCAGGTTAAAATTCCATAAATCTCCTGTGAGTGTCAGCAGAAAGTTTATAATGTTCATTACTTAAATTAATCTTCCTCCTGATCTCACTATGCAATGCATGTATATGCTAGATGAAGGACTCTCTTAACTCCAAAGGATGCTGTGGGGTAGCCATAGGGATCAAATCTATGGGGGCTTGGGGTCTAAGACCTAAAACAATTTCAAACGGGCTCATTCTTGTGGACCTATTCACTGAAGAGTTATACGCAAACTCTGTTGTGGGAAGAACAGTGTCTCAGGTCCTGTGGTGGTCTCCAACCAGACATCTCAATAAATTCCGTAGGCTACGGTTCACTACCTCTGTTTGACCATCCGACTGGGGATGATATACTGAAGAAAACTAGAGCCTCGTACCCAAAAGATGCTAAAGAGTCTTCCGAAAATAACTAATGAACCTAGTACCTCTGTCAAACACGATGGATTTAGGTACTCCATGAAGTTGCACAACCTCCTGAAAGAATAACTTAGCATCGTGGGAGGCATCTGAGGTCTTATTACAGGGTAGGAAATGGGTCATCTTAGAAAATCGATCAACAACCACGAGTATGGAGTCGTTTTTACGAATAGTCTTGGGAGGCCCAAGCACGAAGTCCATACTAACATCTTGTCATGAGGCATGTGGAACTGGCAAATGAGTATATAAATCTGTATTTTGCTTCCTCTGCTTCGCTAGTTGACATGTTCGACACTGCCCTACAATCTTAGCCACATCTCGCTGGAGATTAGGCCAATAAAAACGATCAGACACAAGGGCAATTGTTTTATCTCGACCAAAGTGACTTGCCATCCCTCCAGCATGCAGCTCCCAAACTAGAAAATCACAAAGGGATGTGCGTGGGATACAGAGCTTGTCCCCTCTAAAAAGATATCCATCTGTAAGGACGAACTCCGCACTCCTCGAGGGCGGGTCACTAGACAATGACACATAAATAATCCCAAAATCAGGACAGTTTGAGTACTCACCCTTGAGTTGCTCAAAGCTTGTAACTTCAATACTCATGGACCGCGGCGTCATGATACGACGACTAGGCGCGTCAGCAACCTGATTCTCTTTTCTGGCCTTGTGCTTAAGCACAAACGTGTACTCTTAAAGAAACTGTGCCCACTTGGCATGCCTAGGGCTCAACTTCTTTTGAGAGCTCAAATATTTCAAGGCCTCATGATCAAGAACAGGACGAATTCTTGCGGTAATAAATAATGCCACCAATGGCGCAATGATTGCACAACTGCATAGAATTCCTTGTCATAAGTGGAGTAGCGTTGTTTAGTCTCGTTCAGCTTCCCACTGAAGAAGGCCACAGGATGTCCCTCTTGGCTTAACACTCCACCTATGACAATTCCTGATATGTCACATGCTACCTCAAAGACTTTGGTAAAGTCAAGTAGACTCATGACTGATGCTTTCGTCTTCTTCTTAATTTTTGAGAAAGCCCGTGCTGCGACTTTAGTCCATCAAAACTCCCATTTTCATATGCAATCTGTGATGGGAGCCATAATCGAGCTAAATCCACGGATGAACCACCGATAGAACATAGCTAGATCGTGAAAGCATCGCACGTCGTGTATGGTACGTGGCTTGGGCCAATTAACAATGGCCTTGACTTTCTCTGGGTCTGCAGACATTCTCTGACAATACGACGAACCCCGGGAAGATAACTCAGGAGGTCAAGAAGGAACACTTCTTGAGGTTCGCATAGAACTTTTCTGCACACAGGGCGTTGCAGACCTGCCTCAAGTGCTCGATGTGCAGGCTAGGGGACGTACTATAGATGAGGATGAGGATATCATCGAAGTACACAACTAAAAACTTGCCCATAAAGGACCTCAACACCTGGGTCATCACCCTCATAAACGTACTTGGGGCATTGATTAACCCGAAGGGCATAACCAGCCACTCGTACAGCTCGTCCTTTGTCTTGAAGGCAGTCTTCCATTCATCTCCCAAGCGTACACGAATTTGGTGATAACCACTCTTGAAGTCCATTTTCGAAAAGATAGTAGAGGTGGCCATCATGTCAAGCATGTCATCAAGCCTCGGGATGGGAAACCGATTCTTGACAATGATCTTGTTTATGGCTCTACTATCAACACACATGCGCCACGTGTCGTCTTTCTTGGGCATAAGAAGCGCGGACACCGCGCATGGACTCAAACTCTTACAAATGATTCCCTTTTTAAGCAATTCATCCACCCGCCTCTTCAACTCGGCATGCTCTGTGGGGTTCATTCTGCAGTGAGGGAGGTTTGGTAGGGTCGCCCCTCGGACGAGATCTATTGCATGTTGAATGTCTCGCATCGGTGGAAGCTCATCTGGAAGGTCCTAAGGGAAGACATCTCAAAACTCCTCTAGGACCGGACGAGCCTCCTAGGGTATCCCCATATCAGCCTCAGGTGTACTCTCCCTAGCTAATAGGCCGTACATCATAGTCCCTGCCTTGGTCACTCTCTCAAACTCCTTAGCATCTATGATGTGGAGAGACATCGATTGAGGCGCCCTTTGACTCTTAGGACCGCCTGGGGACGCAACATCTTTCACTCCTGTGGACAATTTGGGAGGGAGCAGGCTCAAGACAAGCTTCTTTCCTTCATGCTTAAACACACAATTATTCGTACGCCTAAATATTGTGACATCTTTGTCATAGAGCCATGGCCTTCCCAAGATGATATGACCAACATCCATCGTAACTACATCACACCACTTGTCCTTGTATGGTCCAAAGTCAATCGGAACAAGGCATCGTTGGGTTACAAGGAGGGATGTCGCATCCACCCAAGAAACTTTGTATAGGCTGGGGTGAGGGACTGACTTCAACCCTAGACGACTCAAAAGTAACTGGGGAAACTACATTCTCACAACTCTCACTGTCTATGATCACTTTGCGGCTCTTTTCTCCGCACTTGGCGTAAGTGTGGAAAATGGTGGTTCTGCACCAATCTTCACTTTCCTTTATCTGGTTCAAGGCGCACCGCACCATTGCAAGTGGGATAGTCTCCGCAGTATCATCCTCGGCATCACTAGCCGGTGGCATCACTAGCCGGTTCAAGGGAGGGGATAATGATCTCCTCATCATCCTGGTCACCATCAATTTTATCTGCCACTTCTTCTTCTGTGGGGTGTTTGGAAATAGAGGCAATGCATGCGCCCACCCTTATTTGAACACTCGGCAGCAATGTGACCCATGCCACCACAGCGGTAGCATTACCTTGGCATCGCGGGCCTAGTACTTGGTCCAACCATGTTGTTACTTCGATTTCTGTTGACTGGCTGGGTACTGGGTTGAGCTCTGGGTTGATTTTTGACCTAGGGTCTCGCTCCCTGCAGAGCTACTCTAGGCATAGTAGGTCAAAAATCAATCCCTCTCACATTGCACTGGCGCAAACAATGCTCCACTTCCCGCACCACTTGGTAAGCATGTTCCAAATTAGTGACCATGTGAAGCATGAACTCCCGCTGAAGCTCAGGCCTGAGGCCCATACGAAAAAGGGAGAGAACCACAACAGGGTCCTCATCCACATCGCACCTCATCATATATTCATCGAACTTGGTGATGTATTCCGTCACCGTCATGGATCCTTAGCACAAAATGTGTCATTGATCCGACAACCTTTGCCTATAAGAAAGGGGAACATACTTCTCTCACAACAACTCTTTCATCTTAATCTAAAAGAGAACTGACTCCTCTCAAGATCACTCGCGGCGACGCTCCACATTTCCCCAATATAGTTTTGCTTGGCACACAATTTCATCTTGGTGAACCCAGTGTTCGAGTTGTTGGTATAGCTACAAGTTTCGCTGGCCAGAGATAAAGATATAATATCGTTATCGCCGATAGCCAGAAATGCGGGGAAAAAGAGGGAAACATGGGGAAAACGATGGAATTTTTCAGTGAAACTTCAAGACATGCCTAAATGCACATTTTTACATATTTAGGAATAAAAAATTGCAAAAAGAATTCATTACATAATAAGTTTTTATTTAATGGGACCCAAAAAGCATGCAATGCCATAAAAAATCACTTTAATAGCAACCAAAATGAGTTTGTATATTACAAATGCAGCTGGCATACGGTAATTAAGACATGTAAAAGTAAATGAACTCAAAGATGCCAAATCAAGGATGGATTGGATTATCCAATCAATGTGGTTTTTGCATGATAGAGATGTACATGTGGCAAAATCTAACATAATCTAAACTGTGTTTTCGCTTCATCAAGATCTGTGTGACCTGATCAAGAGGTTGGATGGCAAAAAAAAAAAACATTACAATGGCCCAATGAAGTTTTTAATGGTGGGCATTTAATCACTATTGTTTCCCTTAGTGTGGTCCACCTGAGATGCAGATCTGTCTCATTTTGGACTCATGCCTTAAAATTACCTATCAAAATAAATGGACAACATTGATAAAATATTTATCATTATGATGGCCCCACAGAACATGGACCCATCAATCCACGGATCCAAACAAGTCACACGTGCGTATCATATAAATCAGTACGCTTATCGTACTAAGTCAACTGTGTGGGGCCCATAAGTTTTGAAGCAAGCTAATATTTATGTTTTCCCTTCATCTGGGTCTATTAGACCTTATGAACAAATTGGATGGAAAATAAACATTATGATGGGCCCTAGGAAAGCTTCAACGGTGGATATCATTCCCACCACAACTTCCTGTGGTGTGGACCACTTGAGCCTCATATCTGGCTACATTTTGGGCTCATTCCCTAGAATAACATATCAAAATGGATGGACAGTGTAGATAAAACAAATATATCATGGTGGGCCTTATAGAGCCCTGACAGGACAATCCATCTCTAGGCTCCAGATCTACGCCAACGCCGATTTTCCCATAAGCAAAGTTATCGTGAGAACTTTTTGAGAACTCATCCTATGTGATGTGAGTCCAAAATCTGAACGGTCTAAGTGATGTAGCACTCTATGAAACCTCTATAGTTCAACTTTTGCTTTCATCTAAGACTTCAGTGGGCCGTTATAAAAGAAAACATTTTTCTCCTTTGATTTGCATCTTTCTTTGCTATGGCCCACCAGAGTTTTAGATCAGGGTAAAATTTGGTCCCTGGGAGTTTCATGGGACGCCGCATCACATGAACCGTTCAGATTGGAGGCCCATTACACGTGTGAAAAGATGCCTATGTGCCTCGTGTAGCCATGCCCGATAAAAAAGGACGTGGATTATCTATGACAGGTTGAGTAGCGAGACTCGCTATTGAAGTGACGTCACCAAGTTATGTGGGTCCTATTGTTGAAGTGATAAAGTCCCTTGATATACATTGATACACCACACTCTGACAGCTTAAGCTTTTGGAGTAAATGGTTGTTTGACATGGTATCAAAGTGGAAGATCCTATGTTCGAATCTCGAGAGCAGCAAATATGCCTCGCTAATATATTATTCTCCCACGGGGGGTCAGGAAAAATCAGGTCCGGCCCAGGGACCAGGAAATTAAGCCCGGCCTATTTATGGTGTGAGCGTCCCTCCACCCTTGTCAGTATGTTCCCGTGTGGAGTTCCCACCCCGCACGTGCGAGGGGGTGTTGAAGTGATAAAGTCCCTTGATTTACATTGATACACCACACTCTGACAGCTTAAGCTTTTGGAGTAAATGGTTGTTTGACACCTATCATGATGTATGTGTTGTATCCACACCGTCCATCCATTTGGAGAGAACATTTTAGGGCATGATCCAAAGAATTAGGCGGATCCAAAACTATAATGGACCCCACCACAGAAAATAGTGGAGTGAGTTACACCCACCGTTGAAACCTTCCTAAGGTCCACCGTGATGTTTATTTGAGATCCAATCTGTTCATAAGTTAACACAAACATTAAATAAGGTAAAACACAAATATCAGCTTCATTGAAAACTTTTGTGCCCATTAGAAATTTTTAATGGTGGGCGTCACTCTCTCCACTTTTTTCTTTGGTGGGGTCCACTCGAGCTTTGGATCTGAATCATTCTTTGGCTCATGACCTAAAATGGTCTCTCAAAATGGATGGACGGTGTGGATACAAAACATACATCATGGTGGGACCCACAGAACTTGGTGACGTCACTTTAGTAGCGAGTCTGGCTACTCAACCCATCAGTAGCGCATCCGCGCCCGATAAAAAAGGGCTCCGAACCCTTTTTTTTAATCCAAGAGACCCTAAAACCCCTGAAATCTTCCCCAAATCTCCGGATTTCTTTGGATTTTTTTTTTTCACATTTCCTTCCTAAATCAATTCCGTTTTCAAGTAACAATCTAATAGAAGAAAGAAAAAAAGGGAATCGAGATTTTCTTTACAGTAACCTACGAATGGTGAGCTTCTATTCAAATGGCCCACCAAATGCAGCTTCTAATCGGGGCAATCTATTCTACAGGTGCGGAAATCCACCCTATTGAAAGTTTCTCTCTCTCTCTCTCTCTCTCTCTCTCTCTCTCTCTCTCTCTCTCTCTCTCTCTCTCTCTCTCTCTCTCTTTCCGATTTTTTCGGAATATTTCTTCCAACGTGTTTCGTATCATTGGACTGCGACGATATTACGAACACTGCTGACAACTGGACTTTTCGCAAAAAAAACTGATAAAATCGGCGATATTAGGAAGAGAAACGAAAATAGGGAGTTTCGGTGTCGCAACTCTAGCGATACCGAAATTATCGGCGATAATTTAAACAGTGGGTGAACCCGACCTGCTGTGGGTCTGGTAGACCGTGCCATTCAAAGAAGTGGTCCATGTCTGCTAACTAGTGAGAAAAAACTTTGGGGTCCAATCTCCCATCAAAGCTGGGGGCGTCAACCTTAATGCCCTTCATGACCCTAGCAACAAGGTCTTCGTGCTCATGATATCTCTGGGGCTACTGATGACGCACCTCACCATGGCCCTCTCATTGGGCGGGAAGAATAGGATCACGATTGTGTGTGGGTGGTAATGGATATACCCCATTGTGTCCGCGTGGGCCGGGCCTGCGCCCAAACCATCCCTAGGCGGATCAAGGCCCACAACTTGGGACTGATCGACAACCTTGGTGTCGGGGGTCGCTTGGGCACCACCTACAATGGCTGTTGGAATACCAGCCTCTAGACGTGTAACTCTCTCATCTAGACACATGAACCGACCATCCTGATCTGCAAACTGTTGCGCGATATCATCTCTTAAGGTTCAAAACTGTTGATCCATTCTCTTAGTTAGGCCCTTCATGGCCTTGACAAATTGATCAGAGTCCATGGTGTAATGGAGACCAAATCCATGACCAGTGCGCGTGGGCATACACCAAGAATAACAAGTGAATGGTCCTAGATCTATGTGCGAGAAGGGGTAAAAACAATGATACCAATGTAATACAACTACCCTATATGGCCTAGATCTATATGAGGACTTAATAAAACCTAGGAAAAAGGGCTAACTAAACTCAACAAAATATGTCCCTTTTGCAAAGTCGGTACACGGGTAGCTCACTGGGGGTGCATGGGGTTGCGCACCTCTGCTCGAGGCTCAGAACGGAGCGCCCGAAAGCTCTACGAATTTTTTTGATTTGGGCAAAGTGGTTTTTTAGAAATTTTTCATAAAAAGAGGGATTGTTGATAAACTACCTACGCTAAAATCTAGGCATTGATACCAAAACTAATGCAGGGACATGTGATGACCTAACCCTAAATGCATGTATGATCAGGATGAAGAGATTCAAATAAATTAATTAATCAACTAACTGTTTTCAATCAAAGGAATTATGCAAATCTCAACACATAGATAAGATCATTCCGCTAGGATCATGCCCCTTAGCATAAAATCATGTAAACAGTAAAAAAGGATGACTTGGGGATATGAGGATATCCCAGATCTAGCATAAGTCAACCCACAGTCAAGTTTGGATCTAATTCTCCTGACTAACCGTCCCTCTTTTCCGTTCAAACTAAAAGGGTATAACTAGAGAGGAACGAAATGGATGAAGAAGAGAGGTGGGTTCGAGATGAGAGGGAGTACAAATTCTAGGGCATCAAAGAAAAAGACGATTGATACTTATCTTTTCTTGCACCTCGAAGATCTAGAAAGAAAGAAACCTGAAACTGGGGTGGAATCCTCAACACCCGAGGGTCAATCCTGAAACCCTAATCTCTTGATAAAAGAGGAAGAAAATATGCAAATTTCTATTCATTCAATAATAATAAAATAGGGTTTCTTACAATGTATAAGCCATGGAAAATGTAAAAGTTCACTAAAGCCCCTGAAAATAAGGAAAATAACAAAAAAGACGAAAAAAAGTAAAAAGTACACTAAAGCCCCTGGAAACAAGGAAAAGAACAAAAAAAAAAAAATGCCTAAAGCTAAAAACACCCGCACGACAGGGTATGAAACCCGCCCCATAGGCCTGCGGTTAGGGGGCAGTCATGTTGCTCCTACACTCATAGCACGTTAGAAAATGGGTCCGATGGACCCAACATCCATCCACATCAACTCCTCCACTCTGGTACTCTGTCAGCGACGCCTCCTCCTATGGTACACTCTAAAGGGTGCACCACTGATGTTTGCATCAAACAAGCCCTTGGGCACCAAAAGCATGTGGAAATGAGGGATTGGGAGCAACAATAATTATAAGATTCCAAAACAATGCTGGCACTCTAACCAGAAGATTTCTGCATGTATTTGTTAGACAGGCCACATTCCTTGTATAGAAGATTGTGTATTTATCATCTTACCTTGTATAGTCATTGTAAAACTCCATATATTCAACCCTTTAGGGCTGTCTCAAATACAGAAAAAGGAAAAGGAGAATCGTTCTTCTCAAAGCATTCATTGTTTTTGGTTTGTTTACATGGTATCAAAGCGATACCGATCCTAATCTGGCATCTCTTCATCACCGACCCCACCATCTGTCAGATCCGGCCCTCCCCTGTTCAGATCCGGCCCTCTGGTTTACTTAACAATGACTCGTCCTGATATTGCCTACGCGGTCCAAGTTGTCAGCCAATTTGTTTCTGCTCCTCGAACTCTTCATATGACTGCAGTATTGCGCATCTTACGGTATCTATGTGGAACTCTGGATCAATCTCTGTTCTTCTCCTCCACGGCCCCTCTGGACCTTCGTTCTTATTCAGATGCTGACTGGGCCGGTTGTACTCTCACATGCAGATCTACCACTGGCTACTGTGTTTTTCTCGGCACTTCTCTCATCTCTTGGAAGTGTAAGAAGCAAGCTACTGTTTCCAAATCAAGCACGGAAGCCGAGTATAGAGCAATGTCTGCAGCTTGTAGTGAGATTATCTGGTTACGTGGACTTCTTTTTGACTTGGGCGTTCATCTACATGATCCTACTCCACTCCATGTAGATAATCTGAGTGTCATTCAGATTGCCTCAAATCCGGTTTTTCATGAACAGACAAAGCACATTGAAGTTGACTGTTACTTCATCCGCGAGAAGTTTCAGTCTCGGATCATTTCGCTACTACATGTCGCATCCCATGATCAGATTGCTGATATTCTCACGAAGTCTCTCACTTCTGCACAACACTCATTTCTCGTTAGCAAACTATTACTTGTTGATGACAAGCATTAGTTTGAGGGGGGATGTTAGACAGGCCACATTCCTTGTATAGAAGATTGTGTATTTATCATCTTACCTTGTATAGTCATTGTAAAACTCTATATATTCAACCCTTTAGGGCTGTCTCAGGAAAAGGAGAATCGTTCTTCTCAAAGCATTCATTGTTTTTGGTTTGTTGAACTTGATAGTTGGGTAGACTATGTAAGCCTTCTTTTTAGTTCATACATACTTATCATCATTGCCTTAACTCAACCAATGTCAGTCAGCTACATGATTCCTGTTCCACCATTCCACTCTATCAAGGACCATATCCTCTTTAGTACATTGATACTAATTAACATAATTCTAGGGGTGTACAAATGGGCTTAGGCATGCAAGCACCGAGCACAAGGCTTTGCTAGAGTTTGTCTCACAAGCTAAAGACACGAACAAGATAAGCTATTAAGTTGCATCTTGTTGATTTTGCTTGATGTTTATTGATTGGTCAAAATCCACGTCTGATGTAAAGGCTTATAAGTACAGGCCAAGGATTGTTGGTCTGGCTTGACTTGTTTGAAGCCGTACATAGTTTTATAATTTACTTTTTAAGCATTGTCAATGCTACAAAAATTTCTAAATTGTACATATTTGTGATATTTAAATAGATCATGTTGCTTTCTTTACTCCAAATAAGGACTTGCTTCACCTCTTGCGTTTCATGGCCCAGTTATAAACATCATGATGTTATAGATAAATTTGTGCCACCTCTATCAAGGAATTCATTTTCCCTTAATGCAAAGATCTTTAAAAAAAAAAAAAAAAAGTATGAAGGTGGTCTTTGTTGGTCTCTGAATTTTGGAATGACTCAGTTGAAGCTACTTTATTCATCTAAATTTGGAAATGGTTGAGAATATAGGTTAGACTTATTAATGCATCCCTTGTGCAGATGGTATTCCTTTCACTTCAAGATGACCAAAATTTTGGTCTTTTATATGTTTTCAGTAGATGGATTACCATTGTGCTTTCACTTGACATGGTTAATTTGAACATGGTTGTGACTGGGCCCTTTAAATTTGGACATGAGATAATTTTTCTTTTCTAGCGGTTGAGGAACAAAATGTTGGCAGTTGACAAAAAACATGTTCATGGGATGTGTAGCTGAAATGAGAATGTTGAGATGGATGAGAGGCAAGACAAGGATAGAATTAGAAATGAATGCATTTGGGGGAGCTTAAGAGTAGCACCAATAGGTAAAATGAGGGAAAGTAGACTTGGATGGTTTGGTCATGTGCAATGGAGACCAAGACTGTGCCAGTTAGGAGTGAGTTGGTACTAGTGTTTACTGTATTGATAATATCAGCCGATATTATCTGTATCACAAGGCAGCGATATGATACCCCCATGTGGTTGCCGTTTTTCCTGATATTGGTGATTGTATCACAGGATATTGCAATTTATCGCCAATATCGCAATACATATTAATATATCGGCACAACCCCTTCATAAATGTTCTAGGCACTGATGACGATACCATCGATTCATTTCGATACTGTGTGATACTGATGGCCCATTCCCAAAAAATTTGATGAAGCCAAAAAGTTATCCTTTTTTATATTTTCTTCCACTTCTAATCTCATCCAGATTTTGCGGAAATTGAGACCCATTTTCTGAATAAATCGGTAAAAAAACTAAAAATCGAAGGAACACCCTGATCCGTAGCTCAAGTGGTAGCCTGAGTGAAAGATACCTCGTTTCAACACTTGATGTCTTGGTATCAATCCCTAGTGGGGGTGGCTAACAGTGAAGTGTGAACTGACAGTGGGTGTACTAACAAGCTAACCAAAAAAAAAAAAAAAACTAAAACCCAAAGAAAAAAAAAAAAAAAACACTACATACTTGTAAAAACTCTTGCCTCTCTCTCTCTCTCTCTCTCTCTCATTTTAAATGAATGAGCCTAAAAAGGCTCTGCTATTGTCATCATTAGAAAGGAATTGTTTGATACTCAGGCAGCTTGTGATGCTTGATACACTGGCATTCAGAAATTGTATACGTGGCATATATATTAACTCATAATAAACCGGGGTCTCAATGCACGCCTCAGTCATAGACACACTGCATTTCAACACTCAGATCATCGGTTCGAGTGCCGATGTGGGGTGTGTGTGTGTGTATAAAAATGAAGCAAAAAACTCATAATAAACCGATTAAGTTGTGGAACCCACTGTCACTGAGTCACTGTCCCAAAATAAGATTGTTTGACCAATCCAAAACCTGTGATTCATGGACACTTTCTCGTTGATACAAAACCATTGGATATTTTCATTGTTAACCGTCCAATATATGTCCACCATTGGATTGTCAGATGATGAAATAAGCGTACATCTAAACTACAAAAGATTAATTTGGACAGGTTAATACCTGTATGCCACTTTTGGAATTTTTAAGTAATTTCTAAATGGCCATGTATTGTCCATCACATTCTGATAGAGTATCAAAGTTTTTCTCATGAGTTATATGATATGCACTCTCAAATTGCACACGTGGCATATATTAACTCAAATAAAACTGACTAGATTGTGCAGCCCACTGTTGCCAAATCACAACCCAAAGATAAGATTGGTTGAATAATCCTAACCTCTAATTCATGCATACTTGCTTGTGGAAATAAGACCATTGGATATATTTCACTTTTACCCGTCCAATAAATGTCTCTAATCTGTTAATCAGAAAATAAAAAACGCTTAACTTTTGGTTAATGATACATCCACATTGGCTACTATAGTTTGGATGGTTTCATTTGACTACTTGAATGCCACATCTGCAATTTCTATGTGCCTGCATATTATCCATCACACTCTGCTAGAGTATCAAAGTTTTTCTGTTTTCTCATTTAGAATAAACTGCCATGTTAGTTTAGCATTGTATAAAAATGGCGGTAACTCTTTGATCGTATGTGTTGCATAGTTGTACGGCATTTTGGATCATCCAGATTGTTGGCCCACTTATCTAATTGTCAGATAAATAAATAAGCATAATTTTTTGTTCACCATACATCTAAATTGGGACCTGTAATTTGGATGGTTTAATCTGAATTAGTTATAGGATATTTGAATGAGATGAACTTATTTTCGATATAACCGCATCACTTTTGTGTTCTGTCAAATGGCGTACAGCTTATGACCCTATGCAAAGGAAATATATTATTCATTCTTGTTTCTTGTAATATTATGAGTTCTAAGTGTGTAATGATGTCTTTTTTAGAATCCCCTGATGTTTCATTGAAAAATTCAACCAATTTCCTAATTTTTCCGAAAAACAATCATAGATTATGCGATACATATTTCGCATGCGATAATTGATATGTTTCCGTATCCCAAGGGTGCAATACATCTGTCGATGCCAATAAGGAAAACATTGTTTGGTACAAGTTGAATGCTCAAAAAGGGCAAGGGGAAGGCCCAAAAGGATATGGATGAAGATAGTAAGAAAAGACTTGATGACCTATGTTCTGAGTTAGTGGAATGGCATAACAGGATTCATGTAGCTGACCCCGATTAGTTGGGATAAGGCTCAGATGATGATGATGGTGATGATGATTTTTCTTTTGTAGTGGAGGTTACACATGTTGGGTACTAATTTGCTTGCTCAGCGGGCTTGTCTAGCACTTCATGCTCTGGACATCAGCTACTGGGAAATTCCCTTTGTTGATAATGTGTCAATTGTGCTAAGGTGTCATGCGGGGCATGAGTCTATTAGCATGTAAGTCATGTTTAGTATCATGTATCAATGGATCCCTGTTACATTGTGGAGCAACTTCTCGACATGATCATTCATGTATCAGGGTGCTCATGCTTAGCGGTTTGCTTGGTGACTGACCTTCCAAGCCTCTATTTCTTTCGGGATGTGGATGCAATAGTTCAGCTGGGTGTCAATACCGGGCAGGTCCGTGTTGGCATATGAGTGGTTTCGATGTGAGCCTCTTGCATGGCCGATTCCAAGAGCCTGGGTAAAAGAGGATTTTGATGTCTGGTGGGCAGTGTATCATAATAGAACATTTAGCCAGTCTCACATTTAAAAGCAAACCCAAAATGATGGAAGAGAGGCTAAGATGACGATGATGACAGTGATGATATATTAACAATATAAGTTGGATAGGTGCCTGGGTAATGTTCTCTAATATCAGTTTCTTGTTTATCACTGCTAACAGATTCGGCATCCTCAAGTCTCAAATATGCATGGTGGGAGACAGATTGGATACTGACATTTTATTCGGCCAAAATGGTGGCTGCAAGACCCTCCTTGTACTTTCAGGTAATTGAAGTATTAACCCACCCATCTCTCTTTCATCTCCTGACATTCATGAGAAAGGTACTCAAGGGGGTTTTTCTTCTTTGTAGGTGTCACTAGTCTCTCCATGCTTCAAAGTCCCAACAACTCCATACAACCAGATTTCTACACCAACAAGATTTCAGATTTCCTTTCCCTCAAAGCTGCTACTGTTTGAGCATTTCAAGCATTTTGCATTCTTGTTACGCCTAGGCTTATTTATATTATTTATAACAGCCATTCTCCTATTGTTTCAGCATGAAATGTATATACGGAGGCTGTGGAGATTCTCAACTTTGTTTTTAATGTAAATGAGAATGATACGTTCCTACGCTTTAAGCAGTGCCCATTTGCTATTATGATAGTCCTATAATTATAAATGCCTTTGGAAACATGCAATGTAGTACAGATGTATGCCATGTGACAAGTTTCATACCATCTCTTACCGAAGATTTGCAATCGATAGTCCTTCCGTTTTTCTTTTTTCTTTTTTTCCTTTTTCTTTTTAAAGATAAATTTCATTAACTTTAATTGGAAAAGAAAAAAATAATCAAAGTTTATAATCTGTGATATTTGCTAGCCCAACATGCACCCCTCTCCACAAACAGCTTTATAGACAGTACACATCAGTTTGTGCGACTTCTGAGTGGGGTATAAGTGGCCCTCACTATGAAGATGAATGTACACAAATCAGGGCAACCCACTCATCAGGTGGGACACAAGCATGTGTTGCCATTTTTTCATAAGTGTCCATTCTTTCGTACAGGGTGACCCGCCTAATGAGTGAACCATCCCATTTTTCAGTGTACACAGCATGGCCCACCTTATAGACTGCTCAGATTTTCTATGGACTTATCAGTTTGGAAGGTGTGCTCTGTGTAAAGGTGCATGTGCTGCTAGCAAATATGATTATTTGTATGTGAGGTTTGCTGGGAGCACCAACCTTTTAGAACCCACTCTGCTATAAATGTAAAAAAGCCTGCTGACTAAAAATCCTCACCATCCACATATAGGCGTTGAAATATGGACTGGTATTTTATAGCTCAACATTATGGACTGTTAAGGATCTCCAATCAGTGAGATTTCTCTCATTTGTCCCATCTACGTGGAACCCTTTAGATGAACAGCCAGGATTGCAGTGGTCTCCCTCCATAGTATTTCTCTTAGATATTCCAAAATGTAATCCCAGTTGCAATTCACTCCTAAAAGTTGACAGTTTATCAGCCTCGTAATCTTGCTTCACAGTGTTTGTCTATCCCCATCAACACCAAAGAAAGCAGATGGTGAATTTTCTGGAAAAATAAAATAAAAAATACTTTGTTAGAAAAGCATCAATGAGGCTCTGCAAGCCATTCTCTCTCTCTCTCTCTCTCTCTCTCTCTCTCTCTCTCTCTCTCTCTCTCTCTCTCTCTCTCTCTCTCTCTCTCTCTCTCTCTCTCTCTCTCTCTCTCTCTCTCTCTACTTCTCTTCCAGCCATCTGATCGTAAAGTGTCCCCCTCGAGCCAAAATGTCAATCTTTGAAGTCAAACTGATATGAAATATTTTTTTATCTTGGGTACCAAACAGGTAGAAAATTCAATGACAGAAACAACAGCTTTAAACAACCGCAAAACATCAGGTCATCTAAATTCATTGAAGTATGGTGAAACATCAGTCATCTAAATTCATTGAAGTGTGGTGAAACCGACTCATATTTAAGATTTGCATTAATAAGAAATACTTTGATACTCTAGCAGAGTCTGATGGATAATATCCAGCTTCAAACTACCGCAAACCATCAGCTATTACACACGTTGCCACATATGGCAACATGACAAACGTGTGAAATATCCAATCCATCCATCAGTTGGACTTCTCCATGTAGATCTTACTGCTCAAAGATAAAGGTGGTACATTCAGTAGCTGTGCCATGATATTAGAAATAAGTTGATGGGTTGGAACGGCCCACCCGACTTCATTGGTAGATATCTTCTATCCTAGAAATATGTCATTCTTATGGCCTGGATCGTTCCACCTGACTTCATTTGCAGATATCTTGAATGTAGACTATTTAAAAGCGATTTAAATGGTTGTCGGTAGGGTTTTATTTTTTAGAAAGGTCGTGAAAATTACTGTTGGATCTACTGCAAGACAGTAAACATAACAAAGATCCAGGCCATTCATCAGGTAGGATGGACTGTTAACATACCATGGTTGAAAAATAATAATGTATGTCTGCTGATCAGGTGGGTCAAACTTGCACGAGAAATATGGGCGGTTAAAAAAGAAGTCAGTCCAATTCAACATACACGTGGCTCATTTGTTGAGTTAAATTTTGTTCTGTGTCATGTTCATAGTGCAGATTACCTAATGGATGGCCCAGATCTCCTTAGATGCGGTGTGGAATCGGGCCAGAATGCAAGGTGCCATGCGAGCGTGGATTAAAAGAAAATCCTTTCAGAAATGACAGACAGACAGGAACCACGGACGTGTATTACGTAGTGAATCCAACATCCCGTAGCTACTTGGTGTAAGGATTATGTGTTTTATCCACGCCGTCCATCCGTTTTTACAGATCATTTCACGGCTTGAGATCAAAATTTAAGAATATCCAAAGCTTAGAGGAAACAGCGGGGAGTGAACAACTACAGTTGAAAACTTCTTTGGGGCCACAAGTTTTGGATGAAACTGATATCTGTGTTTTCCCTCCATACAACAGGTCTTTGTTATGGCAAATAAATATCACTATAACCGTGGGCGGTATGAAAGTTTCAATGGACTACGTCATTATCCCCACTCTATCCTGTGGTCTAGTCGACTTTAATTTTGAATATACTTCAATTTTGAAACGTATGGACGGCGTGGATCGGTAGGACCCACAGGTTGGTGTTGGGTTCGCCACGCAATCCGCGTCCGACGAGGGGTTGGATTGTTATGATCTTCCCATCTGCTCTGCCATTTTGACCGGCTCCACCTTGCCATCTCCTTTCCGTTGAAAGCGGCACTGATTTCGGCACATCCAGGCAAGGTACCCACGCCTAGTGGTACGGTACGTTTTTCCCGGACGCGGTTTGTCTAGTGACGCTGCCACTAGCCAGTTGGCTAGTGATCGGTGCTCTGTGGGCCCCAATATAATTTATGTTTTTATTTATTTATCAACATCGTTCATCCATTTTTCTGGATCATTTTAGGGCTTAAATGTCCACCATTAAGAACCTCTCAGGGCCCACTGTAATGTTTATTTGATGTCTAAGCTGTTGATTTGATAACAGAGATATAGATGAAGGGAAAAAACAAATATAAGCTTGATCCAAAACTTTTGAGGTTTGATGTGATGTGATCCACTTGAGATTTAGATCTACTTCATTTTTAAGCTCGTAACATGAAATGACATAGAAAATGAATGGACAGCGTGATGAAATAAATACTCGGCTACTGGCAGGATCACTGGCCCCCCTACTTTATCCATTCCGATCATCCATTTTACCAGATAATTTTAGGTCCTAATTTCAAAGATTAATCATATCCAAAGCTCAAATGGTCCACACCATAGGAAATAGTGTTAAATAATCGTGTACAATTGAAAATATCTCTGAGGGCCATAGAAGCTTTGGATCAAACCGTGTTTTCCCTTCATCCATGTCCGTGTGATCTTATGAAGAGGTTGAGTGACAAATAAAGATTACTGTGGCCATAGGAAGGTTTTGACAATAGAAATCATTATTCCAGCTGTTTGTTGTGGTGTGGTCAATTTGAGCTTTGGATGTACTTTAATTTTGACTTCATTTACTAAAATGAGCTAGAAAAAGATATGGACGACGTGGATACACTACATACATTCACGGTTGCCCAAAAAAGTTTACTCACTGTGATTAAAAGGGTACCGAGTAACTCAGTAGGCTCTTACCGTATTGAGTAAACTCTATTGGGCCCACCGTGAATGTATTTGGTCTATCCACACCGTCCATCCATTTTTCTATCTTATTTTAGGGGGTTGAGACAAAATTTTAAGCATACCCAAAGATCAAGTGGACCATACACAGGAAACAGTTGGAATAATGATTTTCACCGTAGAAACCTTTATAGGACCCACGGTGATGTTTATTTCTCATCCAACCTGTTCATAAGATCACACAAACATGGATGAAGGGAAAACACAAATACAAGCTTGATCCAAAACTTCTGTGGCCCCTAAGAAATTTTGAATGGTAGATGTTCACTTCACATTGTTTCCTGTGGTGTGGTCCAACTGAGGTTTGGATATACTTCATTTTTGGGCTAAATCCCTAAAATTATCCTGTAAAATGGATGGACAGAGTGGATAAAATACATAAATCATAGTGAACCCCACAGAGTTTACTCAGTACCCAATCCGCTTCCCTTGTGTACATATACATGAAAACGATACGCTCTACCCTGAAGATAACTTAGATAAAGGGCGCGGATTAGGTGGGGCAGTGGCATTTTATGGCCGCAAATTGGGTAGTAACCCCATCCCCATTGGACCTGGCTAGAGAGGACGGTCCTGTCAGGTATTTGTGGGGCCCACAGTGATGTATATGTTTTATCTACCCCGTCCATTAATTCTGACGGATCATTTTAAGGCATGAGCCCAAAAAGAAAGCAGATTCAAGGCTCAATTGGACCACACCACAGGAAACGGTAGGGAATAAATTCTTGTCACTGGGTCCTTACTCTTACTCCGGTGGTAGACTCTTAGGAGTTTCAACACCTGGTTGAGGGTTCGAGTACCCATAGGTGGTGAAATCCCAACATGGCGTGAGTGTGTGGTGGTGTGTGCATGTGTGAAAAAAATAATAATAATAATAATTCTTGTCGTTGAAAACTTTCTGGGCGTACACCATGATGTTTATTTGCTTATTTGCCATCCTAATAGACCGGTGTGAACAGAAAATATAAATATCAGCTTGATCCACGACACCCTCTCCCACCCAAAGAAGTTTCTAACGATAAGTTTTCAATCCCCACTAGTTCATGTGGTGTGGTTCACTTGAGCCGTCAATCTACCTCGTTTCTTAGCCCATAACCTAAAATGATCTGTCGAAATGGATGGATGGCATGAATAAAACATATACATCACAATGGCCCCACAGTGCCCCTTATAAGTCCCCAGGTCTCTAGCTATGTATTGGTAGCGTAGTACCCAATCAGTGCAAGCTGAATGGCAAGTAAACATTACACGTGGCAGTCACTAGCGTTTAATAGTGGGGTTCAATCACTCCTATTTTAACAGATTAGCTGTTAGCTTAACTGTGTGGGCCCAGCTTGATGTATTTTTTGTATATCATATTATTTATCTATTTTTCCTTCCCATTTTAATGGTAGTTTGGCATCACAAATTTGGATGTTTGGCACGATAAAATAACAAAGGGATTTCAAATTCAGAGAATTTCAAATCCACTCAAAGAAGGGGGTTTGAAATCGAAGATAGAAGCTTGGATTACATCTAAAATCCTTCCCACAGGTGCATGAGTAACATGCTTTTCACTAGGCTACTACTATATATGATATCTAAAAACAATTAGATTATCAACTACATCACTATAATTACTTTAATGGGATAATATGGATAGTCGAAACATTATTGATGTAAATCAACATTAAAAATCATTGGCTAGTCACTCGGATGTGATCGAAACATTGTCGATGTAAATCAATAGTTAAAAATCATTGGCTAGTCACTCGGATGTGATCTTTTGCTTGCGGCTCATCCGTGACTTGGAATTTCATCATTTTTGTTGATGCAGAAATTTGGACAACCTTCCCTGGACCTTCAAGTACATGCACAATGAATGGACAAAGGAGACCCTGGCTATCGCAGGGGACCCTCCGATGCCTAAGTCAATTAAGGAATCTGAGTATGGTCGTAAATGAGTTTTAGACTTGAGATTGTGCGTACCTTTCACAATTAGGGATGCTTCAATTTATATGTGAGGAGTGGGCGGTGTCATAGATTGCGATCTTCCCGTTTAGTAGGAGCGTATTATAAAAGGATTCGAATCCCGGACATGTCGCGGATATCATCGGAGATCTTCGGCTGAGATCTCAAACTAATCTTTTTAAGACTATTCTAGTAGTCGGAATTAGAAGTAATATGCGATCGAAGGCTGAGGCTGAGCAGAAGATTTAAGGTGGGCCGAGCAGCCGTCCCGAGGAATAGTGTACCGACCTGGCCTTCCTCCCGAGCCGTGGCTACTCTTTCCCTTAACATTAGGCAGATTGCCATCTTGTCGAGCTGAGGTCATGTCCGAGGCTGAGCAAGACGTGTTCCTTCCTTTGGTCTTTCTCTGTCTTGTTCTTTGGTGTTAGGGTTCTTCCGCAAGCCTCGCGAGCAAGGCGTGATTGCGGGATCTTGCCTTGAGAGGTGTACCATTCTAGTGGGGCTCTGCACTATCCAGAGGCGAGTGTTACTTTGACCGTTCAGAGTTGTCTTGGTCCTCAGTGGCACTGGTCGGCTACGGGACTCATCACGAGCATCCGAGCCAACCTTGCATTTATGTCCAACTCATTTAAACCCATAACAGAAGCCCACTACTTTCAAGCTAACCGAGGTGAGCTCAGGAAGTAAGTCGGTGTGATGAGGTCGGACATGAAGAAGGTTGAGTCGGTTCATCATTAATTTGGAGATAGGCTGCTGGCACAGAGATCGAGGGGGATATGCAATCATGGTATGACGCATTTGACCGGTCATGTGCTGGCAGAGCGCCTTTTCGCTCTCCCGCTTATGAGGTGTGAACACGTGGTGATGCCTAGGGAGCCGCATCATTGGGCGAGTAGGGGACTTCCGTGTGTCCGCGTGCGCGTGCGCTTGCTGAGGAGGTTCTTCAGCTACGACATTTAATGTGGGCAATCATTGCATGTGATCGTGCTTCCTATAAAAAGGGAGAAGGCTCCGGCATTCAAACTCATTTGTTGTTGCCGCCCTCTCACGCTCCCAGTCTTGGCGATTTCCAGTAAGTCGGAAATCATCTTCTCCGGTGCTTTTAGCTTCTTCTCTCCCTCCGTTTTCTTTTTTCTCAACTTGGAATGTCCGATATTTCATATCAAGGGCCCGAGATCAATGCATTTCGAGGAGACTCGGACCTGGAGAGTGTAGATTCTAGCTTAAAGGCTTCATCCGATCCTCTGTCTCCGGTACCTTTGGGCCACAGTCGGCCAATGGAGCGTGTTTCCCCCGAGAGAGAGGCTGCTCAGGCCTCGGATGAGCAGTAAATCGATGTCGCCGGTCCTGCTAGGTCGATATTGAGAGAGGCCGATCTGGCTCGAATCAGGTCTGAGTTCCAGATCCCAGACTCAGTGTAACACCCCAAACTTTTCAATACCTGAGTATTGAAAGTTCTTGAGTGTTACCATAAAATTTAACTTAGTATGTACATGTGTATGATACCAATCTAGCTATCATAACCTTACATCTATTCTCCAACATGAATCTGATGATTGGGAATAATCTTCACCCATAAATCAAGCCACCCGATCGTCAATTTTGAGACGGGACCATTATTTGGTTTGATATATGTATATTCCATTAGTTAATTGGGTGAATAACTCTTTATTCATAATAATTTAGATATAAGTTCTTTTGTAAAAATTGCTTTAAAACGTGCCTATAACCATATAAAACCATTAGATTTCCCAAAACTCTTAGATCATCAATAATTACGAAAATGCCATTAACCTAGACCATTAAATTCCAGATCACATGGTTCTCATGATCCGTTTGAGGTGAAATTTCATACCATTCTTGTGTATCATAAATTAACCATACATGAAAAATTTCAGCTATTATATCATTGTGAAAGTATCCCAATTGACAAATCGGCCCCTTAAACATTGATTTTAGTGTCCATTGACTGAGAAAAGCTCATAGGTAGTCGTAGTAGGATACTTTCATTCATATGAACGACTTGAATTACCCATCGTATGGACATGTGTGAAATAGGAAGACCCCACTTTGGTAGCCTTTTCCTTGGCGGGAAGTTATCCTTATAAGGCTTACCAACTCTATAGAAATCTGGATCTTCCGATCTAACTACTTCCTATTGTCTATCGCAAATTAAATTTGGACTACACTTTAGCTTCATATGAATACAACATCATTCAAAATTTAGACCCCGATCAATGATCCTACACCGTTGAACGTTGAAGCCAATTCCTTTCTTTTGGTACAAAGGGTGAAATTTCAAATGTAGGTTTCTCCCACCATCGATCAGCCACCAAATTTTGTCCAACCATTCACCTATCTTGACTACACATTTCTCCCTAAATTGGGCCCCGATCATAGAACGTGGACCGTTAATTAAGATCAAGTCCGTTTTGGCACCCGCTAGGAGTACTTTCAAGATAAACCTCCGATCAACTCCATCTTTTGGCCTATGGCCTAACGTGACCCTACGAAACTGAGGAAGGGAGTGGATTTTCTGAGAAATCACCACAATGGAACCCACTCGTCCCTCCTAACCGAGCCGAAAGTTTTCAAAACTTTCACACATTGTTACAGCGTCCGGAGAAGGCGTGCACGCAAGAAATCCTTCCATTGCAAATCCTCCACCTTAGATCTTCCACAAATCCAGTGTAACGCCCTGAAAATCGGTGGTTGAGCAGAAGCTCAACTCCCGAGTTCCAACGCATCACTTATGCAACATAGATAATGATGATTAAATGTTGTCCGTATTAGAGCATTAAACATGAATGAGATTATACCAAAACAGCATATCATACTCCAGAGACAATTGAATTACGCAAGCGGAAGACTGTGATAAGTATATAAAGCATATAAGTGATTGTGAGTCTCCTGAGTATGATCATGTTACCAGGTCAATTGATTACATGTAAAATTCCAAAATATACAAAGTGTGTAATATCGTCTAGTCAGCATCCCAGTAATCTCTATCGATCAGAACATGGTCTACATAGACCCGCCTGAAAGTTGCATGTAGGAGAACTCCTCATCATCATCATAAATGTCCGGCTCCGCTACGTAAGCATCACCATCATCTGCAACTACAACAGGGTCTGGTTGGTGTTTAAAACACCGTCCTAGAACGTGGGAGTGAGTGATCAACTCAGTGGAGCTATAAGGCAAAGGTTAACATGTTATCAATTCAATCAAGCAATAATGATAAAGCAATACAATCAAACATCCCTAAGTACTCTGGTTAATGCAAACATGATATGTATTAATGATGCATGCCCTCACCTGCACTCCCTCTGCGATCTTCTTCTAACGGTCGCGGCATGCACCCCTTCCTTTGTCCTCAATACCAACGTCAAAGGCACATGCAATGCGGTGCATGAGCGTGATTACCGAGTTCTTATTAAACCTTTTCATACAGCAGGATTGGGAAGCTAAAGTACCTCCCTTTATATCATTTACCCAAACAATGATCCATTTAGGGTTGTCAATCCTAGTTTATCACATACAATAGGCAAGTCCGCGAGTTTATACTGTAGGTTGCTACGAGAGGCTCGTCACCGTCAGCGTAGGCTTAATTCACACTCGAGGTCACTACCACCAATGCCCTACCAACTGACAGTATATTTTTGAAGGCTCGTTACCAACCCAACTGGGGACCACAACCAGGTTGCGCCGGGATAGGCCAATTTCATACTCGAGGTCACTCCACCAACGCCCTACCAACTGGTAGTCTATTTTCAAAAGCTCGTCACCAACCCGACTGGGGACTATAGCCAGGCTGCGCCAGTATTGGCCGACAGCTCGAATACAGTGTCCCATACCATCATATTCGACTCACAAGTTTGGGTTGCTCATTAGTCAATACAAGGAGGCTTGTCGCCCCAGCGTAGGCCAACAGCTCAACCACGGTGTGTCATACCACCATGCTCGGCTCATGAGTCTTAGCAGATCGTGGTACCATGGTTAAACGGGTTTTTCACTAATAAGTTGGTACCTTAGATTCAAGCAGTAGTGTCCATACATGGTAAACACACAATAGGCCAATCGGGTTACTTGACAAGTTCGATAGGTATAAGTGTACGCTGAATTAGCTGACAAGGTACCACTGTCGACGATCGTCGTACGACTCAGATTCACCGAACGCATCAAATGTGATGAGACTAGCTCGGCCACTCAAACAGGAATTGTTACCGATTGCCTGGACTACGTCGTAGTCCCAATTACAGCCCAAACGATAGCATTCACAAGTGATAATCAATAACAACATGTGACAACCAAATCTAAATATAAATCTTAGTTGAGCATTTCAACAAACACATAATACACATGTTATCTTACATAGGCATTTCATTCATACAACACATAGTAGTAAGATAGGTTATATAAAGGGAACTGTAATTATAGATAAGGGGATTGAGAATCCTATCTCAACACCCTCATTAAATACATTCCAACAAGCATGTCCTCATTCAGGCATTTTATCAAACACTTAGACTACACATTTCAACATACATGTATTAGACTAGTTATAACATATATCCTGGCAAGCCCTTTTACAAAGGAGTTGTCACATACACAACAAGCATATATTCGTAGTTAATAATCATGGCAAGCACAGATCCAAATTTCATATTCGTTCAGACATTTTTACAAGCACTTAGACTACACACTTCAACATACGTGACGTATGTTGGTTATAACAGGTGTTAGGGCAAATCCTTTCACCAAGGAGTTGTCACACGTATAACAACCATATATTCACGACGAATAATCATGGCAAGTACGAATCCAAATTTCATATTCAATCATATCAACAAACACATGGAATACACTATATTCAACATAGTTCATATATATGTGTAAAGCGCGGGAAACATCGTATCTAAGCATGTGATAGCAATCAAGTCAGTCATAAATCATTAACTGACATTGAAAGCCTTGAAAACCATAACCTAAACGTTTATAGTCCGCACCTTTCGCCGGTAGACTCGTATCGAACGCAGTTTGTACACTAAGTCTTCGTCTATGGCACAACGGCTACCTATTGCATGGAATAAGTTAGCTATTTCATCACATACTCTATTTGGATCTCTAGAATAGATTAGGGTTAGGATTTCTTACCCAAGTACAGAGTCAGAATTGTCGGAATAGTGATACGATAACGGTGGTTAAGCATGTGGAATAGCGGGATCGAATCCCAGGAACAAACTCCAACTCTCTCTCTCTCACTTTCTCTCTCTTTCCTTTTCTTTTATCTCTTCTCTCTCTTAGGGTTTTTCAAATTCGTATGGAATGAGAGAGAGAGGGTTTAAGGGGCTTATATAGGCCCAGAATTGATGGGAATGGCCCCAGGGCCATGGTATACTTAGGTTATAGCCAAAGACTGGCCGTTTCGATCCAACAGAGCTGATCTGGAGGCTCCTTTTCTACAGGTGGTCGGACTTAAGCTTCCTGACATTGGATCTGGGTCAGGTTAAGGTTTCGGTCCGATCGAATTTATGGATCGACCGTGGCGGACCAGTTTCAGTTCAACTGTCATCGTCGCTCGATCAGGGCCATGAGTACATGGACCTATGTAGGGAATTTTTTCTGATCCGAGGGTATAATTGGGTCAGATTCTGATGGTCTGAAACCTTAGATTTGGCCTATAAACGAATGACTCAATTCACTTAAGTCTGAGTTCATTTTTTAAAGATATTCGCATTTCTCACACACTTCGCTCCGGGCTCAAGTTGTGCATTTCGGGATATTATCTGGACTTAATTTCTGAGGTGGTTGTCAAGTCCAGTGAGGTGGTCATAACAGTATAGTTTCGTAGTTATCAGATTTTCGACGTCCAGTCCAGGTCCAATACGGAGTTTCAATGCACTCCCGAGAGCAACTGGGTTTAGAGATTGATCCTAGGTTTCAGGGTAACGTAGTGTCAACGATCCTACTGATTATGGGTCTTGTCGTTCGTATTGAAAGCTGTCCAAGCTAATTCGACTGGTGATTTAGTTAAGCACTTAATTAATCTTTGTCTAATTTCTAAAGGATTTGGTCCTTAGTGATTTCTGCCTGAGGTGGTACTTGGGTCTTTGTACGAATTTTTCTGGGACGTTACATCCAGACCGTCCAAACTCCTCTCCAGGAGTTTCGATCTAACCTATAAATCCAGAGGGGATAGGAAGTCGTACACGCCAGCATCGCCGAGTCTCACGAACTCAGGTTGCAATAACTGAGCGAAAAACGCTACACGAAAGTTGGTGGAACCCATCGAAGAAAACTATCTGGACCTTCAATCTTAGCCTCTCCCAAGCTCCACTCGGTCCATCTGATCCATCTGGAAGAAGCAGTATGGAGGAGCACGGGCTAGAGAATGATTTGTCATTAAAACAGGGATCATCTTCCCCATTACACAATGATCCTTCAAGAATCCAATCCATTCATCTAATGGCCCACTTAAATGGGAAATCTCCTCTTAAATGTTAGAAGAAATAAGATAAAATTTAGGGTCACAGATATTAATCAATACCTAAGCCAAGCAACGAAGCTTCCGTACGTAAGCAAACCAGCGCAAGGTGCTGTTACATTGGACTAGGACACACCCTTCCGCAAAATTGCATCCAGACGCTTATAAAAAGGTCAGCACATAGGAGGGAGAAAGTCATCCAGGAGCTGTCTTCCAACGTTGAGAGAATCAGAGGGAGAGGGAGAGAGAGAGAGAGAGAGAGAGAGAGAGAGAGAGAGAGAGAGAGAGAGAGAGAGAGAACAACTATTGCGGATGAAGAACTCACTGCATGCTCAACCGACGACTCACTGAGTCACGAGTAATGTCTAGATCCTGTGTGTCGACCTCCTCAAAGGAAGTAGGGAGAAGAAAGGGGTGAAGAAAAAGGAAAGAAAAAGAAGAAGGAATTGTGAGAAGAGGAGGAAGTCCAAACGGTCGTCAAACTGAGTTGTGACTCATTGAGTCGATCAGACGAGTCAGGAATAAGTTGGGTGATTTAGGTCAGTCATCCTGCAGGTAAGGCACGAATTTCCTTATTCTATTATACTATGTTTAAATAATAATAATTTTAAAAAAAATCTCATTAAACTTTGAATTTTAGAGTAAGTATGTTGATTTATCAACTAGTTGAATTGAATCGACTCAATGAGGAAAAGGGTGTTAGATCACAAATATGTGGATTTAGAGGATCAGCTAATCTCTACAATCCACTCTGAAGAAAAATCCTCAATTAAAGAGAAACTACTCCAAATCTAACCCTAAATTTTATCTCCATATTAAACCATAATGCGAGGATTGGTCCTAACCATGTAACTCGTATGATACGATGGCCTAATCAGAAGAATAATGTTAATGGTGCTAGAACTGAAGCGCGGCGACGCAAATTTAGTAACGTTAGAGTGTGATCAAGTTTAAAAGGTGAGGGTTTTTCTTTTAAATTTTATAATTTAATTTATTTGATTACATCTTTCTTACATGCTTCAAGTTTTAATGCCATTTGTCTTCACTATGCAAAGCATTGATATGTAATTTTAATTACTGCACTTATATCACACAACACAAGTATTATGTTGGAAGTCCCACTTCTAGTGATCAATATAATATCGTGGACGTAATGCGTTTTAGGTAGCAGTTCTCTTGGTCCGCACGTAATCCCGTGGGTTGGCAAGTAGTGCACGATTGATGTAAGTAAATCGTCATGCGTGTTACATCACTTCTCGAGATTGGATGTCGCAAATAGTCACTCCATGAACACATCATGTCACGTACATCTTCTAATCGCATTATTGTGTTGCCTTGAGACGTTCGCATAAATCCACGTTAACGTTATATACGCCGACGAATCTCTGTAGCATGGGATGCGAGGCGAGCCAGATATCTTTAAACTACTTTCCACATTGTGATCATGATCGCTGAGTGTAATGAACCACATATACTTTGCTAGGCATACATCTCATATAGAATGTTTGCACATACCGATACCACTTGTATTTGTGGAGTATGAGACATATCGGGACACTTCTATTATTCTTATGAATCACTTGGATCATTGTACACTTTAAAGGATAACCACCACTATGAGTAGGGCATTAACTCTCTCCAACCATACATACATTGTAGGTGAAGCACAGACCAAAGATGCAGACGTTGATCACTCTTTGGAAGATTATTCATAATAAATGAGAAGGATAACATTACATTTAGATTTATTTTTCGTTGCACACTTTGATAATGTAATAAGCTCCCATTTGAGAGGGCATTAGACAATTAACTTAATTTTATGCCTTGATGGAATAAGAAGTACAATTGATTTTATTCTTGTGATCTAAATGAAAAAAATGGGTACGATTTGAAGCATTCAATTATTAACACCCAGTTTTCTCGGGCACGAGTGTAAACTCGGGCCATGAAAATTCGGGATGCTACACTCAGTGGGGCTCAAAGTCCCCGACCTTAGCGAGGTTCTTGGTGACTAGGGGTGTACATCCAGCCGAACAGAGCGAGCTGGCCTCAACTCGACTCGACTCGGTCACCATGCAAACCCAGCTCGAACTCGGCTCGACTCGGTGACCGAGCCAGCATCTCCAGCTCGACTCATCTCGGTCAGTAGATCGGACCAGTTCGAGCCGATTTCGAGCTCCATCTTTTGAGCTAAGTTCAAGTTCGACGAGCAGAGAGAGATGCAGCAGGGAGATGGTCGGGCGGGACGACTGGACGAGCAGAGAGAGGGAGGCAGCAGGGAGTTGATCGGGCAGGATGACTGGATGAGCAGACTTAGAGGGAGACAGCAGGGAACTGGTTGGGCAGGACGACTGGACGAGCAGAGAGAGAGGGAGAGAGAGAGAGGGGGGGGAGAGCAGGGATCTAGTCGGGCGGGACGACTAAACGAGCAGAGAGAGAGGGAGAGCAGGTAGCTGGTCGGACGGGACGACTGGACGAGCAGAGAGATAGAGGGTGGCAGGGAGCTGGTCGGGTTCTTTTTTCAAACAAAAGGGGAAAATGGAAAAGGGGTAGATGCTAGGGTTTTTTAAAACTTTTTATACCTACCTAACCGAGTCGAGCTAGGTTCGAGCTACATATCGAACTGAGTCGAGTTGAGCTGGGGCCAGCTCGAACTCATTTTCGAGCTGTAAAAACCGGTTCAACTCGGATCGAACTTAGCTTCGAACCTAGTCGATTCGAGCTTTTTCAAGCCGAGTCGAGCAAGCTAACCGAGCTAGTTCAATTCATGTACACCCCTACTGGTGACCATCGCGAGGGTGAGGTGGCCATTTACTTGGCTACCTTGCAGTGTGGGCTCCGCCTTCCTCTCCATTGAATCATGCAGGAGACCACCTCTTGCCTAGGGCGGGCTCCTGGGTAGATCATCCCGAATTCCTGAAGGGCATTCCTCAAGACTTAATATCCTTTTATTCTAGCTTGGGAACCAGGAGCTGACGATAGAGGAATTTATGTACTTGTACCAACCCAAAGCTCATCTGTGGGAGTTGAGCTGGTAGTACTTCTTAGCGTGGGCAAGGAAGGGCAAGGCCATCATTGCTGGCAATCCGTCTTCCAATAAAAGTTGGAAGAATAAATGGTTCTAGGCATCCGAAGAGTGGAAAGCGCCTGCTATTAAGTCGGCTAGGTGCGAGCTCGAGTCCTTACCAAGTTTGGTACTCCAGGTTAGACATTGCCAAGACATAGGACTTAGGATTTTTTTTCTTTATATGTCTGTAGTTGAATTCACTAACCACTTCGGTTGCTTTTGCAGGCATTCTTAGGACTCAACCTAGTCTTTCCGGCCCGCAGCTCAGGTAGGTGTATAAGGCAAAGGTGATAAAGGAAGAATTCCACCTTTGGACCGCGCTGATCACTCCGGACCTTCTTCGTCAGTCTGGACTTTACAGACCTGCTTCCTCCGCTGCTTCCAGTAGGTAATGCATTGTAGATGTGTCCATGTTATTAAGTTTCTTTTTTATAACCTTGGGTATTTCTTCGTGCAAATATGGCCTAGCCGTCGAGGTCCTGTAAAAGGGTCCATCCTCCCCCTGTCACTGAAATTGTCGGATGAAAATCAATCGTGTGGAGGAAGGTGGCCGTTCCTCTGACCATACTAGCTGGAGCCTCTGGTGAGGCGGAGGTGAGATTAGAGCTCAGTGCCAGGGGGACTTCGGCAAAGCAGTCGTTCCCGACCGCATCAAGGGAAGGAGTGCGAGATTCTCCTATTTCGGATGCCCCTTCACAGCAGGCAACTGTGGAGGTAGTTGATCTGAAGGGGGCCTCTCCAGCTCGAGAAGTTTGAGCGGTTGAGGATCCTCCAGTTCAAGCAGCCGAGGAACCTCGGCTCGTGGTCGTCCAGGCCTGGGTCAAGAGGTATGACACTTCGGGACCGCGAGTGGTTGAAGAAGGTGATTCCTCAGGCCTCTGAGCAACCAAGGCTGGGGGATCACATGCTCTTCCCCTTGGCCATCACATGGGCAGCCTGGTCAATTGGGCAGTCAAGCATCCTCCGGAGGACCACATTGCCGACCTGGTCAATACTCACCCGGAGATTCTTCTGAATGAGGCGACGGTGTTTTGCTATAAGGCGTGCCTTCTTATTTATTGTTATTTTTGTCTGTTTTATGAATAATTTCTAATAATGTTTTCTTTGTTTCAGCTCGTTCCAGCCCTTCTAACCACTCGCCAAAAAATGAGGGAGGTGGCAGATGAGTGCGAGCAGGTAGAGGAGGAGCTCCGGGGTAAGGCCGTTGAGGTTAAGGCCCTTCAACGTGCTCTGGAGCTGACTGGGGAGGAGTGCAACGCTCTGACGATCTAGTTGAGTAAGGCTCGACAGAAGGAGAGCTCGACGTTGGTTGATCTGGAAGGGGTAAGGTCGCGTCTTTCTATAGTCGAGAAGAGCGATCCAAAGTGGCGGCTGAAGCTGTGATGTTGAAGGTCAAGGCCGCATACCTAAAGGCTAAGGTCACGGGCTTGAATGCCGAGCTGGCGAGGGAGAGGGAGAATGCAACGGTCAAGTTGACCAAAACCGAGGCTTCATGGGCCGCTCAGCTGTCAGAGGCCAAGACGGTCGTCTCAATGATCAAGGATGCAAGTGTAAAAAAATACAAAGCCTCGAAGGAACGAGCCAATGAGGTGGATGTGATCTATAACCGTAGCTACAAACTATGCATAGAGGATGTCAGGGGCCTGTACCCTAATCTAAACCTTGACAACCTCAGTGACAAGTGCAATCAAGCCCTATGCCGGTGGAGCCCATATCGACTGATGCCGAAGCCGAGCAGCAACCCTCCTCTCAAACCGATTGAGCTTTACTGTCCCCCCTTATACTTGTACAATTTTTTTTTGTACACCTTTCATATATGAATGAAAACATGTTTCGTTCTGCAATGACTGTTGTGCATGGAATTTTCGAATTAGTCATTTGTTAGACATAACAATAGGCCGAGCGCATTAACCGAGTGGAAGAGTTGGGACGAGCCTTCGAGATCTTTCTTTTGTTGAGGGAGTTGTGACCTTGCAGGATAGGTAGGCAAATTGCAATCATCCCTTTATAGGGGGCCGAGCAGTTCGCTTAGGTGGATTATTTTCTCCTGTATTAAGGGGTCCTCACCATGGATCGCGCAATCTGAGTAGAGTTATTAATTAGTGGTCCGACCTCTTCTTTAAAGGTTGGACGACTGGTGAGGACTGTTTTCCCCTTGTACTAAGGGGAGTCCTTAATAGGTCATGTTGTAAAAACGATTAGTAGTCCGACCTCTTCTTTAAGGGTTGGACTTATCAGTGAGGAGGTCTTTTTTTAAATCTTTTTAAGGGAGGTCCTCGGTTGACTATGCAGATTGGAGGCTGTAGACAATGAGTATAATTCAAAATTATCTGATCTCAGAGTTTTTATTGGAGATTCTAAACAAGACATGTAGGTTCCGACTTAGTAGGTCGATCATTATAGATTTATAAGCAGTATACATGTAGGTTCCAACTCGAACTTTGGTCGGTTCTCATGGGTAGTATATCTTCAGATGCTTGGCATTCCATGGATGTGGCAGGGGTCACCCTTCCATATCTTCAAGCCGATAGGTCCCAGGTCGGGTTGTGCCTATCACTTTGTCGAGTCCTTCCCAATTCGGTCCTAAGGATCCCGAGCCGTGCTCCTTGGTATTTTGGAAGGTTCAACAGAGGATCAAATCTTCAGCTCAGAACCTTCTCATCCTCACTCTAGAATTGTAGAATCGAGTGACATGTTATTGCCGAGCTGCGACCCTGAGTTGGGCCTGCTCCCTTTTTTCTTTAAGCAGATCGAGGTCCAATGTCATTTGCTCAGCGTTTTGATTCTGGTTGTAAGAACGGGTCCGAGCGATAGGGAGCCCAATCTCGATTGGGACAACGACCTTCGCTTTGAAGGCTAGGGAGAAGGAAGTTTCTCTTGTGGTTGTTCATAGAGTGGTCTGATATGCCCAGAGGACGTGGGGGAGCTCCTCAGCCCAGGCCCCTTTAGCTTTCTTGAGCTTAGTTCGGAGGTGATTGTTGATGATCTTGTTGACCGCCTCGACCCGACCATTAGCTTGGGGGTGTCGAGGTGATGAGTAAACGTCTCAAATTCCAAGGTTCTCACACATACCTCGGAATCTATCGTTGTCAAATTGCTTCCCGTTGTCTAAGACGATTGTGTACGGAATCCCATACTGACATATAATGTTTTTCCAAACGAAGTCAATAAATTTCTACTCAGTGATTGTGGCTAGAGGCTCGGCCTTGGCCCATTTAGTGAAGTAATCGACCGCGACAACCGCTAATTTGGTCTGGCCTCCGCCAGTTGGTAGAGGGCCAATGATGTCTATTCCCCATTGGGCAAAGGGTCATGGCCCGGTCATGGGGGTCAACTGCTCTGGCTAATAAAGTGTTGATACGATTCTCTAACATTTGTCTCACCTCTAAGTGTATTGCTTGGCATCTTTCTGGATGGTAGGCCAAAAGTATCCTTGTCGGATGACCTTATGGGCAAGGGCACGGCTATCATAGTGGTTATCACAGATAACTTCATATATCTCTCTCAGGACGTACTCAGCCTCTTCAGGTGGGAGGCATCTGGGATAGAGTAGAGAGAATCCCTTTTTGTACAAAGTGTCCCCGACCATAGTGTACTGGGCCGACCTGGATCAAAGTCTACGTGTGTCGAGTCAACTATTGGGTTCATCCAACACGGTGTTGAATCCACCGAAAGAATTGTATCTGAACTGGAACCGTTGATGATTGGCTCGACGAGAAACTCGTTTGGGATCGACTTCAGGATGTCATCTTCGACCATTGTGGCCAGCTTTGCTCGTGTATCTGCTTTGAAGTTTTCCACCCTAGGGATCAGGCCGATGTCGCACTTGGGGAATTTGCTGATGAGTTCCCAGGCCCTTTGTAAATAGGCGATCATTCTCTCTTCCTTGGCCTAGTACTCATCTGTTATCTGGTTGACGACTAGCTATGAATCATTATGGACTTTCAGGTTCTGGGCTCCGATTGTCACTGTTAACCTAAGTTTGGCGAGTAAGGCTTCGTATTTTGTTGTGTTGTTCGATGTTTAAAATCTAAATCTTAAGGCATATTGTATGCAGGTCTGATCAGGAGCCTCCAGGACTACCTCACTATTAGCGGCTCCTGTGAAAGGTAAGCCTCTCATCCTATACATCTCAGCGGGTGAAAACTCTTTGGGAGCTTTACTGGCACAAGTAAACGAACAGGGAAAAGAAACTGCACTTTATTATATGAGCCGAACTCTGATAGGTGCAGAATACAATTATTCGCCTATCGAAAAAGTATGCCTAGCATTAATATTCGCAGTACAAAAATTAAGACATTACTGTCTCTCCCATGATATAATTTTGATCTCACAAGTCAATCCCATAAAGTTCTTAATGACAAGGTCGATGCTATCAAGAAGACTGGCTAAGTGGATGTTATTGATTTCAAAATATACGATCTCTTATGAACCAGTAAAAGCAGTAAAAGGACAAGCTGATGATTGGCTCATCCTGTGTCAGACAGTGATATAATTACAGATGATTTCGTAAATGAACAAGTGATGTTGATTGAATCGCCTTATTCATGGCAAATGTATTTCAATTGTGCTTCTTGAACTTCAGGAACGGGTGCTGGAGTAATATTTATCAACCCTCATGGTGATTTCTTGCCATATTCCTTCACGTTGGGTACAACTTGTACCAACAATGAGGCTGAGTATAAAGCCCTCATCATAAAAATGAAGATAACACAAGAAATAAAGATAAAAAACCTTGCAGATATTCAGAGACTCTAAACTGGTGATAAATCAATTAACAACAGAGTTTGAAATAAGAAAACAAGAATTATTGTCGTATTGCCGACGAGCCCAGCATTTACTGGAACAATTCCATAATGTTAAATTCAAGCATATACCATGATGCGAAAATGTGAAGGCAGACACTTTAGCCAGCCTAGCTGCAACTTTATCTTGCCCTGACCGGAGTCCTCTTCAAGTGATAATCGAAGAAAAAAGATTTTTACCATCGCTAGAACTCATTGATGAAAATGTCAAAACACTTCCTATATCATGTTTAGGGATAATCATAGACGACTAGCGCTAGCCGTTTATCGATTATCTCAAGTATGATATTCTTCCAGAAGACCCATCACAGAGGCTACAAATCAAGTAGAGATCGAAGAGATTCATCATATGCAATGAAGTGCTATATAAAAGATCTTATAATGAAATGTTGTTATGATGCTTGGATACAGAGGAAGCGAGTCGTATATTAAAAGAAGCTCATTTAGGAGAATGTGGAGCTCATCAGGTTGGTTGAAATTTGTTTCACCGCATGCACCGAATGGGGTATTATTGGCCCACAATGTTCAAAGATGCGATTGCTTATGTAAAGTGGTGCCATGAATGCCAAGTGCATGGCGATATCATACATGTACCCCTGAAGATCTTCATTAGTCGATAGCCTCCTGGCCCTTTGCAGCATGGGGACTGGACGTTATCGGTCCTATTAATCCTCATTCGTCTAAAAGACAATAATACATTCTGGCAACAACAGATTATTTCTTCAAATAAATTGAAGCAATCGTGCTACGCAATGTTAAAGAAAAAGATGTCGTAAATTTCATTCGACACGCAATCATATATCGCCATGGCATTTCAAAAAATATCATCACCGATAATGACACTCCTTTCAAGAACAGTGGCATGGAGAAACTATATCAAAATTTTGGCATTCAACATTCATTTTTGACTCCTTATTATCCTTCAACAAATGGATTGGCAAATGCTTTCAATGAGACGATATCAAGATCTTAAAGAAAACCATCACAGGAAATAATGTGATTGGGATGAAAAATTACAAGAAGCTTTATGAGCTTATCGAACTACTCATCATACCGCAACAAAAGCCACGTCGTATTCACTGGTCTAAGGTGTCGAAGTTGTCATCCTTATTTAAACGCAGGTCACGTCACTCGGAGTAGCGGTACATGAATCAATTATAGATGATGAAAACACTATGATAAGGCTGGCCAAGTTGGATATGCTCAATGAAAAGTGGCTACTAACCCATCAGCGATCAGAACTATATCAGGCGCAAATATCTACTGCCTTTGATAAGAAAATCAAACATCGCTCCTTCAAGAAAGGTGATATGGTACTAATGTTGAAAAGACCCATAGTGGTCACTCGCAGAACATGAGGTAAGTTTGACCCTAAATGGGACGGTCCGTACGTAATAACTGAAGTATACTCGAATGGAGCCTATTAACTTATATATCAAAACGGACGAGGCATCAGAATATGTAAGGCCCACCTCCACAGCACATGATATTGTCCGCTTTGCCAAAGCTCACGGCTTTAAAACGCGTCATGTTTGTTAAGGGAGGAACCCAACATATAACCACCACAACTCCAAACAACTCTTCCGATGTGAGACAAGTTACGCTACAGTCAACTGCAATAGTAGCTCGCCCAGCACAGTAACCTGCCAGCACACAGTAGCCTGCCAGCCACACTTGGGGGCCCGCCCACATATGTGCCCGCCCACATGAAGAAGTGACCGGGGCGTCACATTATCCCCCACCGAGGGCAGAGCCGTCCTCGGCTCTGATACCATTTGTAAGGCCAACCCCCACAACACATGATATTGTCCGCTTTGCCAAAGCTCACAGCTTTAAAACGCGTCATGTCTGTTAAGAGAGGAACCCAACATATAACCACCACAACTCCAGACAACTCTTCCGATGTGGGACAAGTTACGCTACAGTCAACTGCAACAGTAGCTCGCCCAGCACAGTAGCCTGTCAGCCACACAGTAGCCTGCCAGCCACACTTGGGGGCCTGCCCACATATGTGCCCGCCCATATGAAGAAGTGACCGGGGCGTCACAGAATACCCGTCAATGCGCACTTCATCGAAAAGTATTATCCTTGAAAATTAAAGAAGTTTTTATTACGAAGATTATCAAGATAATTTATCACAATCAAAAGGGGGCAAGATATGCAGAATGATGAAAAAGCCTCAACAGGCAACACCATGTATTCTTCTTCATATATGAATGGAAAGACAAATTCGCAAGGATATCAACATATCTCCAACATATTAGCTATAAAAGAAAGCTCTCCGCATCAACAAGATATTATTGTCAATCGTCGCTTATTATCACTAATTATCGCTAAATTGATACTATCGCCAAGCTGATATATTATTCCAATTACAAATACTATCAAACATTATCACGATTTATCATTTACGGCAGCGAAGAGCGCCCATGTGGCTAACCATGCGAGTCCTAAACCCTATATTATCAATAATGGTGACTTATCATTTACGGTAGTTGAGAGCGCCCACGAGGCTAATCACGCATAATACCTATCATGTCGGCAATTCGCCAAATATCATGCAGGCAGTAGTGAAAAGCCAGTGGCCCTAAAAAGCCCGTGAAAGCAATCACATGCTTAGACCCATTGATGTTTTATTTAAACCAACCTGATTTAAATTGATTTTAAACTCGCAAGTATTCGAATCAGGTGTAGACACGGTACATATTACGAGATCGTTCCCATGGGGACTGGTTGTCACAATTTGAATTTTATGATTCTTCTTAACTAATCTAACAAATAGTTTAGCTAGTTATTAAGTAAAATAACAAAAATCAATGAAAAATAACTGAGAACAAGAAGGAAAATTCACTCAAGGAGAACACGAGGACTTTTGAATCCACCCCTAATTATCCTAACCCTTGTTTTACTTGTTGATTCACCCTAATTCAAATTGATATAAATTCAATAAATAAAGCACAATCTGTGTCCTTATTCAAGCACATAGGATGTATAATTCTCTTGAAGCACCAACGATTTTTTCCTTAACATCAATTGTCCCTAATGCATGCACATCAATTGTCATGTATATACAGACATTAAGAATCAACCAAACCACTTAAATCCACATCCACCATCTAATATATTGATTATGAATCACAGAAGATGAAATTGGGAAAAAATCTCAAGGATCACATCTTTCCATCCATGTTTAGGCATGAATAGATGTAAATTCCTATTTCTCTCTCTAGGAAAACTTGTTCATGGTCAGACACAAGCACACCTAGAATAAGATTCCAAACAAAATCCACTTCTAGACTTTGGGTAAGCTCATAGATTAGAGAGGTATGGAGTTTTCATTTAACCATAATAGAGAAAGAAAAAAATCAATCAATTTTGGATGAAATTAACAAACAACAAGAATTATTCAAATTAGGGGCTTCATCTCAGCCCTATCTAAGAAATTAAAAATTCATGGGATGTAACGTAGATTCAAATGGAAAGAAGAAAAATATAATTGATAAGAAACACATCCCTTACACCACCCTCTAATCTTCTAGCTTCAAACCTTTGAATCTTTCCAATCTGTGTGATGAATCTGTCAACCCCAACATCGTCAAAAGAAATCTCTTTTAGAGCAATCTGTTCTAGAGTAATCCCTTCTCGAGCAATCTCTCCCCTAAAGGAGATGATTTAACCCAGCTTTGTAGCTGTTTCAACCGTCCAAAACTCTCAACGGCAGCTTCCTCTTTCATCCATTCGCAGCAACAATGGAAACTCATTTCTATTTATTCTCCTGTTGAAAACCCAAAACAGCAACTCCTCTCTCATGTTTCTTTTTTTTTTTTCCTTTTACCTTAGGCCGAATAGAGGCAGTCGCGTCTTTCTTTCTTTTTTTCTTTCCAGCAGCCAACGCACGTGACGTGCCCTTTTCTTTTCTTTTATATTTTTTATATTTTCTTTTAAAATATGTTATAGTGATTCACAATCTGAACCGTCTGTTATATTTCAGGCATGTTATTTGCCTAAATGGACTGTTGGCACGAGCAAAGGATGACCATAACTCTAAAAAAATACTCAAACGTCCATCGATTAGATTCTGATCGTTTGGCGTATTGGCTTCTCATATTCCAACCAAATTTGGACCTGAACCCTAATTTCATGTGCTCTTTAAGGTGAACGGATCAAATGGGCCAAATTAGATCCCTAATTTCAATCCAAAATTTCAAGGAATCAGGATGACATAAGCATACGTGAGGAGCTCATGAGTTTGTTATTCTTTTTACAAAAATTGCTAGTTTTCATTTTTCTCCTGTAACTTCCTTCACGATCATCAGATTGAAGTGAAACTTGACACCTTGGCATTTTTCGACACACTCTTCACACTGGTAAAAATATCAGCTCAAGATTTTGCTCCAGGAAAAAGTCGATATTTTAACGTTGGTGTACGTAGTGTTTATGCTCTCTCACTGTACTCTGGCCCACACACATTGTTGTCATTCAATCTGAACCATCTGACATACTCGTGATATTATTTTAACCGTACAGTTGCAGTATCATCCTAAGATTTCATGTTCAACATACGTGTGGCCCCCTGGATTTCCAAATAATTGCAATCTAATATATCCATTCATTTTCTTCACCCAATAAAATTCCATGACCTACCTTGGATGATTTCCTGAGGGTTGGACAACTTCACGGCTCATCTGGACCATAAATATGGGAGAGGTACATTCTTCCGTATCTGTTCTGTTTTTCACTTCATCTTCCATTATCTGTAAGTATCATCACAATCACAAAATTAGATGGAATTAGGCTAAAATAAGATACTGAAAGGCATAATTTTAGGCGTATAACTGTCAATATTTCATGTATATCACCCATGCGGGCAACGGAGAGTGTCCATGCGGCCAACTATGCGTAAGATCAGTGCCATTTGTGTAATTTCTGACAGTGCCATGAGGGATGATAAGAGAAAATGCCCTCTCATGAATGGGTTAGACCTTACAGACGAAGAAAAAGCAGGCTGCAGTGTGCGCTCTTTCGCTTGTCCATAGAGAGGCCAACCATATATAAGACTTCCTCAGATTTCTGGCTTGATTTCAGTAGAAACTAGCTCTGCCCATCGTAATGAATACCACATAGGTGACGCTAACAATAAAATAGGTTGTTACCTTTTTTTATATATGATGAATTGCATGTCCTATCAAAGTATGATTATAAGTATTCGTAAATCAAAATTTGATGCAAGCATATGTTCATCCATTTCATGACGTTCCTAAAACTGCTTATTATCCTATGATCAAAAGTACATTTTGAGAAGAAAATATCAAAAGTTCATTCATAACAAGTTGAATTTTACAATGAAGCATGTGATTATATATATATATATATATATATATATATATATATATCAAGAATGAACAAAACTTTATTAGTCCTCTGACATGCCCAAAGCTGTCACATATTTTTGCAAATCTTCCTTTAATTGAACTTGCGTTGCAGCATTTGTTAATTCAGCTTCAAGGATAATCTTAGCTTGATCAGGCGCATCAGCTAACTCTCTCTCTAAAGAAGCGACAATCTCCTCATCTTTAATCATCTCGGACTTTTCAAGATCAGTGATACGAATATTGACTTCCATGTCTTCTTTAATTTGCTTACATTTAATTCCTATTCTTGTTCTCGAACTTCAAGCTGAGCAATTTGTTTTTTCAAGAAGGCTATTTGATTTTTTATAATTATCTTGTTCTGATCAGAAGCTTTTACCCATTCTCGAAGAGATTATGTAACAGCCCGGATTTTTTCCAACCTGGAATTAGACATCCTTAGGTGATGAGTCAATCCTAACACCAGTTTAACTTCTCAAACACTCGATTAAAGCCTCAAATCCCTTTTCAAACCATTTTATTCACAAATCCCACCCTTCACCACCTTGTTCTTTAAATTTTCTAAGTACTTTCACCCTAGATACTATCTTAAACCTGCTAAGTAGTATAACTTAGATTACTTTATATACAAACTACAAAGGCCCAAGTACCACCTCAGACAGAAATTACTCAGGACTAAATCCTTTAAAAATTAGGCGAGAATTAGCCAGTGTTAAACTAGAGTACCTGTGAAATTAGCACCAATCACTTTAAATACGATCTGCAAGACCCAAAACTTGTAGAATCATTGACGCTAGGTTACCCTAAAGTCTAGGATCAAACTCATTACCCGACTGCTTTCGGGAACACATTGAAACTCCGTATTAGGTCTAGACCGCACATCGGGAGTCCGAACACTACGAAGTTAAGGACTTAGGACCGCCTCGCTGGGCTTGACAACCATCTCAGAAATCAAATCTAGACAGTGTCCCACTGCTGTTCACTCGAGTCCGGAGCGAGAGAGTGTGGAAACCCTTGTTTTCTTTACAAAATAAATATCTGGAATAGTGATCCGGCACGTGTCGCTTGCGGACATTTTGTAAGCAACCAGACCGTCAGAATCAGACCAAATTACACCATCGGATAGGAGAAATTTCATACACATTTACATGTACTCGGAATCTCCGATCGAGATCCGCTGACCGTTGAACTGAAACTGGTCCGCCACGCGTGATCTGGAATCCCGATCGAAACGAAAACTTAACTCCACCTAGATCCGGTGTCGATGAGCTTAAGTCCGACCTTTGGCTCAAGGAGGCCCGCCAGAAGTCCTCCGTTGAGCTGAAACCAGCTCACTTTAATTATAACCTAAGTATACTTTGACCTAGAGTGTATTTCGGTTAGTTTTTAGGCTATATAAGGACCTTAAACCCTCTCTCATTGCAGCCATACGAATTTGAGGGAAACCCTAGAGAGAGAAGAGAGAAAAGAGAGAGAAAGTGTGGGAGTTGTGGGAGATTCTCCCTGCCATTCTTCCCTGCCGCTATTCATGCTCCACCACTCCGTTCTTATCGCTTTCCCGGCGATTCCGGCTCCATTTCTAGATAAGAAACCCTAACCCTAATCAGTTTTGGGGTTTTGATAGTTGTAGGTTATGAAATAGCTAACCTATTTCGTTCTATAAGTTGCCAAACTGCCGAATACGGAAGCTTAGCAAACCTATCGGATCCGTTACGATTCTACGACAAAAGGCGCGGACTTTGGGTGTATAGGTTATGGTTTTCAACGCTTTCAATGTTAGATAATGATAGATTCATGATCTGCATGCAATTGCACATGTACAAAGTGCTGTCCGTTTTCCGTTTCGATTAAAGATGAAAAATATGGAATTCTACATACTCTAGGTAATTGTAGAAAGTACCGTATACGTACAAATTTTGGAAATGTGTTTAACATGATTAATTGTTGTATGAATATATTATATGTGGATAAATTACTTGTTTGGCGAAAGGACTCGCCCTATACATGTTTTGCTCATATACACTATGTATGTTGAAATTGTGTATTCTAGAAAGTACCGTATACGTATAAATCTTGGAGATGTGTTTGCCATGATTATTTGTTGTATGAATATACTATATATGGATAAAATACTTGCTTGGCGAAAGGTTAGCCCTAATACATGTTTTGCTAACATACATCATGTATATTGTAATAGTATATTCTAAGTGTTTGTGAAAATGACTGAATGAGTATAGAATTCTCATTCATGCTCGCCATGACTAATTGTCATGGATTCATGATTGTTGTATTGGCGATACCCCTTTGACGAAAGAATTTGCCCTAAATCATGCCACGGCCAATATACACTATATATGCTAAAATGTGTGGCCCAAGTATTTGTGGAAATGACTGAATGAATATGGAACTTGGATTCCTGCTTGTCATGACTATCCGTCGTGGGTGTATGCGTGTTATGATTGGGGTAACTCCCTAGTGAAAGGACTTGGCCTTATACCTATGTGATCAACATATGTCATGTATGTTGGTGTACGTAGTCTAAGTGTTTGTTACAAAGTTTGAATGAGTAGTAGTTAGTAAATTGTAATGTATAAGGGTGTTGAGATATGATTCTCAACTCTTTTAACTATGTGTATGATTTCCTTAGATAGTTGTGTGATTAGGAAATGAATATGTACAAACTCATGCTTGTGTTGTGCTTCATAACATGCTCAACTGCTTTTATGATTTTATCTATGTAATGCATATGTTTAAATTCATATTTACGTTGTATGATCCGTCATGGGTGACGGGGGAGTAGAGCAACGAGTGCGTGCAACAGCCCTGACAGCCCTAAATGGATAATACCAGACTTGATTGTATGATTTGAATCTTGATCCATTACTGTTTTATCTATCTGCAATTGATTGTGTTTGGGGCTATGTTTATAGTCCAGACAATCGGTAACGAAAATGAATGCGTGGCTGAGATTCATTTGCCACGTGAGATGTGTTCGACGAACCAGAGTCATACTTCGGTTGGCGATAGTGGTTGGCCACGTGAAGTGCTTATGCACTTCATGTTGTTCAACTTGTTGTGCGCTCGAGCTAGCCGAGCCCGTCAAGCAACCCGATCTGTCTTATGTATGATCACCATGTTTGGACGCTACTGCTTGAACCTAGGGTACCAAACTTACCAGTGAAATCCCTTTTAACCATGGTACCTCGATCCGCTAAGACTCATGAGATGGGCATGGTGGTATGGGACACCGTGGTCGAGCTGTCGGCCTACGCTGGGGCCACGTACCTCCCCGTAGTGATCAGTGAGCAACCAGGCTCGTGAGCCGATTGTGGTGGTATGGGACACTATATTCGTGCTGTCGGCCTACATTAATAAGGTGATGGGGGAGTGGTGCAACGATTCCGTGTAACAGCCCTGACAGCCCTTTGTAGTGACCTCGAGCATACTCTAAATCTGCGGTGAGGCGATAAGCCTTCCCGTAGTAATAGAGTATAAATTAGGCCTGTATTGATAAGGTGATGGGGGAGTGGTGCAATGATTCCGTGTAACAGCCCTGACAGCCCTTGTAGCGACCTAAAAACACACCATCGTATGAGATTGTCTAGGACTGACGACCCTAGAATGGATCATGTTTGGGAATGATACAAGGGAGGTACCTTAGTTTCTCAATCCTGCTGTTTGAAATGGACTAATAAAAAAACTCGGTAATCATGCTCATCATGCATTGCATGTGCCTGGAAGATGTGGAGCACTGAGGGATAAAAGCATGCCGCGAACGAAGAGGGTGTCGCATGAGGGAGTATGTCAGTGAGGGCATCCATCATGACTACATTCATACTTGCATTAATAAGAGTAGTTAGAAATGTTTGATTTTACTGTTTTATCATTACTGCTTGACTGAATTGATAACATGATAACTTATGCCTTATTGTTCCACTGAGTTAGCTACTCACTCCCACGTTACAGGACGGTGTGTACACACCAACCAGATTTGTTGAGTTTCAGGTGATGGCGATGCTTGGGATGTGGAGAAGGAGTTCTCCTACATGTTGTTCTCTGTCAGGTTTATGAAGACCTGGTATTGTATTGACGGGGCTATGGTACTTGGGATAAAAGCCATTACTCTTACACATTTGGTATATTTTGGAACTATACTTGTAATTATTTAACCTGGTAATGTTATCACACTCTGGAGACTCACCACAATTTTTATATATTTATATATCTATCACAGTCTTCCGCTTGCAAGTTAACTGTCTCTGGAGTATGATATGCTGTTTTTGGCTTAATCTCACTCATGTTCACTACATTAATGCAGACAACATTTAATCATCATTACTTATGTTGCATAAGTGATGTTCTGGAACTCGAGAGTTGAGTTACTACTCGACCCTCGATTTTCAGGGCGTTACAGATTAGTACTCAATACCATAACCCAAGGTGACAGCCGTGGTCCGAGAGACATTCTCCTTCAAAGATGACAATTCTTTCTGACGTTATAAGACTTCCGGAGCAATAACTACATTACGCGTAGGGGTGCACACGGTCCGGTTTGGTCCGGTTCCGGGGTAAAACCGGAACCGAACCGTTCCTAACGGTTCTGGGATTTTCGGAACCGGAACCGAACCGTTAGCACACTAGAACCGAACCAGAACCGGACCGTGAAAACCGGTTTGGTTCCGGATCGGTTCCACGGTTCTGGGTTTTTCATCTTCTGCAATTCTGCCACCTAGGCGAGGGTCAAGCCGCCCTCTAGGACACATTGGACGGTCCAGATCATGAAAAGGGATGATGGGTGGGGGCCACTGTCAAAACCCAATCCATGCACGTCCGTCCCTGGACGTTTTTCACTGTTTGGATATTTTGAAAAAAAAAAATAGGTGGGCCTACTTCTGAAGGCATTCTCGGAGATCTACTCCACTCATCCTTCTTAGCAACGCGTAAGAAGAGGTGGGGACCACGGTTCCACGGTTCGGGTCGGTTCTACCTGCCCCTAAACCGGAACCGAACCGTATCCAACGGTTCTCGCAATTTTGGAACCGGAACCGGAACCGGTGCTGTCCAGAACCGGACCAAACCGGACCGATCCAACGGTTCCGGTCCGGTTCCACGGTTCCACCGGTTAAATGTGCACCCCTAATTACGCGCTGATTCTAGGTTGTTCAACGAATCATATAAGTGAGTTAAAGAGTTGTGCAAAGGAATAATATTTATATGTGCCATCCTCGCTGCATGATCAAAAATAGCCAATGCGTTGTCCAAATATGGCCACTGTCCAGGCTTCTTGAAAGCACATATAGTAGCAGAAATGACATTCTTAAACAACACAAGCATGATGGGAAGCACTTTATCCAGAGAAAGCCTGTCTAATATCGTAGCTATTGAGTTAGAGCTCGCTGACCCACTTGAAGAATGAATGACTACAGCTAAAAGAGAAAAAGAAAATGATATAGCAACAGTAATAATATGAAGAATGAAGATAAATAAAAGTAAATTTGAGAAGAAATATATACCATCTTTGGGGGCAAATTGAAGAATAATTGGTGATGAAGACGGTTCTGTTCCTGAAGATGCAGGAATATCCGCGATAGTGGTCGCAATGTTGAAAGATAGTTCTCTAGCTCCAGTACTCGAGTCTAAAGTTGTTTGCGTTGCTGTGTCAACATGATCTGAGAGAAACTCAAGACTACGAGCAACTGGTTGAAGAGGACGTAGTGAATGCAACTACGTCTTAGCTTTCTCTTTCAAAGAAAAAGGAAAGAGTTTCAGCCTGACAATGTCATCAGGCACGTTAGGAAAATATAGAGTGGCTATGATTTCATCAAACTCTTTCAGTGTAGATACAGATTTTCAGATTCATGCCCATGAAATTTTGGAAGGAGTTGTATCACCCCTGACTTGATATCCATGTGTCCTGTATTTTCTGGAAAAACCATGCATGAGGGCGTACTCACCCCCGCTGGTTGTAAATAGTCTCGTAAAGTACGAGGCGGGGGTGCTTGATGCACCTCATTCTCATCCTGGACTTCCTCAACCCGAGGTTGAGGTTGTCTTCCCGGTTGATTAACCGGTTGATTGGCAGCCATCACTTCACTTAATTATGAGGATCTCGAGTGGTATCTAATCCTGTGATGGATAGATAACCTCTCAATCAAAAGACGTTGGGTGATGTCACAAACCCACTTGGGCATGAAACACTCTCAGCCCTCAAATTCAGACTCTAACCTAACCTAAAAGAAAGAAAGGAAAATAGAAATCTAGAAATATAAAGAGAGAATTAAAAAGAAGTTACCAAATTAGAAGTTCATAAATTAAGATCCTGCAAAACAAAACAAAACAAGTCAGCTTTTAAAACATAAATTCTAAAATTAAAAAGTTTCTAAAAATAAAAATAGAAAGATGAGTTAGTTTCTAAAAATAAAGCAATCCTAAAATTAGAAAGTTGATAAACTAAAATTAGAAAGTAGATCTAAGAAAGACAAAAAAGGAAAGTTTCTAAAAAAAAGATAGTTTCTAAAAATAATAAGAAAGCAACCTAGTTTCTAAAAACGAAAAAAAAGTTTCTAAAAACAGGAAATAAAAAAAGTTTCTAAAAAGAGAAAAAGTTAGTTTCTAAAATTAAATTAGGAAAGTTTTTAAACTTAAAATTAGAAAGTAATTTCTAAAAACAGAAAAGGAAAGTTTCTAAAATAATTCAGAACACCCCTAACCTAAAAATAGAAAGTGGAAAAACCCTAATCTTAACCTAATTCTAAAACTGATCAATCTCAGAAAAACACAACCGTTAGTCCTTGGCAACGGTGCCAAAAACTTGTTCACAACCCCAAGTGTAGCAATGTAGTAATAATCTCGGTGAGATCGAGGTTGAATCCACGAGGACTAATCTTGTGTGTCTATTATGAAAGTAATTAGAATCAAAACTAGGAAAAGATCTAACCTAAATTAGGAAAGTAAGGGGTAATTGTGAGATGATGAATTTATAAACTTAAGAATTCAAAGGTGGGAACTAGGGTTTCCAGGGATCCACTTGTAGCTAACGTTTCCTTATTCGATTCAAGGCACTCAATTGGAATTGGAGTCCTATCCTATCCAATTGGAAGGTATTCAATAAGATCAGTTTTGAACTTCCATTGACCTTATTCTCAACGGATGAAAATTGTGAAGATTTGAAGAGATTCCATCACCTAACCATGTCCAGGAGACAATGATAGACAATAGGGTATACCAATCCAACAACCAATCATGAGAGAATCATGAAGAAAAGAATGGATTTCATCACTCAGCCATGCCCAAGGGACGATGGAGAACAACAAGATTTTCTATTTTCACAAACTCCGAACAAACAAATAAGATACTTTAAGCTATTACAGATCCATTGTAATTTTAGTCACAACAAACCATTAATCAGTAAAAGTATTCCTTAAATATCAAACTATAATCAAAGGAGTTCAACATAACAAGAATCAAATAAGAAAACATCCCAGCCATGTTACAAGCTTCACCCCTTAGCTAGGGCAAGGATACAGCCAACCATAGACATGATTGGATTAAAAACCTTAGAAGAAGAAAGCATTAAAAACTAAAGAGAAGGGAGAAAAACTCTTGGGAAGCGGCTTCACTCATTTGCTCTGCTTCTCCAAACCCTAGATATCTTAAAGAGTGCCTAGAAGAAACCCTATTTGTAAGCAAACTTCCGCAAAATCGCAAGACCGGATCAAATTTACACAGATTGTGTAACGCCTTCGATGCCATTGAACACCCTTCGATGTCATCGAAGGGGTTTGAATTCAAAAGTCGCGCTTTTTCTTCTTTCGCACTGCATAAGTCTCTGTGTCATCGAACCGTCCTTCAATGTCATCGAGCGAAGCTTCGATCCATCGAACAGGTCTTCGAGTCATCGAAAATGTGTCCAAAACAGTCCGGCGAGTTACTTCAATTTTTCAATAAATTCGATGTCATCGAGCAGTCTTCGATGTCATCGAGCACATTCCTTCGGGTCATCGAACATGTCTTCGATTAATCGAGAAAAGCACTCAATATGTCCAACAACCAACTCGATTTTTCCTCATAAATTCGATGTCATCGACCAGTGTTCGATGTCATCGAACGGTTCTCGATGACACAGTCTTTGTGATTTCTGCACTTGTTCTTTTGACTTCCTTCCTTCTCCACTTGGTTTTCTTAGATCTTGGAGTCTTGAAATTTTCAATCTTGGTCTCCAAGGATCCCTTATTTTCTTTGGTGACTTTTGAACACTAAATCTATGCTTTTAGCATTCTTTTTCACTCCAAGTTCTTAAATTCACATTGCAACACAAACACATGTAAAATATACCATTCAACCATATTATGTTTGTAAAAGTAAGAAATAAATGGAGGATAATATATAATATTTGACCCTCAATAGAGGCCTGCCATGCGACGTAGATCCCAAAGAGTGATGCTTACTTCACCGACCGATAGATGAAAGGAATTTGTTGTTGAAGACCAATACTTCGAAAATCCCTTATATATCATCGTATCTTTGTGGAAAAGTCCGAAGTCACTTCAATGGTAATATATAGATTAATATCAACAAGAGCCCGTGTATACTCATTATCATCGTATCTTTGTGGAAAAGTCCGAAGTCACTTCAATGGTAATATATAGATTATATCAACAAGAGCCCGTGTATACTCATGCAAAATATCTTGGCCCATGAGTTATAATAATCAATGGAAAAGAAAGCCGCGTGTCCGGAATTCATCGTTTCCTATAAAGAGTCTCTGTTATGAAAACGTTGTTGAGCAGTCTCCAAGTAGTGAGTGGGGTAAAAGAGAATGGGGGTTATAACAAGGAATGAGGAATCTCATACAATATATGTCCTGTCTTCTATGAAGTCCTTTTTCTACAAGGAAACCTTCCAAGATCCTCGGCTCTTTAATGACCGTGGGCTCACTCTGGATCATAGAAAGATGACGACGGAGATTCATCGGAATGATGACAGTCTCATCTCTATGAGGATTCTTGAATTTATTACATCCTCTTGAAACCTGATGCTATCCCATACATTTGATAGCGTTTGTACTATGTTCCTTTATTTTTCTTGTAGAATTTCATCTTTTCTATTTGCCTCTTCTTCTTCAAAAAAGCAGGTGGAGGTGAAGATTCAACAGCGGCAAGACGGGTGTTGTCAGTACGGAAGTTCGCCGTGGATTTTAGCCAGGTCTCCTAATCAGACTCGTGACCTTCCCTCGATGGCTTTTCAATCTCACCCATTATTATAGCATTGCGGATTGGGCTGGCAAGGAGGAGAATATGGTCGGAGAAATCGACAACCAGAGGGGTCGGTTCTTTAAAGTAAGAGGGTCGTTCATCAATCGTCAAGCCTTTTTCCGATAACGATCTTCCGTAGGGGGTGGAGGGTTCGAAGATTCAGATCGCTGAGAAGGAGTAGTTTGTTCCCTTGGGGAAGAATGTTGTCTCTGGAGCGGGCCATTTATTTTATTTTTTTATTTTACACCCCCACACACTCACGCCACACGCACACACACCCCACATGCACACCGTGGGATTTCACCACCGTGGGTACTCAAACCCTTGACCCGGTGTTGAAACTCCAGGGAGTCTACCACCCGGGTAAGAGTAAGGACCCGGGTGGTAGACTCGAGAAAATAAAAAATTCATCAGAGTTTAGATACTCGAGAAAATTCTGCAAAAGGGCAGACTCGTTGCATGCAGAGTCTTGTTGCGCGCAGTGTTATTGCGCGCAGAAGATTGTTGCACAGAAAGAGAATTGCGCGCAAAGAGTTGGCTATGAAGATTGCAAGTAACTTTATAAAGCTAAGTTTGGTTATAGGGCCTAGACCCGAGTCCGTTGCGTGGACCTAATAGTGCAAAGACTATGTCGTTGCGCACAGATGGGTATATGAAGTTATTTCTTAAAAAATGGATTGATCCTCCATTTAAAGCTAAGAAGGATTAAATGAAGGATTAAGGGGGCATCTCTTGGAGCACAAATTTAAGAAAAAAAGAAGATAGACATCAATGTTGATTGGTTGCGCGGGCGCGCAACACTGAGAAAAATAGTATTCTATTGCGCAACGCACAATGGAAAGTATTGACTGCGCAATGGGTGTCCATTGCGCCCTACGCAATGGGACTCACCTCCCGTGCGTATGAATATATTGCGTGAGTGAAGGGTTCGTACATGTGGAAGCCTATAAATACCCCTTCGCTCTTTTTTATTGATATAATTCGAAGACTTTGGGAGCAAGTAAAAGACATAAAATTTCTTCAGACTTAGTAAGGTATTGAGTATACCTGTTGCACGACACGCAATAGGGTTACCACGCAACAGGATGAATGAAATTCATCATCATCCGCATAATACTTATATTGCATGGACAGTGACTCTTTGAGGGTGGATCATATCTTCGGCCACTATGGAAAGATTAGTTGATTTAAAAGGAAGAAGGTTCCTTAAGAGTAACGGGATTGATCGACATAATATCGTTTCCGCATAATGACTTCTCTTATCAAACGATTATATTGTGATCCGAAAATGCCGCCGAAATTGATATTTGAATATTTCTGATTCTTATATTCTATAGTATTCATTTTATTTTTGAAATGGAGATACGAGAATGTAAATGACTCAAAATTAATAAATACTTTGTGATAATCGTCTTCTTATTCTTTCATTGTTATTATTTAATAAAATAATCTCTCAAACCAAACACATTCGTTTCTTATTGAAATACATACAAGTGACATTGACTAACTGAATTAAAAAGCAACACTAATATTGGTGATTCTAGTTCATCCCAATCAGTATAACATCGTGAATGGTTTAGCCGGCATATAAACATTACGTTGAGTTTACATTCCCATTTATTCATGTACTATTATAAACGGATGTAAGAGGTGGATTTTCATAAACATTATTGTAGGCCCAACCTAGTATGGCAGGATCTTTTGAACGAAATGTCTCACTTTTGGATATATACATGCCCAATATGAAAGCAATCGGATTGTGGGTGTGCCAACACACCAATACATGGTGTTGTTGATGTCACCGAGTTATGTGGTTCCCACTTACATGTACATTATTTTACCAGATTATTTTTAGGATATGGGCTAAAACTGAGCAGATCCTAAGTTAAGTAGACCACACCTTTGAGGTTTTGGGTCAAACTAATATTCGTTTAGGATAAAGTGGACCTATCGGTGGAAAACTTCTTTAAAGTGCCACAAAAGTTTTGGATAAAACCGATGTTTCTGTTTTTCCTCCATCCATCCAGGTCTATTTACTTTTTGAATATGTGAATATGTTGGGTGATAAATAAGCATCGTGGGGGTCCTAGGAAAGTTTTAACCCCAATCCTAAGTTTAAGTAGACCACACCCTTTGAGGTTTTGGGTCAAACTAATATTCGTTTAGGATAAAGTGGACCTATCGGTGAAAACTTCTTTAAGTGCCACAAAAGTTTTGGATAAAACCGATGTTTCTGTTTTTCCTCCATCCATCCAGGTCTATTTTACTTTTTGAATATGTGAATATGTTGGGTGATAAATAAGCATCGTGGTGGGTCCTAGGAAAGTTTTAACCCCACTGATTCCTATGATGTGGTCTACTTGAACTTTGATTTTGCCTATTTTTTAACCCTTTCATGATCTTGAAAAATAGATGAATGGTGAGGATCTAACGCATATCATGGTGGGGCGCAAAACTTGATGACGTAAATACGGCATTGAGGTCCGTGGTATGTTACACATCACGCAATTCGCTTCCTCGTAATATAATCTGTCAGACGAATGCACGGAATGGATTTTCCGGACGAGAGCGGATAGCATATGCCGGAGATACAGGTATGCCCAGGGCTGCATGGGAGCCACAGAGATGTCCGTGACAAATCACTCCGTCCATATCTATTTTTAAAGGCCACTGTAGGATGGGAATCTAAAAATCAAACATATCCAAAACTCATGTAATCCATAACACATGAAATAGTGGCGATTGAAAGCCTGGGATGACAATTTTTTATTATTTTTTATTTTTTTATATTGGGATGATATTAGTTTCTACGGTTTATCTGAATGGTAATAACCATATTAACGGTTTGGATGGTATGTAAACATCATGGTTAGCTACAGGAAGGTTTCAACGGTGGACGTTTCCATTACCACTGTTTCGTTTGTAATGGCCCTCCTGAGTTGTAGATCTACCTGATTTTTAGAATCCAATCCAATTGTAGTCTTTAAAAACAGATGGACGCAGTAGATTTTTCAGAGACATCTTAGTAGAACCCATATAGCCCCTGGGGCACATGTATATCTCTGTGCCAGGGCACATGCAATCCGCTCTCTCTCTTCCAGGCGCGGTGTGTGTGATCGCGATCCACGGAGTCGGTGGATCCCTACTATGGGCCACACTGAGTGTATGTGCTTAAATTAAGGCCGTCCATCCATTTTGAAAGCTATAGGACATGATTCGAAAAATGAAGCAGATACAAATCTTAGGTGGACCATACCACGGGAATAGTAGTGATTAAATCCCACCATTAAAAACTTCATGAGAGCCACCGGAATGTTTATTTGCCATCCAACCAGCTGATGAGTGATAAAACAGATGAACGGCGTGGATATACAATGCATACGTCCAGATCGGGCCCTGCGGTCAAAGTCTCACTTTCCCTCTCCTTCTCCGCTCCGCTTTCTCCTCGAGAGAAAAAACCTCTCTATCTACCTACCAGATCCGCACAATCGACGTTGAAACCTCTCCAATCCGACTGGAGAAACGAATTCCGGTGCTTTACTGATTTGAATCCAGCCGGGGAAGTTGATTTCTCTCCGGTTTTGATGCTTGAATTCGGCTGGAGGGCGCATGATTCACTGCCCTAGCGTCTTGGATCTGATATTGGGGCCTAGATTTTGGCATCTGAGTACGATCGGACAGAGTAAGATCTGGGCCGAGATCTGCTGTTTCGGTTCGTTTTGATCCTTGAGCAAGATCTAGGAAATTTTCGAAACAGTTTGGTTTCCGTTTAGTAAGAAGCGGGGATCGATTGAGTGTTTTGTGCCAAGATCTGGTTGAATTGCATGGTTTGAGTCACCAAAATGCAGGTATTTTGTGTCTTCTTTATTGTAAGGCCTGGAATTCTGTTGAATTGGAATTTGAAATGGTCCGTTCCTTTATACTTATGATGTGATTGTTAGTTACTTACAATGTTGGCTTCGTTTATTGCTTTTAGTGAGATTTTTGAGTTGGTTAAACTTCTTATCTCATGTGTTTTCTTTGGACTATGGAAATTGTATAATGCTATTTTTTAATGCTTTGGATTTTTAGGTGTTCATATCTAATCGAAGAAGAGGAAGAAGAAGCCCATTGTTCAGTTATGCACACATGAGAAACCAAGCTGGGCCCACTGGACCACACATGTGGGCACGTGGGACCACACATGTGATAAACATGGGCCATCAACACTTCCCCTCAAGCTAGATCATACATATCATGGATGCTATGTATGCCTAGCTTGACAAAGAAGCGATCTAGATGACTACGATTTGGAGCCTTCATGAACATATCTGCTAGTTGATCTTGAGACTTGTCTACCGTCATGCTATTTCTTTGCTAGCAACTTTCTCCCCTGTTGATCACCACGATGTACTTGGTTCTCTTGTGACAATCTACTTTGATGTGCTTGGCTCTCTCATGATAAACGGAGTTGTTGGCAATGTGAGGGCATCTTGATTATCACAACATAATCTCATGGGATTATCAACCATAAATTCAAGCTCACACATTAATGTCTTCAGCTAAATGAGCTCACACGTCACGTGGGCCATTGCCCTGTATTTGTCTCAACGCTTGAATGAGCAACTACGGTTTGCTTCTTACTTCTTCATGTAACAAGATTACTACCACGAAGGTACAATCACTAGTAGTAGATTGCTTGTCTGATGGAGAGCACCCAATCTGCATCTGAATGCCCTTCTACTTGGATATGGCCATTCAATTATAAAGAATGCCATGACCAGGAGCTCACTTTAAATACTTGAGGTACGAAGCACATGCTCCATATGGGGAATGCAAGGAGCCTGCGTGACTGACTAACCACAATGACCAATAAGTGATATCTGGTTTGGTAATCGTTAAAAGATCAATTTTCAACAAGTGATGGGATCTCCTTGGATCATTAAACAATTTCCCTTGATCCACACTCAGCTTTTGGTTTGTGTCTGTGGGAGTTTTCATGGGCTTGGCTCCTTGAAGACCCGTTCATCTAGTAAATCCATCACATATTCTCGTTATGACTAGTTAATGCTCACCTAGACCTTGCTACCTCAATACCCAAGAAGTATTGAAGACGTCCGAAGTCCTTTGTATGGAAGTTTTTAGTGTAATAATTTCTAATTTCTTCAACTTGTCAACTATGACTACTGTCACTGGTGGTAACCAATGTTATTATCCATGTATACAACCAACACAATAACACTTGCCTTGCCTCAGTTTATCTTGCAAAGATCCACTTTATCCTACAAAGATTGAGTGTTCAACCTAGCTATGCTTCATCCCCAATTCAAACATCACTTTATTGAACTTGTTGAACTAAGCTCTTGAAGATTGTTTTAAACCATAGATTGACTTTTAAGGTGGCAATACTTTGTTTGACTCTCCCTGAGCAATAAAGCCAGGCGGTTGCTCCATATAGAGTTCTTCAATGACTTTCAAGAGCAAGGCAATTTTCACATCAAGCTAATACAACAACCAATCCGATTTGCGATTATGGAAATAACAACATGTACAGAGTGAAGCTTGTTCATGGTAGAATGTCTCTGAATAGTCGATCGTAGGGTCCGAGAATACTCTTTTGCAACCAATCGAGCTTTTAACCGATCAACTGAACCATCGGGGTTATACTTCATTGTATACACCTAACTACACTACACCAAACTGGACGTTCTCTTGTAGTAGTTCCGTCTAGCTAATGTCCAAGTTGATTTTAATAGAGTGCAACCATCCATCTTCTTCTTCCATAGCTCGTTTCCACTCATCACTGTTGAGAGCCCTATGGAAAGAATGAGGAATAACATGAATGACAGGATAGAAGAAATTGTCAAAATGAAGAAGTACGCAAACCAGGAAACAAATTGAAAAATTGGATGTTAAATGCAGGAATGTGTACTCTTATGATGAGCGATGGGCAAGTCGCCTTCATTTGACGGTACAAGTGAAGATTCAGTGGGATGATATCTTCCGACATGGTAGGAGGATTGACAAAAGACACAGTTGTATGCACTCATTTCCTTTCTTGGAACATCTAGAGTAGACCCGTAAATGCGGATCTACATGTTGTACATGCATCCATCTGTTAAAAATGTTGTGTTTGGCACAATGTGTAGAGTGGTAGAACTTTCTTCACATTGCAATGGCCTTCATTCCTCACAGGAACATGTGGTATGTTTAAAAAACGTGACATCAATTGACGCATAATGTCTATAGGAGACAAGATTATAACGTTTGTATCCTCATTAAGTACGAGAACACCCAAGAAAAATACACTTTAGCCTTTGGTTTAAATTTGTCAAGGACATGATCAAGCTGATGTATTAAACACCCTTAACCAAATACTGAGAGTGAAAAAAGTATTAGGTATGAGGTACATATTTTTCATCTAAGCACTGAATACACATTTTAGTATTTAAATTGTGTTTGTACTTACATGTGAAGGTGTGTGAATGTCAAGCTACCCACTCGAAAGCTTTCAATCATCTTACTACTCTTCCCTTTCAATTAGGTGATTGTTCTGTTGTTAATGCATGAGATGAGAATGGGAGAAATGCCCCAATTCCCTCGAACTCCAAAGAAACACAGGGCAACCCATTGGCAAGGATGGGGAATTGGGCTGTAGAGATGCATTCCAAAATCCATCTCATCCATTTCACCCCATACCCCGTTCTTACATCATGCAACAATGGAAATCCCAATCCACTCTGTCATATGGGTTTTCCATGTCAATTTTGTGTATTATCTCCGCTACCTTCCTAGAGTGGATGCATTCATTCGCTATTAGGATGCTATCAAGAATTTGCCATTCTTCTACTAACGCACCTTGGAAAGGGGATGTGAGGTGGGACATGAATCTCTTCATTCTGTTAGCAAGGTTTTTGGCTACAATTTTATAAACTACCCCCGACTAATTGGCTTGAAGTCCTGCAAATATGAAGCTCCTTGCTTTTTTGGACTAGGCAAATAGGATAGCATGTAAGCTTTTGTTTAGTTTTCCTCTCATAAAATTCCTCAAACATGGTCATCACATCAATCTTGATAAATTGCCAACAATTTTGAAACAAACCAATTGAGAAACCATCAACCCCCCAAAGCTTTATCACTTTTCATTTCAACGAGCACCCCTTTCACTTTCTCCTGGTCAAATGGCCTTTCCGGATTGCTTGCCACATCTTCTAGGAGGCTTTTAGAATCGACGACATCCAACCTGGGCCCACAAAGGTCTTCTTTGGAATATAAATTCTTATAGAGCTTAAGATGCTGTTTTGAATCTCTGCTTCGTCATCAATCAATCTACCTACAATTCTTAAACTTTTGATGTTCTTTTTTTTTTTTTTTTTTTCCTATTGTTAGGCAGGTTATTGAAGTATTATGTATTTTGGTCTCCTTCTTTCAACCATAGCGTTGTTGATTGTTGCCTCGAAGCAATTTCCTCTTGCCGAATGAGGAATTTCCACTTTCCTTAACTCCACTCATTCTTGCCTTTCACTGTTGACTGATCCTTCTAAGGACTCTTTTTTCTCGAACTCGTGAATGCACTGAATGATAATTTTGATTTGGATGCTTTAATCACCTTCATCTCCTCGACCCATTCTTTTAATTTGGCTTTGATTACCCATTAGCTTTTTGCATAATTTGAAACCAGCCAAATTTACAACATTAATACTGATGACCATTCCTACGTCATGTTGATGAAACCAGGAAATTGAAGCCATTTGCTTTTGAACTTGAATGGCCTTGGTCCATAGTAGGGATAGAAAACTGGTACTTGGTAGTAATATGGTTGATTGCATGATTGTCCACGCACATCCTCCAAGTCCCATCTTTCTTAAGGGTTAATAATGTAGGAATAGCACACGGTGACACGCTTCCTGAATTAAACCTTTTTTTAGTAACTCAGTAACTTGTTGGTTGAGCTCGGCATGTTCAGCTGGACTCATCTGGTTGTGCGCAAGATTCAATAGACTCGAACTAGGCACTAAATTAGTGTGGTGCTGAATGTTCCTCATACGAGGAAGTCCAGTCGGGAGTTCTTCGGGCACCGAGTCTTTATATTCATGAAAAAGCTCTTGTATAGGAGGCGGAACATTTAATTGCTTCTTGTCTTTTTAGCAACCAAGACATAATGATGTCAATTTCCTTACTTTCATCTTTAAATTTCTGCACACTGAGTGATTTTTTACCTTTAAAAAAAAAGATTTGGGTGTTAGAAGGTGTTTCATAGGGTGCAATGTGATATTAACACCATCCTTAACGAAGGAATAGGTGTTGGCTTGAGTCATGTGCACCATATATCGATCCTTCAACCACGGTCTCTCTAACAAAATATGGTATGCATTCATGAGGACCACATCAAACCACACACCATCCTTATACTTAGATCCAATAGAGAAGGAAACTAAGCATCTTGTGTTAATAAAAACTTTTCTTCCTTTCTTGAACCAACGAATCTGATATGGTTGCAGATGCTTATGTTATTTGACTTTTAATTTGTTCACCATTTCTTATAAGATAATGTTCTCACAGCTCCCTTCGTCTACCAAAATGATGCATATCTTCCCACCAGAGGTACCGGTGGTGCGGAAGATAGTGTTGCAACCATCGCCCTCATTAACTACTTGAGGTGTTGATAGTATAGTCCGTTGGATAACCAATGACTCTCCCCTATCACCATACACATCTGTTGCATCTTCCCCAACATGCATCTCATCTTCATATGCGTGGTCTTCTTATTTTGTGTCTACTTCAATTTTGGTTTGCACGTGGTCGGGAGTAAGGGTGCACATCGAACCGTTGGAACCGTGTAACCGGATCGAAACGGTTGGATCGGTCCGGTTTGGTTCGGTTCTAGGGTGCTAACGGTCCGGTTCCGGTTCCGGTTCCAAAATTTTCAGAACCGTTGATTACGGTTCGGTTCCAGTTTAGGGCCCCGTAGAACCGAATCGAACCGTGAACTGAACCGTTGATTCGAACCATAGATTCGAACCGTAGATCCGAACCATTACCCGAACCGTGGATCCAAACCGTGGATCCGAGCTTTAGTTTAAAATAAAGAATAAAAAACCCTAACTCCTTTAGGCTTTGGCGCCCCTTGCCCTCTCGCCCTACCCTGCCCTACCCTCTCGTTGGACAGATGTGATGCAGGATTCCAAATCAGCTATGAACATATGTTCGGATATTAGAGGTGCCTAATATCTAGGACAAGACTATCAAGATGATGTCGATGGTGATATCAGAGATGTAAGAGCCAGATCTATGAGTTGAAATTATCAACTACAGACACTTTGAAGGTAAGGTTGGCATGAGACACTTTAGTTTTGCTAGGATGCGCGAAGTTTGCCTTAAAACAAAAGGTTTGCCTGAGGGTCCATCCGATGTATGCCCTGGATAGTGATAAAGCTCGTAGCAGTCACACATTCAAGCAATTACAGGCCATTCCATGATAAATTGAAGATTCTTATGACACGATGCAATTACTATAAGCCCTTCAAAGATTGATATAGAATGATATTAAAAAAAATAAAACCAACACATCAAGACCCATGTGCCCAGCAAATACAGCAACAACCTCTTTCCATGGAAATTAAACTAGGTAACTCACCTATGTAGGCTGTTGAGATATATGTAGAGGGTTAGATGGATTGGCGCTGGTTGAGCTGTCGGCAGAGAACACATCTACGGGTTGACCTACAATCAGCAGGCATAATGTCACTCCTATAGCTCTTCTTGCTTCTCCATCTTCCGACACCTAAGATCTCTCCCTGTTCTCCCTCTCTAATCCCTAAATCCATCCATGTCACTCCTTACTTCATCTCCATAACCTTTTGCTGCTGCAGTAGAAGAAGACGAATCTCTCTCTCTCTCTCTCTCTCTCTTCTCTCTCTCTCTTCTCTCTCTCTCTCTCGCCATCCCAAACTCCCAATCACCAGGACGCCCAGAACCGTGGAACTGATCTGGAACCGAACCGGTTTTCACGGTCCGGTTCCAGTTCGGTTCTAGGGTGCTAACGGTCCGGTTCCAGTTCCAAAAATCCTAGAACCGTAGGGAACGGTTCGGTTCCGGTTTCACCCCAAAACCGGACCGAACCGAACCGCATGCACCCCTAGTCGGGAGTGTCTTCATCATATTCACCTTAACCAAATTTACTTTAATTGTGGACTGATGTTCAGGGCAATGAAAGGAATGATGTCCTGGTTGTCCACACTTAAAGCACGTGAAATGAGTGTTGCTTTGTCCCATCTTGGGTGCATTAGCCCCTCGTCCATAACCACCTCCCACCGGGTTGGGGCTTGATTTTATTATTGGATGTTGGCCCGTTGTCCCTCGCCCTATGGGAAGTCTTGTAGTTGCCTTACGTGGGAAGTTAGCATGCTGCCCCATCATCAATGACGCGACCTTCATGAGGCGCCAAATCATCTCCCAAGTCCCCAGTTAATTATCTCCTCAGCTTTCAACATGTGTATATGCATAAGACATTTTAAAAACATATATGAAAGCCAATTTATTTAAGATATCTGGGTTAAGACCATTAAGATATCTTGAAATCTATTGGTATTCATACTCAAGAAACCCGGCCCGTGATGTCAAGGTATGGAACTCCTTGGTGTATTCATTTACTGACTTGTTCGCTTGTCGTAGATTGTGACATCTTTGATAGAGGTCATGGGCCTAAGTTGTGGGCAAGAACTTTCCTTTTAACTTCTTTTTCATCTTTTCCTAGGAGTTTATTTTCTCCTTACCTTGATGGATTTGTTCTGCTTGGAGATCATCCCACCATGCTAATGTATGATCGGAAAACTCGACCTTCTGATTATCCGCGACTTTCTTGTACTTGAACACCTTTTCCACCTTGCTTAGCCAATCGATGAAGTTATCAACATGCAACCATGGAATTCTGGGACTCCTACCTTGATTGCGGGTTCTCTGTCACGTTCCAATAATTGAAGGATTCGATTATTGGTGCCTTCACAAACTGGGGCCGTCCATTGTTGGTTAGGACCTTAGTGGGGACCTCTCACTACGTGTCACGTACTCCAACTTTGGTCTCTGAATTCCCTTCACGTTGGAGCTTACCCACTTGATTAGTGAGATTGCTTACACAAATTGCAAAAAAAAAAAAAAAGTATACTCACAAGAACAATTGTGTAGAGAGGGAAAGAAGTCTATTGATATCAACCTTCTTCTCTTACAAATACTTCAAGAAAAATCACACTTCGAAATATTCACCCCCCCCCCCCCCCCCCCCCCCCCCCCCCCCCCACACACACACAGAGATCCTAAATGAATCTTTAATTGAAATCTCCCCAACTATGAGATTGATTTCAAATCTAATATTCCTTAAATCATGGAAAGTATTTATTTCAAAACCAATCTAATATTCCTTAATATGGTAAAAGCCTAATAATAAAAAACAAACATGGAAAGTATTTATATTTCTAAAACGAGCCCATATCTTAAATCATATCAATCTTCACATCTTCAAATCAGCTCCCCATATCTCCCAAAATAGTAAATTACAATCATTGATTTAGGCCCTCAAATCTATAAATAATCAGCCCAAAATCAGCACATGTTGGGCTCTATGGTGGACTATGGGCCTACATCTTTCCAGGCCTTACATTGGGCCTTGATGGGCTTAAGTGGATTGGCCTTATAGTGGGCTTTGATGGGCCTAAGTGGGCCGTGGGCCTACATCCGATATGGATCTCACAACTTTCTAGAAACGAAGAATGATTTTGTAAATTTGGATAGAGCCCTGTGATGGTTGACATGATTTGATGAGTGAACTGTCCTAGATGGTGTCCCTACTTGATCAATGTATAGAAATGCTCCTAAAAACTAAAAAAGCAAGTTGTAGAGGTGGTTGTTTGGGGCTCCTGTTTTGGAAAGTTTTGGGTTTATGCAATTTTGGCAAGTTTTGAAGTTTGTGAGCCGTTGGTCTTCATAGACAACTGTCTGAATGTGGAATGAACTGCATGGATGGTTGCTTTCTGTTCTTAAAACCTGATTGTGGAAAATTCAAGATTGGGTTTTTTGATATCCGTGGGAGAGAAAATTCTTCAAAAGTTGCAAATTGGGATAGAGGTTTTAGATCGTGCTGAAATTTTGCTATAAATTCTCATTAATTGTGAGGACAATTTTGACAAATTTCACTGAAATCTGCAAATCTTTGTGGGAATGTAAAAAGCAAGTAGTTGAATGGTTGAACCAAAACCCAATGTGAATTTGTGAGAACTGGGAAATACTAAGCTGAGAAAGAATTCCCCAGCAACCCAACAGCTCCTTATGGACTTGCCAACAGCTCCTTATGAACAGAGAAAAACCAATACAAGGTTTAAGATTGCTGGTCTTGGCAACATGGTTCAACACCTTGGAAGTCTTCCCCCCAACCACTTTCTTAGGATCCCAATCTGAGACCTCTTCACTTTATTGCCTTGAGATGATTTTTCTATAGAAAGCTTCAGGCTCTTTCCCTCTTTGATTATTTACCAAGGAAGTTCTAATTTCATTCTCTTAATCTTCCACCCTAATCCCCCCTTCTTTCTTGGGCTTTCAGGCTTCCTCCCATTTGATTGATATTTATGTTTATCACCCTTTGTGGCTTTTCACAAGAAATCAAGTTGGAGTCTCTTGATTTTCTTTATCATTGATGCTGGAATTTTGAAAAGTGTAAGGTAGTAAACAGGGAGATCTAAAAGAGTGGATTTGATTAGTGTGATATGCCCCTCAAAGAAAGCTACATTTCTACGTACCAGGCCTTCTTTCAAATCTTTCGAGAAAGGCTGCTATGTTTACACTTTCTCAATTGTTGCTCTAATTTTTTTCCTTCTAATTACCCAAAAGTGGGTGATGGATTGAATAGTTTTCAACTTCCAATTGGCATGGTTGTTGGGGCATTGTGTGTCTAGCAGGTTGCCAATGATTGCACAGTCTTGATCTGTTGCCATGTGCACCAATCAATGGTTTATAGGGTTAGGAAGTTTGCTAAATGTGATTTGCTCCATTCCTGAAGCGTTTCATAAAAAGCCAGTTTTAGCAAGCTCTGTATTTTATAGGTTCGGTTGTCTGTTCTTTTATTAGAGATGCTTTCAACTCTATTGTGTATGATCTGCTGACTGTTGGCAACAAGAAATGAAGAATATATATATATATATATATATATATATATATATATATATATTCTGTTTACTTTTCTGTGGTGAATACTGGATTTCTTACCCTCAATGTTATGTTTAAATAACTTGGCAGTATATTCTTATTGATACTTCTGACTTCCTTTTGTTACTATTGCTGCTTTGGTTTTGCATTCTTTGTGTGCTGTGCTTATGGTGTCTGTTCTTGATGACAGAAGGTTGAGCCTATGAAGAACGGAATGATAGAATGCAGTGTCTGCCATTCCAAATTGGTTTCCCCAGCTACTAAAACTGTGTCAAGGGCATATGACCGGCATAGGAGCAAGATATCATCCAAGAATCGTGCTCTCAATGTCCTTTTGGTTGTTGGGGATTGCATCTTGGTTGGTCTACAGGTGATCAACAATCAATGATCTTTGGCTCATTTTATGGTTAAGTTTTCATGTAAAAGACTACTGATGAAAACCATGACTGACACAAGTTTAAAACTTCAAATTATTCAATTTGTTTAATAGAAACCACAGTTTGAAGAGTTCATCTTGGGACAGACATGGATACCAAAATTGAGTTAGACATGGTGACATGGCAATTTGGCTCAAGCGATTACCTTTGTTGCCCTTGAAACACATATATTGCATATGTATATTATATAGATGTTTGCTAAGCCTGCATGTTTGTGGAGCCCTGTGGATCCAAACAAGCATGTGTGCCAATGTGGCACATGCGTGGGAGATCCAAGCTTTCTATCATTTAGGTCACACTTTCTAGAACTTCTGCCTCAAGAAATTAGGTTTCACTCTTCGGGTGGGCCAAAATGTACCAAACAAGTAGATGGTTACAACAATTTATTTTCTATCCATCAAATTTTTTTGTACACTATGGCCTTGGGAAAATTTTTTAGGCCAGAAGATCAAAAACAGTGTTGCCCCCCACCTGTTGGAAAGCTTGGATCTCACACTCAGTTCTGTTGGCACATTTTCTTCTGTGGATGGGCAGGGTTCCATATGAATATCTGCTTAGTGAATTGCATGTACGCATGTGTGCATCCCAGCTATTTGGGATCGTCTTTACAAATCCTAGCTCACGGATTTTAACCTGTCTAATGTGTACAACATTCAACTGTCGAAAAGGTTGGTGCTACCATGAGGAATACCTAATGCAAAAACCAGGCCGTTCCACTCATGATGTGGGTTATGCTGTAGAAAACAATGGACAGCTGCTGACCTGATCCAATGTTCCGATGAGTGGATCAACCGGATTTTATACATCATCTTGGGAATTGTGCACAGTTGGACTGTAATTTAATGTTTAGCTTTGTCTGTTTAAGTGACAAGTGGGTCACTTGTTAGCAGTGTTCGAATTATCTCCGATATTATCGAAATATCTCCGATATTATCTTTATCTCCAGCTCAGTGATACCGATAACACCGGTAGCGATACCGATAACGTTGGTAGTATAGAAATTCTAGGTATTAGCAATGTATTGCTAAGCATCGCCAACGTACCAATATCGCTAATGTAATCACCAATATTTTCTAGTATGTAATTTCTAGGTGTCGCTTGTATTGCCAATGCATCAATATCGCCAATGTATCACTAATATTTTCGACTATGTAAATTCTAGGTAATGCTTGTATCATAAGTGTATCGACGATATTTCAATAATATCACCAACGTATTGATATCATCAAAAGTTTGTTTATTAGAAAATTTTTTATTTCAATTTTTTATCATGGGCACATAGTTGCATGTAGTGTTCAACTTGTCATTGATAATACTGATAATATCTCGATATTTTCTATATCTCAACATGCGTGATATTGAGACCATAAATTTTCATTTGCTTTACAATTGTTAATGATTTCTTGGTGAAACATCATGTGTTGTTGATATTTTACAATATCAATGGATGTTTGTATGGAAGGTTGGATGGCTAAATAGGTTGGTTGGGATGGTTGGACTGATTTCTTACAACAACACATGTTTTAAGGCCCCAATAAATGGAAACTTGTTATGTATGCATTCTTTTTGCATTTTTTTTATTATTATTTAAATTTCTAAATATGCAAATATGTACATTTTAACATCTCTTAAAATTTCACTAAAAATTCCACCGTTTTCCCCATGTTTCCCCACATTTCCGGTTATCACCGATATTATCGGCGATATCGATATTGTTTCCGTATCCCTGGCTAGTGAAACTTGTAGCGATACCGATACTTCGAACACTTAGACCACAATCTTTCATTTCCTTTCCAATTGTTGATGATTTCTTGGTGAAAAATCATGTGTTGTTGATATTTTACAATATCGATGGATGTTTGGATGGAAGGTTGGATGGGATAGTTGGACTGATTTCTTTCAACAACACGTGCTTCTAAGGCCCCATTAAATGGAAACTTGTTATGTATGCATTCTTTTTGCAAATTTTTTATATTTTTAAATATGCAAATATGTACATTTTAACATCTCCTGAAGTTTCGCTGAAAATTCCACCGTTTTTCTCATGTTTCCTCGCATTTCCGGTTATCAGCGATATTATCGGCGATATCAATATTGTTTCCGTATCCCTGGCCAGCGAAACTTGTAGCAATACCGATACTTCGAACACTGCTAGTGAGTGGATCATCAATGTTCATCGTACTTGTGCATAGGTTGAATGTGCTATACAAGTGGTATATCGGCGAAAAGGTGGGGTTGTATGTGGAAATTCACATACAATGCCTATGTGATCATTACTCTCTCTCTCTCTCTCTCTCTCTCTCTCTCTGACTCTCATTCTCTCTTACACACACACTCACAAATACAAACACAAAACAGATGTATTGGTATGGCCACCATGTGGGTGAACTATGCTAAAGTTGATCAGAAGTCCATTGTTCAGAAGTATAGGGAAATCTAAATGGTCTGAATTTTGGACTAGCTCTCATCCAAGATGTGAACTATATGCTGGATGGTACAAACGGATGTAAACATCATCTTGATCTACTTCAACATAGTTCAACCATGTGGTGGATGTTAGAAAGCTTTATATATATATATATATATATATATATATATATATATATATATATATATATATATATATATATATATATATATATATATAGGGAGGAGATTCAGTCCGACTGGGAGGATGAAATTTTCATCCCTCCACTTTCTATTTGTACACAAGCATATGCGTATGCTGATCTGAAACATTCATTCATTGGGTGCATATAGACCACAAAAATCACGCAATTGAACAATCCTGACCATGCAAATAATGGTGTACAAAAAATTGCTAACTTTTGAGTATGAACTTGGGAGGACGAAATCAGCTCTCCTCCCTACATATATAGCAGGATAACTAGTCATGCATATTGGTCCTGGAAAGAGACATTTGGGTGAAAATGATTTTGAAATCTGACGGTCCAAGGCTGGTGCACTGGAAAGTTACCATCCATTGTTTTATGTTTTAAGTAGCAGTTTCGGAGTTTGATCGCTTGGAGACTGAAACCAGTGAGGCTCACCCGACTTGTTCTGTTTTGTTCCATTCAGAAACCGTTTTGGTCTAGTGGCTTGTTTTGATGTTCACCAAAATGGAGAGGAGAGTTACTCCGTTGCAAATGGTATCTAGAACCATGGTTGTAGGGGAATATTAATCTATATGGATAAATGTCTTGACTTTTTGAATTTTTACTTTGCGACTCATCTTGCTGAATTATTAAGCCCCAAGATGATTGAGGAAAGTCAACCCACACATAGGTCTTAAACCCTTCAAGAGGCATAGAGGATTCTTAAAATATTTATCTGTGGATTCATTGGACCTAGTGAGATGGTTAACCCTTTCATTGGACCTTCTCATGCTGCAAGTTGTTGACATGTTGCCTCTGTTTTTTTTCCTCTTTTACTGCAGCCTATTTTGGTTTTTATGTCTAAGGTGGATGGGCAATTCAAGTTTAGTCCTGTCAGTGTTAACTTTTTGACAGAGATAGCAAAGGTTCTATTTGCTGTTGTTATGCTCTTATTTCAGGTTGGTACAAATCTTTTTATCATTTTTTTTCTAGTTCCATATACCACCCCTTTCTGTTTGTTATTGCATTTCCCTTTTAGTAATTTCAGTTCATGAATATCATTGAAATGGCGATAAACAAGAAGTTGAAATAGAAGATCAAACAAACTAAAGCATTGATGTGAGCCAACTATCTGAATTGACGATGAGGTCACAATCAACAGTAACTGCTGAGATCTGAACCTTGAGAATAATGATCAATGAGTGAACAACAATCTAGCCATTTCCAATCACTTGCCCACATCAAACATTCATCAAAGAAACCACAACCACAACTGGGGCTTGCAGCCGTGCACGCTAATTTGGACAGCAATGAAGCTGTTCATATGGGCCATATGTTTACATTAAAGAAAACAGTGTTGATGACCAGCAGCAAAGATATGCTGATGAAGGATAAGATCTAAGGAGAGAGAATATCACTTATGACGGCTTGAATATGTGGAATCCAAGGGTAAGAGAATCTGGATTCCCTTGACAAGACAGCATTGGCTGTTTGGATAGATGGGTTCTGCAAAGTGATCACTAGCCCTATCGGAGTTAGGATTTTCTGAAGCAAGATTAATGCAGGGGCATTTTCACACCGGGCTCGAGTGGGGTAGCCCATGGGATGCGGGGACACACTCGGGGTGGGTGACCCATGTGATTTGGGGCCCACGGGGGAGGTCTCATGTTCGAGACTCCTCACCAGGGGTGATTAATGCAGGGGCATTTCACACCGGGCTCGAGTGGGGTAGCCCGTGGGATGCGGGGACACACTCGGTGGGCGACCCATGTGATTTGGGGCCCACGAGCCCATGAAGGGGGTTCAGCCGATGTCCTAACCCATGAGGTGTGGGGCCTGGGCTATGAGATAAAGGGATTAATTCGTCGTACTCTAACAGTTCGAGCTTTTAGAGCAAGTGGTTAATTGTCCTGCATCAAAGATGTTGTTTAATGACTCTAAGATTTCCTTTTGTTATCCAAATAGGACCCCTAAAAATGGAATCCCCCTTTCAACATTGTTGATTGATGGAAATAATCATTACTTTTGCCATATTCACACCTTAGATTCCTTGTATCCGAACAAACCTGTGGAAAATCCAGATTGAAGCATCATGAATAACCTTAACATTAGTTGAAGAGTAAGAAAGCTTTCTAGAAGTCTTAACAAGTGAAAATAAAAGAAAGGGGATCACTAATAGTCTCAACCCTAAAGAGAACAAGCTTCCTAGAAGTCTCCCAAAGAGAAAACATCTAAAAGAAATTTATTCTCACTCAGATCTTACACCCCCATTTTATAAGACCCTTATGAATAAGTTTAAGGACAAAAAGGCCCCTATGTATTAAAACCTGAAATGTAATCATATAAAAACGTACTTTAAAGAGTGCCCACATGCCAACATAACCGGCCACAAAATAAGCCCTAAACCTCCACATCACTTCTCACACAAAGAGGGACTGGCATCATCATCATCTAAGCCTTATCCCAACTAATTTGGGTTGGCTACATGAATCCTTTTTCGCCATTCCACTCTATCAAGGGCCATAACTTTAGTTAGACCATAGGTCTTCATTTCCTTTGTTACCACCTCCACCCCATCTCCTTTTGGACTTTCCCCTTGCCCTTTTAGAGCCTTTAATATGCACCAACTCGCTCCTAATTGGTGCAGTTCTTGGTCTATGTTGCACATGACCAAACCAATTAAGTATAATTGGCCCCATCTTATTACCAATTGGGTCTACTCCTAAGTTCCCTTGATTACATTCATGTCTAATTCTATCTTTCCTTGTCTTGTCACTTATCTGTCTCAACAACCTCATTCAAGCTACACTCATCCTATGAAGATGTTGTTCCTTAACTAAGCATGGGCCACATGTCCAATTTTAAATCTAGGCCATCTGTTCTCCAGATCATGGTCAAAGCATGAGGCAATGTAGTGATTGTCATCATGAACCCATCCTCACTGTTGATGCTCACATCCATATCCAATGACCACCAAATCAGGACCATTCATCAATTTTGAAGTTAGATCTGAGCAATCCAATGGTGCAAACTCAGATATGATGACTAGAAAAGTCGATCTAGGTCTTTTAAGGTCTTGGATTGTGTCATCTCCTCAGTTGGGAAGAAATCAGCTTTGTCGAGTAAAATTTCTGGAACTGCAGAATAAACCGTTGTTGAGGCAACGGAACTTGGCTTCATAGATCCACGTGCATTCAGTCAAGGGATGCCCTTCCCTCTGAATATTGCTGATATGTGCTTTGTCATGTCATTACAGCCTTGACATCAACAACATTCTTGATCTTTTCTGGGAAATTCATCATGTAATGATTTTGGTTTATTGGCAGGCTAGGCATCAGAAGGTTGGAGAGAAACCCCTACTTTCAGTTTCTACATTTGTGCAGGTATCTAAGATATATTTTGATCAACACATATTCTGTACTCTTGGAATTTCTTGATGTTATTTCATCAGTTTACTCTAGAGTTTGCTACCACAACTGTAATATATGACAGCGTAAATTGGTAAGCATTTTATTGTCACTTTTCTTAATTCTTTAATAGTCAATGAAATCTGTTCGATTGATATTTTACTCATATACGTCCATGAATAATGGTTGGATAATTGGGAAGGAGCAAACAAGAAAGTTTTGGCTCTACAAAATTCCAGCTAGATATTTAACAAGAAAACCGTTATACATGTTCAGAAGTTGAATTAGAAACAGGAAATGGTGCCTGTAATATTTACATATACATTAAGATGAATGTAGTAATACCTTTCTGAACTGTCTTATGTCAACTTCTACTAGTGTGGAAATCAATTTTGTATTATATTGTCTTTTTTATGTTTGTTGGTATACTATTTGTGCAAAAAAGAGGAGACATATACTAATCTTGTTTTGTTAAAAAAAGGTAATCTGTGTTTATCATTTGTCTTGTTAGCTGAAGTTTTGCTGATGGTGATGTATGCCTACACCATTTATAAGAGTGTAATACACATTGTTTCACTTGTGTCACGAAACTGAATTTTTAATTGGAAAACTGGGTTTAACCCACTATCTGGTGGTTGCGGCATCAAGTACAGAGTTGGAATTGAATCAGATGCTAATTGATCGCCCAGCTTCTCGTGAACTTTCTTTGACTTCTTAAGGTTTTGGTGACCTTCTCTAGTTTATGCCTCCTCTTCTCTCTACTCGGAAGTCCCTTCATCCTAATTCCTTGGAATTTGTGATGAGTTTCTTAGTGGCTAGATTGTGTTCTTAATTTACCGGTGCATGTGCATCCCCTAGCCAGCTATTGGTGGGGAAGAATAGGGTGCTCACCATGGACAATTTGCAAAAGAGACGGATAATCATTCCTAATGTATGCATTATGTGTCTTAATGACGTGGAGTTGGTAGACTACATGTTCCTTCACTGCATTTTTGCCAGAGCAGTTTTGGAGTCAGTGTTTCTAATGTCTTCCATTGGAGTTGGGTGATGTTGGGTTCTATAGAGGATTTCTTCTTGGCTTGGCATGGGAGTAGTTATAACCCAAGAGAGCATGGTGGAGGCCAGTGTTCAGAGTATTGGTATTGTTACATGTATTGAAGACTAGAGATGTGGAAACATGTAGTCTACCAATTTGTTTTACTGTGTTCATGTTCTTTCCTTCAGACCTGATGATTTTGTCTCGTGCAATTTGGTTTAGTTCATCTCTTCATTGGTTATCAATGATTGTGTCTGTACTCTGTATAAGTCCAATGATTTTCTTTTTGTTCTCGGATTCTAGATGGGTGTGGCTTATGACTTGTTGAAATTGATGCAAAACTGTTGTTAGCATGTCTTGAGCTTTTTTGTCACTGCCACCCATTTTAATTGAAGGTTTATAAATGTTTCCCACATCTTTTCGTTTATATGTTGCATATACTTGAATGTGATGCTTTCTAATCCTGAAGTGGGCCTGCTTTGTTTTTTGCAGGCAGCTCGTAATAATGTCCTTCTTGCTGTGCCAGCTTTTCTCTATGCTATCAATAACTATCTAAAGTTTACAATGCAGGTATAGTGTTGGCTGCAACAGCTTAATGCAGTTTGTCTGCTATTTGCTTATATTTCTCAAAACTTTCATTTATATATTTTCTTATTTGAGAAAAAAGTGATTAAACTGTGGTTGTTCTTCAGTGGGTTACATGCCCTATCTTATTTGTTGGCTATCTAATTATCTAATTTTCCTTAATGCAGCTGTATTTCAATCCTTCTACTGTGAAAATGCTGAGCAACCTGAAGGTAATGTACATATTGTTTACAATGGATACTTCTACTAAAGATGTTACCTACTATTATGTTTTCATGAAATTTCTAGACAATTTATTGATTGAAGGAATTGAGCTTCTTTTATGGGCAATAGTGCTTGCAAACTTAGATGGACTCCATCCGTCGAATACTTGAGTCAATTAACCATTATGTCTTAGTCCTGGAGTGTCAGTTTCTTTAGCTTACATATACCAACAATGTGCAAAGTTCATCATTTTCATGATCATTTGCGAATCCTAATGCTGGCATAATATTTACAGAAATAATATTTCTTGTTTCATATGATGTGTACGTTTTTGTCCCCATAATTTAGAGGTTATTCTGTCTTTTAAATTCCATCTCTGTTTGCAGATTCCCCACTTATTATCTTCTTCATTCTTTTATGGGATAGGCCTGTTTTCTAAATTTGAAGTTGTTGGATAATGGAAATTAACTCATATCCAAGGTGTTCCGTATCTATTACGATACGACCATAAAGGCTGATACGTATAGGTAACGGGCATGACCGTTATGTGATACGATGGTGAAACGGGGCGGTTGGTTTTTTGGGACCGTATCGGCTGTTATGGGGCATAACGACTGTTACCATCATTACGGTAAAAAAGGCTACCTTTTTTTTTTTTTTTTTTTTTTTACTATTTAAATCCATTTTCTCCTCATTTTTTCACTTTTCTCATCCCAAAAACTTTTCTAATTATTCTATAGCATATTTCGACTGCTCTTACTACAGTTTTTAGGATTAAAATCATATATTGAAGTGATTTGGGTGAATAGAAGCTCCGAGGGCCATTTTTTCAAAAAATAAAAAAAGTGGTATTTGTGCCTTTTTTTAATACTGATTTCTAGTTTCAATGCTTTGATTCTGATGTGTAAATATTAGAGACACATAACCATGTTCATAAATTCACCAGACAACCAGATACAACACTCTCGCCAAAGAGTAGACCGTTACATTACTATAAACATGTTCAAAACAAAAAAAATGAATACATATTTAGAATATTTACATTATTCTGAATTTTCTAATTTCCAGAAATTTTCGGGAGAAAAAATTTCAACTATTATGGGGGTCGTAATGGTCGTCATGCCCCTGTATTGGTCATTACAGAACAGTGCTGACAGTTATGGCCACCGTTACCGATATGGAATACCTTACTCATATCACATTAAGTTTGGTTATAATGTGATGGTGGTGAATACATTTTGTTGTTTGGATTTTGATATTTACTGCTTCAAAGACTAAGTGCCATAAATTTGTTATTCAAAGGATTTCCAAATAAAGCAACTCATGTTGGTAATGCATGTTAAAGCCCACTATTTCTTGATGCTTCTATTCATTTTAGCTAACGCAAACCAACATCTTCTTCTGATGAAGCAATTTTGCACTTTTTTCTAATCTCTAAACAAAAACCTTTTTGTAAATGCTTAAATATAAGAGCCCAAGAGAAAAAAAAGGATCACTGTGGAGAAATGTGGCCACCCTTTCCCACGGAAGGGGAAAAAAACATAAAGAAGCAGGATATTGCATGTATTTCTATTAATTCTTCTTCATTTCCATTAATTCTTCTTTGGATATTTGCCTTATTGCACTTCTCCATTTTATTCCCATTGCTAAGATATGTGATCCTTCACCACCTTCAAAAATAAAAATAAAGAAGCATGATGTACATGCATTGCCATTCGTTCTTCTTTATATATGTGCCTTATTTTAGGGATTAAATTCTAGATCTGTTTGCCTTGACAATTCGAATCACTTTTGTATTTTATTTCCACTTGAGTGGAGGTTTATGGTACCATTACCTTTCTTCTTGTTTAGATTATTGGCATTATAAGCTTTCATATTTCCTAACAAACCAGTTTGGACTGTGTTTTACTTTCACATTTTGGTTTTGCATAGATATCGGGCTCTTTCTAGCAATTACTTGGACACTTCTTTTAGGGCGTGTTTGGTTTTCCAATTTTTGATGTATTTCAAAGTAAATGAGTCATCATTATCTTTTCAGGGTGTTTGGTTAAGAGAGAATATTACAACACAAAAAACAAGAGTCAAATACCCATGTAAAGTAAACGGGTAAAGGAAATTACAATCATTACATTTTTACATACCAAAAGGCCCATTTTTACAGTGATGGCCTGGTAAAACAAACAATGGTTTAATGTAATCATTGTAGTCAAATGTCAGTGTGTAAGTAATCATTACCCACTTCCAGCCAATTACTGTTGTAATTAGAAAACCAAGTAGGCCCTTATGGAATTTGAATAAGTATTTTCTTGGGTCCACACATTTATAATATGAGCCATCATTTCTGCATTGAGATCAAGGTGTCCCATATTGGTGTTGGTGGGTGTAAGGGTTGTAATGGTCGTTATGGGGGATCTGTTGTTACACCCTTGTATCCGTTGACTTTTCTTTCGTAATTTTTTTTTTTTTTTTTTTTGGAAAAAATGTGGGAAAAGTCCACATCCAACTATTGCAACGGATATAGGGGAAAAGTCCACATCCAACTTATAGTTATTATACATATAACTCACCACCTATTGCAACACACATCCAACTCAGCCCAGAATTGTGGCCTTAAGCTCGGTTTGTTTGGCCCATAAACCGCCGAAAATGCCCACCGAAATCCCGACGAAACTTCTTTAAGTAGTAAAGATCAAGAGAATTGCCCCTTCCAATTATCCTCTTTACTCCATATATTTTGAATTCCAAATAACCAGAATACCTCCTAATGACCCGATTACATCTAAAGCTTCCCATTATGATGGTTTCCCCCACCACAGTGAATTCACTACACCCTGATCTATTCCTTGTGGTTTGGTTTCTTGCGAAACACCGCCATTTGAACTTTGTCTTTTGCACATCCTTGACTTGAACTTTCTTTCGTGAATGCCCCAAGCCCCTCACATTTCAGCTAACTATATTCAATGGACACCCATTGATCCCAATTTCTCCTTAACTGTGTCGCCCGCAGACACTCGCATCTCACTGTCACTATCATACTCCAACCGCAACGTCTCTCTGTTGCTATTGGGATTCTGACCATGTGACTCTTGATTTATTATCTGCCTACCCCTTTCCTCCACAAATTCGAACACTACCATATAATCCTCTAGCTTGTCTCCAAGCGTTACTCCTACCAAACGCGCCATCTCTATCGTAGCTCGTATTTGCCGGGAGGGTAAAACATTATTTACCTCATTTGATAAAGCATTAGTTATCAACATGAAGTTAAAAAAATAGCAAAAAAACAAAATAGAGTTAAAACTCCTAAAATGTGGTATGTTGTTGTACATGTAAGCATTCTACATTTATTCGAAGCGTCCACATTTATTATTAAACGAAAAAATTAATTTTTTTGAGGTGTTTTCCTCATAGTTGCTGTTCATGTGAAAATCAGCCAAAATAAATAAATAAATAAACACAAAAAAGGGGTTAAAATCCCTAATTTACGGCATGATGTTCTACATGTAGGCATCTTACATCTTTTATTTGAAGCATCCACATTTAGCATTAAAATAAAAAAATAAAAATCTAAGGTTTTATTCCTAGTAGTTACCATGGACGCGAAAATTAGCAAAAAAAAAAAAACCACAAAAAAGGGTTAAAACCTGTAATCTATGACATAATGTTGTATATGTAAGCATCCTACATCTATTTGAAGCATACACATTTGTATTAAACATTAAAAAAAAAAAAGCTTTTTCTTTATGGGCATTGATGATGCAAAAATTAGCGAAAATAAAAAGGGGTTAAAACCCTGAATCGATGGCATGATGTTACACATGTAAGCATCTTACATCTATTTGAAGCATCCTCACTCAAATATAAAATAAATATACTAATTTTCGCCAATTTTTTTATGTAAAAAATAATAATATTAAAAAAATTAGAAAATTGTCCACCAAATCGACCATGAATCTAGTGAGATGTGGTTGATTTGGTGTTGTAATCATCATAAAAACTATTTCTAACCAGATTTAAAAAAAAAAAAAAAAATGAACACTTACCTATTTTTCAAAAATTTTCCCAAAATGGACCATGGAGCTTCGAACTGTTCAAATCGCTATAATATAGAGTTTTAATCCTTAATTTGTGCACAATGTTGGTCGAAAATGTCTTAGGAAAGATGAGAAATGAAGAATAATTGCAAAAGATTGGAAAAAATGAGCATTTGGGCCAGAGAGAGAGACACACACATGCATAAACTAGCCATTTTCTGACTGTTACAAGGTGTGGTATAACTTTTTTAAGGCTCATTTATTCAGCTTCGTATTGGGTAACACTATCAGCCAATACCGTTACGTAACGGCCCATATGGGCCCATACAACCCACATGTAATGGCCCATAAATAATACTATTATGTAACTGATATGGGATGCCTTGGCTGAGATGCTAATCTAGTCATTTATCATATTTAGGATCTCTACGTCAGAGGAATGCTAATCCTACACATGCATCCTTAATGCCAATCTTATATGCAACGCTCGTGTGAGCAGAACATGTGTTGGAGATCAAGCCACCCATCACAAGTGTTGCCACAATGGGTTTGGGCCTGGTTCTAAAACTGAGGCTAGTAAGAACAATTCTCATCATCATCTTCCAGGCCGTATCCCCACTAATTGGGGTCAGCTACATGAATCCTTTTATGCTATTCCACTCCATCAAGGGCCATAACTTCAATTAGACCATAGGTCATCAAGTCTTTCCTTACTACTTTCACCCACATCATTTTGGGCATTTCCCTTGTCCTTTTAGAGTCTCCAACTTGCACCAACTCACTCCTCGTTGGTGCAGTTCTTTGTCTTTGTTGCACATGATCAAACCATCTAAGACTATTTTCCCTCATTTTATTACCTATTGGTACTACTAAGTTCCCTCGAACGCGTTCATTGCAACATCCTCATTTCAACTGCACTCATCCAATAAACATGTTGTACCTTAATTGCCCAACATTCTGAACCATAAAGCATAACTGCTCTCATAGCCGCCCTTAGAGCCGTACACGAGTCGAATTAGCTCGGTCATCTCGCTTGACTCGACTCGGAAAAGCTTGACTTGCCTTGGCTCGAAATTGGATTTGGGCCAAGTAGAGCTGGTTTTTGGAGCTCGAAAAAATTTCGAGCCGAGTTCGAGCTTGCTGGAGCTCGACTCGACTTGGATTGAACCTCAACTCAAATTGAATCGGCTCAATGACTTGGTTATTTTGATATTGATGTTGCTTGCTAAGTGTTTGATGAAATGACGTAACAAAGTGTTGTTTCGGGTGCATACATTCTCCGCGGGATTGATTGGTGGCGAGGAAGGAATGGATACGAAACAAATCACTATAAAAAATAAAAACTTTACATTATAAAACTACCCTTATATCTTGATTTTGATGCTGGCCGCTGAGTGTTTGATGAAATACCTGTAAAACTGTTGTTACTGTTTTGCATTCCGTGAAAAATTGAAGATGCCCTCTATGTGTTTGAGAAAATGTTGCACTGGCTCAAATTCGGCTCGAACTGGCCCGAGCTGTTGATCGAATTGAGCCGAGCTGGCCAGTCAGGCTCGAGGACTAAGCCGAGCCGAGTTTGAGCTGGGGTTAGCTACTGGCCGAACCGAGTCGAGCTGTGCCAAGCTCGTCTCGGTTCGACTCGTGTACAAAACTCTAGCCACCCTATAAAAATTTCCCCTCTGACTGGTACACGGTGATCACATTAAACTCCGGAGGCACCTCCTTTTCTTCCATGCAACTTGAATTATGTGGGAAAATCCTTCTCAATCTCTCCACTCTCATGAAATTGACCCAAGATATCGGAAGTGATCATTTTGGGATATATGATCCACTTTTGAAAGTTATTAAATGTTTATCTTTCTTTTTAAAGTATGTGTTTGCTAGAGTTAGATTGTATGTCATAGCGAAATCAAGGATAACATCCCCCCATCTCATTCCTTCTCTATCCAGATTGTATAGTGAAATCAATGATAACCTCCCCGCATCTCATTCCTTCTCTCTTTAGATTGTATGTTATATTGCCGCTGTTGCGGAGCACCCGCCCGTATGTGTTTAGTAGACATTAGTACGATTGTAGGATCTTAGAGTGAAATCAAGGATAACATCCCCCCATCTCATTCCTTCTCTGAAATCCATATCCTCCGTGCACCCTCTCATATTCTCTACCCTCTTTTCCTACATGACCATTTAAGTCGCCTCCTACAGTTATCCAGATTCACAATGAATGTTATGGCATAAGTTTGATGGTGGCTTCTGACCTGAGGCAACCCTCATTGGTCTGGACTTGGGATCGGCAGCGAGAGCACAAAACACCATAGGCGCAATCTAATAAACTATTACATAGGTTGATTACAATCAAGCACTGTCTAATGCTTTATTACATGGGTTGATTACAATCAACGAGTTGCCAGTAGAACAATTCTAACCACTGAATTTGAGAAGTTGACTGTGGACTTCTTGTCAACTTTTTCTTAGTCCTCCATTTCCTTATGGGGGGTTAGGAATTGTCTGACCAACCTGGCTTTACGACCAGGATACATCAATGGTTGCCAGCCTGGTGAGTGGCTAGGATCTCGTGCTTGTGCATGTGAGATCAACATCCACCCTTTCAATCTCTGCTTATTTTTTGTCATTTGTTATTTGTTCAGGCATCTGATCATAAAATGTTAAGTTTATCTGATAAAAAAGATTGGTCTCGTCTCATATCATTGACTTTTTTCAGAATATGTAATCAAATTTCTTTTTGTAACCTCAAACTTGTGTAGGTTTTGGTAATTGCTGTCCTATTGAAGATTATCATGAGACGGAAATTTTCTATCATTCAGGTCAGATCGACTTTTGTATGAATCTTCTTTAGGTCAGGTTCAAAAGTTCAGATGACATATGATCACATGTGAACTTCTATCCATGATCATACTGCCTTTGTTTGACTTTACATGGTTACGACTGAATGGATCAGAGACACATTTTTTTCTTTATTTCTTTTATTTAGCAATTCACAGATACTTCTGTGGGCATGACTCCTGTTAATCTGACACAGTGGGAAGCACTTGCTTTGTTGCTTATTGGGATCAGCGTGAATCAACTTCGATCACTACCTGCGGGTACTACTGCATTGGATCTTCCACTTGCAACGAGTGCATACCTGTATACCTTGATCTTTGTAAGTATCAAACTTTATGTGTTCCATTTCCTTGAATTTGGATTTCTGGTAAGAATCTTGACATTGATTACTTCTAGAAGCCGGGTCCACGTTGAGATATCATGATTTAACCGAAAGTGGGGGGTTGTCCTTTATGAAGCAGGAACAATACTATGAAGCATGGTGGTTGTTGGTCTTATTTTCAATATAAATATTTTGATCTACTTCTAACATTCCCCACTTCACTGTAAACAGTCTAATGCTACCCTGCATTGATCTTCGAATAGGTATGAGATGTGCATACTCCAGATGCACAGCAGGCATCTGTGAGCTGGTAGATTCTGTTGTAATCCTGAAGAGTTTGAAATTAAACTAATCTCTTCAAATGCCAATCACTTTTAGGGATAAAATTCCAATTGTGTTTCAAGAGTAGTTATTGTTGGTGGACCGTGATGGATGATCATGATTGTATGTGGCCCACCTCGTACATTGATAGATGATGGCAAGAAGGTTATAAGTGGCCCACATGTGTCTTTCACTTGAACTTTAGTCTCTGTGAGTTATGGTTTACATTAGTGCTATGCACCTTAGTTCATGTTTTTACTCAAGTGGAGGGTATTATTGTAATTGTACATCTATTAGGAAGTGTTAATGTATTAAAGTGGGAGATTTGTGGAAGAGCCAAACACGTGGGATGCACATGGGGAAAAAAGAGCAATGATTGTGGGGAGAACCCACTATTGTAAGGACGAACCAGTGCTAGTTGAACTGGTGCTAAGAGCATGGTGTGGAGTATACAGACAGTGTGAGCCAGTGTGTGCCTGTGCTGTCCAATGGTGTAATCACTATGGGCCTAGGGTTCAATGTAAAGTGTTCCCCATTGGGGATTGTCTAAGAAGGGTGCTTTGCTCACCCATGTGCTTAGTGTGCAGACCACAGTGAGGAGTATATATCTGTGTCCTTTTCTTCTCTCACGCCAATTCGATGCAGCTGGAGATGCAATGTGGATGAAACATTATAGAAAGAAGATTGTGGGAAAGCAGCAACAATCCACTAGTGAAGTGCTCATGATCACCACCCCTGCTTCTAATGAATGGAACCAAAATAAAACTGCAAATCTGATTTTTATTACAAAATATCATAATCGGCTGTTACAATTGAGGAGATTTTTTTTTTTTGTAGACATCGGCAACTAAAGGAAACCCTAATACAATAGGAAACTGACCAAAATGCCCTTGAACCTGTCACAACTATATATGCCTTATGTCGATTGGCCACAACTCACTGAAGCAACATTGGAATTGCGTGATGTTGGGCGTGTTTGAAATCTAACTCAATAGGCTATCTAACAAGACCAATTTCTTGTCATTATGACATTGTTTGATAAGTGAAACTTATTAAAGAGAAATGATAAGTGAGCTAAGTGTATGGAAAGCTCCCAATGGACACTGTTGAATCTGGACATGTTGGCATCCACATCACCTATCCGGAGCATCAATTAGGTTCAGTCTGCCCTTCATAGTCTGCCTTGGAAAAATCAAACTGATTGGATGCTCCAACTCATCCACTCAATGGAATACAAATAGATGGACAAGACTGTTAGCAAGGAATGGTTCTATTCAAAGATGCTGATCAATTCAATTTCTGTAAAATTTCACAGTTGTAGAAGAAGAGTGGAATGGTAAAACACAGAGTTATGATTTGAAAAAAAATAAAAATCTGTCAAATTCTGCTGCTGTTATAGGATGGCATTGGCTATTGGCTGTTCTAAGTTCATAATGCTATTGTTTGAACCTTGGTTTCAGGTAACTGTACCGTCTATGGCTTCAGTTTACAACGAATATGCTCTAAAGAGCCAGTTTGAGACAAGCATCTATCTTCAGGTATTAACGTTTACTGTGGTTGCTTTCCTATGGGAGCTAGTATTTCACTTGGAACCTCATGGTTGTGAGGTTGATGCCTCTTTTATTCACAAAAAGGAATAAATAAATAAATTGCAACTTGCTTTTAGTTTTATTGATTCAAGAAAAACGTAATTACCACTACCTTTAGTTGACTTTGTTACTTCTCAATACGTGCATGGTGTCTAGACCAGTGTTTTAAATAGCGAATAGCATGTGGTGTTAAGCTACATGCTACTTCTAGATTTTTTTTATCGAGGTTGCTCTTGGTTGCACCAATTTCATGATATTTTGCACCAAATAAGACTGATTAGTAATGAAATTTAACAAAATTTCATTATATTTGATGCAACCAAATGCAACCTAAAGTAATAGGAAAGGGCAATGGTTAAGTATAAAGGTAAAGAAAGAGCAACAAAACTAATTTAATACTGTTACTTATATTATTTTACTAAAAACATTGAAAATATTAACAAATTTTTATTGAAAATAGAAAATTTTGTAACAAATTATTGAAATTATTAATTGATTTTAATGTTATAGTGGAAAATAACTTGTAATGTGAGCTACGTAGTGTGTAGCGTAGGTTACATGCGACTTAAACTATTTTTTATGAGCTACATAGTGTTGAGGCTAAGCTATGCAACGTAGCGTAGTTATTTAAAACATTGGTCTAGAGATAGAGTGTGTGTGTGTGTGTAGAATCATTATTCTACAATATTTGAAGGTGTTTTTTTCATTGGAATCATTAAATTGTATTATCAAGTTACCGGCTAGATACTTGATTTCACTAATAGTAATAAGAAGGAATCTCCCTTTTCTTTTTGATGTATTGTAATTTGATGCTGTCTATGTAAAAGGCTATCCCAATGGCTGGTTTCCCCTCAATCTGGAGAGGATTTTTGGCCGTGCAGGAGCTGTTATGGATGTAGTTATGCCAAGGGATAAGGACACTGGTGCGTATCGCGGATTCGCTCTAGTTCGCATGGGCAGCGAGGCGGAACTGGCCAGGGTGGTGGCCATGTTGCATGGTGTCGGCTATGACGGAAAAAAATTGCTGGTTCAAAGGGCGCGGTATGGTCCTGAATCCCTGACCGATTCATATTTCCAGAAGCGTTCCACTCTTAGTGCGCCAAAACCAACGGAGCAACAGTCCGCAGTTCCGGTCATGGCCACCCGACCTGTATCTCGATCTAAGGGTCGTTCTTTTAGAGACGCCCTTCTCCAAGATCCTAAGGACACTGCTTTGCCCTCTCAGAGGCCGGAAGGGTCCGGGATGGATCAGCTCAACCCCGATTGTGTTCATAGCGCCGAAGATCAGTCGAATAACCCTGTTGTTGTAGAACAGGAGATTTTTGAGAAGAACCGAGCTGAGTTGGCTAAGTCCGTGGTCATTATAACAGAAGAAGGTGCGTCGATTTTGGGAATGAGGGAATGGATTCGACAATGCACTGGGCTCCAGCTTGGCATCTCCAATTTCAAACCTTTGGGTCACGATGTCTTATGGGTGAGAGTGTGTCCATGCCTCAATCCGGACACCTTAACAATGGCGGACCATTTGCGTACAGATGGCCCTATCAGAAGAATCATACCGTGGGAGGAATTTTCCATGTTCGATAAAGAAAACATATGGATCCTCATTTGGGATATTCCTCTGGAATGCTGGTACGACGAGTTCCTCATCAAAGCAGCATCTCGAGTAGGCTTTTTACTCGAAATTGACCCTAAGACCAGACTCGGGACGGAACTCGGCGTCATTCGGGCACGGGTGAGAAGAAAGAAAGGCTCCCCCCTCCCGTCTCATGTTTGTGTGAAGATCGACGATCGTATCATTCTGCTCCCGATCCAGAAGGATTCCCCTCAATCGGGGCAACCCAGATGCGGAGACGTGTGGAGGGCCAAGGAATCGGTGAGTCAGCCATTGTTGCACATGTAGGAAGCTAGGTGGGAAGAAGGAGCTCAATCCGCATACTCCAATGGACCACAAAATCGAAGGGGTGTCAGATCTCCTGCAGCGACAGTAAATGAAGACAGCGTTCGGCCTTTTCAAAAGACGCGTGGTAGTCTCTCCTCTGCGTCTGGGTCTTGTCTGGCAGACGAAATCACGGAAGCTGGCGCGAAGATATCCGCTGCCTTGGATATCACGGCACGTGTTCAGGAGTCTGAGTTTCCTTCTTGGGAAGAGGATCTTCTCTACCATTAGGTTGCTAGGGCGCAGACACGTGGTCTCCCTTTTCTCCGTCGGCCGAGTACCATAAATTACGAAGAGATCGTAACTATGGGATCGTGACACGTGTCATCCGAGCGACTGATCAATGGTAGTAAGGCTGTCCAGATGGAGGACCGAACATCATCCCCGAGGCTGACGTCCCTCATTGATGTAGGGTCGGTTGAAGCGGGCCCCTTCTCATCTCGTTTTCTCCTCTCCCCGAGCAAATGGGGCACTTTAAAGGTATCCGAACCCGTCTCGATCAATCCCAGCCCTTTATTCGTGTCGCACCCGAATATTCAACCCGACAGACCCGACCAACTACAACATCCTAACCATACCCCATCTTTCTATCCCGCCCCACCTTCCCATAACCCCTCTCTTTCTGTCCAGGGTGACGATATTTCCCAAGAGGACATGACAGAAAATCTAATTTCTGAGTCTGCCTCATCCATCCCTTCATCCCCTATCAACTCCACATCCAAAGACTGGGCTGATCTAGGCCCCCTTACGTTGTTCCAGGAAGAGAGCTCTATGGATGTCATTGTCGCAGAACCTCTCCAAATGTGCTCAGAATTTCCCCATCAGCATCAGGGAGATAACTCTATGGCTTCTTCGAAGGGCAAAAGTAGAGACAAAATTTATAAGGAAATTCATGACAAAAAATGGATCAGAGACGCAGTGGGGAATGTGGGCCGTTCGTTGGGCTTCTCCTTCGGCAACAGGGAAGAAGACTATACTGGTCTCTTCCAATACATTGAGAACAGGGGGTAGGCCCCTACCTCCTCAGAAGATCCCAGTCAAACAAGTTCCTCGATCCACTAGTAACAGAGAGCTTCTCCGGCTTCAATCTTCTCCGGCTACTGCGTCTACGTCTACGGCCAGATGTGGAAGGAAGGGTACTCCAGGCAGCTCGGTGCCCCAATGATAGTTCTCTCATGGAACGTTAGGGGAGTGGGCTCCAAGCAGAAGCAGAGCCTGATCAAAGGATCTATCAAGGAGAAAAGACCCGAATGTTATCTGCCTTCAGGGAACTAAAGTTCCGGTGTTCTCAAAGAAACTTCTGGACATGATATGGGGAGATCAGGACGCTGATTTCGTCTCCCTGGACGCTTCTGGATCCTCAGGAGGAATCCTCATTGCTTGGAAATCCTCCAAGTGGGAGTTACAACTCTCGCTATTCGGGGCCTACTCTAAAGCAGTCATTCTCCAAGATAAGTATTCTTCTTTCCGATGTATTGTGATATCTGTTTATGGCCCTAATGAAGACTCTTTAAGGCCCAATTTCTGGGATGAGCTGACTGCCATTAGACAGTCCTATTCAGGGCCTTGCTGCTTTGTGGGTGACTTCAATGTGGTCCGCTTTACTCACGAGCACTCTCATCGACGGAGATCATCTTTCGCTATGCATTCATTCTCTGACTGGATCCAAGCCCAGGAACTAGTTGATCTTCCCCTCTCTAGTGCAAAATTCACTTGGTCCAACGGCCGTAGATCCCAGATTCAATCGATGCTTGATAGGTTCCTCTTATCTTCGAACTAGATCGAGGAGTTCCTGTCTTCGGCTCAGACTGCTCTTCCTAGAACGACTTCTGATCAATGCCCTATCCTTCTCTCGGTTATCGACGATGATTGGGGCCCTAAGCCATTCAGATTCAACCCCACTTGGCTCAATATCGATGGTTTCAATCAGAAAATAGTGGAGTGGTGGTCCTCCTTCCTGTTAGACAGTTTCGCTGGTCATAGTCTCATGTGCAAGCTTCGTCTACTCAAGGAAAAATTAAAAGATTGGAAGAAAGAGGTGCTTCGAAAGAGAGAGAGCGAAACAGAGGCTTTATTCGCAGAGCTCCATCTGATCGATTCCGGAATAGAAGGTAATGATCTCTCCTTGGAGGTGTTATCCAAACGTATTCAAGTTATTCAATCCATCTCTTCCAGATCCCTAGAAGACGAATTATCTTGGAAGATTAAATCGTGAGCTAAATGGATATCTGAGGGTGACAAGAATACTAAGTATTTCCACAGCATTGCTAATATGAGAGCTCGGGCTAAAGCTATTCACAACATTGCCGTGGACGGTAGACAGGTTGATGATAGAGACGAGATATTGGAAGCTGCGGTGCTCCATTTTCGATCCCTTCTATCCGTGAAGGCTGGTATAGGCCTCGGTTGGATGGGATTCCTTTCCTCTCGCTTCTTAGATCGGAAGCAGATCGGCTAGAGGTTCCTTTTGCGGTTGAGGAGGTTAAAGTGGCCATAGATTCAATGGGTGGAGATAAATCCCCTGGACCTGATGGATTCCCTATGAGCTTCTTTCACTCCTTTTGGGACACTGTTTGCCCTGACGTCATGAACTTCCTCAACGAATTCCATGCCAGGGGAAAGCTCTCTAAGGGTATCGGAGCTTCTTTCATTGCTCTCATCCCCAAAGTCCCTGGGGCAAACTCTTTCTCCGATTTTAGGCCTATAAGTCTCATTGGCAGCCCGTATAAAATTCTGGCAAAAATCTTATCCTTACGGCTTGCTTCTGTGATGGAAAAGCTGATATCCAAGTATCAAAATGCCTTTATAAAAGGTAGATAGATCGTCGATGGGGCGCTGATAGCGAATGAAATTCTTCACTCCTGTCATAGGACTGGGATCAAATCTGTCTTTTGTAAGCTCGACATTGAGAAGGCATACGACCATGTGGACTGGGATTTCCTCCATTATATGCTTCTCCGGATGGGTTTTGGTGAGAAATGGAGGAGGTGGATGAAGGCACGCGTTGAATCTCCTCACTTTTCGGTCCTTTTAAACGGAGTCCCGAAAGGTTTTTTCCCCAGCTCGAGGGGCCTACGACAGGGTGATCCTCTTTCCCCTCTTCTTTTCCTGATGATTGCTGAGGCCCTCTCTCAGATGCATCTTAAGGGCCAAGGTGTTGGTTTGTTCAAAGGCATCTCGATGCCAGGGGTTGATATGCCGATCTCTCATATTCAATTCGCGGATGATACATTGATAACCTGTGAAGCGGACTCTGAAGCCATTGCTAATCTGCATACAACTTTTAGATGTTTCGAGGCAGTGTCTGGTTTACGCGTCAACATGGCCAAATCCAAAGTCTTTGGAATCAATGTTCCCGAACTGGAACTAAATTCGTTCGCCCTAATCTTGGGTTGCTCTACTGTCCCTTTCCCGACTTTCTTCGTGGGTATGCCGCTTGCCATCGGTACTCCTCCGATTTCTATGTGGGACAATGTGGTTGAGAAATTCCAAAAGACTCTGGCCAGATGGAAATGTAGATTCTTGTCTATGGGGGGGGGTGGAGGCTCACGCTTATAAAAGTTGCTTTATCGAATATCCCCATATATTTCATGTCCCTCTTTACCTGTCCGTCAGCCGTTTTGCGCCGGATTGACAAGCTGAGGAGGGATTTCTTGTGGAGTTGCAAGGAAAACTAGAAGAAATTCCATCTCTTCGATTGGGAAGAGGTTTGCAGTCATTTTCAAGACGGAGGCGCTAGCGTTAAAAATCTGAAGGTGATTAATAAGGCCCTCCTGGGCAAATGGACCTGGAGACTCGGATCAGAGCCTGAAGCCCTGTGGAATATGGTCATCAAAGGGAAATATGGGTCGTCCTCGGGAGGATGGTGGACAAGGGACTCTTTAACCTACAGAGCTTCTCGCATTTGGAAAGGAATCCTGTGCTTCAAAAATCCAGTAATGGAGAACATCGCTTTTCATTTGGGGAACGGGTCGTCAATTCGGTTTTGGGAGGACCGTTGGATAGGGGAAAGGTGCTTGAGGGATTGCTTCCCTTCCATTTATCGTCTTACAGTCAAGAAGGACAGCCTAGATGACAGTTTCTTCTCTCATTCGGAGTCTGGTGTGGTTTGGGACATCAGTTGCCATAGACATCTTCATGATTGGGAGGTTCCTCACTTTGTTGAGCTAATGCACTGCTTATCCAGGGTTAACCCGTCCCAGTCCGAACCGGATAAAATTCTCTGGACCAAAGATAAATCCTCCCAATTCTCGGTGAAGTCCCTTTCCACTGCTCTTCTCCCCTCCTCCTCCCCCGCCTCGTCGACTTCCCCATTTATCTGGAAATACCCCGTTCCCCCAAAATATATCTGCTTTGCTTGGCTCGCCTCTGGGAATTGGATCCTCACCTTAGACAATCTCATGAAGAAAGGTATGTAGCTCACCAACATTTGTCTATGTTGCATGGGTTGTGATGAATCTGTCGATCACCTTCTCGTGCACTGCTCGTTCATCTCTCAGATCTGGCAGGATTTTCTTTCTAGCTTCGGCATTTACGGTTGCGTGCCAGCTTCTGCATCCTCTTTTCTCGCTTACTGGCATGGGTTCAAGCTGGGTAAAATCAGATCCAAGGTTTGGAAAATGGCAATTATCGCAATCTGGTGGGTGGTCTGGAAGGAGAGGCGATAGGTGTTTCAACAACGGGGCAAGCTTCGGCTGAAACAGTGGGTTCGAGAGCAAAAAAACTTATTATAGAATGGGCTTCTAATGTTCCTCTTCTTAGAGATTTTAATTTTCTCTTTTTAGGCTTGTAGTGTTTTCTTTTTCTGTGGTTTTCGCTTTGCTATCTCAGCAGGCCCCTTGTATCCTTTCTCAGTTTTAATATATTCCCGTTGCTTTTTTTTTTCAAAAAAATGTTTATGCTTCTTTGATTTCATCGAGTTGATAAATCTTTCAACAGCTAACATTTCTTGTTTTACCTGTTTTGCAGAACTTGTTTCTATATGGCTATGGTGCCATATTCAATTTTATTGGCATTCTTGGAACAGTCGTTGTCAAAGGTAGGAAAATGCCAATTATGTACTGAATCAATCACATTGCATGTTTATAAAGTCCATTATTTGCTGCATTATTTAAGAAAATACCATGTATCCTCAGATAGCTTAATGGCAGAATTCATTAATTAATTAATGCGGTGGATGCTGAGGAGAGTTGTAGTGTGGGAGGGAACGAGATTGGGCTGATGAAATCATCTTTCAATAATTCAGTCCAGCTCTGTGATGTGTCCTTTCTGATTGCAATAGGGGAAAAGGAAAGAAATGCAAATGAATGGCTGGTGGTATTTGAAAAAAATGAATCCTCACCCATGAACATTCACCCTTCATGGAGAAGTCTCAAGATCTTTCCCTGGACACAAAAGAAAATTTTCAACACTTGCAAAAAGCTTATCATTGCACAAGGGCATAAGGGCGCAAAAGGATTTGACCCAGATGAAATGCAGTCTTCCTGGCGATCAAGGTTATCAAACTGTTAGTGTATTATAAATATCTCTTGATGTCAAATCAAGTCGTATAATAAACTGCAAGATTCGATCCCATTTTTAAAAGAATTCATAAAAAATATACGAAAAATACTAGAAATAATAATATGTCGACAAACCATTTTTCCCAGCAATATTTATCAAGTAAACATGCAATCCTTTGAACACTTCATGTGGTCGATAAGGTCTATACATAATAACCAATCAAGTCTTTTTTAAGAGTCAACTGATCCATTCATCCCATACTATAATTAAAAAAAGTGAAGTATTTAAATTAAAAAAAATGAATTCATTCATTATGAGTGTCATCCATGTCATCATTGTCTTCCTTGCCATCAGTGTTCATCGGTATCGCGTTACGTATCATATCCTTGGGATACAGATATTTATCAGTTATCGCATAGGATATATTGTTTGTATCAGGTAATTTATCGCACTTTTTGGGAAACATTGGGGAAATGGTTGAATTTTTCAATGAAACTTCAAGGATTGTTAAAAAAGACCTTAATACACACTTTTAAATCATAAAATCTCAAAAAAGAAGTGCACACAATATGTTTCCTTTGTATAGCATCCTAAGCTATGCGCTGTCTGACTTAACTAATGCAACTATATTCATATTGAATGCATAACATTTAGAGTGTATGTGATGATCATTTCATCAAACACTCCTAAATACTTTGAAATTAGTCTCAATTGATAGCTGGTTGAAGGGAAATTTTGAAAAGAAATATTATAATAATTTTAATAATTTTTACTTAAAAAATGATTTTCATTTTCTGAAAATTGACAAGGACTTAACAAATTAGTAGATCAGCCCTCATACATGTTTGATTTCATGTTTGGAGTGCAACATTGCAAGCAATTTGGGATAAATTGGGGAAATTTTGAAAATTTCCGAAATCAGACCGACTACACTCAAATATCGAAATTAGAGTGCATGTGATGATCATTTCATCATATTTAGATCATTAAATACTTTGAAATTAGTCTTATTTGATAGCTAGTTGAAGGAAAATTTCGGAAAAAACATGGAGAACGTGAAGAACCAATGGATATCGAAATCAAAGCTCCAAGTCCATGATTTTTCATTCAAAACATGAAGAACCAATGGATTTATAACCATTTGACACCGATTTAACATAATTTCAAAAAAAAAAAAAAAGGATTGGAAATTGAAAATGCTCACCAGATCGAACATGTTGGATATATCGGCACTACTTGTGTGTTTCATATCGCACAAGTGGGATAATATATCGGCTGGTATTGTCAATATTTAAAACAGTGCTTGCCATTCTGAATGTTGCTGATTTCGTTAAGATGTAGTGAAATGTAGTCCGCCTCCTCCCAAAACCAAGAGACTAAGATTTTATTATTATTATTATTTTTTGAATTCTCACCAAGATGACTTGTTCTTTCTCGGATGAAGTAGCACACCACAGAAGCCAGAGACTCTTTCTTCTTGTAGTGTTGGGTTTTTTAAAACTCCACACTTCTCAAATTTATCCAAAGAGTCAAACATTTGAGAGGAATGTTTGTTTTTCTCTTATCCCACAAAAAGAAAGAGTTTGTTTTCTCTTCTCAGATTCAGGAACTCTTTGCGAAAGATGGAATCTTATTTAGATCAACAGCAACTAAATTCTCGTCTCTCTGAGAAGACAAAAAGTGGGATAAAATTGTGTTTTTGGTTGAAAAGCGAAGAAGAATTGATCCAAGCCATACAATCTGAATCACAGGTCATATAATTTTGAGAATAGAACTGGCAATCACTTTAGGGGTCGTTTGACACCATGGATTTGGGGGGATTTCAAATCCCCTGGTTGTTTGACACCATAAAGTAACTGGGGGTTTCAAATCCCCTCAAAGAGGGGGTTTGAAATCCCCAGTGAGAGCTTGGATTACATCTAAAATCCTTCCAAGAGTTGCATGTGTAATATGTGTGTCACTAGACTATTAAACTATTGGGCAAATGGCCCACTAATGATATCCCAAAACAACTAGATTATCAATTGCATCACTATAATTACTTTAATATGATGATCAACACCGTCCAAACATTGTCCATTTAAATCAACGGTTAAAATCGTTGGTTAGTCACATAGACATGATCTCCTGCTTGTGGCCCATCCGAGACTTGGAATTTCATCATTTTCGGGCAAACTATATATTTCAGCGGGCTTATTACAACCATTGTGTCAAACATTACATACGATCACTAATTAGAGATATCAAAGTTGATTTAGTAATTAAATTCAAACCCCTGTAAATATACCATGCATAGCTGCTTTTGGATTAAATTTGATTCCCAATCCAGGGTGTCAAACACAATAGGAGGGTTTCAAATCCAGGGGGTTCCGAATCTACACTCCCAAGCGGGCCCTTATGCTTTTCGCCTGAGTAAGGATGTGGAAGATCTTCATTGACACAAGTTAATGATTTTGAAAGGCATGATCCCTTGAAAACAGTTACAGATAACATAGGTTCTACACCGAAGGAAAACCAGAAAGATGGTGATTGGTTTGGATAACGATGAGATTCTAAAGATATAGTATGAACCATAAATCGTAGATGCCACATGATGGGATTCAAACATACAAAATGAATAGTAAATCATAAAATTTTGATAACAGAACTGGCAATCACTTTATTCTTTTCATCTGAATAAGGTTGTGGAGAAGCTGCATTGGCACAAGTTCATTAATCGAAAAAGCAAGATCTTGATAACAGTTATGGGAGCATATGCTCTGTACGAAAGGTGGGGATTGGGGCAGATACCTTGCAATTAGAGGTCCTGACTCCTGACTCATATCAGCTAGTGGGACAGTGGGAGGAAATGCAGATGTAGCTAGGATGGGAGCACAAGAGGAGAGAATTCAGTCATGAATAATATGCAAACAGATTATGTCATGAGGAAGGGGGAAAACACTGAACAGCAAGAGAGCACAAGGGACAAGGGTAGTTAATTCATTCACAAATATAACATGCAAACAGATTATGTCACAGAGATGAGGCAAAACTTAGTTTAGTGAGCTTGTTCCTGATAATAGTGATATGGATTTCTGGATTTATGTTTTCCTGGCGAATTAACATCAGGCTGTTATGTTCACTTTTGCTCCTTTAGTTATTCTCCTTCTTTATTTATTTCATTGTTCACTAATGTTCACTGGTTGTTTACCTAATTTTTGAAGGAACCATTAAACAGAGCATTTTATGTAATAAGTTTAATTAGATTCAATACCATGTAACAAATGGATGCGTTAAAGTATCAGCATGCCAGATATTCTATGCGAAACCACAATTCAGGATATAAATATGGCTAAATATAAGTTTTAGAATTAAACATATGTTTCCTCCTACTGCTACACGTGGTAACACATCCTATTGCTAACCAAAATTGCAATTCACTTGTGAAATTACAGTTGGGGAAAATAAAATGCTGATGTGCTTATTAGACTCACCAGTATAATCCTGAATTTGCATTTGTATTATGGTATGCATATCCGATTGAACCATTTCTACAATTTAGACAATAACTTTCTCATTGAATTTGGGTATTTGCTACATTCTAATGCTTAATTAATAGAGAAACACATGATGCCTCTCCGAGGACTTTGTTCCATGCCTTCTTGCCTCGTGTGAAAAGTTCGTCGTTATTTAGGTTTTTCCGAAAAATTTGAGATGCCCATGTGTTGGAAATCAAGAATCTTCTCAAAACAAGGGATGCCAGGCACTTTAAGATGTCTGGAAATCTATTAGATGAAATTGCTTTAATCTTTCATGGCACAGTATTTACGATGTGTGCATTTTGGTTGTTGATACATTACTGCATTGCATCCATGTGCTCATAGACTTCTCGGTGTACACCTGCAGTAGAAAGCACATGGTGTTATCCTTCCTGCCACGTTAAAACTTAGGTCTGTTGTTTTAAATGTCTTCAGGCCCTAGCAGCTTTGATATCCTGCAGGGACATTCAAAGGCTACAATGTTTCTTATATTCAACAATGCAGCACAAGGCATCCTGTCCTCATTCTTTTTCAAATATGCAGGTTGGATGAGTTTGCAGCATTTCTATCATTGTCTCACTTTTTAGTCTAGTAGGGCAACATTTTTTACTGTCAACCCGTAAAGTCATTGTAATCGCCTTTTTGTTGTTGTTGTTGTGCCTGCTACATTAATGATTCTTTGATGCTTGCAGACACAATATTGAAGAAATATTCATCAACTGTGGCGACAATTTTCACTGGGATAGCATCTGCTGCATTGTTCGGTCATACGCTGACTATAAACTTTATATTAGGAATTTCAATTGTTTTTATCTCGATGCACCAGGTAATAATTGCAATCCAAAATATTTCTCATCTCGTTGATATTTTGTAGTATGCACTTATGTATTCTTTTCCTTTCAGTTCTTTTCTCCCCTTTCGAAAGTCAAAGAGGAAGCACAAAATGGTACTTTAGAAATGATGGATGTTCAGAATAGTCACAGGTCTGTATTTTGTTTTGATTGCAATAATTTGTAACATGGTACTAGATATCAGCTATTGTATAGCTTATTGGTTGACATTTAAGATTTATTAAATGATTTCTTACTAGAGTGGTGATGCTCGTACCTTTTTATGGAATTTATTGGTAATAACTAGTGTTTGAATTATCTCCGATATTATCTTTATCTCCAGCTCAGCGATACCAATAACACTGGTAGTAGCGATATCGATATCGCTGGTAGTATCAGATATTTCAGGTATTAGCAATGTATCGCCAACGTATCAATATCACTAATTTAATCGTCAATATTTTTAACTATGTAAATTCTAGGTGTCGCTTGTATTGTCTATGCATCAATATCGCCAATGTATCACCAATATTTTTTACTATTTAAATTCTTGGTAATACTTGTATCATAAGTGTATCGACGATATTTCAATAATATCGCCAACGTATAGATATCATCAGAGTTTTTATTTCAATTTTTTTTCATGGGCAGATGGTTGTATGTAGTGTTCAATTTGTCATTGATAATATTGATAATATCTCGATATTATTGATATCGCAACATGCAAGATATTTGAGACCACAATCTTTCGTTTCCTTTCCAATTGTTGATGATTTCTTGGTGAAATATCACGTGTTGTTGATATTTTGCAATATTGATGGATGTTTGGATGGAAGGTTGGATGGTTAAATAGGCCAGAGGGGATGGTTGGACTGATTTCTTACAACAACACATGCTTTTAAGGCCTCATTATATGGAAACTCGTTATGTATGTATTCTTTTTGCATTTTTTTTTTTTTAATTTCTCAATATGCTAATATGTACATTTTAACATCTTCTGAAGTTTCTTTGAAAATTCCACCATTTTCCCTATGTTTCCCCACATTTTTAGTTATCAATGATATATATATTTTTTTAGAAGCAACTGAGAGATTCATTAAAAGGAGAAAAGAGGAACAAAGGAAAAACAAAAGAAAGGAAAAAGAGGACCCAACTGCTGAGATAGCAGACGGGCCCTAAAAACCTAGAAAGCTAAAATCGACCAACTTAAGATCGTTTACAATAGAAGCCCATTCAATAACAAGTCTTTTAGCCCTGGACCCGACCACTAAAGCAGACGAAGAAACATTATTAAAGCATCGGTCATTCCTTTCCTCCCAAACAGCCCACCAGATTGCGATAATAGCCAGACGCCAGATGGCAGAGTTTGCTCTTCCCAATTTGAGACCGTTCCAAGCCTGCAGTAAGCTAGAAATCGACTCTGGATTACACCAGGAAACAGAAAAAATCTGACAGAAATCGGCTATAATAATAGTCGTGAATGGGCAGTGAATGAACAAATGATTAGCCGATTCCGCTTCGCTCATACAGCACAAGCAAATGTTCACAAGGTACATACCATGCTTAATGAGATTATCGATCGTCAAAATTTTGTTCCGCCCTACTAACCAGGCAAAGCATATAAACTTAGGAGGAGCTGGGAGCTTCCAGATGAAAGGCGAGGCCTGATGCAGGTGTTGCTGACTACCGCACGTAACATAGTAAAGGGATTTAGTAGAGAAGAGGCCCGACTTCTCGAGCTGCCAGACGAGGCCATCAGGATGGTTACTGTTGGGGGCAGATCGAAGGATACACACCATAAGGTCTTGAAATTCCTCTGTTTCGTTGTCCAATAGGTTTCTACAAGTTCTGATGTCCCAGACGATATGGGCCGAAGAAGTGGAATAGTATTCACTGATGAATGCCCCTTTCTTAGGGGAGAGGCGGTAAATGAGAGGAAACTGAAACTTGAGAGGGCGATTACCAATCCACGGGTCTTCCCAAAAGCGGATTGACGCGCCATTTCCCAACTCAAAATAACTATTCCGAATCACCGGATCTTTAGAATTGAGGATCCCTTTCCAAATATGTGATGCCTTATAATAGGAAGAGGATTTAGGCCACCAGTTCCCAATAGAAGACCCATACTTTCCTTTGATGATTCTAGGCCACAGAGCGTCCTTCTCAGTAGCAAATCTTCACGTCCATTTCCCTAACAAAGCGTGGTTCATGGCTTTCAAGTTCTTCACATTTGCTCCTCCTTCCCTAAAATTCTAGCAAACTTTGTTCCAGTGAAGGTGGAATTTTTTTTGAGTATCAGATCCAAACCAAAGGAAATCTCTTTTGATTTTATCTAAGACTGATCACTCTCCCGGGGCACCTGAAAAGCGACATAAAGTAGAGAGGAAGGCTGGATAGAGCAGCTTTGATGAAAGTAAGACGGCCCCCGAGGGACAAGTATCAGCATTTCCAGGAAGCGAGGAACTTGTGTAATTTGGCAATGATCTTATCCCACATTGAAATAGGCGGACGCCCCACTGATAGAGGGAGACCAACAAACAGGGTGGGGAAGGATCTGAGCTGACACCCGAGAGAGTCAGCGAAGGTCTGAAGCGAAGGGGCCGGTATGTTGATACCAAGCAATCTTGATTTGGACATGTTGATGTGGAGACCAGAGACAGCTTCAAAGCAACGCAGAGTGAGAAGGAGATGATCGATGCGCTCCTCAGAGGCTTCCGAGAAGATGAGCGTGTCGTCCGCAAACTAGATGTGCGCTAGTGGGTCGGGCAGATCGGGGACTGCTATTCCACGCAAAAGGCCGTGATCTTGACCTCGAGAGAGTAAAACCGAGAGCGCTTCAGCAATTATGAGAAATAGGAGGGGAGACAGAGGGTCACCCTGGCACAGGCCTCTGGAACTCTTGAAGAACCCTTTGGGGGATCCGTTGAGGAGGACCGAGAAGTGTGCGGATCCAATGCAAGCAGCGATCCACTGTCTCCACCTCTCCCCGAAGCCCATCCTGAGCATCATATATTGCAGAAAACTCCAGTTAACATGATCATAAGCCTTGGCCACGTCCAATTCGTAGAAAACCCCCATAGATTTAGATCTGTGACACAAGTGGAGGGCTTCATTGGCAATCAGCGCTCCATCTATGATCTGTCTTCCTTTAATGAAGGCATTCTGGTTGGGGGAAATCAACTGCCCAATAACTTTGGAGAGCCTAGTGGAAAGAATTTTAGCAAGAATCTTGTAAGGACTCCCAATGAGACTGATAGGCCGGAAATAAGAAAAGGAATTGGCCCCATCCACCTTGGGAATAAGGGAGATGAATGAAGCTCCAAGGCCTTTAGACAGCTTAACACGATCGTGGAACTCTTGAACGAAGTGGAGAAGGTCCAGACGGACCGAGTCCCAGAAAGTCTTGAAGAAACTGAGCGGGAAGCCATCAGGGCCTGGCGATTTATCCCCTCCCAAAGCATCAACCGCAGCTTTCAGCTCCTCAGAGAATTGGGCTTCCAACAAGTCAGTGTCGGAGGCATTAAGGGAAGGGAGAGGGGCATTGTCCAGGCGCGGTCTGACCCACTTCTCGGCAGTCAAAAGATCCTTGAAATGGGCAATGGCGAGATCTTCAATTCCTTTTCTATTATCCACTCTAATGCCTTTGTCAACTATGCTGAGAATTGCCTTCGAGCGGTCATGCATGTTAGCCAAGTTATGGAAGAAGTTAGTGTTCTTATCGCCCTCGGCAATCCATTTAGCTCTGGACTTGATCCTCCACAGGGCTTCATCTTCCAGGGCTCTATTTGAGAGGAGCTGAATAATTACAACTCTCCTAGCAAGAGAATCAGGCGACAATGGGGTGGATTCCGCCTCGGCATCATTGCGCTAGAGTTCCTCTTAAAGAGCCAACACCTCTGCATCTTTCTTCTTCACCTCTTGCTGATGCCACTCCTTCAACTTGGATTTAAGATAGCGAAGTTTGCACATGAGTTTATGGCCAATGAACCCCTCAACTCTGAAATCAGTCCACCAATCTTTGATGTTCTGCCGTAAAGACTCAAGACTGGAGCCAGGAGGAGTTGAACTTGAATGGTTTCGGGCCCCAGTTTTCCTCTTCCACCGTGAGGAATATCGGACAGTGATCAGAAGTTGTTCTACGCAGCGTGATTTGCTGAACTTTAGGGAAAACGTCTAGCCAATCCGGGGAGATAAGGAACCTGTCCAAGCGGGATAAGACAGGGTTTGCACGGCCGTTGGTCCAGGTGAATCTAGATCCTGATAAAGGCAGGTCAATGAGCTGGTGCAGCTGAATCCATTCTGAGAATTGCTTCATTGCGGGGGGCGGACGTCTTCTTCTAGAATGATCCTCGACGGAGCAAGTGGCATTGAAGTCGCCCACCACGCAATAAGGCCCTGCAAAGGATAGTCTAGCCCGGGTTAACTCTTCCCAGAAAGACAGCCTTTCAAAGTCAGAAATGGGACCATAAACCACGGAAATAAGACAGTGGAAAGAGGAACACTTATCTTTGAGTTTAACAGACACCAAGAAGGCTCCCCAAGAGGAGTCAATGAGATCCCAGGAAGAAGCTTTCCAAGCAATAAGAATTCCTCCCGAAGAACCATCTGCGTCCAAAGCAAACCACTTCGCATCCACCACACCCATAAGGACCTGAGCAAACTGTTCTTGAAGGAGGCGACCTTGGTCTCTTGAAAACACACAACGTCCGGGTTTCTTTTCGAAATCGTTGCTTTGATTAGACTCCTCTTATGCTTGGAGCCGACCCCCCTAACATTCCAAGAGATTATCTTCATTGGATAACCATGCTTCCCCGGATACCCTGCCTTCTAGATGACTCTTTAGACGCTGTAATGTACCCCGGGCTGGTTTCAAGATGCTGGAGCTCACGGTTGTTGGGCTGTCTTGAAAGCTGTTTGGCTGGCGATCTGCACGTTTCAATCGATCTTCCCCTGTTTTCGATACACTGGAATAAAGCTACATAGTCCTCCAACTGGTCACCAAAGGACAAGCCCAAGGACCTGCCAACCTTCCCAATGGCCTTCTTGATCCATCTTTTATTCTGAAGCTTCGTGAATAAGTCGTCTCTAGCCCGAGTCGAGGTCGAGGCCGAGGCCGCTAACTGGGGGTCGGCAATCATCTGAAGCGGTTTCGCCATTAGGACTTCACCGGATAAGTTCTCATCGAAGATGGTTAGAGGGCCAAAATCCATAGAGTCGATAGATTTAGGATGCGAGGTAGGAGGCGAGTTGAAGGAAGGCGAGTGAGACTGGCATTCAGAACTGTAGATGGATGAATCCATCTCCCCCATATCGTCTTCGGGGTCCGAAAATGGGGATGGTAACAGGGGAGATAACGCGAGGTTAGGGGTTTTCCAGTTGAGTGCGGGGGAATCTGTATGAGTGGAGAGGACGGAACAGGGAGGAAATGGAGAGGGGTCGAGGATGAATGAGGATATTTTCGCAGTCGGTAGGCCCGAACTCTCAACATAAGCCACGTGTCCTACCTTAGGAGAGGCAGAGGACGAGGCGCGTCTAGCATATCGCAATGGAGACGTCATGTGGACCGGATGCGGAGACACGCGTCCAGTACAGTGTACCGGGGAGGGAGACGTGTGATGGGGATTAGAAGCTTCTGACAGAGACCGGTTGGGGGACTGCTGGGTGGAAGGGTTCGCCGAATGGACTCCCGGATAAAGAGACCCCTCCCTGACTGACGTCCCCAAGTCCCGAGCCTGCTCGCCACGCGTCACGAGGAGAGCGTTAGAAGTCTGCGCACGTGCCGCTCGATGCACCGCGTCAGCAGGGGAGGTCGGCTGCGTAACCGGATGCGCCACGTAGCATAGAGCTATCAACGTGGTGATGGGCTTCGACTGCACCGCTGACGAGATCAGTCGGAGGAGTTCCACGGGAGCACTGCAGTTGTGCTCGCTCATCAATGGATCCCGGCCTAGATGGTGACTCCGACTGATATCGTCTTCGGATCCAGTTCGAGGTAATTCCCGAGGAAGGCCGCCGCCGAGATGAAAAATTCGTCAAACCAAAGCTCCAAAGGGATCCCCCAGATCTGGAACCAGACATTCTCTATACCGAAGATAGAGAAATCCTCCCACCTCATGACACAGTCCACCAGAGTGGAGGTGACCAGCCATTAGCAACATTTCCTGGTTGATGCCCGGGCATACTTTCACTCACCGCTCGTTGTAGCCCAAAGGTTTAAGTTGATAATTACCCGGTCGGAAGCCCGTAGTCTCTGATATCCAATCTCGCACCTGTGCAATGGAAGCTCTGTCCTTGCAAAGGATGACCACGGTGTCCTTCAGATTATCACTTGCTCTTTGAAAATGAACCTGGTCAACGACAACAGGAACGCCGACTTTGGAAGAGGGCGGATCTGGAATGATCGGTTGATATGTGAGATGGGGGAAGTCGGAGGGTGATGAAGGACGGGTTGGAGATGGCTGAGGGTTGATCGATGGATTGGGGATATTGTGTAGTAAGGCTTCCTTAAACATTGTAGCGTCGAACAACAAGGGTAGCGTATGGGGTGAAGGGGGGGATGTTACGGGTGGGGGCGGAGGTGGAAGCGGGATGGAAGGCTTAGGCCGAAACCTTTGGGGGTGCGAGCTGGGGCTTTCGGGTATTGGCATAGGCTGGACCATACCTCGCACGTTGCACCAGCATCGGACAGCCGACAAACTTCACGCCGTGTAGCGTACCTACAACATGAGCTAGTTCCTCCTCGGATGACATTCTCACGAGCAAAGCCTCTGTATTCCCCGGAATGGCGACCCCGTGGCATCACAACATCCATTACTGCGCCAACTCGCCCAAAAATACGCTCTATATTGAGGGGGAACCACCCTCTAGGATAGCCTCTAACAAACAGAGTGGGATAAGGAGTACGATTTCTTAAGGAGGAGGCGTTGTGAGTTGCTTTCTGACAACCTGCTACTTGCCTGCCCTTGTCACCCTTGTCCGACCGATCCACGACCACCGGGATAGCTCCTTCTGGCTGGTCAGTCGACGATCTAACATCGCGGCCGGGATTGCTACTATCATTACTCTGACTAGAATCGTTTGTGAGGGAGTCACCCCACCGTTGTTTAGGATGACGCTTAATCGCCATCATCGCCAACATCGTCAGTTCGTCAGTTATCAATGATATTATCGACAATATCGATATTGTTGTTGTATCCCTGGCCAGCGAAACTAGTAGCAATATTGATGCTTCGAACACTGGTAATAACCAAAGTTTTTGAGTCATCTGAAGCAGGCCAAGTGATTGTCCTCTCTTATCAACTAGGAGCTTAGACAGTTGCGAGTTAATAGCAAAGGGACATCTTTGACTTCAAGTTATACCTCATCTCTGATGTCTTCTTTTGAGTCAGCTTCTTCCTCTTCCTATCCTAGAGGTTTGCTAAGCTAACATGCATGATCAGCCCTGCTCATGTTCATGCCAGTACATGTGCCAATATGTGCAAGATTCAACTTTCCATGATGTGCGCTTCAGGTCATTTGGCCCATGAATCAGGCCGGTTCACTCCTAATATGGGCCACCGAATACAAAAAAGAAGAAGAAAAGAATGGCTAGAAAGAATCATTTAAACTTATTTGTTTCAAACCAGATGTTCTAAAAGATGCGGCCCATCTCATGGAAAGATTGGATCTAGCACGTGCCATATCGGCACATGCAATGGTGTTGACATGAGCAATGCTTTACACATGTGTGGGTTAGCAGACCTCCATATTCTACACACACTTGTAGTAACTTTTGTTTTCATCTTTGCTGAACTCTCACCAACTTGAGATATGTTGTCCTCATCTGAAGAACTTGCTCGCCTTTCTTCCTATTGGAACTTTCTCAACAACTTGCTCACATTTCTCCCTATTGGAACTTGGAGACATGGCATGTGCAATGAACGAGGGAGTAGAGGAGAGAGAAATGGATAGAGATAGAGGCAAAGGGTGTGGCTACATGCAGGCGCATGCTAAACCTCAGAGAGATAAAGAGAGAAAAGGTGCTCATAATGGTTTCAACGGTAGGTGACCCATACCTACTTTTTTTCAGTGTTGTGGTCTACTTGAGATTTAAATTTGTCCAGTCTTTTGGATGACATCCTAAAATGAGCCAGTGCAACAGATGAGCGAAGTGGATGCCATACAGTCATTACGGTGGGTCCCACAGAGCCTTTATGGCACAACCTCCCTAATATTACGTTGTCAGTGTGGGTTACATGTAAAGAGATGTGGGGGCCGGGCAACTCACATGGAAGATTAAAATGACAAAAATGTCCTCGGTTGAAGGGCTAGACTAGACACATTATGTTGTTAACAGCTTATGCCCCTTCCTGTGACTAGCTGTAGGAGTAAAATTGGCCAAATTATGGGTGGAGATCGGCTTGGTGGTTGGCCAAGGATTGAGCCCCTAAACTTCGCTTGAGGGTTGAACTTAGGCTTGAAATCTGTCAGATTTGCTCCATGACCCTCAATCGAGTGGTCCTTTTCTTAGATAGAAATCATTTTCCCTAATTACAATATATCCCTTAATTACAGTATCCCCTAATTACATCATAATATCTCCTAATTACAACATCTATATCCCCTAATTACAGCATCTATATCCCCTAATTTAGGAAAGATATTTACAGATCTGTTTCCTAAATAACTATACAACAATATATGGTAGGTTTGACAGATTTGTTTCCTAAATAAATGTAGAACAATTTATTTATGATAAGTTTGTTGTCTATCCTACTAACATCCCCCCTCAAAGTAGGATGTTGTCTATCCTACTAACATCCCCCCTCAAATTGGTCGATCAAGAAGCATCAATTTGCCAACAAGAAACTGATGACGTAGTCATGTCATAGCTTTGGTGAAGACGTCCGCTATCTGAAGGTCACTTGAGACATGTGGAAGAGAGATAACCCAAGTATCAACAGCTTCCCGAATAGAATGGCAGTCCACCTCGATATGTTTGGTACGCTCGTGATAGACGGGATTGGTAGCGATCTAAATAGCACTCGTATTATCAACATGAAGAGGAGTGGGAGTAGATTGAGGAAAACCTATTTCAGCAAGTAAGCCACGGAGCCACATAATCTCCGAGCAGGCTGCCGACATGACACGGTACTCGGACTCGGTCAAAGATTTGGAAACACGATCCTGTTTCTTACTCTTCCAAGAGATAAGTGAATCACCAAGAAACATACACCACCCGGTGACAGACCGGCGAGTATCAGGACATCCTGCCCAGTCAGCATCACTAAAAGCCACAAGGCGAAGAGTACCCGTAGAGAAGAACAAGCCACGGTGAGAGGAACCTCGGAGATATCGAATAATTCGGCAGATCGCGGCAAAATGAAGGTGGCGAGGAGATTGCATAAATTGACTGACTTGTTGGACAACAAAGGAGATGCCAGGCCGTGTAATAGTGAGATAATTGAGACTACCAACTAACTGTCGAAATACTACGGGATCAGGAAGGAGATCCCCCTCACGTCAATACTTGACATTCACTTCCAAAGGGGTATCCACTGAAGAGGAGTCCTGCAAACCAAACAAGGAAATCAAGTCCTCCATGTATTTATGATGATGCAGGAAAACCCCAGAGGAATTGGACTGAACTTCCAAACCGAGGAAATACCGGAGAGGACCAAGATTCTTCATATGGAATGAATCATGAAGATGCTGCTTAAGTTGATCAATGAGGGCAAAATCAGTCCCAGTGATGACAATGTCGTCAACATAAACCAGAAGAAGAACGATACCAACAAAAGTCGTACGAAGAAACAACAAAAAATCATACTGGCTTTGGATGAAAAAAAATCGAAGTAAGGTAGCCCGGAACTTATCAAACCAGGCCCAGGGAGCCTGTTTCAAACCATACAGAGAGCCCTTCAGCTTACACACATTCGACGTCGATGACGAGCAGAGGCCAGGAGGAGGTGTCATGTAAACATCATCCTGTAAATCACCGTGAAGAAATGCGTTCTTCACATCCATCTGGCAAAGGGACTATCCCCGAGAGGCTGCAATGACAATAATAGTACACAGTGGTCATTTTAGCGACAAGAGCAAAGGTCTCCTCATAGTCAACCCCATACTCCCGGCGGTTACCAAGGGCAATCAAATGAGCCTTCTAACGGTCCACAAATCCATCAGGCCGAAGTTTCACAGAAAAAACCCACTTACACCCATTTAGCTTGACATGAGAAGGACAAGGGACCATGTCCCAAGTCTGATTTTCTTGAAGAGCTTGAAGTTCTTCCTGCATAGCCTTTCTCCAACACTCATGTTTATCAGCTTGTGAGTAGGAATTAGGAATCGATACAGTTGATAAGGTAGCCGTGAAGGAGGTATGAGGGAAACCATACCTATCCGGTTGATGAGAAGTACGGCCAGATCGTCGAGGAGGATGCAAAACGGGATCAGGTGGCAGATCAGACTTAGGAAGGGGTAGAGTTGGTCGACGGCGTTCATACACAAAACCAGGCTTGAAGCGTTCAGGAGGGCACATCAAATCATCAAAGTGAGGAAGAACAGAAACTGCAGGAGATGATGTAATAGAACTAAGAAAGAAATATTGATGCTCAAAGAAAATGACATTACGAGATATACGAAATTTTTCGGAAGAAGCATCATAGCACACAAATCCTTTTTGAGATAAGTTATATCCCATAAAGACACATTTCACAGATTGCGCAGAGAGTTTGTGACGTTGATGCGGAGGTAGATGCACAAAACAGATGCGGAGGATTGAGCCCCTAAACTTCGCTTGAGGGTTGAACTTAGGCTTGAAATCTGTCAGATTTGCTCCATGACCCTCAATCGAGTGGTCCTTTTCTTAGATAGAAATCATTTTCCCTAATTACAATATATCCCTTAATTACAGTATCCCCTAATTACATCATAATATCTCCTAATTACAACATCTATATCCCCTAATTACAGCATCTATATCCCCTAATTCAGGAAAGATATTTACAGATCTGTTTCCTAAATAACTATACAACAATATATGGTAGGTTTGACAGATTTGTTTCCTAAATAAATGTAGAACAATTTATTTATGGTAAGTTTGTTGTCTATCCTACTAACAAAATCTAGGCCTAGTGTTAGGACCAAGGCCAATGATGAATGGGCCAGCCTAGCCTAGTCCAATCTAATCATCAAGTGGGTCACCATTATACTATATGAATGGGTACTTTAAAGACACTTGTGTGGTCCCCTTTCAACGTACAAGCTTAGTTTCAAAGCTCTTTTGGCTTTGGGGTCATGTTTTTGTGACAAAAACCATTCATATGATGGGTCTGGTCATGGATGGAGTGGATACCCCAAAAGATTTCATATATTGGATCACTTCATACCTTCGATAATTTCACTCTTTTCCTTACAGGGTTGAACCCTTGGGGCCAGGGCCAAGTCCAAGGCCAATGTATTCCATAATGATAATGGTAGCCGTAACAACCGCCGCACACCTGCGCACACACATATTTGATCCTGCAACGGTCCTGTAACTGTTGTAATGGCCCCATTGAAACCAAGAATGAATCTTGGCAAATGCGTGATTGTATTTCATTATCAAGAAAAGGGGGAAAAAAGTCAAGAGGATCTTGTAGCTGCTACTTTTATTACATGAAGATGAGATCCCTTAATCACAAAAACATATGAACCAACGTTACCTGGATCATGGGGCGTGCCGGTACATGGTAAACTACTTTAATACGTGGTACGCTAGGGCTACATTCATTTCAAACCCATAATATGTGTTTCGCTATGGGAAAGTTCATTTTGGTTGCTACGATACATACTATTGAGTACATGCGATATATATATATATATATATATATATATATATATATATATATATATATATATATATATATATATATATATATAAGGATGAGACCATTTCCATATTATTGGGATTTATGATAAAAGTTGTAAAAGTTTCACGCTGGCTGCCAACATACCGCAACCCTCTATCCAAGGTTAGGATATACAATGCGCGCACAAAGCTCAGGTTGGCGACCCTCTATCTGAGCTTGGGGCATACAATGCGGGCACAAAGGTCAGGCTGATTTCAAGCCTAGCTTACTTATTAAAAAGATCTGTACTTTCTAAATACAAATTTACATCACAGCTTAATTAACAAAAAGAAATAAGAATTGTAATTTTGGGTTGGTAAAAATTATGATCCAGATCTTGAATGACCCCATAACTTGGATCGGGTGATTCAGAATGGGTCTAACAACCTTTTTGAACTACTAGGATTCACGTGAAGGGTGGGAGTGGACAACATATTTATTACTCCCGATTTTCCAGAAAAATGTCCCAAACCCAACGCACTTTCCTTTTTCAGGAGGAGACTTTATTTCACTTGACCTCCATTCAATTGCTCTCCACATGTACACACGTGCCTTCATCCATCTTCTCTTGTGCTGCACGTGCCACTATCCACCTTTAGTGTCCCCAGATGTGTTGTTGTTCATCAGCACTTGCACCTAATGTGCCATATGGCATCGTTGATCTTCAAGTGCCCCATCAAGTGCCCCATATGTGCAATGTGTGCCACATGCCACTGTCCATCATCCCCATATGTGCACATGTGCCACCATCCTTCTTTAAGTGCACTACCACTGTCCATCCTCTCACATGTGCCAATGTGGACATGCTAGCAACTACCAAGACAAATTTCCAGGGAAAATTTTGTTTTGTCAAACAACAAATTTGGAAATTGGGCCCAATTTTCTAGAAAAATCTTGTTGAGAAACAAATAGCCGAAAGCGTTCCCTTTCCCATAGCTTCTTGAGAAAAAGGTTTCCCAGGAAACAGTGTTTCCTCCAATTTTTTCACTATGTCCAAACTAGCCCTTAGGGTAGAGACTAGAAACTACGTGATAGAGGTAGCCAATTCTAGAACTTGACCCATTTTTTCTCTAAATGATTCTGCGATAGTCACCTGTGATGAATTTCCTCCCCCTTACTGTATAACTCAACCCCTTCTCTGTCAATGGTTGGGGATGGTCACTGGAGATGGCATGGATCATTAGTGACATCTCTCCCTCTCTCCCCTCGCTTCTTAATCCCAAAACATCTCTTAAATATATTTAAAATTTTTCTTTGCAAAGAAGCTTTCCAATTTAATCTTTGTGGCATTCCACTTTTTTTAGTAAATATTTTGCTTATTCTTTTATGCACTTATCCTTCATGTTTCTTTTTAGATTTTAAAAACTCAACATATGAACATTGAACACCAGCAATTCTATTATAGTGTATTTAAACTCTATTTGGAACTTTTTTTTGTTGTCTCAAGCAATTTTGTCAAAATTGTTATCGCATCGCAAACCGTCATAGGGGTTGAATTGTATTGAATCACAAATCATATCATAAGTCGTTAGATTTTTAATGATTTTCTTTAAAATGTGAAAAATATAAATAAATCAGAAAAAATCTTAGCAATCATCCTTTTGCCATCAATATGCACCAAGTAATACCATGTCATGATAGTGTTAAAGGATTCTTATCTTTCTTTTTTTCTTTTGGTCTTTCAAGAAATTTTCCTTAAAAAACATACAAGATCCTTTAATAATTTATGTTGTTGTTACCTTTCTTGAATGTAGAATCACATTTGGAAAAGCGACATATGATTATGTAGACCAACCAAAAAAGATATTTTGATTTCTAACTATCATTCCACAATAAATAAGTCAAAAAAACATTCTAGATAAGTCATACATCTATTTGGTGTTTTGACCAGTAAAGAAGTACGGAATCATAAAAAAACCTCCATGATTTAACATTGAAGAGAATATATATCATTTGATCACTTATAAAGGACAAAATAAAATAATTTACCTTTTCTAAATGATTCTTAAAAAAAAAAAAAAAAAAAAAAAAATTATTATTATAAGTTTTTTGGTAAATGATTCTTAAAGCCCCAACCAATGTAAAAGCATTAAAATGGAAGCCAAGTGAAGCTTAAATAGAAGAAAACAAGTATAATTTAAATCGTAAATTGTAGGATTCATATGAATAGGGATTCAAATTGTTTTGCTTAAGATTCAACTTAAATTGTATATCGTAAATCATAGGATTTTGACAACATTGGTCTCAAGTAGCAGTGCTACCATTACAAAGAATAATTCACTTTCTACACTGCTCCCCCCCCCCCCCCCCCCCCCCCCCCCCCCGCCTAATCTGTTTCTTTTTTAGAAAATCATTTTATATACTTTGTTCATAACTGTTGTCATTTATTTAGCTAGAGTAGTTAATGCACCTATGTTTTCACATCATCACTTACAAATGTTTAAGTTTTCTTTTCTGGATTATCTGCTTATATAAGGCACACTTATTCTCAGGTTGAAGGATTCATCCTTCATAAATATGGCGGCTGGAGCAACTGAGGAAGTGAGTAATGTTTTATTTATAGATTCTTAGATAAATAAGTTGAAATGGTTCTACCTTTAGAATGATTTTTTTCTTCTTCTAATTTTCAGGCTAGCCATCGTGTTGGATCTAGTGACAGAGAACCGCTTCTCCCTAAATGATGTTACTTTTGAGGCATGCCACTACACCTCAATCTCTCTTATTTGGATATAATATCACGTAACATTGGCTACTAGGTTTCCTAAATTGTAGACTTGACACGACACATTGATTGCTTGAGAAACTTGTAGACTTGACACGACACATTGGCTACTAGGTTTCCTAAAACACCAGAGTAATCTACAGTGTTTCGAACATCAGCAATGATATCGATATTATTAGCAATATTATTGGTAGTAGATTTTGACGACTCCTCCCCAGTTTTTTTGAAGCAAATCTCTAATTTGGGGAAAAAATCAAGTAGGGGAAAATGCACACAAAATACCGTGAAAATCATAACAATGCAAAAACAAAAAAGAAAATTCGATTTTTTTTATTTTTATTTTTTTGAAATGTTTTTAGGGCATCTACTTGGGGAGTGGATTTCAACGACTCTTTTCTAGTTTTTGTAAATCAAATCCCTAATTGTGTGTAAATACTACAAAAATCAGAAAAAGTTCAAAACATAGGAAATTCGATTTCTATTAGATTTTTTATTTTTATTTTTTTTTACGAATCTGGTTGGGGAGTGGATTTTGACCACACCATTCATTTTTTGAAAAAAATAATAATTATTTAAAATTAAGAAATGCATAAAAACGTACTCATTTAAAAAAAATAAATAAATAAATAAATTATGGATGAATATTGATGAGTAATATGTTGCAATTTTTATTTAAAAAATAGTTTTCGGAGTTCTAAAAATTGTGAAAAACTAAAAATTTTATTTTACTTTTAAAAAGTAATTATTTTATAATCATAATCATATATGGATGTATAGAGGGATGTTTGATATATATATATATATATATATATATATATATATATATATATATATATATATATGTGGCTGTGTGCATTGGTGAATGGATGAATTGTGTTGTGGATGTGTTGTGCATGTATGGATTGATCATGGATACATGCTTGTATGCATGGATGGATGTATTAGCGTATTCATGGATGGATAGACATGTTTGGATGTATCATGTGTGTATGTAATATGTATGCATGGATGGATGGATCTATTAGTGTATGCATGCATGCATGGATGGATCATGTATGTGTGTATATGCATGCATGCATGTATGGATGGTTGGATGAATGGATGGATGGATCATGTATGTGTGTATATGCATACATGCATATATGGATGGTTGGGTGGACAGATCACGTATGTGTGTATGCATGAATGGATGGTGTGTTAGTGTACGTATGCATGGATGGGTGGGTGGATTAATGAATATATGTTTGTATGTATGTATGTGTGGATGGATGTATTAACGTATGTATGCATGCGTGGATGGATGGATGTATGCATGCATGGATGGATGATGTATGACTCTTTTTTTTTTAATTTAAAAAACAACTGTATTCGATTATTGTGTCCCTAATGATATTATTGGTGTGAAATGAACTAATTTTCGTTACTATTGCACTGAAATTTTACGACAACACATGCTTTAGGCTTCTATTAAACATAAATTTATTATCTATGGTTCTTTTTTGCAATTTTTTTGGTTCCTAAATGTGTAAATATGTATATTTTAGCATCTCCTGAAGTTTCACCATTTACCCCATGTTTCTCCAATGTTTCCTTCAGCAATACATTTCCAGGTATCGGTGATATTGATACACGTTTCTGTATCCCTGGTCGGGAATACATGTAACGATACTGATATTACGAACACTGGTACATAGTAAACATGAATCCTCTACAAATTTCAAAAGCATATCAAGTAGTCAAATGATCTGATGAAGTCCTCACAGAATTGAGTTGATATTGAAAACCTTGACCTTGTTCTCCAAAAAGTAAAGCAGATAAGAAAACAGTAAAAACTTTTCAAACTCATGAAATTGGGAGTGCCTGCCAAGTTTGAGGTAATATGAATACAGGTCCTCATTGAGTTTGAGTTGGGTTGTGAATTTCTAAACCTTTGGTAATATTGAAACCTCCCTCATGGTCTTGAAATGATACAAATTTCTCCTGTGGCTTTTTAACTTATGACTACACCACCTTTTGTTTGCTCCATTCATATGATCATCGCGTTAACAGTGAAGTCTTTATGAGATCATTACTGGGTCCATAAGGTTGAATCACTGGCATTAGGAGGGAAAACGGTGCAATAAAAGGCCCTTCATCGCGTCTCACCGAAGAATTTCGTTTTTGGGAACTGGGATCATCCATCAGTTGGTCTATACCAGTGTTTAAAAACTCGGGATATTGGTGCTATGATTTCTGATGATATCTTGGTCAAGTATGCAGATTACTCACATTTCTATAATAAAATAAAATAAAATAGATGAGGTTTATGTATTTGTATCATTTCAAAACCATGAGGGAGGTTTCATCCAATAGAAAAGGTTATGTGGAGTCTCATCCAATGGAAAAGGTTTCATATATAAATTCCGAAAAAGACTATTGATTGGATATGTAGACTACACAGTCCAATTGATGGAAAATCTGGGCCATCTGATTGTATGTAGGTCCCACAGTTCAACCTGCACAAACCTTGACCTATCTTCCATTGGATGAGACTCCACATTTATCCTTTTTCCATTTATTTCTTTATTTGTTGTAATGGTGGATAGTGAGAAGCTTTGGCATCTAAGGTATGCTAAGATCAGCAAATCGATATGTTTTCGTATCTGAAGTAAGTCTATTCAATTCCATACTAGTTGCTTCTTCAATTATGCTATCAGAGCAAGTTCTTTCCTAGGGAACCTGTCCATTTTTTTCTTCTTTCCCCATTTCCTTTTCCCTACATTTGTCCAGCCGTAACCTAACCCTAATAAGTTCAATTTTCCCAACCTTACATCCAAAATTTTGATCCCTAACTCCTTTTTTTTTTCTTCTTGAAAGGCAATGGTTTTTATTGAGAAGCCACCTTAGGAAGCTAAGACGGAAAAGAATACAAAGTGATTATAGGCCCAAAAGGGCAATGAGAACACAAGCGTCCATATTGCTAAAACCAGACGCCCACTCAACAACCCAATATACAATCTTTCTAACAACCTTCCTCATAGACCTGGACTTGTTCTCAAAACAACGGTTCCTTTCACCCCATATCGTTCACAAGGCAGCCATCACTGCTAACTACCAAACCATCTTCTCCTCTTTGTCCACTCTACTCACATGCCATGCAGCCAAGAAGTCTAGAATAGATTCTAGCATCACCCATTGAGTGTTAAGGGTAGATAAGAGGCTTTCCCAAATCTTCCTAGCAAACGGACAATAGAGGAACAAATGATCCACTGATTTGGCATTGCTCATTCACATAATGCATATGTTGGGGAGCACCATGGATCTCTTAATGAGATTGTCAATGGTGAGAACCTTCTTTCTTCCCGTTAACCAACAAAAGCTGTAACCTTTGAGGGTGCTCCATCATCCAAAACCGGTAATTGTGGTGATCAACCGATTCAGGTTGAGTAAGCAGACCGTAGAGAGACCGAATTAAAAACATTCCTGAGTTATGAGCTACATTGCCGCATCTTTTACCTCTGCCTATGGAACCATGAATTTGAGGCTATCCAAAAGGCTAATTCGATTAGCCACTTCCTCATCCCGAAGGCCCCTTTGACACGGGGGAGCCCACACCACCTTACTACTGATCCTGGAATAATGACAAGGTACTAAGAATCTGAGACTTCCTGTCTGGCGCAAGATTGGCGAACCTTAAGAACACCTCCTTTAATTATCTTCCACCTAACCATGAATCCTTCTAAAAACTAATGCAGGACGGAATGATCTAACCTATTATGATGCCATGAAATTAAAAGACATTAATTAGAGCAATGACGCGACAAAATAAAGCTAATTTACCATAAATTTAGAAATTTCATATTCATGACATGTCCAAATTGAAGCCTACGACAGTCCCGCAATGCGAATCTCATAAATTATTGATTAACTGGGACCTATGAGAGATAGTGAAATTGCATGGTGCAATGCCATGACTATGTGTGGTGGGATACCATGACTATGCGCGAAAGCTTATAGAAGCTAAGGAATGAATGACACGACAAAATAAAGCTAATTTACCATAAATTTAGAAATTTCATATTCATGACATGTCCAAATTGAAGCCTACGACAGTCCCGCAATGCGAATCTCATAAATTATTGATTAACTGGGACCTATGAGAGATAGTGAAATTGCATGGTGCAATGCCATGACTATGTGTGGTGGGATACCATGACTATGCGCGAAAGCTTATAGAAGCTAAGGAATGAATGGGGGCGGCTACAAAAGATATACCAATTAGGCAACTAGTCTATAATTGATAGTGTACATGTGTGTGGGGGATGTGCTAACTATTCCAATCATAACATTCATCTAATCATGCATACATATAATTCAACTAAACAATCACATAAAGATAATTAGGAAAGTGCTCAAATGACAATCCCAAACATAAGCATATATAGTGATTCAGTTTCCTACTCCGCTCTCGGCGGACGCACTCACATTGAGTGTTCCAGTATTAACTATCGGAGGTTCTAAATCAGGTTCACCTCTAAACTTTACAACCCTACTCAAGGACCTACCCCGTCCTCACTTGTATCGGTGGCCTACACAAGGAATTACCATATATACACCCGTGGCGGTGGCCTACACAAGGATTTACCTAGCGTACACTCCCGTATGAGACTTTGGTTAGTTTTTTTATCGACTAACCAACAACCTCGGTTCTAGTTCAAGGACTTACGTTTACTCTCACCAGAGGCTCCCATGAAGACTAACACTTACGTGTGTTCGGTGAATTCGACCTTACACAATAGTCATGGTTCTACACAAGAACTTATTCGAGTTTGGGTCAAAAACTCTTACCCTCAATCCTACACAAGGAAAGAGAGTATGGACTCACTAATTGACACTTGTTGAATTGAGCCCCTTTAACGCGCCACGCTTGGGTTGCTTGATCGATGCTTTCATGTGCTCCAATCAGCTCCCCTTGTGCTCCCTTGATCGTTGAAGTCGGTCTTCTTCCACTTTCTTGAATCGGTCACCTTGCAATGATGCTCCAATGAGGCTGGCAAGGTAATGGGAGGGTTTGGTCAAATCTTCTACGACTAAAGGCTTAGTTGGTTTCCAAATGGGGATTCACTTAGAAGGGCATTCTAGAGGTTTGAAAGACCAAGAGTTTTCCTATTGGATTGGTATCTATCCTCTAAAGAATGCAAGAAATAAGATCATCTTCATAGAGAACTTGGAATGCTCGTTAAAGTGATTACACACATGCAATGTGACTTGAACCCCTTTGGGTGAGAGCTTAGAAGTGTTGGGAAGTATTGGGATATACTAGGGCTTCAAACTCACTCACAAACCATGCTTTTGCCCAAGGCTAGTATGCCCCTTTAAAGGAGTCAAACATCCATCGAAAACTGCTGTTTTGGGGCAATTACATATACAGTAGCTTTGCACCTCATCTAGCCTTATTTATCATGTTCCGATTGGGCTTCTAAGGCTAAGGTGATCACCAAAGGTTTACTTATTAAGTTTATGACTATCTAGAAGTATTGGTTGTTTTGGGTCAAGGTTAGGGTCACCAAAGTACCTCATATACATATTCTTTGCTTCTTGATGCTCCAAGTCTTCATGTGTCTTTGGTCTTCAGCTTCTGATGGCTCAACCGACTCCCTGACACACCAACACATGTGATTGATAGACAAAGTGTACAAATAAGTGCACTAACAAATGGAACCCTCATTCTAGCTTAGGGTTAAATCTGAATTCAATGGAAATCGTGTCTTGTAGGAGTCTTAACATGTTAGGGCTATTTAAAGGCTAGGGAATGTGGGAAATGAGTTTGGGTTATCTAGGCTTTTAAAAGAATTAGAGTTGAGGTTTTGGGAGGTTTCGGGTTAGGATTTCAAATTTTAGGTTTAAGGGATTTTGGATTTTGGGGTTTCTAGAATTGGGAATATGAGTTTTAGGTTTTGAGAATTAAGGATTTATGATTTGAACAAGGGATTTTGGAATTTCGAAATTTTAGGGCTAGGATTTTGGGGAGATTAGGATTAGGGTTTTAGAGATTTAGTGTTTTAAGCACAAGGGTTTTGAAAACTAGGTTTGGATGGATTAGGGGTTGTAGAAAGAAGAAGAGTGTAGGTTTAAAAGAAGAAGAAAAAAAGAGATGAAGTAGGAAGAAAGGAAGAAGATGAGAGAAGATGATGCCTTGTTGAGAAGAGAGAAAAGTAGAAAAGATAACCAGGGAATCACTCCCTGTGGTTTTGCACTACCAATCCAATTACATGATGAAATTTTGCTCAATCTCAAAGTAAAAGGAGAGAAATCTCTTTCATTCATAACATGTATAATGGCTAGGGTTGGGACGTCCAACCCTTTATAGTATCAGAAAAGACCTTTTACAAAAAGGCGTTCTCAGATAAGATTCTCAACATAAAGACACTTAAAGAATTAAAAGTTGTTCCTAACTCCCTAATCTCAATACAGATGTGTTATACCAAAAATATGGAAACATGTAAACAAACTAAAAAACTAAGCTATTTCGTGGCCCATGGGGGTCCACGATCAAGTTGTCCGATGATGATGATGATCCAACGGTCCAGTCATCCTGTCGACTCAATCCAACAGTCCGATGTCCATTAAGCTCCTCTATGTAGCCCACATGCATCTTCGCAGTGTGGGGTCCTCAAAGATGCACGAACATGCACGTGGGGTCTTTAACATGGCCAGGAATGTAAATTGGGTCAAGTGGGCCCTATGTAATGGTTGTTTAGCCATAATGAGATTGGATCAACCCTCATCTTGTATGGTGCTCGGATGTCCTCATCAATAACATATGCGACTACCATTTCCCACATAAAATGACACTCCTTTGAACTTGGGGGCCACCGTGAATATAAACATTCCAAAATCTGGATGCTCTATATTGCGATGAGTCCTTAACCCGCCAATCCCCATCACAGATCCCATACCTGGTAGCCATTGCTTCTTTTCAAGCGTCTTCCTTCCACCATAGCAGACTGCCACATCCACTTCCTTAATAGCACTAGGTTCATGGTATTTACGAGAGAACCCCCCCCCCCCCCCACACACACACACACACACACCTTTTAAGAGGTGAATTCTTTTCTATCCTCTTCACTGTTCCACAGGAAGTCTTGTTCAAAGCTTTTCCAACTTGTCTGACATGGACTGAGGACATGCGAACAAGGACATAAAATAAAGAGTCGTATTTGTGAACGCCTCTTATCTTTAGCTTCAGGTGACTGCCCAAAGATAAACGATGACTTTTCCACCATTCAATCCCTTCATCGAGTTCTTCTGGGTCCCACCCTTCATCGAGTTCTTCTAGGTCCCACCTCGATGTATGTGTTGTTTATCCACTTTGTCCATCAATTTTGCTAGCTCAATTTAGGGCATGGTCCCAAAAATGAGGAGATCCAAATCTTGTATGGACCACAACATAGGAAAACATTGGTGATTAAAAGGCCAATATTAAAAATTTCTTAGGGCCCATTGTAATGTTCATTTGCCATCTAACTTGTTGATAAGGTCACATAGACCTGGATGAAGGGAAAAACACATATAGTAGCTTGGTCCAAAACTTTTGTGGTTGCAAGAAATTTTTAATGGTGGGAAGTCAATCCCTATTGTGTGGTTCCCTTGAGATTTGGATCTACCTCATTTTTGGACCATGCCCTAAATGAGCCAGCAAAACGGATGGATGGCCATGGGTATACACTGAGGTGGGCCCCACATTCAGGGCCTCACCTACTAGGCATCCACCTGATATTTGGATCTACCTCATTTTTGGGACCATTGCTTAAAATGAGTCGGAAAAACAGATCGTAGACATGGATATACAACACATAGATCGAGGTGGGCCCCACATTTATGGCCTCACCTACTGGTGGTCCACCTGAGATCTGGATCTACCTCATTTTTTGACCATGCCCTAAAATGAGTTGGTAAAATGAATGGACGGCATGGATATACAGCACATACATCAAGGTGAGCGCCATGTACAGGGCCCTAAAAAAATTGCACATGAGGCATATATTAACTCAAAATTAACAAATTAAATTATGGGACCATTGTTGCTAAGTCACAATCCCAAAATCAAATTGTTGGAACAATTTTAACAATTAATTTGTAGACATTTGTTTTTGAAATAGCCCCGTTTGATATTTTTCATTCTTGACCGTGCAATAAATGTCTACCGATCCATTAGTGGGATTAGTGCCAATGGATTGTATGAATTTATGGCTGATTTGGGGCATCGAGTGGTCCACCAAATCGGTCCCAAATCGACAACACTATTCACCCGAATTTAATTTCAATTCTTTCATAAGATTTATTGGGGGAAATGATATCAAATTGTTAGGTATGGGAATTATATAATAGGACACAAAAGTATCTAGACTCCGTATGCTGAAATGAAATGTATGTGAGTCATGAGATATGTAATGAACCAATACTGTAAATAATAGTAAAACCTGCAAATGTGAGATGTTTTGGTATTACATTCACTCTAATAAATTTATCATTGATATTATATAGTTAAGAAAATTAAATATAGAAGGTTTGCAGTTAATACCAGGTTGTTAGGTTCATAAATTCATCAGACAGCCCGATATAACATTCTCACAAAAGAGTGGACCATTACACTACCATAAACATGTTCAAAACAAGAAATAAATGCATATTTGGAATAATTACATTTTCTAGATTTTTTGGATATTTTTTCAGAATTTTTTGAGCAAAAAAATAATAATTAATCAACTAAGACGGGGTCGTATCAGCCGTTATGCTCCCCATATCGGCCGTTACGCCGATACTCCGTATCGGTAACGGTGGTGACCATTATGGCCACAGTTATCGATACGGAACACCATGCCAATGGCTTTGTAAAATCCTATTTCCTGTTTCTTTTTTATCGCTGTCTGGAGGAGATGCCACTTAGCTTCTTTCTTGATAAAGTTGGTGCCTTAGACATCAATATGGGTTATTTTGTGTGGTTTAGTTTTTTCAGTTTGTTTTTCTGGCAGGTACGATTTTCATGTCCCACTCCTGTTGGTTGTAATTATTATTTTTTAATTAATAAAATTCCTAATGGTACCTTGGTTAGCTATAACACTCTGAACATTAGTGTATAGGTTGTATTTGATGCAGAAAGTAGAATTTTTGACATTCTATTGATATTTACCAGCATTCAGAATGGGGAAGTACCCCTTGAGTTGCAGTTTTGTTCCTTTCATCTCCAATATGAAGCTAATGTTTTGGAACTTGGAGTAGAGGGCCCTCATTACCATGATGTGCTGTAACGGTAATGGTGATGGTCATTACGACCACCGTTACTGTTACGATACGGGCTGTAACGGCTATTGCAATGGCTTAGATTTCACCTCTGCATAAAGCCTGCAATGGCTTAGATTTCACCCGCATCTTTTCAATTCTTTAATGCAAGTGACCCACTGGAGCTTCTCCTCTTTATCTGTAGCCCCCACTCAACATGACAATACCGTGCAACAAAGCTTTTGTGGGGCCCACTATCATGATTATGTGAAGTACATAGTGTACATCTATTGTGCCTGCTCATATTAGGATGTCAGACAAAAAAAATGAGGCAGAGATTAGTGGCCACAGCATAGGAAAAACATGGATAGGGATCGCCCACTGTTGAAACCTTGATTCCCTTCTGCATGTTGGCACCTTTACTACAAGCTCTGTTTTTATTCCCCGTTTTCTGATTTCTCCTACTCTCTCTCTCACTCTCTCTCTCTCTCTCTCTCTCCTCTCTCTCTCTCTCTCTCTCTCTCTCTCTCTCTCTCTCTTCCCCTAGTAATTGTTATAAACCACAATATCATGTTTATTTTACATTGTTTCTTTGTTTGTGCCTCTTAGTTTATTTCCACTGCCAATCTCTTGCAGGTAATATTTTGTCAGGAGATTCTTTTGGCTGGGCTTGTTTCATGGTTTAGAGATGAGCCAGTTCATACTAAGACCAATAAAATAAGATGGATGTATTAAAAAAAAATAAAGAAAGAAAGAAGAAAAGAAGAAAAAAAATTTTGATGCCTGTTTGGCATTCGTAATTCTTGTACTGTAGCTTCAAGCGAGCAAGTAGAAGAAGAGAAGGTGGGAGAGTCGGTTCTGAAATGAGAAAATGAGTATAGTTTTGAGAGAAGCGGCAAAATCCTCCTTGCCAAGAAATGTATGCTGATGAGAGGTACTATTATTTGTATTTTATTAGTATGAGATAGATAATCAAATGGATTTGCCTTCTCTTGCTGTTTCCTTTTCTCCTTGTGTGTTCCTTGGACATTCAAATAGGACTATTTTTCTTTTTCTTTTTTCTTTTTTCTTTTTCCTTCTCTTTTTTCTTTATATAACATGCAAACAGAAAGGTATATGGATTGTTGCAAGGAGTGATGAGGAATTATGGAGTTATTTTTACATATGCAGAAAATAGTCCCTCTGCTATGAGTGATGAGGAATTATGGAGTTATTTTTACATATGCAGAAAATAGTCCCTCTGCTATTCTCTCTCTCTCTCTCTCTCTCTCTCTCTCTCTCTCTCTCTCTCTCTCTCTCTCTGCACAATTGTATCTGACTCTTACAATGGATTAAGGCTGTGTTTGGATGTCTGCCAAATTGGGAATGGAGTGGATATTGTGGCCAAACGTAAAGCAATCCATTCTGCTAATGCTTTTGGGATGGCAGTGCCTGAAGAGATTGCCTGAGGCATCCAAACACAACCCAGTTGACAAGACCATTGATTTTGACTACTCTCCTTGCCCCAGTTGTGGAGGAACTACGATGCTAAATTCCCTTCAGTCCATTTCAGAGATTTGCTAGAATGAGTACCTTTGACATGTCGCAATAGGATACTCCATGACATCTGTTGTTGGATCAGGGTCCTTTCGGTGAGCCAAACTGCTTAGATGATGAGCCTTACCATGGATGGAGGATACCCAAAAACACTCCCAGATCGAAACATTTGAACGATCTGATTATTCAAAGGCCAAGGAGACTATCCATATTCAAAGGAAAAGATTCAAATGATCAATGGGTGAAAATACCCCAATCTATGAATTCTTGTTTTTCAGTTATCACTAATTATCACTCATCCAAGGTCAGTCCCATCATATAAATGGTTGGATCATTGAAAGATGACTTCAGATCCAAAAGCTAAACTCCCCACCTTTTGTAATAGGTCTTGGGTTGTGTTGCAGCAAACGTCAACCATTTCAAACCAGGCTTGATTGCTTAGCCACTTTTTCGCAGCTATCTTGGATTCCATACATACTCCTGGATATGTATGATATCTGAGCTACTGACAGGGAAGGATCCACTTGGGGGTGAGAACCCAAAAATGAAAACGAATCCAACGGTTAGTATAGAAAAAAGAAAGAAGATGAATGGTCAATAAAGTTTGATCTTTGGGAACAAGAATCTTACTCTTCCAACTCCCAACGAGTGCTACAGCATGCAAGAATCGGTTGGTTTGGCTCGCTTCAGTGGGCCACGTTTATGTGCCATCGCCCATGAAATGAGACCTGCCGTTGTTGGCTAGCCATATGTGCATGTTATTGGTAAATTCCTTTTAACAGTCCATTACGTACACATGCAATGAACCAAATGTGCATTGTGGGGCCTAACTGACGACTGATCCAGATTATTAAGAACCTAACCAATACGCCAAAAGCCCTAGGACTGATGGAATGTGTAAAGTTAAACTATTAAATCATTGAGATCGTAACATTCCACCACGCCCCATAGTCTATTAAACCCTTGGGATGCTAACATCCCATCACGCTCCACAACCAACATCTGCAGCAGCCTACCCTGTGGAGGCACTTACTCTGGCCTCTTTTTCAGGTAGCCCTCTCCGCATTGTGCCAGCATTCACTTTGGTCCACGTTGCCCCTTCCAAGGGTCGCCCCTTCTGTGAATCAAACTCATGCTGTGGTAGACATGGTGTTGGCTTTGACACCAATTGTTAAGAACATAATCAATAGGTCAAAAGCCATGGGACTGACGGAATGTGTAAGGTTAACCTACAGTATGGGAATGATGCTATTTTTGGAGCAAGGTATTTTACATGGTGAGCCCCATCTGATGTGTGGCTTGGATCTCAAACATACTTACCCCATATGGTGGGCCCACCACCTTTAGGAAGATGCCAATGGGACCATGATAGGGCATGCTAGCCATTTAGAAGATGCTGTTATGCCCAAAAGTCATTCCATGAGCGGATGTACGTATTAGTTCAATGAAGTTAGTCGTTTCCACTTGTTGTTTAGGCTGCGTTTGGCTGCAACAATATCATAAGATTTCATGATTAAACAGTCTAATTTGGTGCAAGTTGTCGTGATATTTCATGAAATTTGTTTGGACCAAACTCGCCCTTAATTATTTAGTACCATATTTCCATTTATTAAATAAAGGGGGCTTTTGACATTTAAACCTCTAATAGTTAGTCCATTGTCATAGAAATCCCTCCCTTATTATTATTATTAAATAAACCTTACCTTATCTAAATAAAGTATAAAGTGCCTTCATTTTAACTCTGAACCAGCACAAAAGTGATGAAAATGATTATTTGGGCATGGAACTGATGTGGCTTTACTATAATGTTTGTATGAAATATTTTTAATTCATTTGTTGCACTAGTTCATACTTAGGCCATGTGCTTAAAACTTAGGTAGATTCAAAACTCTGAGCAGATAGGACGTCCACCGTTGAAACCGTCTCAGGACTTGGAGAAGTTTTGGATTAAGCATATCTTTGTATTTAGACTTCATCTTAGTGGAAATATCCTTATGAATGAGTTGGATCGCATATGAAAATGGGCATTATGTTAGTAACTAATAGCAGCCCAAATGCTCTCATATGAACTTGTTCTCATGAAAACTTTGCGAGAACTTTTAACATGTGATGTGGCCACAAAATTGAGACGGTCCACTGAATGAGTCATTTTATGAAACTCAGCTAAATTTTTTGCCTGATCTAAAAAACAGGTTATAGCAAAGTGAAAACACTGAGTCCTTTGATTTGCCTCTCACTTTACTATGACTCACTAGAATTTTTGATCCTTGGGAGTTTCATGAGGTAATTCTTCTAATGGACGGTCCGGATCCTTAGATCCTTGGGAGTTTCTTGAGGTAAGTTTTCATGAGAACCAGTTGGAGGAGAGCATTTCTTCGTATCAGAAAAAAGGTAAATGGTTCCAGTGGCAGAGGGCTTTCTGAACTTACAAGTAAACGATTGAGTCATGGTTTAAAATGGTAACAAGGGAAGGGAAGGACCCGACTTTGGTGGATCTCTGACTATGGAGCCCACTGTGATATATATGCCTTACATCCACGCTGTTCATCCCTTTGGACAGCTTATTTTAGGCATGATCTCAGAAATGAAACAGATCCAAATCTCAAGTGGATCACACCATAGGAAGCGGTTGGGATTGACTATTAAAAACTTCTTGTGCCTAAAAAGTTTTGGACCAAGCTGATATTTGTATGGTCCCTTCATCTACTTCTTTGGGACCTTATCATCAGGTTGGATGAAAGTAACATTCCAGTAGCCCCAACAAGTTTTTAATGATGGGTATTCAATCATCAATGTTTCCTGTCATACGGTCTACTGAGATTTAGATATACATAATTTTTGGAATCATGCCCTATAATGAGCTATCAAAACGGATGGACGGCGTGGTTGTAAAGCACATGCATCACCGTGGCCCCACATTCAGGGAAATTATACGTCAAGGACGCGGATTGCGTCCTACCCGTCCGTCTCTAGCCACGAATGGGCAGTTCTGTGGGCAGGCCCACCGTGATGTATCTATTTATCTACACTGTTCATCCTTTCTGTCAGATCATTTTAAGGTATGTATACAAAATTAAGTTAGATCCAATGCTTAAGTGGACCACACTAAATATGACTGTTGCATTTAATGTAACCAAGCTTATTATTTGGTGTGGTCCACTTGAGCGTTGGATTTGACTCATTTTCATGAAAGTACTTTAAACTGATGTGAGAAAATGGATGGACGGTGTGGATATACGGATACATCACTGTGGGCCCGCTCACAGAACTGCCTGTTCGTGGCCAGAGAAGGGCGGGGTAGGACGTAATCCGCGTCCATACGTCAAACTCCCAGTAAAAAATTGAGAAATTTGGGACCGTGGTCCCACCTTTTATACAGCTGTTTTTACGAAACAATACGGACTTAGTTCGGAAGCTTAGACCTGCCTGTACGGACAGCGATTTTGAGGACGAAAATACCCTTCCCTTCCTTGCGAAGACGAGCGCTTACGCTCCTCCGACCAAGAGTTCTACGAACGGCTCGAAAGAGATCAAAGTTCAACTGGACCACACCACAAAGAGCAGTGGGAAAATTGATTTTCACCGTTAAAAATTTTGAAGGGCCCACTATAACATTTATTTTCCATCCAACCTATTCATAAGGTCACAAAGGCCTGGATGAAAAAAAAAATAAAAATTCATAATGATCCAAAACTTCTGTAACTCCTAAAAGGGTTTCAATAGTAGCCGTTCAATTCCCCACTTCCTTTTACAGTGTGGTCCACTTGATAGTTAGATCTGTCTTATTTTACTTCTCAAGCTTAATATGAGCTCGCCAAATAGATGAATGGTTTGGATATAACACAGACCTCATGATGGGACCCACAAAAAGATAGTGGGGATTATAACAGCAAAAATAATAAAATAAAATAAAATAAAAATCAGGAACCCATGGTTACAATGTTTTCTATAGCTACAAAATATAACCGTAGCAATAACCGTAGCCCCTGCTTTTTTGATATATATCGAAGGTCTTTCGATATATCAAAAAAGGTCCAGAACTGTTCAGCAAGTTTGCCTCAAAAATCCTGTAGTTTTTCCTATGGCCACGAATTATAACCGTAGTCATAACTCTAGTCCGTTGCAATTTGTAGATTTTTTTTTTTATTATTATTATTATTTTTTGCATGGAGAACTTTATTCTACCTGCATTTTTCTCTAATACATATTTATATACATATGTATATGCATATAAAATTTTTATTTCTCTCTTTTATTTCATTTCTTTGTCTATTTATTCAACAAGCATATCTCCTAAATTAGAATGATTTACTTAACGTACCGCATATAATTTTGGGGTAGGAGAAGCTAATTTAGGCAACAAACCTAGTTAATTTTCAAGATTCCATAAGGTCGATGGTCGAAAATTCATTTCATTCACTTCACAGTCAACCTGGAAATTGAGCGGGGCAAACATGAAATTGAGCGGGGCAAATTAAAAATTGAGCGAGGCAAACATGAAATTCAGCGGGGCAAACATTAAATTGAGCGGGGCAAACTAGAAATTCAGCGGGACAAACATGAAATTGAGCGGGGCAAACATGAAATTGAGCGGGGCAAATATGAATTTCAGTGGGGCAAACATGAAATTGAACGGGGCAAATAAGAAACTCAGCGGGACAAACTAGAAATTAAGCAGAGCAAACATGAAATTGAGCGGGACAAACATGAAATTCAACGAAGCAAACATGAAATTGAGCGGGGCAAACTAGAAATTGAGCGGGGCAAACATGAAATTGAGCGGGGCAAACTAGAAATTCAGCAGGGCAAACATGAATTTCAGTGAGGCAAACATGAAATTGAGCAGGGCAAACATGAAATTCAGCGGGGCAGACATGAAATTGAGCGAAGCAAGCTAGAAATTGAGCGGGGCAAACATGAAATTCAGCGGGGCAAACTAGAAATTGAGCGGGGCAAGCATGAAATTGAGCGAGGCAACACATGAAATTGAGCGGGGCAAACTGTGGGAAACAAAATATATTCGTGTTTTCCCTTCATTAATATTTAAGAGACTTTATGAACCAGTTAGATGACAAATAAATATGTTAGGCCTAGGAGCACAGTCTGTCTGGAACTTAGAATTGGCAGGACAGTACCTAATCCACCGTTAGGCTTTCTTAACATGTCGGCGCCTCAAATGATTGCGTGTGTGCCGAAGAGGGAAGCTTATTGGCTGGTGTACAGCTGTTGTAAGTACATGTCGTTGGAAGAGGAGCACTAACGCTCCTCGACCTCCAAGTTGTACGAATGATTCAAAGGAGATCAAAGTTACATAGCCACACAGTGATGTATTTATTATATCTAGATTATTTTAGAGCATTATCTAAAAACTGAATCATATCCAAAAATCATCTGGACCACACCATAAATAGTAGTAGCAATAATGATTTTCACCGTTAAACAATTAGTAGGGCCCACCGTAATGTTTATTTTGCATCCAATTTTTCATAATGTCACAAACACCTGAATGAAGAGTAAAAACAAATTTCATATTGATCCAAAACTTCTGTGACCCCAAAAAGGGTTTCAATGGTAGATGTTCAATCCTCTACTGATTTTTGCAGTGTGGTCCACTTGATAGTTAGATCTATCTTATTTTTCATCTCAAGCCTTAAGACAAGCTCCCCAAATGGATGTACGATCTGGATATAACACATACCCCGTGATAAAATCCATAGAACTCTCTCCTATAGCCACTCCCCTATATAAAATGCATTTGGTCCCTAACACAGACCTCATGTTTGCTCCGCTCAATTTCATGTTTGCCCCACTGAATTTCTAGTTTACCTCGCTTAATTTCTAGTTTGCCCCGCTCAATTTCTAGTTTGCCCCACTCAATTTCATAGTTGCCCTGCTGAATTTCTAGTTTGCCCCGCTCAATTTCGTGTTTACCCCGCTCAATTTCATATTTGCCCCACTGAAATTCATGTTTGCCTCATTGATTTTTAACTATCGACCTAATGAAATTTTGAAAAATAACCAGGTTGGTTGGCTAAAGTAGCTTCTCCTACCCCAAAATCATATGGGTACGTCAAGTAACTAATTTTGGTTTAGAAGATATTCTTGTTAAATAAATAAAGAAATAAATGAAAAAAAATAGAGGGATTTTTTTTTTATATTCTTATATATACATATTTATAAAAATATGTATTAGAGAAAATTATAGGTAGAATAAAGTTCTCCAGGTAAAAAAATAATAATAATAATAAATTTTTTCTGCATAGTCTAGTTATGGCTATGGTTATAAACCGTAGCTATAGGTAAAATCACCTTCGATACATATCGAATACTCTTCGATGTATCGAAAATTGTAGGATTTTTTTGGCAAACTCGTTATATAGTTCTGAACCTTGTATCGAAAGATACATCGAAAAAGCAGGGGCTACGGTTATGGCTACGGTTATAATCCGTAGCAATAGGAAAACCCAGCTTTTCGAAATCACATTTCTTTTGTGGGTCTCATCATGAGGTCTGTGTTATATCTAAATCGTCCATCTATTTGGCGAGCTCATATTAGATGAAAAATAAGATAGATCTAACTATAAAGTAGACCACACTGTAAAAGGCAATGGGTAATCGAACGTCTACCATTGAAACCCTTTTAGGGGTTACAGAAGTTTTGGATCATTATGAAATTTGTTTTACTCTTCATCCATGACTTTGTGACCCTATGAATGAACTTAGATGGGGAGGATTTCTCACAAACATCACAGTGGGCTTTCAAAAAGTTTTATGCTCTCAAAAAGTTTTTAATGATCAACGCTCATTCAACACTATTTCCAGTAATGTGGTACACTTGAGATTTGGATATACCTCATTTTTGATCTCATACCATAAAATGATGTGGAAAAGTATATGGACGGCATGGATGAAAAGCATACATCATGGTGGGACCCACAGACCACCGACCATCCGCCATTGGCTGGTGGCAGGGGAGTACCCAATCCGCTTCCGTTAAAGGAGGGGTATTTTCATCCTCAAATTCGCTATCCGTACGAGCAGGTGTAAGTTACCAAACGAAGTTTGTATTGCTTCGTAAAACCTGCTGGATAAAAGGTAGGGTCAACAGTACCAAATTTCTCTAAAAAATTCCCTACGTACGCAGTCCGCAACATGTGCAGCCTAAGATTTGAAGATACCTAGACTCCTGTGCTGGTTCTTCACCATTTTTAAGCCGAAAGGTAAATCCAGGCCGTCCAAAGTACCGACTCAACCGTGCTCCAAAACTTACAATGAGAAGATACTACAACCGTCTGATATTCCCTCTGAATTAGTACGCTATTTTTAACCGTTGATTTAATAGCCATCAACCGGAGATGTATGGTAATACCTGATCAGTCTAGTTTTAGACTTTGGTCCCATCAACAATGGGACCCACAATTTGGATGGTCTGGATAGCTATAAAACAGTGCTACATGTGAGGAGATGAGTCACCACCAGCTTTTCTTTTTTTAAATTGTGCAGATTGGCCAACGTCTATAAAAACACATCTTCCTCATTTCCCTCTCCAAAAATCCCATGTATAAATGTTCTCTCTCTCATCCTCCTCTCACTCCCTCTGCTTCTGCTCCTGTCATGGCCAATGCCGCACAGAAAAAATCCCCTTTCTCTACGATGGCGTGAAAGTAAGCCCTAGAATTCCCCAACATCTCCACATCTTCTCTTCTCTTCGCCGTCGCAACCCCAAGAAATCCCCCAAGTCGTCTCCCGCTGAACGAAAGCTCGAGATGGTAATTGATCTGGAAGACATCTCAAATCAGGCCTCGATGTCACTGCGGAGGTTCTTCCGATCATCCGAATTCAGATTCCGTGAATTCCTCTCTGCTGGTGCTGAAACCTTCACTGATTTGCAGACTCTCGTCACTTTTGACCGGAAAGGACGGATGGTTGTTGCCTGTCGTCGCTCGTCTCTGGAATTCTTGGCGAATCTCACCGTCTTGAGCTTCATTCTCGTTTTCGCTGTTAGGGTTTTGGTGAAGTTAGGACTGCGGTCCGGGCTCGGTAACTGGGATATGGTTCGGAGGCGGGATCGAAGTCTTGCGGGAAGAGAGGTTGTTGTTGGTAAGAGAATTAAGGAGAGGGGTGGTTTTATGGTTTCGGTGAATCCTCTTTCGTATGTAAGAGGGACGGAGAGGAGAAGCGGGGATCGGGTTTTGGACAAACGTCGGGTTTCTAAGAAGGAGACACTGCCTTCATGGTGGCCAAATTTAATTACCAAGCCGGTTGGGACAGTGGAAAAGGAGTCTCAGAGGGAGGCTGGTAGGCTCATTCGAGGTCAGCATGTTTTTTATTTTTTGGGGATTTACAAGTTATTGGAAATCCAGTTTCAATTTCAGAACTCGCCATGAGTATTTGTTGATTGTTAGGATTCATCATTGAGTATGGGTATGTTATATGAAGATTTGCTCTAATCCTACATGCGTGTAGCCTGTTCCATCTACATGCTAGTACATGACCCAATCTGGCATGTGATTTAGGAAGTTTGGTGAAGAATCTGAATGTTTTTAACAGTGATAAATATGTACCAATTTGAAACTCAAATCCTTCGCTAGTGGGCTACAAATTGATCTCCAATCACTTATAGGATCACCAAAATGATAAAAAACAGTAAATAAAAGCATAACTTCGCATTTCACTGGCATTCTACCAGAGGTGATCTAAAGGGATCACACCAACAGAGTATTGAATCCCATCGTGGGAAACACTAAAAGGCTAGAAACCCATTACAATAACCCAAGGGTCTGTTTGTTAACACTCAAAAAAATCCCAGAATGCGGAACCCAAAAAGCGCTCCGTGATTTTTCCAGATTTTTTCGGCGAGAGAGGTCTGGCTTAACTGCGAATACGGAATGCGATCAGCGGATCCTTCTTAAAAAAATTGCTTCCAAATTTACTCCTGCGCATGTTACCAAAGAGATTTCCTCTCTCTGGAATAGGTTGCGTAATACACAACCCAACTTTTAACTTATAGAGGGTCCTTGCTCATGCCTCAAACGTAGACTCACAAGAGTTTCAACACGAGGTCATGGGTTCAAGTACCCATTGTGGTGAAAAACCATGGTGGTGTGAATGCGTGGGTGTGTGTGGGGTGTGAGTGCGTGTGTAAAAAAAAACTTTTAACTCATAGAACTTCTTTGGCCCCCACCATGATTTATGTGTTAGATTCACAACATCTATCAGCTTTTTCAGATCATTGTAGAGCATGAGCTCAAAAAAGAGGCACATCCAAAGCTCAAGTGGGCCACACCACGGAAAGCAACAAGAATTGAACAACTACTATTGAAACCTTCCTAGGGTCCACTATGAAGTTTATTTGCCATCTAATCTCTTCATAAGGTCACACAAACGTGGATGAAGGGAAAACACAAATATTAGCTTGTTCAAAGCCTTCTATGGCCCCAAGAAGTTTTCAACGGTAGACACCCAATTCCAACTATTTCCTGTAGTGTGGCTCACTCGAGTTTTGGATCTGCCCCATATTTGGTTTATTGTCCTAAAATGAGCTTGCAAAATGAATGGACATAGTGGATTTTCCACAAACATCACAGTGGACCCTACCTAGCATCCTAGCGCAGAAAGTTTCTGCAAAGGCTTTAGTAGGAAATCTGCATCGGATTGCGTATGACGCAGCCAATAGTGGAAGTGGATTGCATGGTGTGCCACACTCCACTGGCCTGACATCACCAATTTATGTGGGCCCCACCATGATGTATGTGTTATATCAAACTATTCATCTATTTTGCGAGATCGTTTAGTGCATGAGACCAAAAAATAGGTAGATCCAAATCTCAAGTGGACCACACCACAAGAAAATAGTGGTGATTGAATGCTTACCATTAAAAACTTCCTATGGCCCACTGTAATGTTTATTTACCATCCAACCTGTTGATTAGGTCACACAGACCTCGATGAAGGGAAAACACAAATATCAGATTGATCAGAGCCTTTTGCGGGGCAAGAAGTTTTCAATGGTAGGGCGCCCAATTCCCATTGTTTCCTATAGTGTGGCCCATGCGAGCCGTAGATCTGCCTCATTTTTGGTCTTATTCCCAAAAATGTCATGAAAAATGGATGGACGGTGTGGATAAAACATATACGTCACGGTAGGCCCCACATAGCCCCTGACAAGACCGTTCGTCTCTAGCTAGGTGTGGGCACGGCTTCGGTGGATCCCGGATCAGGACAGACCTATTGACGCTGGGAGCGGATTAGGTGTTACCCTTACCACATGAATAGTCGTAATTGAATCCCCACCATTAAAAACTTCAAGGGGGCCACCGGAATGTTTATTTGCCATCCAACTTGTTGATAAGGTCACAAAGACTTGGATGAAGAGACCACACAAATATTAGCTTGATCCAAAACTTTTGTGGCTCAGGAGAAGTTTTTAAGGGTCGATTACCATTGTTTCCTGTATTATGGTCCACCTAAGATTTGGATCTGCTTCATTTTTGGGATCATACCCTTAAATGAGTTTTCAAAATGAGTGGACAACGTGGATATAAGGCACATACATCATGGTGGGCCCCACAGTCACTGATCCCACCCACCTCTCCAAATAGGAGACGGGCAAATTTCACTTTTCAAATGGGGCTAATTTCATGTCATTCAAACATGGCTTGACACTTGAAAAGTGACCCACCAAAAATGTGATGAAAATACCATAGGGAACTGGTTGAACAAATCATGACTCCAACTCTAATAAGTAATTGAACAAAAATAAATTCTATGAATTTGTGGACCATGTGATTGATCCCGTGGACCACACAACCTAATTTGGCCATTGATCTCATCAGATTTGGCACGACCTTGGATCTAGTTCAGATCATCATTCAAGACTTATAGATAGATGGATTTATCAGATTGTTGATCGACCAGCTTGTGTGGCTTGGATGCATCCTTCGTTCAATGTGTATGGTTGTGGATGCATCTTTATGTTTGCATGAGATCTGAGCCATTCATTGGGTGCATCCAACCATGTGGATGCCTTCACCCAAAATTTTTAAGCTGTTCCTTCATTTCATGCACTGTTACTCACCTGATGAGTGGGTGGCCTGATTTTTGGGTCAGGGCATCTCCACAATGCAGCTTGTGTGACGGATAACTTGAATATTTGCTACGCATGTCATGTGCTTTGGGTGTACATAAGCTGGTCCAACAGATTATTCAGCTTGGTAGAATCGGATATTTACAGCCATCTCTCCACAATACATGTGGCAACATAACTAATCATCTGGGACCGTCCATCTGGCTGCCCCTAATGTGGATGGCGAATGGTTCAAACTTATCAAATGTCTTCAAAACAATGGAAGAAACAAAAAAACAGTTAAAGGTCAATATTCAAAACTGGGAAGAAGAGAAGTGATGGGAAGGGTTTTCTGATAGGTTTGATTTTTGAAATATGAGACAGCATCCATGGTAGGTACCACTAGATGGATAGTCCTAACTGATGCATCTGTGTGGCATGGGTACCTTGGAGAGATGGCCTTACCATATCTCGGTTCTATCATCTTCTGTGTCATCGCCTGGCCAGCCCACACACGTTAAGTCTAGCAAACCTTTATCATGCAAATGGGTGGCAAACAATCCTTAATAACATGGACAAATAGAGTAACGAGAGTAAGTGTATGGTGTTGTCACTTCTGCCTTAATTATCAAGAACTCTATCACCATATGTGGCAAGTGTGTACCAAATCCAATCTGTTTATATGCTAGGCCTTAACATGGCTGTGATGCACCCAAATATTACGGCGGCCAGTTAATTGTTTTCAAGAACAGTTATGATATGATTGTATATGTCGGTCATATTGTAATTGTGTATGTTCCCATTGTTACAAAATACCAGGGTGAATTGGCTAATTGGGAAAAATGGCCGTATTGGTTGAATACGGGCCATATCGCCAC
>JAJHSJ010000003.1:61604398-61949923 GCA_021015155.1 Magnolia officinalis
ATAAGAGAGAATCCTAAATTCAATTTGGAACGAAACAATCCCCGGCACGGCGCCAAAAACTTGTTCACTCCCCAAGTATAGGTTTGATGTAGTAATAACTCGGTAAGATCGAGGTCGAATCCCACGAGGACTGGTCGTTACAATTCAAATTCACAATTCTTCTTAACTAATTCAGCAATTAATGTAGCAAATTACTAACACAAATTTTATGGAAATAACTATTGAGAATAAGGAAGAAAATTCAATCAGAAAAAGAGCACTAGGACTTTCGAATCCACCCCTAATTGTCCTAACCTTTGTTTTGTCTGTTATTCACCTTAATTTAGATTGATCTAACTTATCTAGAGAAAGCACAATTTGTGTCCTTAATCGGACATACAGATTGTCTAATTCCTTTAAGCAATGCCATGAAGAACATATCCATGTCCTTAATCGAGCATATGGAATATGCAGTTCATTAAAGCACCTTGTTTCTTCCTCTACAGGAACCTGTTCATGATCAAATACAAGCACCTAGAATAAGCATCCAAACCACATCCATCCATAGACTCTGATCAAAGTTCATAGATGGAGAAGTATAGAATTTAAAACATCAAGCACACTAGAGAAAGAAACAAATCAATCTAATTAAAGTAAAATCAACATAGAACAATGGGTGTTCAAATTAGGGGTTTCATCTCAGCCCTAGCTGAGAGATTAGTTACCTATAAATCCATTAAACAGATGGATAAATAAAATAAAAATTCATAAAGAAATATCAACCAATTTCTCTCTCTCTTTCTTCTCTTTTCTCTCTTTCTTTCTTCCCTCCCTTGCTGTAGATCTGGAAATCCTCCAATTTCTGAATGCCTTTCCCACGTCCAAGACTTCTTTTTTATAGCTGCTGGGAAGCTGGATCAGTGGCAGAGTTGTAGCAGGACATGGAATGGAATTTTCGCAGCCATGATCGGTGGGGCCCCACAGAAGTATTTCTGGAAAAAAATCCACCCCATCCATTGGATTCAGGACGAAATTTCAGTCAAGAATGGGTGTTTTTGAACGTCCATTAATGCAGCCCAGAGAAGAAAACACAGAAAGATCAGATTTGAACGTTGCAGGGCAGCCCTTTTGTGGCCTCTGTATCATGCACGTGTGTACGCATGGGAGTGGAATATCAGCATGGGTTTGTAGTGCTCGCGGCCGTCTACAAGATGGATGGATTGGATCGCCCATACAGGCCATGGGTGGGGCCCACTGCCGTTCGCAAAAATGACAGCGTCCGGTTACGCTGCTGCGGAAACGAGGACGCGGATCTTCCGCTGCGACAATGGTGGGGCCCATTTTGATCTTGCATTGTGAAATCCACTCTGTTCACCGAAGTTCTATCGAAATTTCGGTCGGGAATATGCATTTTTTTTTTCTCCATTTTTGTGTGGCCCACAGAGTTTTAAACACGCACCGTCCATTCTCTGTTTGAAAGGCTGGATTCCACTCTTGATGATCATTCATGATTCTTCCACCTAGGTAGTGTTAACAGCCTTCCTTTAGTCCTGATAGACGGTCCGGATCACGCCTTGGGCGATGTGTGGGGCCCACAACTGAAACCCATTCGGCCAGCGTCCGTTCGCTGGACGCTGGCTGCGTGAGAGGGAGAGAGGCTGCGGTCAGCGGCTCGCTGACCGCCTTAGCCGGTCCGATGCACGACAGCCGTTGTGAGTGCATGGTGCATATGCATCACACATGAGGCCCACTATGATGTTTATGAGAAATCTGCACCGTCCATCCTCTTTCTCATATAATGTAAACCGTCTAGGTAAATTTTGAAGAAGTTCCAGATATCAGGTGGGCCCAAATTGGAGTTTAATGGGCTGATCTGTCCGTTGGCCCATTTCCTTGAGATCTTCAGTAGATGAAATTAATATGTACGGTTAATTTACGGCCCCCATCACATGTATGAAGTTTTCGAGTTGAACAGATGGCGGGAACCATGTGATCTTGCATTCTGGACCTTTTTCGGGCCCCTTTGGCTTGCTTTCCTCAGATCCTAGGCGTGTAAAATCTTCATTATTGGTTTTCTGGAGTCCATCCCGAGCTCTGGCAATTTCGGAGCGTCAAATTCAAGCTTTTAATATCATTTTTCAATCCACGCTCTTGATTTCACTCTGTAGCAAAAACATGATTAAAATATTCCATTAAGCACTATCATGTTCATAAAATAGGACAATAATCGGGGTCCGTTATGCAATATTTGACCCTCATAATGCCCTGCTCACCAAACACCCTGAGATGACTATACGATTGATCATGTCCAGTCCACACCTTCTTAGACACTTCTCCATTCAACGGGGCTGATGGAGACCTGTTTATCAAATCACAAAACACCGCCGTGTGCATTGTTTCTCCCCAAAACGTCTTGACAATTTCGCATGGGATAACATGCATCTGATTCTCTTAACAATGGTGCGATTCATTCGTTCAGCTACACCATTATGCTAGGGGTCATAGGAACCATCTGTTCATGTCGTATACCTAGGGACTTGCAGTATTCATGAAAGTCGTCAATGTATTCACCACCATTGTCAGTGCGGATGTACTTCAGTGATCTACCTGTTCTCTCTCGACCTGTAACGCCCCGACTTTTCAGGACCCGAGTATATGACTCGTTTCCCAAAAACCCGAGTGTTAACCTTAAAGGATGGTCAAATTCGAGTGTATTTTTATTTTTTATTTTTTAACTATCAGAGTAAGCAGATGAGCGTAGAATGGACAAATCAACAAAAAGGAAAATTTTCATTTCATTTAGAATATACAAGTGGTTGCCCATAATGACTTATATAAACTAATGTCTCTACACTACCAATTACAAGATTACATACATGAGAAATTCGAAACATATAAAACATATAAATGAGAGCCACAAGATCGCACAGCTCCTTTTAGTAATACGGCCGTGCATCCATGGCACCTGCACAGCTCCTCATCAAGTCTGATCATATACATCATCTAGCCACCTGTTCTACCTGTACGGTTGGATATTTGATGGATGAGTGGCCAGCTTAGTGTGAATTCCCCTCAAGATTACACACCGCCGCATTAGGTAAGAATAGTTATAAAACAACAAAGCAATCGAACTATACATGATGCAATCTTTTTAAATGCATGGATGCGTGAATGCACATCGACCTGGGGATGCACATCCAGTCGGACTTGGGCTCGTCGCCCATGCAAATCATCGACTTGGGAAAATCATTTAGTCGGAATAGGGGTCGATAGTCAGTGGTCTGGGATCTAGCGAAACGATACCCCAACAACTCTAGGGCATGTGCTACAGCATCCAGAATTAGCCACCCGTCATCGCCAATATGCTATGGATGCATGATTAGCCAAACCGTTATTAGTCCAGTTACAATCAGCCAATTTAGGTAGCTCAAGGTCACTACGGGGAGCGTATAGCCCAGCGTAGGCCGACAGCTCGAGCATAGTGTCCCATTACCACCATCCCCGGCTCATGAGACTACCATCTTAGGATGTTTAATGGAACCCATCAACTAGTGGTCAATCATTTTACAATATATGGGGCTTACCATCGCATGATTGCACGATATAAAACATCAGACTCATATAGGGCAAATACCAAATAAAAGCCACATAGGGCGATATCGAAACAAACCACATAATCAGATATCAAAATAAGCCACATAAGGCGAGTATCAAAACCATGCGATAAAAGACCATCCTTAAAAACCATAACAACCTTGGATGGTAGGCCCACATCAATGATCTATCTAGACCACCACTCAATAACCACCAAGTCGAAGGTCCATTACAATCACAACTGCTCAAGTTACATCCCAAGTATGGGTGTACATTCATATGTAGGAATTCCCCACTAATGTACTAGTTTAAGTTCCATAAGCAATCCATAAAAATGAATCCACAAGCATGAGCAATTATACAGGATCATCATAAAGCATGTAATACAACAATTCAACTTCTATCAGCTAACACATGTGATCATAAAGGGAGATATCAATTATGAACTCAAATAAAAACTATAACTAAGCTAATGAGAAGATGGAAAGCTCAAGGGGAAGAATCATCACCTTATAGTTGGATCGCCTACCAGCATGGCTAGGGGACGTGTGGTCCCTTATAATCGAGTCCTATCATGAATTAGGAAATTACATGGTTAGATCGAGTTTTATACACTATTTATTATTGAGATTATAACCTAGGGTTTGAATTATTTATCTTAGGGTTTAGTCTTAAACTTAAATTCTAAAATTTGAATCCTGATTTTTTAATATTATTATTATTATCGTGCAACTGATCAAATAATATTTATTATAGGGGTATTAATCCATCAATATTAATAATGTGGGTTCATAAGTTCATTTTGAATGTACGTCATTATCTAATGACTAATAACCTCCTAAGTATAAATATTTACTAATGATAATAAATAAGGACTACCATTAGTAATTTCAAAACAACAAGTAATATTAATAATATGCCCATATTAGCTAACATGACACTAATAATCATTGTGATGAAAATACATAATATGCTCTACCCTTAATGATAATATTTGATAATGATAGAATAAAACATTAATGTCTACTATTACTAATCTTTATATGTAATTTATATGTAATATCTAATATAAATATAAATAATTTACTAAAGGCTATACATTTCTAATATTAGTAATCCTAATAATGATAATTATGGTAATGCTTAAAAAGAGTCTAGTGTGGGTTTGAGGGGCCCCATGAATAAGATTATTTGGGCTGTAACATACACACAGTTAGGAGGTTTATCCACCATTAAAGCATTCATAATCATTTGTTGGGCCCACCAAGTTGTGGTTCACCAATCCAACCCATCCATTATGTGTCCCACTAGGTTAAGGGGTCAAACCAAATTTCAGGGTGCATCCAAATCTCAGGTGGACCCCAATAGTTGCTTTTATATGATTTAATATGTCTTCACAAGGTTGTATTGTGTGGGCCATCTGAGCTCTATGTATGGTTGATTTTTGGAGGCACCTCATATAAAAAGGGGACCCATCAAATGGACGGTTTTGATGTTTAACACACATCACAGTGGAGCCTAAGGTGGGGCCATGGTCCTAGCCAAAATCATGCGAAAAGGAGGCAGCGTCCTCTGGACGTTTTACGTGCATGTTACCCATATATATATATATATATATATATATATATATATATATATATATATATATATATATATATATATATATATATATATATTTGTTTTTGATTGGTGGGGCCCGCCTAAGGATGATCTAACTCCGTTGATTGGGTTTCAGGGCTCAGGAAAGGTCCAATGCCCGATTTTGAATATGTCTTGACGCACCGAAATATCACACAGGGCCCTAATGATCTACCCCTATTAAATTAGTCTTTATGCTGGTGTGGCCCACTAGAGAGTTGGGTTGGCTTCATTTTTCGGGCCAACGCCTAAAATGAGGTGGGAAATGGAATGGACGGTGGAGGCATAACATACATCTAGGTGGGGTCCTACTTCAAGCAAAATGGATGGGCAGTGTTGGATAACACATACCCCAGTCAGACTGGTAACGTCAATACAGTAGCCGTTCTGCTGCTGGGCCATGAACGGTGTGGAATAAGATACATACATCATGAGGGACCCTCTGACGTCAATAATCCACTTCCTCATCATGTGGGTCTCACGCGTACATCATGGTGGGGTTCACAACAGGAGAGAGAGAGAGAGAGAGTGAGAGACAGAGAGAGTACCTGACTTGGTTAAGCTTGGAGCTAGGACGAGGAAGAAGACCCACAGTCAATGGTGGATCATCATTCGTCGAGCTCCTCTCCGATCTAGCTGTTGGAAAACATTAGAATGGCTGCCAGAGAGCTCGTGAGAGAGGCCTTTCAAAGTTTCAAACAGTTTTGGGTGGTGGGTTCGACGTTGGGAGCTAGCGGTGGATTTTTTTTTGTTGCAGTCACAGGAAGCGGATGAGAAGTCCCTTTTTCTCAACCCTATCATCTTTAAAACAACCCCCGGCTCACGCTGGAGCCGTTGGATCAGAAATAAACGGTCTGGATTCGATCCAGCTAAAACCACCTCCAAACCCGGTGGGTGGAAAAACCAAAACAGGACGTGGTTTTGTTGCTGGTTTTTCCAGAAAACCATGATCCCTGCGAACAGAAATGGACGTCCAGGATTCTCTCAAATGGATTGCTGGAATAGGAGGAATCCTCCTCGTTCGGATCGCTGAGTTGGCAACAGTGGAGAAAGTTTTCCGTTTTCAGAAACATGTGTTTGTGTAGGGCCTTTTTGTGTCAGGAACTGTGTGCATGAACGTATGTTTACACGTGTGGAGAGGTTGGGTTTTGGTCTAGGCTGAGGGACGCACACGATGGACGGTTTGGATTATTGAGATGGTCCCACATGGTGGGCCACAGTGCAAGCAAAACGGACGCCCGACCGTCCGCTGCCAACGCCGAAAGAAGAGAGACAGTTTCTCTCTTTTCTGAGAAACACGAGTAATGGGCTCTAACCAGTGCACTGCGAGTGCACGCCCCTGGTGTGCACACACCCATTAAGTGGGGTCCACTGGGATGCTTTTGAGAAATCTACTCCATCTATGATTCTCTGTGGGTCCATTTGGGTCCATGGCCAAAGATAAGGGAAATCCGAAGCTTGGGTGGGTCATACTCTCAATTTCACTTATTTATAGCTCTAATTGTAGATTTTGGTTAGCTTAATGGTTGGATCACCTCAAAATTAAACATCAATGGTTAAAAGGTTTCTAATGATCCTAAGGTGTGTTTGGGCGTATTATAGGGGTCGATCTGTAACTCAGGTGGGCCACCTTTTAATCAACATGGGCATGTGTTCACGTTGAACCAAGGGAGTGTGCATTAATTTCACGACTCACGATTCCAACGAACGGGGAGAAAAATCAGGTGGGGCCCGCTTGTGATGACTTCTGGGGATCCATTCCATTCACCGTCTTTAGCACGCCGTGCTAACCCATGGTCCCAAATTTGAAGTAGATCCGAACTTCAGGTGGGCCGCACGATCCCGCCGAGTAGCGAGAATTCATACCGTTAGAATTTGAATTGTAACTCACGTCAACAACAGTGCCATGCATGTTACCATATTTACAATTCTAACCTTTTTTTTTCAAAACTTCTGTCATCCGTAACCCTTGAGTCTACCGTCCAAATGTGATGAAATTTGACAGGTGGTCTTTATCTTTCACGCTCTTCCGTCACCCAAATTTGAGCTATGATCTCTCAAGGATGACTAAGATTCTACTTTAATGGTTAATATTTTAAAAATTTTAAAATAATATTTCTACTCCTCTGATTGACAAGTTACCGGCAGTTGAGACCTAAACCCTAAGATCTTCATGATGATCAGTTTGCCATGATGTTTACATGGCCTGTTTGGCGGATCGAAACATGATGGGTGATCAGATTACTTGTTAATAATAAGAGGACTTGATGGTTAGCACTCTGGTCATGTATGTCAGTAGATGTACGGTCAGTTTCATAAATGGATGGTCGTAAAATAGGTTTCTGGAGTGATTAGGGCTAGGGCTTATATAACGTTAGATTCGAGTGACTTTCTTACACGTGAAAGTTTCTTAGATTTGGATTCTAATGGTGGGTTAAGCATATTCATGTAGTGTGAACAAGGTGGACGAGTCAGAATCTTGATCTGATAGTGTACGAACGGATGTAGAGGTCAAGTAGCTGATTTACTATGATCTAAGAGCTGAAATTCGAGGTGTGCGGTTAATTTGTGATAATTAGGCATGATATAAAATTTCACATGAAACGGACTGTGGGAATCATGTGGTCAAGGATTCAGGGGTCTAGGTTAATGGCAATTTCGTAATTACTGCCGATCCATAAGTTTTGGAAAATCTAATGACTCTACTTGGTTGTAACACATTTCTAAGCAGTTCTTACTAAAGAACATATATCTATATCATTATGGATAGGGAATTATTCGTCACGTCATCTAAGGGAAAGTACTTACGTGAAATCATGTGATGGGTGAGCTTGTCTTGAAATTCAACGGTCAGATGGCTTGATTTATGAATGAAGATCATCCCCAACGGTTATGTTTATGTCAGGGAAAGGATGTAAGGCTAGAATAGTTGGATTGGTATTGTACACATGTATATGTCACGTTGAATCTTATGGTAACGCTCGAGGACTTTCGATGCCCAAGCATCGAAAAGTTCGGGGCATTACACGACCATAGCATGAAATAATTTAAACACACCAAAGACCTCGTCCTTAGATTTCAAAGCATAAACCTAAACCCTCCTAGATGCATCATCTATAAAAGTAACAAAATACAATGCCCCCCCAAGGTTTTTATCCTCATAGGACCACAAACATCAGAATAAACTAAATCTAATGCATGCACTTTATTAACATGAGAAGCAGATTTAATAAATGAAACTCTATGCTGTTTCCCTGATAAACAATCAAGACAGGTTTTGAGAGGTGTACCTGTCACGTCTGGAAGAGCCGATTCCTCGCTAGTAGCTGAAGTCATTTTTCACTCATGTGGCCTAGACCCTGTGCCACATGTCAATAGCTGAATCTTCCGCTGCATTCAACCCACTCTTGCACATACTGACACTTGCCTTATATAGGGTGCAACACTTCTTTTTCTCTGGCTACGATCAATGAACCCTTGATGACTTCCTCGCCCACCAGCAAACCGGCTTTCATAGCCATCATCATCCAATCTTTCGTCGACAAGTTGAGGTGAAGATCTGGGATATGCCTCACATCTCTGAGAACCATGTATAGCCCACATCAGTCTTCACATAAATATCACCGACTCCACGATTTTCGATACGACATAATTCCCATCTTTACTGTCCATAGTCACCTGACTTGTAGCTTGTAAAGAAGTCCCTGCGTAGAGTTGCATGAAAAGAAGCTCCCGAGTCTATCACCCAGTCGGTGTCCTGACTCGTAGCTGTGAGACATACATCGCGATTTGCTCAAAGAATAACTACAGTCACCATTTGAGGCGACCGCATAATCTGATTCATCTTCCTTCCCTTCTTTTCTTTCTTGTCGTTCTTCTTACACGACATTCATGCTTGTAGTACCCTTCTTGCCATAATTCTAGCAATCAACTCATTTCTGTTATTCGACTTGCCTCTTATTTATCTCGGGCCTTCCCCCTCCTTTTCTTTCTTCTCTCCCCGTTCCTGGTCACAAGGGCTCTGAGTAGACCCCTAAGACTTCCTGTCCTCATGCCTGTTACCTGTTCCATGTACCCCGCACTTACTTGCCTGTCAACATTAGCTCAATTGCCTGTTCTGTTACTACGTACCTTCCATCTTTCCTCTGCCTTTCTCTAATACAGAGTTACCAATTAAGATGCACCTGTCTGTGTTACCTCCCAAGCCTACTTATCGTTCACGCATGACTAAGAGCAACACACAATTAGCCCGAACTTCAATCATGATTACCAGTACTGGTTCAACCGATGAGGTGACTCTGTTTCTTAGCAGTCACTTACAACAATTCTCCGAACTTACTGAGGCAAGAACTGAGTCTGAAGCAATGACTAAGCATACCCAAAGCCTCAATTCATCATCCAGGCCTTCTCATAGAGGAGAGGTGTTGGTTCACTATATTGCTGACCTCATTCATGTGCTCGACCACAGAACCACCTCCTTGAATTTGAGATTCACAAGTCGCCTTATCAATTTTTTTTTTATTACCGTTGTCTTCCTCTCATACACCCTTCTAATTTCAACCATAGGCAAGCGGCTGAGATTTCCGTAGACACATGGTGGAACACGGAATCATCCAACCATTGTCTAATAACCTTACCGCCTTCCGGTCCATCTTCTTCCAATCATCATCAGACATATCCTTGGATTTTGCTGATAGGCCTAAAATTGGAGAATATAGGTCCTTGCAATAAAGTAAGTCCTCCATCTTAGCCTTCCTATGGTCCAATTAGAACCATTGAGGCTGATCATCCTTGATGAGCCACCTTCCATAATTCAAAATCGATCCTACCCGTTCAATAAACCTAGCTTTGATACCACTTTGTGGGGGCCTTGCACAAAACCTAAGGATCTAGCCCTCCAGAACAACCAGAATTATGGAATAACAAAGCAATTAATAAATCAAAGCATCAACCACACACCACAAGAGATTTTTTACGTGAAAAACACTCAAAGAGGTAAAAACCACGGGACCTCATCCAGATCAACAATCCACTATGAAGTAGAATGTTACAACCTTCTTTACTCACGTAGGAGTGAATAAATAATAAGAGAAACAAAGAAAATGGAGAGATCTCACCGATTACGAGGACATAGAAACGCTGAGATATAGATTGTGCAGTAGATAACTTCCATGAGCATAATCTCCCTTCAATAAGCTTCCTCTCTCTCTCACCTTTGATAGCCCTAAATCCTTTAGCAAATTCCTTGTAAATCTTTAGGAAACCCTCTTGTCGTACCTAGAAAAACCTAGGCACCCCCTTTTATAGTTTTGGGAAACTCCTTTTCTCATCTCAGTTGCGAAAGGACTTGCGACACGAAATCCGCGGAAAATCACGGAACGAATCTGCGTAACTACGACTGGTTGTGTCTAGTCCACGACCGGTCGAGCACACCCAAAACCGGTCGAGCACACCCACGACCGGTCGAGCACCCCAAAGAAAAATAGCCCAAACTCGCTGGACTTTGAGTCATGTCACGGCTCGACTCCCACGACTGGTCGTACACCAGCACTCGACTGGTCTAGTGGGGCTCACGACCGGTCGAGCACAGGACAAAAAATCCCATCAAAAGCAACATCCTTTGATACACGAGTCTTGAGTACCCGATTTGACCCAATTTATAAGTATTGGGTATTAGAAATTTCTAATGGACAAGATTATTAGTTGGTTTGAAGTATGGATCCAGATGAAATTAAAACGGCTCAAACATTTTAGTTATATATGGGTCAGGTACCCTGTGACAGATCTATATGAGATGCTTGGCCTATCTTGATGGCCACCGATCATCGTTACACTATCAATACTAATAGATGAACAATCATGGTTGATAAGCACATCATCAACACCGTCCTCCAAGAGGGCTAAGCAACAGTCTAGGTGAGTGTCCTCAACCCAGTCAACGGTACAGATAACAACAGGCCCCACATTTCTTCCTTAAAGAGCCAATAATAGCAGATGATCCTTCTCAATCTGAACTCTTCCCCAGAGGATTTGAAAGAGATTGAGACGCAACAATATGTCAGGAAAAGTGGATAATCTCACATTACAATTGTAACATGGAAATATTAACATAGATGGAAAATAATTCATGGACTGTTCAAGCACAAAACTGGAATTGAAATTTAAAATTTTGCATTGAAACAAAACTGTGAGGAGTATATATACATTGGCAATTCAAAAAGAAAATAGTTCATATGGCTTGTTTTAAAAGCCATGGACAAGTATCGATTGGTTGGTATGTGGTTGACGTAGGCAGGACGAAGTTGAGCATTGACAACTGACTATGGACATAAGCAGAGCTCTCTGAACATCTTTAGGCATCTCTCTCTTGATGAAGGAAACAATGTAATCCATGAAGACCGCATCACAAGGCATTTTGATAGGCCCATTGCATGGTAATCCATACTCGTCCTCAGACATTTTGAACAACTCTTGAAAGATGGGGCTGTTGTGATATGCCAATGGAATTGCAAACCGTCTTCCATCGGTGGTATAGACGATGAAATGTCCCTTATTCGGTATTGATTTCTTGTATGCTTCTGAATCTGTGGAGACATCTGTACTTGACATGGAGATTCTCCTCCTGCCTATGGCAGCTAACTTCTGCCACTTTCTCATGATCACAACGAGCCTCTTGGAACTGATCATGGTCGATTGTTCTGGCTAGGAAAAAATCTTTGAGAACCAAATAGGAGATTTAAATCTAGATTGAAGAGAAGGTGGTTGGGTTGAATGGAAGGCAATGGAAATGGTAAGGTGTATATAATAAGTCAGAAGGATGGACATTGCATGTTAGTGTAGCTTTCTGATGTTAGGCAACACGGCATGCATTGCCATGTGCTGATTGAATGTGTGGAGAGACTTTTGTGGACATTTATTCAGATAATCAATGTAGCTTTTAGTTAGGAGTGAGTCTCTATCATCTAGCAGCATAGTTTAGATAGTGGGGTTTGCGTGCACTGAGCAACCATTGCTATCCGCGCAACATATATATGTTTCATTATTGACTATTATTATTGCTAGTAAAAATGAAAGTGGGAAGCTGATTTTAATTTTTAAAAGATATGAAGATCCATATAAAGGTCATACAAATCCAAGATGATCTTGTGAATTAGGCACGGATTCCGTAGACTATAACACGACACCTTGGTAGGTACTATGTATATATACGTGGCAAGATTCTGTGGGCCTCAACATGATGAATGGGTTTTATCCACACCGTCCATTCATTTTTTCCAGATCAGTTTAGTGCATGAGCCAAAAAATAGGGCAGATCCAAAACTCAAGTGGACCACACCAAAGGAAGCAGTTGGGATAATGAACCTGACGGTTGAAACCTTCCTAGGGTCTACCACGATGTTTATTTGGCATCTAACCTGTTCACAAGGTCACACTGAAATGGACGAAGCGGAAACACACATATCAGCTTGATTCAAAACTTCTGCGCCCCGAAGAAGTTTTCAATGGTGGGTGTTCAATCCCCACAATTTCCTACGGTGCAGTCAACTTGAGCTTTGGATCTGCCTCATTTTTAGGCTCATGCCCTAAAATGTTCTGGATAAATGGATGGACGGCATGGGTAAAACAAATACATCATGGTGGGCCCATAGTACGGACGTGGGTGCTGTCTTCCACGCCAGGCAGTCATATTCCCTCTTAAGGCCCCTGAGTCAAATGTAGGTAGCGATGGACGAACATATTCCACTCGTACCCGCATCCCCGCGATGTCTCCTACACTACGCAATCCGAGTCCTTTTGAATGGCACCTTTTGTTAAAATTAGGTAATGATGGACCAAAAAAATAAAATTCATAACCCCATCCCAATATTTCTTCCTTCTTTGGGTCTGCACGTGGGCCTGCATCCTTAACAACCAGCACTAGGATTGCTACACTCACATGTAGTATGTGACTTTGCACACACAAACATTATACACGCACAAAGAGAGTTAAGAGTCTCAAGGAATCAATTCCTACCCAACTTTATTATTAACAATTAAACTATGACCTAAAGGTTTGTTGGGCCCACACGCATGTAATAGTAGACAAGTTGCGTTATCCCCGCCATCATCTTTCAGGTTGGTCGGACCTAGATCTTCAATTAGTATGATTTTGACACTATTTCCTATTTACATTGAGAATCAAAGTCTTTATAGTTTGTGCATTATAGGTGCATTGTGTTTACCCGAATGTTGGGCTTCCTTGTCGACTATGTTAGGATGCAAGCAGTGAACACCCATGTGATTGGTGGGCTAGAGAGTTGTGGTCAGCATGCATGCATTAGTTGGCAAATGAGTTACTTCATCATGCTCTGCCTACTTAACAACACATAGGTTCTTGTTGTACCCTATTTCTAGCCAATTTCGAAAAAGCCAATAGGAAGGGGGACATGTGACATTGCATGAAAAATAGGTGGTGGATAAAAAAATCTTCAATATATGTAGAGAGCTTTTTGCATAATCATAGTCAGCGTAAATTTAATTTTACATGTCAGTATATGATCGACGGAGTGATGTGGTTGAGTGAGTCAAAAGTATAACGAGTGAAGAGAGAAACACAGTTAAACAATTCGAGATATAAAAGGAGACCGAGAGGAACAAAGCTTGGGCGACATAAGAGGAACAATCGTAAGAGAGAAACATAACAAAAAGAATGATCTATAGAAAGTCTTTTCAACTGTCATAACCATTGGAGTAATAAAAGAAGCATATGAGAGTATAAGCTGCAACAGAACTCTATAAATAGCAGATGAATTCAACAGAATAACCAACTAATCAAAACAATACCAAAAATCTCAAAATCAAATCAAACAAATTTATTTATTTACTTTATCTCAACTTATCCTGAGTATAACGGTAATCAAGTAGCGGTAATTCTTAGCTATAATTTTTAGTCGTAATCCATGCCTATGATCATATGCTGAATTTGTTCGCTATCCAATATCACACAATTCTTTTAAGAGATGCATTATTGCATTTGCTCCTAGCGACAGATTGTAAGTTTTTACTTTTGTTTGATTGCACTGGTATTATGAAAGTCCTAGAAGGCACAAACCAACCCATATTTGGAGGAAGAACACCACCATTTGATTATCACTTGATCGTTATAAAATTCTGCAAGTGGTTAAGTAAGCGACTGATCTTCTTAGAATCTAGTCATATACATTCATATTTGATGTATCTACTTATTTTGGTATTTGGGGTCAAAGTTGATAGGTTTGAATCAACTGCTTTATCGATTCTCACACACCCACGCATACTACACATGACATAAAACAAACCGAAGTGCCAACATTTTGACACACCCAGTGGGACTAAAAACTATTTGGTTGCCATAAATATATATTGTCCACCAGCCATGCAACAATTGTGGAGAGTGCCAATATTTTTGGTGCCCCCAGTGGGACTACAAACTACTTGGTTGTCATAAATATACATTGTGCACCGGTGGTGTAACAATTTTAGCAAGTGCCAAAATGTTTAACACACCTGGTGAGACTAGAAAAACTACTTGGTTGGTATCAAATTATTTTTTATTTTATTTTATTTTATTTTCTATTTTTTTGCATTTACCGTATAATAAGAACAATTAGGCACATAAATACACTTATCGGTACAGTAATCTCTCAATATCACGAGTCAGATGGGTGTCGTAATGCTTCAACAGCAGAAACTAATTATGTTGTAGCCAACGAGCATCATGCTCACGACGAGGATTGCAAGTTCAACAGATGCCTAAGCAAGGAAATCCACCACCTAGTCTAGTACCTGTTTCACCAGATCCAAATAGACCATTGTCATATTCGGTTGAACCACTTGAGATTATGTCACTTCGGATGGTTGATATGCAACAAGGGATTTACCACATCGCAAAATTGTCATGAGTTCAAGATGAACACTCCACAACTTAGACTGAATCCTTTAATGGATGGATGGTCAGCTAGACTGAGAGCATGAATTGATTTACAACTTTATTTGCTAAAAGCGTACTTATTGCACCTTAGCAACAAGTCGATACTAATTCTGTTGAAATTTCACACCTGTACCACTAGTTCAACCAGTGCGCAGATACTTCCCTTACTGCGAAATCCACCACATATTCCTATCACTGGTTCAATACAGACATGTAAATTTTATCGATACCTGTAGATTTCAGACATCCTCAAACATATTTTGTCTAGAATATACAAAATTCACCATTACCGGTAGATTTCAGGCATCCTGAATATGAGAATATGAACTTAATCCCCGAAGCCAAGAATCAAGGGATACCTAGGGAGAACCCTTTCTTAAAAATCAACCTTTTAATGAATGATAATATCAGGCTAGTCCGAAAGTACTGCCAGTTGTTGCGAAACAACACCGAGAGTGTAGCCAAATTGTTGAACTAGTTCAGGAAGTAGCAAGCCAAGTTCTCGTCCGAACTACTATTGTAGTTTATCATAAGCCATATCCTGACTGGATTGACCGACAATATCCATTGCTGAGGATGTAAGTGTTATAGTTGATAGCTTCACTATATTGTCAAATTTAAGGTGCCAAAAGACATTGTATGTATCGTGTTATGAAGCTTACATATGTGAAGAACAAAGCTCTACACATAATATGTCAAGTCAAGACAAAAGTCTCATAAGATCAACTTCGATAGTCAAGCAATGTTCACAAGTCAAGAAGACTCGAGAATATGAGAATGTTCGACTTAGTTCAAGACTCAAGATTTCAAGAAGCTTTCAAGTTCAAGCTACACCAAGATCTCAAGTTTCATTATGCTCAAGGTCACTCATCTTTAAGTTTCAATCTCCTTGCTTCACTATTGAGGTATGACTGACTGTAGGTTGACCTTTAGAGTAGGCCATTTTGGATACATAAGTCATATGTTTATATAAGTGAGTTTGGTCTGTTCTAAGACTAGTCCTGGACGTTGTTCGACTAGTCCTAGCTTTGCTTCGACCTGTCCTAAAATTGTCTGGACCAGTCGTAAGTTTGTTGCAAAAATTCAGAATTTTCTGTTAAGCTTCGACCAGTCCTGGGGTCTGTTCGACTAGTCGTATGAATAGTGTCAACTGCTTCTTCGACCTGTCGTAGACCTACGACTCAAACTACAGCAATGAAATTTGACTTGTTTCGACTAGTTGTGAGAAACCTTCGACCAGACGAAGGTGTCCTTCGACCAATCGTAGACTACCTACGACCAGTCGTGAAACTGCCATATCTTATCGCGCTCGAATTTTCAAATATCAGTTAGTCCTAAGATCAGTCGTAGCGACTTAAGACTAGTCGAAGATGTGATTTGCTCACCTATAAATAGAGCACAAATCTCAGAATAAAATATGAAATTCAAGCTAATTAATTTAGCCTTATGAGAGATTTGTCTGTGCTAGCTCTATTTAAGCTAAGTGTGCATATTTAATATTTTCTTTCTTTAGCTTTTAAATTGATTTTGTTTCTTGTATTCTAATCTGATTTGAAAAGAGGAAGTGTTGTTTTCCTTTTTCTGGAATCAAAATCAATTAAAGCTAGCCCATTTGTTTTAAGTTAAAATCTATTAGAATTTAGAACCATTATATAGTGAGTATTGACATTGAACTTTGACATTTAAATCTCTACTCCGACTTGGTTCTTCCGAGGTGCTACATCAAAGAAGAAAAATAGATATTTTACATTTGTGTAATTTATTGTATTTGGTTTTATTTGAGGTTAAGCCAAAAAAATCTCAAAGTTGTTGGTTATTTGAGGAGAGCCAGAAACTCAAAAGTAAGGGTTTTTTAATTGTGTAAGCCCTTTGAAAAAGACACAATTGTGAAGCTTTTGGGTGTGAACCTGTGAAAACCTATTTGATAGTGAATGCTAATATCCCCTGTGTGAGGATATTAGGAGTGGAGTGGCATTCTGTGTGGCTATTATTGAACAGTTAGTGTACACACAGGCGAACCACTATAACTCTTTGTGTTGTGTGGATGTGTGATTCATTTTCTTATCTTTAATTATTCATTTGTGGGATGTATGTGAATGTGAATGTTGTAATCATTATATTTCAAGCTAAGCGGGGAATGTTGTAATAGTTTAGATTTATATTTCCGCAATTTATCCCTTACTATTCCTTTATTAGTTTGAGCTTCAGTTTCTCTATTTGTTCTATTAAGGTTGCCCTGCCATTTTTATGGTGCATGGTTGTCCTTAGAACAATCAATACTTGATATTGCATTTTATTCCTCAGTATAGTTTGAATATATTTATTCCTCTTCGGTTTGAGTTCTTGATACAAAGACCTTTCTAGAAATAAGGTTGTCCTACTATAAACTTTGGCTTTTGGTGTAAGGTTGTACTTAGAACAACTTTTGTATCAACCTCTCAATACTTGATTATTGAGGTTGCTTTTCATTTCAGCATTGTAAATTGATTTACTTTATTTGGCTATCTCTTTATTAAAATTTGCTGTAATTATTTTAAATTTGGCGTTGTCCTATTCACCCCCCTCTAAGACATATAGCTTGGCCATTTCAAGTGGTATCAAAGTCAAATAACTCATTTTTATTTATTATTCTTGGATTCATTTCCTGAGCTAACGTTCTAAGCTATATATAAGATGTCAAATTTTGATAGCCTTTCAGTCACTAGGCCTCCACCTTTGATGACTCTGACTACACCTATTGGAAAGCCAGGATGAGGATTTTTCTCAAATCAATGGATGAGAACGTGTGGCTTGCCACAGTGACTGAATGGAACCCAGCTACCACTGAAGTAACTGGTATCGATGGTTCAAAATCAATGAAAGTAATACCATTTTTCTCATGGACCACTCTTCAGAAAAGTGACACTACCAAAAAAATGAGCAAAGGCTACAGACTATAGAGGTCTATGGCTACGGATTTAATCTGTAGCTAAATAGCTACGGATTTAATCCGTAGCTATAGGCTACAACCCACTAATAAATTGACGATCTCATAAGGGCCTCAGTGGGGCCCATCGTAATGTATTTGTTTTATCTAAGTCGTCCATCTGTTTTTGATATCGTATTGTAGGGTATGAGCCAAAAAAGATCGCATATTGAAGCCTCAAGTGGACCACACAATAGTAAAAACTTGAAATTATGTGCATATTGTTGAAAGTTATTTCAGAGTGGTGTGGTTGACTTGGGCCTTCAATCTGCCTAATTTTTGGTTTCCTGTCGTATCCATGGTTGCCTAAATGAATAGACGGCGTGGATAAGACACATCCATCATGGTGGCCCCCACGTAGCCCCAGAGATCACCGTCCAAAAGCAAGCGAATTGGCTGCTGACGCACGATTTGGTGTGTTGACGTCACCAAGTTGTGTGAGTCCTACCATGGCATATGAGTTATATCCAAACCGTCTGTCCACTAGGCGACATCGTCGTAAGGCTTGAGACGAAAAATAAGACAGATCAAAAAATCAAGTGGACCACACTGTATAAAGCAGTGGAGGATTGAACGCTTACCATTGAAACCGTTTCGGCGGTCAATGAAATGAAATTTGGCCGCCTAAACCCTCTCTCTCTCTCCTCTCCCTCTCGCCCCAAAAGAAAAAAGCCCTCCCTCTCCCTGTCGCTCTCGCTCTCGCTCTCGCTCTCCATCGCCGTCTCCCTCTCCCTCTCGCTCTCTCGTGCTCGCTCACTCAATTGGATTTGGAGCTGTGGCTTCTCTTTCTTCGTCTAGTGATTCTTTCAATTCCAAGAGATTCCACTCGGTCGGCTTCTAAAGAGAAATCTAACGGTCGTGTCAGTTTCTCTCCAAAGGAACAAGTAGAAGAGAATCCTAGCCGTCTATTTTCCTTTGGTTCGTGGGCTAACATCCTCTTTCTTTCATGCTCTTGCTTCGCTCGCTTTTCGGATATGTTCCCAGCAGATTTATCTCTGGGGTGCGTAGGTTAAGGCGCTTCACCCCCTTCTATGGCTGGGACGGGAACAATGGCTTCTGCCAGCCTTTCTAGCCCAACGACAGATCTCTCTCGTCTGCAGTAAGTTGGACGGCTGTTATTTTCCATGTTCTGTTGAAATCCATATAGAATTTCTCTTTTGTACGAAAATCTTTTTTTCTTTTCTTTTCTTTTCTTTTTTTGTATTTTGTCTTGTACTCGTTCGTTCGTCTCGTGATGAAATTCGGGTGGAAATGTCTACTTTGAGGATTCTTTCATGTGTTTGGAAATTTGGGTTGTCATCGTTCTTTCTCGTCGGGATGGAATTTTTGTGAAAATGTCGGTTTTTAAGGAGTGTATGCATGAACTCATCTGAGTTTCTTTTTCTTTCTTTCTTTTTCCCATCTTTCTTGTTTGGATTTTTGGGTTGTAACTGTTCTTTTTTGTTGTGATGAAATTTGTATAGAAATGGCTGTTTTATGGACCTTACGCATGAAACTCGTCTGGATTTTGATTTTTTTCTTTTTCTTTTCCTTCCTCTTTTTTTTTTTTTTTTTTTTTTTTTTTTTTTTTTTTGGGGGGGGGGGGGGGGGGGGGGGGGTTAACTGTTCTTGCTTGTTGTGATGAAATTTGTATGGGAATAATGTCTGTTTTCTTAACGGTAAACTCATCTGGCTTTTGTTTTGTGTATTTGGATTCTTTGGAATTTTGGGTTCTTAAGGATTTTCTTTTGGGAGGGAATCAGAAACTAGGGAAATGATACAATAGAGTTCTCTCTCTACCATAATGTGATAGAGCCACCCTTTCATAGTAAACGTGGCATGCGGTATGTTGAATCAGAACCGTCCATCTGATGGGATCTGCCAATGATTCACAACTCACACAATTTGGATGATCCTAATCATCTATTTGGTAGTCTTCAAATGGATAGTGTAATTAACTGTTGACTTTGGTGGGTAGAAGTTCAGGGAATTGATGTCTAGGATTGCCCAATTGCTGGTTTTTGAGCCATGGACCATCCATGGTAAGGCCCACCAGGCGAACAGTCCCAATTCACCGTACCAGCTGCCATATACATATTATGATCTAGACATTACCCCGGAAACTAACCTAATTTGTTTTTCCTTTTCTTTCTTTTGTTCTCTGCCTCTGTATACATGTTAAAGAAGGGGATGGTTTTATGTTCCCTTTCTGGATACATGTTAAAGGAGGGGATGGTTTTAAGTTCTTGAATTTGTAGCGCATGATTTTTTTTTTTTTTGGAAATATATATGTTAAACTAGGTTCCGTAACTCTATTTTATTTTTTCCAATAGTGCCAATATAAGGGATTTATGGTCCTATAGCCCCTGGAAGGAAAAAAAAAAAGTACAAATAAAAATAAAAATTATTGTTTTGTAAAAGGTGAACAATTCTGTTTTGAATATTCAAATGCCGGTTTTAGGTTTTTTATTTCACATGTTGCATTTACAAACTTTACAATAGTTGAGGTGCAGAATTGAATCCGAGGAATTAAAAACTGTTCATCTTTGGCTCCAAACTATATAATTTTTGTTCAAGTGAATTCTATCCAATTTCTCTTGATGAAATTCCCATTTTCCAAATAAAACTCCCACTTTGACATTTTTTGCGAAATTCATGCTGAATAAGAACCAAAATATAGACGGGGGAAATGAGTCTCTAGAGTTGGTCACAATTGAAGACCTATAAAAAAAAAGTCACAAAACTCATGAGCCGATAATCTTAAGTCACAATGCGACAACAACATCACAAAGACCTATATGGTAACATCAAGCCTTGGAAATAGGGAGGGATTGGAGTAGATCCGATTGGGAAGAGACACGTCCCATTCAACACCCATCCCTCTACAAACTACAGTGGCACAGTGTATATGAGTTGGGACCATCCACCTAATGGACCCTGCCGTGGTCCATGAATTCCATGATTCAGAAATCAGAGGAATCTAGGAACAATTCCAGCCATCCAATCAGTCCCTTCAAACTGATATAGACAACAAAAATGGTTAACTGTCAAAATTCAGCTGGGAAAAAAGGTACAAGTGATAGCTAAGATTTTCCAGTTAGTTTGACTTCTGAACCTTGAAGATCCAATGTAGGACCCTATATTGAATGGTCCCATTTCATATGTCCACTACCACTTGTTTGTTGGAGAGGGTTGCCGTGTTCCATTTAAGCTATCTCTACATATGATTTTGCTATGTGTAGTCTATAAACTTGATTTTGGGAACTTTCTTGGTGCACAATTTTAAAACCATGGTTCTTGGTTGTCTGTTATTGTAGAAAGGCAATGGTATTTATTCCCTTTAGTTGTTCTAACACTTATCTGTGGACATGCTTATACAAATTATTTTTTATAGACAACCACTAACTTCATCAAATTAATAATAATAATAATAAAGGAAACTCATAAAAAATACAAAAAGTTGATTTTGCTTTACCTTCTTCAACATATTTATAAGCACAAAAGTTGAATAAAGCATGTGATTTCGTGCATAGGCTCTAGTCCATTCTCCTGTTTTCTTTAAATTTTTTTCTTTATTTTTTATTTTATCTTTGTACTTGTCATAATTCTCTGTGGTTTCTTTAGTGGGTACAAGAATTTGAAGGAGTTCAGAGGTTTATATTTCGTGAACCCGTTGGCAGCACATAAAAACAAATCAAATTCAGCATCAATCAGTCTTAGGAAAAGATCTTGTTTTGGTATAGTTGCAGCGCAGTCTGTTAATGAACAGTCAAATCTATCAACCAGTATTGAGATGCAAGCCAATGCCATAGCATTCGGAACAATTGCAGCTGATGTCGTACCTGCAGCTGATGATTTTCTCACTGATAATGGCGAATTCAACTTGGATTATCCTTCAGAAGGATTCGCTTCAATACCTGAGGCCATTGAAGACATTCGCCAAGGCAAGGTTAGTAGTGAAAGTGTGTGAAATTCCTCCCACACAATGTTGGGTGTAAGGATGCTATTGACTAATATACAAATGTCATCTACAGTGTGAAAAATACCCTTAAGTGAAATACAGAAAAGAGAGACAGCTTAAGGTTGAAAGTAGAAAGTACCAATGGGAAATGTAGAAATATGAAAGTTCTTGTTGCACACCCATGCTACCTCTTAACAGTTTTTCTCCTCTATACAATTTATGTTTCTACATTTTGGTTGCTACACTAATCTGTTTGTTACTTACTCCTTTTTGTTGATATTGCAGTTTGTGATTGTTGTAGATGATGAAGATAGAGAAAATGAGGGAGATCTTATAATGGCAGCATCGTTGGTAACACCAGAAGCCATGGCTTATATTGTTAAGCATGGAACTGGAATTGTGTGTGTGAGCATGAAAGGGGAAGACCTAGAGCGGTTACACCTTCCTTTGATGGTAATACAAAAGGAGATGAAGAGAAACTTCGTACAGCGTTCACAGTGTCAGTGGTATGTAGTTTGTTCCATTGTCCAATGTATATTGTTTTATGATCAATCAAAACACTAGGACATCACGTAGAAGTTAGCAAGGACATTTGATTTTCTAATGTATTTATATAGTTCTATTATATATCTATCATGTAGTTGTTTTAAATGATTTTTTTATATAACTCAAGCATTTCATCATCATCATCTTAGCGTTTCTCTTATTCAGATCAGCTTTTAAATGGTAGATTGGCAAAAATTTTGCAATTGGTTGCCCACAAGACATCAACCTTCTTCTTTTATGCCACCTCTGAAACCGGCAATGGGCCACTGTAGAAAAATATCAGATTCCGCGGGGCCCACCATGGTGTGTATATGCCATCCAACCAGTTCATAAGGTGCAACCTACCAGAGGGACGCCGGAAACATCAACCTGATGCAAAACTCGGGTGAGCTACACCACTTGGATTTGGAGGTGCTGGGTGTGTTTTCATATTATTTCCTGTCAGATGGCACACATGAGTTTTGTATCATACTTGTTTTCAGGCATCTTTCATGGTAGAGAACAACTGATGCACGATTTGGTTGCCACACACACATCAGGCTGGGCCCACAAATAACTCAACGGTACGGCATGATAAGTTGGCATACTGTCATATATCGGCTAGGGTCGCGGTGACTCTTCAATCTTACACATGGAATAGTTGTACTGCAATCCAGACTGTCTCAATCGCTGACCCAATCGTGGATGGAGAATAAAAATTACACGGAGGATAATATTAGCTATCTGATTTTTTCCCCTTTGAATTCAGACCACTTACTATTTTGCATTTAACCATCCATTTGATAACATTACTTAGATGATTAGAATTGCTTGATTAGTTTGATTTTAGAGTTACAATACATCCATGATGGTACTAGCAATTTGGATGGTATAGGTAACTGGACATTAGCGCCACTTGTAGAGGTTGAGTCACCACCATTTTCAAAGTGATATCGAACTAACAAAGTAGTCTAGCCCCATCTCCAGAATGAAATTGAAATTTTAGACCCTATTGTTTATCGAATACAAAACTTGCAAGAAGAGGTAGGTAGAATGATCCAAGCCGTGGTCTGATCTGTACTACTGTGGATGTATCATTCCCAAAAGTCATTTCAGACTGGAGATCCCAGATGGGTTGAATGTAGACATTTGTTGTATTTTTCTTCTTGTTGGCCACAAATCAAAAGGTTAAGATGGTCCGGAATACAACAGAACAATGATTTGAATCACCCTGCCATGGGCCTGTACTTGTTGTGCTTGAGAACCCTTATATGTGTCAGTCAGTATCAGCCAAAACATATCGATCTCAGTGGTGACCAATATGGTTCACCGAAACTGATTTTCAACCCTTGGTCAGTATGTACTTGGCAAAGTGTTGGTTTCTAAGCTCCCTTTGTCTAACACTTGTTTCTGTATCTGAATACTACAAATATCATCATGTGAAGTTTTGGCTAATTATGTCAGTTGGTCTGGTTAATTGTTTTCACGATGACCATCCAATTTACAGACTAGTTTGAAATAAAAATGATCCATTTATTAAATGATTGCTATTGTATCGTCTTTTTGCGTTGTTGTGCCGATGGATTATTCATTTTCAAGGGTTATTTGTTACTTTAATGTCATGAGGACTTTATATATGATGTACTTAAAAAGTTCTTTACAAATATTAATATAATATCTCTCTCCTAAGTAGATCAGTTACACTTACAATTCACTCAAGGGCTTGTTTGAATTTTCAATTCAGTGGTAAATACCCTGTAAATGGGTAATAATTATTTCATCTGGTATTTACAGTACTATTCCTAGTGCTTGATTTGACCAGCTGCTCTTTAGACACAAAATATTTGTAGGTCCCACCGTGATGCATATTGCTTATCCACACCGTTCATCCATTATGCCAGCTGAATTTATGGCATAAGCCAAAAAATGAGGCATATCCAAAGCTCAAGTGGACCATGCCATGGGAAAAACGAAATTGAACACTTACCGTTGAAACCTCTTGGGGCCACTGTTTCTTTTGGTGTGGGCCACTTGAGTGTTGAATCTGCCTCATTTTTCAGATCATGCGTCAAAATATTGTGGTAAAACGGATGGATCAATCATTGTTGGGCAGGTGGACTTGGTTTTGGCTTTCAATAGTTCCATTCTATTTGAAATCATTGTTTCTAATACAATACATTTATCTCATGAATAATATTAATAAGTACATACATAGATACATGTGTGCATGTATACATGATTCTGAATGGAATTGGATGCATGCATGTAAGTATCTATGTATAGATGTACGTATTTATGCATGTATAGATGGATGGATCAGAATGCGGGCATCCCAACCTTCATGGGAATGTTAGCAACATCCCAAAAGCGTTGAAGTCACGTGATCACGTCTGTACTGTACCTTCTTTGAATATGTCTTGCTAGTGCAGATAAAACCTTTGGTGAAGCCAACCAAAGACATAGTGAAAGTTCGTCGCATTAAATATGCTTGGCATGAGTTTTTTCTTGAGGGTACTCATCTTCCTCTTGGTCCATGATATCCTGGCTTTTTGTCATTTCATTCGTATAATTTTTTGTTCTGTCAATGCAGCTAGGTACAACATTGGTGCAGTTATCTTGCTCTGGGCACCCGTAGTCTTGGTATGTCTTATTGTTCTTCAATAATTTAATATATCGAGATTTCTTTCCCATCATCATTTACATTTTTCTTCTTAATCGATACTTGGAAGTTAATATAATCATTTACTCTGTTTTACAATCTTTAAAATCTTTATTTGTAAATCTGTGCCCATATGCATTTTTTAAGAAACTAAAAAACTTACTCATTCTCAGATTGCATTGTGGAATATGCATCCATTATTCAAAGAAAGGGCGACATTCCAAGCACTCACACTCTCTCCTTGCTAGCTAAATTAGTGAGTCTTCTTTCCTTCATACTATATGATACATTGATGAAGTGGCCTGGCCATTTGGACAGGCCCATGTTTATATATTATCTCAAAATTAATGAAGCAGATCCGGATGTGCGTCGGAGCTATCCGGATGTTGAGCGGGGGTCCCTGGAAGGTAGGAACCGCTGTTATGACGTGATGAAGCTGTCCATTTCCTATGGACGACATTGGAGGGGCCTGGCCATTTGGACAGGCCGTGTTTATGTATTTGCTCGAGATTAATGGAGCAGACCCGGATGTGCGTCGGAGCTATCTGGAAGAGCGGGGGTCCCTAGAAGGTGGGAACTGCTGTTATGACCATGATGAAGCTGTCCATTTCCTATGGACGACATTGGAAGGGCCTGGCCATTCGGACAGGCCGTGTTTATATTTGTATTTGCAGGGACCACACCCGAACCCATTCTCAAATCCTATAACCTATAACCAAAACCTATAACCTAAATCAAAACCCTAACCTAAACCAAAACCTAAACCTATAACCTAAACTCAATTCCCTAAAGCTAAACCTACACCTAATCCAAATCTCAACTCCCTAACCTAAACCTAAACCTTAACTTGAAAACCCAAACTTAAACCCAATCTTGAACCTGAACCCGAACCCGGTTTCCTCAACCTTCACCTTAACCTTTCTCAATTACCTAAAGCTTAACCTACAACCTAACCTAAACATAAACCTAAACTTGAAAACCGAAACGTAAACCCGATGCCGAACCCTAACCCAATTTCCTCAACTTAAACCTTAACCTATTCTCAATTCCCTAAAGCTTAACCTACAACCTAACCTAAACATAAACTTGAAAACCCGAACTTAAATCCAATCCCGAACCTGATTTCTTAAACGTAAACCTTAACCTCTTCTCAAATCCCTAAATCTAAACCTACACCTAATCCTAAATCTCAACTCACTAACCTAAACCTAAACCAAAACTTGAAAACCCAAACTTAAACCCGATGCCGAACCCGAACACAATTTCCTTAACCTAAACTTTAACCTATTCTCAATTCCCTAAACCTTAACCTACAACCTAACCTAAACTTAAACCTAAACTTGAAAACCCAAACTTAAACCGATGCCGAACCCGAACCCAATTTCCTTAACCTAAACTTTAACCTATTCTAATTCCCTAAACCTTAACCTAGAACCTAACCTAAACTTAAACCTAAACTTGAAAACCCAAACTTAAACCCGAACCCGGTTTCCTAAACCTAAACCTTAACCTATTCTCAATTCCCTAAACCTTAACCTACAACCTAACATAAACCTAACTCCCTAACCTAAACCTAAACCTAAACTTGAAAACCCAAAATTAAACCCGATCCCGAACCGGTTTCCTAAACCTAAACCTTCACCTATTCTCAATTCCCTAAACCTTAACCTACAACCTAACCTAAACCTAACTACCAACCTAAACCTAAACCTAAACTTGAAAACCCAAACTTAAACACGATCCCGAACCCGAACCGATTTCTTAAACCTAAACCTTAACCTATTCTCAAATCCCTTAACCTAAACCTACACCTAATCCTAAATCTCAACTCCCTAGCCTAAACCTAAACCTAAACTTGAAAACCCATACTTAAACCCGAACCCGGTTTCCTAAACCTAAACCTTAACCTATTCTCAATTCCCTAAACCTTAACCTACAACCTAACATAAACCTAACTCCCTAACCTAAACCTAAACCTAAACTTGAAAACCCAAAATTAAACCCGATCCCGAACCCGGTTTCCTAAACCTAAACCTTCACCTATTCTCAATTCCCTAAACCTTAACCTACAACCTAACCTAAACCTAACTACCTAACCTAAACCTAAACCTAAACTTGAAAACCCAAACTTAAACACGATCCCGAACCCGAACCCGATTTCTTAAACCATACACCTTAACCTATTCTCAAATCCCTTAACCTAAACCTACACCTAATCCTAAATTCAACTCCCTAACCTAAACCTAAACCTAAACTTGAAAAACCAAACTTAAACCCGATGCCGAACCCGAACCAAATTTTCTCAACCTAAACCTTAACCTATTCTCAATTCCCTAAACCTTAACCGACAACCTAAACTAAACCTAACTCCTTAACCTAAACCTAAACCTAAACTTGAAAACCCAAACTTAAACCCGGTCCCGAACCCGAACCCAGTTTCCTCAACCTAAACCTTAACCTATTCTCAATTCCCTAAACCTTAACCTACAACCGAACCTAAACCTAACTCCCTAACCTAAACCTAAACCTAAACTTGAAAACCCAAACTTAAACCCGATCCCGAACCCGAACCCGGTTTCCTAAACCTAAACCTTAACTTATTCTCAATTCCCTAAACCTTAACCTACAACCTAACCTAAACCTAACTACCTAACCTAAATCTAAACCTAAACTTGAAAACCCAAACTTAAACCCGATCCCGAACCCGAAACCGGTTTCCTAAACCTAAACCTTAACCTATTCTCAAATCCCTAAACCTAAACCTGTACCTAATCCTAAATCTCAACTCCTTAACCTAAATCTAAACCTAAACTTAAACCCGATGCCGAACCTGAACCAAATTTCCTCAACCTAAACCTTAAACTATTCTCAATTCCCTAAACCTTAACCTACAACCTAACCTAAACCTAAACCTAAACTTGAAAACCCAAACTTAAACCCGATCCCGAACCCGAAACCGGTTTCCTAAACCTAAACCTTAACCTACAAACTAACCTAAACCTAACTACCTAACCTAAACCTAAACCTAAACCTAAACCTAAACTTGAAACCCCAAACCTTAAACCCGAACCCGAACCTGAAACCAGTTTCCTCAACCTAAACCTTAACCTAACCTAACCTTAACCCAACTCCCTAACCTAAACATAACCTAAACTTGAAAACCAAAACTTAAACCCGATGCCGAACCCGAACCCAACTTCCTCAACCTAAACCTTAACCTATTCTCAATTCCCCAAAGCTTAACCTAAAACCTAACCTAAACATAACTCCCTAACCCAACCTAAACCTAAACTTGAAAATCCAAACTTAAACCCCGTCTCGAACCCGAACCCAGTTTCCTCAACCTAAACCTTAACCTATTCTCAATTCCCTAAACCTTAACCTACAACCTAACCTAAACCTAACTCCCTAACCTAAACCTAAACCTAAACTTGAAAACCCAAACTTAAACCCGATCCCGAACCCGAACCTGGTTTCTTAAACCTAAACCTTAACCTATTCTCAATTCCCTAAAGCTTAACCTACAACGTAACCTAAACCTAACTCCCTAACCTAAACCTAAACCTAAACTTGAAAACCGAAATTAAACTCGATCCCGAACCCGAACCCGGTTTCCTAAACCTAAACCTTAACCTATTCTTAATTCCCAAAACCTTAACCTACAACCTAACCTAAACCTAACTACCTAACCTAAACCTAAACCTAAACTTGAAAACCCAAGCTTAAACCCGATCCCGAACCTGAACCCGATTTCTTAAACCTACACCTTAACCTATTCTCAAATCCCTTAACCTAAACCTACACCTAATCCGAATCTCAACTCCCTAACCTAAACCTAAACCTAAACTTGAAAACCCAAACTTAAACCTGATGCTGAACCCGAACCCAATTTCCTCAACCTAAACCTTATCCTATTCTCAATTCCCTAAACCTTAACCTACAACCTAACCTAAACCTAACTCCCAAACCTAAACCTAAGCCTAAACTTGAAAACCCAAAATTAAACCCGATCCTGAACCCAAACCCAGTTTCCTTAACCTATTCTCAAATCCCTTAACCTAAACCTACACCTAATCCTAATCTCAACTCCTTAACCTAAACCTACACCTAATCCTAATCTCAACTACCTAACCTAAACCTAAACCTAAACTTGAAAACCCAAACTTAAACCCGATGCCGAACCCGACCCAATTTCCTCAACCTAAACCTTAACCTACAACCTAACCTAAACCTAACTCCCTGACCTAAACCTTAACCTATAGGTTTTATTAATTTATTAGAAAAAAAAGAAGAAGAAAATGGTTATACATGATGCACTTCTTTCAATTTGTTTTTCTTTCCTCCAATTGTCATTCTGATTTATGAATGTCATGACTATTTGTAGGATGATGGAATATACGAAGCTGTTGCAGGAAGTGACTTTGTCATTACTAGAGGTTCATTTCGAGACGACTCTTCAAAGTACTACATAAATGACGTGGAAGTAATTTTACAGAGGTCACTAAGAAATTGAAAGGAAAAGGAGTGGACTTGGACAACAACCGATTTTTTATTCTTCAGGTGGGTGATGGCTAAAAAAGGCCTATTTACTTGTGAAAAAAATATCATACTATCAAAATATATCTTCTCTTTTAATTCTTTATCTTTGAAATTTCAGGGTGAAGTCGAGCAAATTTCTCTAATAAAGCCAAAGATTTGTATTTTCAGCATTATTGTAATTGTAATTGTAATTCATTGAATGAAGGATTGTAATTGTAATTGATTGAATGAAGGATTGTAATTAATTGTAATTGTAATTGTAATTGATTGAATGAAGGATTGTAATTGATTGAATGAAGGATTGTCATTGAATGAATGAATGATTATAATTGATTGTAATGGAATGAATGAATGATTATGCAGGTGGTAATTGAATGAACAAATAATTGTATATATATTTTTTAATATAGAATTTGCTACGGATTATATCCGTAGCTGTTGTAAACTATAGCTACGGATTAAATCCGTAGGTGTGGTAACCTACAACTACGGATATAATTGCTACGGCTTAGATCCGTAGCGGTTGCCAGATATAGCTACGGATTAAATACGTAGCGGTGGTGATTAAATCCGTAGCTGTTGTGACCTATAGCTACGGATATAATTGCTACGGATTAAAACCGTGGCCATTTTGACCTATAGCTACGGATTAAATCCGTAGCTATAGGTTCCAAACCTATTGTTATGGCACCTACGACTACGGTCGTGCTACGGACTAGATCCGTAGCCATAGGTCTATGGCTACGGATTTAGTCCGTAGCCTTTGCCCATTTTTTGGTAGTGTGAGTGTGAGAGTGGTGCCAATGCAAAAGCACTAAATGCAATCATTGCGCACTATCACCGGATGAGTTCAAAAGAATCATATTTTGTGATACTGCAAAGCAAGCTTGGGATATATTAGAAATGACACACGAGAGTACTTCAATTGTCAAAAAATCTAAAGTCCAACTCTTCACAACCAAATTTGAAGAAATTCATAGGGAGGAAAATGAAATGTTTATGGATTTCTACACTAGATTAAAGAATTGTTGTACTCTATGTGGGGTCTTGGCGATAAAATCCTAAAAAGTAAAGTATGTGCAAAAGATACTACGTCACTTGTTGAACGGTTCAATTTAAAGGTAACCGCGATCTAGGAACTTCGTGATACGGACAATATAAGGGTAGAAGAGCTGGTTGGTTCGTTACAAACCTATGAATTAAATTTTAAAGCTCCTAAAGGTAAATCAATAGCCCTTAAGTCTTCCAAATGTATTTCTCAAGAAAATTTTGATTTAGAAAATTCTAAAGACGATATGTCTCTTTTACCAAAAAAGTTTTACAAGATTTTCAAAAGTAAAAAAGAAGGTTGATTTTCAAAAATCGAATGAAAAGAAAAGATCTAAATATAGATCTAAATCTTGAAAATCTTTGAAAGATATTCAATGTTACAACTACCAAGAATATGGGCATCTAGCAAACAGGTGTCCTAAAAAGGACAAACCTAAAAAGAAAGGATTGTTGGCTACTTGGGATGCATCTTCTGGCACTGAAGCCACTTCTGAATCAAAAGATTCTAAAACTGAGTCGGGCAATGAAGTTAAGGCCCTTATGACTCTAGCCAAGTTCACTTTTTCAGATCAAGATGATTCAACCAGTGAAGAAAATCAGAATAGTGATCATGATAATGAAGAAGATCTTCAAGATGCCTATAATGCCCTATACAAGGAAAGTTGTAAAATTGCCGTAAAACTAAAACTTTAAAAGAAAGGTTTTCAGGGTTTAGAGAAAGATTTGAGTCTCTTGTTTTAGAAAAATCTCATCTTTCAGATTGTTTTGAAAAATGCAAATGTGATCTAAATTTCAAAACCACCCTTATTTGAGTTATTGATACAAAGACCTTTATAAAAATATGGTTGTCCTACCATAAACTTTGGTTTTTGGTGTAAGGTTGTACTTAGAACAACTTTTTTATCAACCTCTCAATACTTGATTATTGAGGTTGCTTTTCATTCAGCATTGTAAATTGATTTACTTATTTAGCTATTTCTTTATTAAATTCCGCTGTCTGTTTTGTAATTATTTACAGATAACTTGGTCATTTCAGAGGAATTATCAACCTGACTTAACAATGTTTACCGGTGATACAAGTCAATTGACCATAAAACACATAGGTGAATTTACCATACAGTATGGAGAGTTGGGCAATAACAAGTATTATAAATTATAACTATTTGGTCATTCACTCATTGGGGTAACGTTCACTTAGTATTCCAATTTTCTATTAAATTCTATATAGAATTGACAAGAAATGAAAAAAAAAAGTTTCATGGTCAGTTCTTTTATAAAAATAAATAAAATTTTATAGCCAATCTTACTATTTTTTGGTAGTTGCCAGGAGAATTGGTCAAAAATTATATCGCTCAGTTTAAGAGAGCAATAAGACAATGTAAGGTAGTTATGACCGAAGTAGAATTTGTCTAGATATCTTAGGATGGACTAGAATTCAAACTTCAGAAGAATTTTATCAAGAAAGAATTCAGATATCTTTATGATTTGACCAAGAATTTATCTAGATGTGAGGCTCTGCTTCATGAGTCAATATAACAAAAGAATTCATCAGCAGAGACATATTATTATGACCCTAGTTATGATATTGCAGTGGCTGACGTGGTGTTGCTAAATAGTCATTCACATGCTCGGCTTTAGTTAAAGTAGAGGCAACAACATCTTCTAATTAGAAAGTTTAAAGAACATACACTTTTAATATTTCTCATGCTAACGAAATCTTTGATATTATGTTAGCCAGCAAATTTATTAAGATTCCTATTAACCATATGATTCTCATTGCCAAAGAATTGAAGAAAATTAATTATTGTATATATCATGGAACCTGATCGTATTCTACTAATAAATGTATAGTTTTCAAGAATATTATTTAATACAACGTCGACAAAGGGTTTTTGGTGTTACTTTGGTACTTTGGTCTAGAACTTTGTCTTTTGTATACAAACTTTGTTACGTGTACTGTATGTGGACTTATTGAGCAGGAGTTGCATACTCATTCATTCATTTATTCACTATCCACTCGGGCTGGTGGTGAGTAATTATTTGTTATGTGTACCTTCGCAATGGTCAAGATTTCATTTGGGGCGCGCAACTAACCTGAGATCAGGAGTTTACCACATTGAGTCTGACTATCCAAATTTAGGTATGAGACTGGTTTGGATAGAAGTCTCTTGTGGTGGACCCATAGCCCTGCGATACTATGTATTATCATCCAGACTTCACTCTAGCTTAGTCATTTCATTCGCATCGCATATTGCATTTCATCCACGACATATGACATTTTGGATTGTTACGCTTCTGCACTTATATGGCTTAAACGGACTTGGCAGGATCTGCATATTACAGTGCATCCGTAGTAGATGATATTTGGCTCTCTTTATGACTCCTCATTTGCATAGCTGATCTGTATTGCATTCTCTAATATTGTTTGACTCTTGGACTTGTCAGTATTTCCGCTTATTCTGATATCGTATGATTCGTGATCTTACCAGTATTTCCAGTATTGTATGATTATAACATTGTATTGAATACTTGGCACTTACCTTGTGCACACACTTACACCACCCTCTAAGCTTTCTATAAGCTTATGCACGATAGATGCGTGCAGGTGATGTTAGGTTGCAACAGCATGGAGCTTGGTGCATGTAGCTGACTTCTGGAGCTTTAATTTTGACATATGTATTTCTCTTTCAACATTGTATTCAAACGTTTATATTAGTGGATATATGATGATGATGTTGCCTTTATGATTTGGGTATTCTTGTGGTTATGCTTATTACGAGTTAAATGTATATTGGAAAATCCTCCTTGTAGGATCCCAAGATCGGAATCTGGCGTATGGACGCTAGGGAACGAGAATGGGGTACTACGGAGAATGTCGGCACCAGATTCGGTGTTCAAGAAATTTATGAGCCCGGTTTCCAAGTTTGGGGCGTGGCAGGGAGCATATTATCAAGATATTATTGAGTTCATTGAGAATCATATATTTCATCGGTTTGGAAGCCCTAAATCAATTACTCTACACTAAGGAGCAACATTTTCATCCAAGCAGGTTAGTGTAATAGCCGATTAGTATAAATCAAATAGATGCATTCATCACCTTACTATGCTTCGGCCAACGGTCAGGCTGAATCTACTAACAAGATCATCAATAATATTTTATAGAAAATGATTGATATGAATCCTAGACAATGGCATGTTAAGTTATCAGAAGTTCTTTAAGCTTATCGCAACTCGTTTTGAACAGCCATAGGGATGAGTCCATTCAGATTAGTATACTGACATGATGTTGTGTTATCATTGCAAGTGACTGTGCCATCATTACGAGTAGCCTATCAGGCTAACTTGACCCCGGACGAGTTCACAGATGTTACGTTGGTTGAACTCAAGAACTTATACGAAATTCAACTAAGGGCCTTAAATTCCATCATAATGAACAAGGCCAGAGTCGCTTAAGTGTAAAATAAAAATAAAATAAATAAAATTGCTTTCCGTGAAGGTAATATAGTTTGAAAAGTGATATTTTCTCTTGAGACTATGGATGTTAAATTTTGTAAGTAGTCATCTAGATAGGATGGACCATATAGAGTGATAAAAGTTCTCTATAAAGGAGCTTATATCCTTCATGACATTGCAAAAAAGATAGCAAAAAATCCAATAAATGATTGATTTCTAAAAGCATATCATCTTAGTCGTAGGAGATATGGAAAGATTAGGCCAAGAGATGTTTAGAATAATCATAACGGATGTACGAACAATGAAATCGTTAGAATGATAGAAGTAAGCAGAAATATAAATATTATATTATAACGACGATACTAAACAAAATACGGCCGAAGGGCCAATTACATCTTTATATATATATATATATATATATATATATATATATAATATTATATATATATATATATATATATATATATATATATATATATAGAGAGAGAGAGAGAGAGAGAGAGAGAGAGAGAGAGAGAGAGAGAGAGAGTAAAAAAAAAAAAAAAAAAAAGAAGAAAAAGTAAGGGCTCAACCTAAGTGTGAATTTGGCATTAGCAGCCTTTATCTTATCAAATTCTTTGGCAACACGTTTTCTGATGAGTTCAGTTGTTTTCCCTTGAACCTTCCAGGACTCTACTTTTTAGAAATCGGTCCAGAAAAGTGTAGGATTTGGTCAATGCATTGGCCGATTATTTTAGGTTTCTGCTAAACATCTCTCTTATGTTCACTTCTCTCACGCAATCAAGCCTGATAGATATCGATTCAAGAATTGATGTAGTTTAGAACAGTCTGAAAGTAGTGTGGGCACCTTTTGGGGTTAGTTCGCTCAGTTTCCTAGTGCTTGTCATTGATTTTTCTGTACTAAACATGTAGAGTTCTTAGCATCACTTTGTTGAAATGATGTTGTCGAGTCCAATGCATACGGTTGTACTAAGCCCAATCATATTAATCGGAGAGTATGTTCATTTGCCTGTAAATGACAGTACACTCATCCACATGAGCATCAAGATTTTCCAAGTCTTTCTCAACAATGAAGTATGCCTCACTGATACTCTGAAATTTGATCAATGCATCCACTAGTCTTGATAAGTCTAATTTTAAGCACGAAATTGAAATCAGAATGGTATTCGAACGTCCTGGAATCCATTTCCAATTTGAGTTTGAGTTTAAAACCAGATTCTTGCCTATAGTGCATTATATATATTTTTTAATAAGAAATACTGTTGATTAAAGGATAAAATTGGACAGTGACATCCTTTGGGTCTGTAGAAATTTCTACGCACACAATATTATTATTTGGTTCTGAAATATGTCTCCAGATCCAATTGAAATGGCTCCAATATTTTGGATTTCTCTGGGTCTGGCACCCAATGGCAGATCTATATGACAGACTAGGCCCATCTTGATGGCCACGATCATCGTCACTCTATCAACACCAAAATGTCAGCACCGTCTATAGCATATGGATCATGGACATTCCAAGAGGACCAACCAATGATCCAGGTTAGTGTCAACCCTGCAGATTAAATTGTGCCTCACTTCTTTAAAAGTGCCAATAATAGCAGATAATTCTTCTCAATGTGGATTCCTCCCTTTAGGATTTGAAAGAGATTTAGGCGGTTATTGTCTGGAAAGATGGATAATCTCACATCACATTTTTTTTCCAAGGACATTAACTTTTCAAGCATAAAACTGGAATTTTTTTATTTAAATCTTTTTTTTTTTTTTTTTCAAAATTTTATGATAAATAAAATCTGTGGAACTTTAGGAGGACAGACAATTCGGGCTGCCCGGCAGGAAAAGAAGAACTCTCTGGCAGCCTATCGTAAACACTATACATTTGGAAGTCGACACGACGTGAAATCCACCCCCTACCTAGACTTTTCTATGAAGCTCAGCCCAACCTTGTCCAGCAAAACCAGATCTTGGATGATGCGAGGGAGATCCGATGCCTCCTTATAAAATCGGTTCCCCTAACTGTCGCTGCCACCATGCACGTGCCAGCCCATCAGCCAGGCCGTTGCCTTCACGCCTAATGTGAACAAACAGAAAATTGCCCCTTCTCTGCAGGGCCTCTATTCGGTTGAGCCATTATCTTCACTTCCAAGTCATCTGGGAACGTCAGTTTAGAGTGTCTACCACAAATTTGGAGTCAGATTCGACCACCACCTTGGATAGGCACATATCCAAGCAGTGAGGACCATATACAGATGGAAATTCTGAATGAAAAAGAGTTCATATGGCTTCTTTAATAGCCATGGACAAGTGTCGATTGGTTGTCATGTGGTTGACGTAGGAAGGACCACATTGAGCGTTGACAATTGGCTATGGACATAAGCAGAGCTCTCTCAGCATCTTTAGGCATCTCTCTCTGGATGAACCAAATAATGTAATCGATGAAGACCGATCACAACACAAGGCATTTTGATTGGCCATTGCATGCTAATCCATACTCATCCTCAGACATTTGAACAACTCTTGAAAGATGGGGCTGTTGTGATATGCCAAGGGAATTGCATACCGTCTTCCATCTGTGGTATAAATGATGAAATGTCCCTTATTCGGTATCGATTTCTTGTATGCTTCCCAATCAGTGGAGACATCTGTACTTGACATGGTGATTCTCCTCCTGCCTATGGCAGCTAATTTCTGCCACTTCCTCATGATCGCAACGGGCCTCTTGGGACTGATCGTAGTTGATTGTATTGGCTAGGAAAAATACTTTGAGAACCAAATCGGAGGAGATATATTTCTTACATCGAAGAGAATTTTGTTTGGTCGAGTGGAAGGCAATGCAGATGGTAAGTTATATAAATAATTGGGAAGGATAGAAGCTGCATTTAAGCGTGGCTTAGGCTGCACAGAATGCATTGCCATGTACTGTTCGAACGTGTGTGGAGTGTTTTTTATGGACCATCATTCACATAATCAATGTAGAGTCTTGTTAGGAGTTAGTCTCTTTCTTCTAACAGCATAGTGGGCCATTCAATTAATATGATTTTGACTATTTTCTGTCACATGGAGAACCACAGTTTTGATAACTTGTATGGTTAGCTTGCACGGAGCAAGCATTGCTGTCCATGCAACACAAATTTCAGTTATTGAAAATTGCTATTATTAGTAAAAATATAAGTGGGAAGCTGATTTTAAAAGACATGAAGATCCATACAAAGGTCATCCAAATCCAAGATGATCTTCTAAATGGAACCCTTGTGTTAAAATTAGGTGACGATAGATTAACAAATTTCACTCATACCCTCATCTCTAAATTTCTTCCATGTCTGGTCTGCACATGGCCCTGCAACCTTAACAACCAGCATTAGGATTGCTACACTCACATGTTGTGTGTGACTTTGCACACACTCCTTTTGAACTCAACCTTATTTTGAAAGCCTATGATCTAAACGTTTGCCGGATCCACACACATGTAATGGTAGAAAGTTGCATTATCCCAGCCACCACCCATCTTGTTGGTCGGACCTTGAAGATCTTCACACCGAAAGTTGGTCATTCAATCAGTGTGATTTTGACAGTATTTCCTATTCACATTGAGAATCAAAGTTTTGATAGTTTGTGCATTGCATGTACAATATCATCTTTACCTAACATGAGGTGCATGGCATGTTGGGATTCCTCGTCGACTGTGTAAGGGTGCAAGCAGTGAACATCCATGTGATTGGTGGGCCAAAGAAGAGGTTGTTTGGTCAGCGTGCACCAAGTTGGCAAAAAGGAGTTACTTCGTCATGCCCTCCCTACCTAAAAACAGATAGGTTTCAATTACTGAAAGTTGCTATTGTCAATAAAAATGGATATGTGACCCAGGGAAGGACGTGATGAGGTCGATCATGGTCTTCCTCAAGGATAACTACTCTGATCCATGGAGCTCTCTGGATTCTTCATAGAGTTTCCCAAATCCACAAGGGATAAAATAGAAATAATTCTAATAAAATTGAAAAAATTGATTAATGATAAAATAAGGAAATTACAATCCCGTAAAAAGTGAACTCAAACCTAGGACAGAATTTTAGACTCAGACTCCCAAGCGTGACTTACTATAAATAGTAAACTTACTATTATAGACGATCATGATTCCTACTAGACTTCATGCTTTTAGGGCAAAAATAGTTAGTATCGAAATTTGCATAACTACGTTATTCTCCTAATTTTTCAAAGCCCTTTTCATGTTGGGCACAACTCTTAAAATTGAGAGGATCAAGAGTTGTGATCGAATTAAAACTTACTATTTATACTAAAAACATAAATAAATGGACTTTCGACTATCGATCTAATGAAATCTCGCAAATCCGGTGTGGAAAACACTATGTAGCGAGGTTGGTTGGCTAAAGTACTTTCTCCTACCCCAAAATCAATAATGATACGTTGAAAAAATCATTATGGTTTGCAAGATACGACTATTTTAAGGTTTCGACGGTCCTGATCACTACCACCTCCGATCTAGCTTTCTTTGGTCCATCTTGGCCATGTAAGTGTCTGTGACCCGCTCTACATCAGACCCATTTACTTTAAAAAAACTTGTCCTCTAGTTCTCATCCGCTTCGGTTCATGATACTCGATCAGGTTCGCGATGTTGAAAGTATGCGAGATATCCATGTCATCCAGAAGATCAATAACATAAGCGTTGTCGTTGATCTTTAGAGAATCGGTACTAGTCCAATCTTTTTATTCTTCAAATTGTGGTAGGTCACGATTGAAAATCTCTCCTTACGTAGATTGACCATAATATGGTTGCCCACCTCGAACACTTTTTGTTGCCAATGCTTGTCGGGTTGCTCATTGTTCTTGTCGTTCGAGGAATGAAACTTGGCTTGTACATCTTCATGAATGCCCACGATTCGGTCTAACATATGTTATGCTGCAATGCTCATGCCTAAAAGTTTTACCAAAGGGACAAAGCCAAGTGTATGACAGGCCACTCAACCATAAACAATCTGGAAACGGGACTTCTTAGTCGAGCGGTTCACTATGTTGTTGAATGCAAACTCTGCTTGAGACAAGGCCCAAATCCCACTACTTCAATTTGTCACTTAAAGTACATCGATGATGTTTCCCAATGTGCGATTCACAACTTCCGTTTGCCCATCAGACTGTAGGTGGTAGGCACTATTGAACTGAAGTTGCGTACCTAACCGATTTCACACGAAGTCCACCAGAAGTGACTAATGAACTTCGTGTCATGGTTAGAAGTAATAGTCTTGGGAACCACGTGTAGTCGCAAGACTTCTCTGGAAAATAGGTTAGCCGCATGTGTTGCATTGAGGGTATTCTTACATGGGATAAAGTGCGTAGTCTCTGAGAAACAATCTACCACCACGAATATCAAATCCATACCGCGTTGTGTTCATAGGATACCAAGCACAAAGTCAATAAATAAGTCCTCCCAATGGCCGTTAGGTGCATGCAACAGGGTGTAGAGGCTCATATTCTAAGACCTCCCCCTGGATGTTTGACAAACATGACAGCGCTACACTGTTTTACCCATGTCCACGTATCAATTGCTGCTAGTAATACCGTTTCTCAACAAGAGCCTGTGTTTTGTCTCACCCAAGGTGTGCACCAAGGCACCTCCATGTTGCTCTTGAATAATCTACTCCCTTAACTTTAAGGGATGCATAATTGATTCCCTTTGAAGAAAAAATTGTCTTGCATATGTAGATCACTAGGGTCACCCTCTTGGCACCTCATTCATAAATCCTTGAAGTCCCCATCCTCGGCATACAGCTCCTTGAGACAGTAAAAACTGACCACCTCATTGCTCATCGTAACTAGTGATGCACAACGACTAAATGCTTCAATTACCTTGCTCTGTTGCCCTAACTTGTGCTTAAGAATGAACGTAAATTCCTACAAAAAATGCAACTCATCTAGCATGCACATGATTAATGTTATCCTAACCTGACTATTAATAAGCTTTAAGGCTTAACGGTCAGTGTAGAGAACAAACTCCCTCAGAATCGGATAATGCCGCCAGTGTTTCAACTCTTGAATATCTATGTACAGCTCAAGGTCATATGTCGATCGCTTCTTTCGAGCTTTGTTGAGCTTCTCATTGTAGAAGGCTACCAGCCTGCCTTTCTGTGATAAGACTCCTCCGATTTTGACATAAGATGTAATGTCTCAAAAAAATCCGTACAAAGACCCGAGTACCACCTCAGGCAGAAATCACTCAGGACCAAATCCTTTAAAAATTAGATGGAATTAACTAAGTTCTAAACTACATTAGCTGTGATATTCACTTAAACCACTTTAAATACGAACTGCAAGACCCAAAACTTGCAGAATCATTGATGGTACATTACCCTATAATCTAGGATCAATCTCAAAACCCAGTTGCTCTCGGGAGCATCACGAAACTCCGTATCGAACCTCTACCGCACGTCGGAAGTCCGATTACCACGAAATAAACGATTATGACCACCTTGCTGGGCTTGACAACCATCTCGGAAATCAAGTCCTGACTGTGTCCAGAAATGCACAACTTGAGCCCGAAAGTAGTGTGTGAGAAACGTGAATATCTTTAGAAATAAAATCCAAACTTAAGTAAACTGAGTCGTGTCGCTTGCAGGACAAATATAAGGATTCAGACCGTCAGAATCTGACCCAATTACACCCTCGGATCAGGAGAAATTTTTAAAACATGTCAGTGTACTTGTGGCCCTGATCGAATGTCGGTGACCGTTGAACTGAAACTGGTCTGCCACGGTAGATCTATAAAGCCGATCGGACCGAAAACTTAACTCAACCTAGATCCAATGTCAGGGAGCTTAAGTCCAACTGCACGTAGAAAGGGGGCCTCCAGAAGTGCTCCGTTTAACTGAAATAGATGGGTTTTGGCTATAACCTAAGTATACCATGGCCCTGGGGCCATTCCCATCAGTTCTGGGCCTATATAAGGACCTTAAACCCTCACCCTGTCTTCACATACGAATTTGCAACCCTAAAGAGAAAAGAACGAAGGAAAGAGAGAGAAAGTGAGAGAGAGAGAGTTGGAGTTTGATCTAGGGTTTCATCTCTGCCATTCCACGTGCTTAAATATCGTATTAGTATCGCAATTCTGGCGATTCTGATCCCGTTCTTAGGTAAGAAATCCTAACCCTAACCTATTCTAGAGTTCCAAATAGTGTAAGGGATGAAATAACTAACCTATTTCATATTCTAGGTTGCCGTTGTGCCGTAGACGCAGACTCGGTATACAAACTGAGTCCGTGACTCATTTACAGGCAAAAGGTGCGGACTATAAACGTTTAGGTTATGATTTTCAAGGCTTTCAATGTCAGATAATGATTTATGACTGAGTTGATTGCTATCACATGCTTAGATACGATGTTTCCCCCGTTTTATACATACATATCAACTATATTGAATATAGTGTATTCCATGTGTTTGTTGATATGACTAAATGAATATGGAATTTAAATTTGTGCTTGCCATGATTATTAACTATGGATATATGCTTGTTGTGTATGTGGCAACTCTTTTGTAAAAAAGGCTTGCCAGGATGTATGTTATAACTAGTTTATTACATGTGTGAAATACGTGTAGTCTAAGTGTTTGACAAAATGCCTCAATGAGGAATTACTTGTTGATATGCATGTAATGAGGGTGTTGAGATAGGATTCTCAATTCCCTTAACTATGGTTATGGTTTTCCTTTCTGCATCCTATATCACTACTACGTATTTACGGTTGAAATGCCTATGTGTGTTAACATGTATACTATGTGTTTGTTGAAATGTTCGATAAGACTTATATTTAAGTTAGTTGTTTCTTGCTGTTTTGGACTAGCACATATGTATTCCTATTGTATTGAAGTGTGATTGAGACTACTGCATAGTCCAGGCAATCAGAAAAGGTTTCTTGAGTAGTGGTTGAAGTCATTTCGCCACGCAGGACGTGTTCGATGAATCCGAGCCGTACCTCGATTGTCGACAGTGGTTAGGCCACACGGAGTGCTTACGTACTTCATGTCGATCAATTCGATGTGCGCTCGTACTAGTCGAGCTCGTCAAGTAAACCGATTGACCCGATGTATGTTCACCATGTACGAATGTTACTACTTAAATCCAAGGTACCAAACTCACCAGTGGAAACCCTATTAACCTTGGTACCTCGATCCGCTAAGACTCATGAGCAGACATGGTGGTATGGGACACCGTCGTCGAGCTATCGGCCTACGCTGGGGCGACGAACCTCCCCGTAGTGTCCAGTGAGCAAACCAGACTCGTGAGCCGAATACGGTGGTATGAGACACTGTATTCGAGCTGTCGGCCAACACTGATCAGGTGACGAGCCCTTTGTAGTGACCTCGAGCGTACTCTGAAACTGCGTTAAGGCGACGAGCCTTTCCATAACAACTAGAGTATAAACTAGGCCTACACTGATCAGGTGACGAGCCCTTTGTAGTGACTAGAACCGCAACATCGTATGATATTTACTAGGACTGACGACCCTAGAATGGATCATTGTTTGGGAAATGATTTAAGGGAGGTAGCTTGGCTTCCCAACACTACTGTATAAATCAATCTAATTAAGTATTGTCTAACATGAGCATGCACCGCATTGCATGTGCTTTGGCGAGGAAGAGCACTTTTGGGAGTTTGTCATGCGCGCCGTGAGATGAAGACGCTGAGGGAGTGTAGGCGAGGGCATGCATCATCTACGCATACCATTCTTGCATTATAAGAGTATTTGGACATGATTGTTGTACTGCTTTATCATTACTGCTTGATTGAAGTGATAACATGTTAACCTTTGCCTTATAGTTCCACTGAGTCGATCACTCACTCCCACGTTACGGGACGGTGTTGTACACACCAACCAGACTCTGTCTTAGTTGCAGGTAGTGGCGATACCTACGAGGCGGAGCCGAACTTCGAGGATGACGAGGAGGCATTCTCCTACATGCAGTTTTCGGGCGACTTCATGTGAGCCGTATCCTGATCGACGGGAATTTCTGGGATGTTGACTAGATGCCATTACACTTGCTATTTTATCTTTTTGAAACACACATGTATATTCATTTTTGGTCCATTTTGGGAAGTATACATGTATATATTTAACCTAGTAACATGTTCACACTCTGGAGGCTTACAACAGTTTTATATATTTTATATATCTATCATAGTTCTTCCGCTTGCATAATTTAACTGTCTCTGGAGTATGATATGCTGTTTTGGTATAATCCCACTCATGCTTAATGCACTAACATGGACAACATTTAATCATCATTATCTATGTTGCATAAGTGATGCGTTGGAACTCGGGAGTGGAGCTTATGCTCGACCCCCGATTTTTAGGGCGTTACAAGTTGGTATCAGAGCATGATTTGGATTAAACTAGACCTGAGTTATGTTCACACGACGTACGCTGATGCATTTCGACGTAGCAGGGTGCGAGAGAACATAGAAACAAGCATAGAATTCCAGTTTCACCAATCGACAAAATTCACCGAAATCGGCCGCCAAGATCGGGCCCATACACACCCGTGATCACGTGAAGTGATCCCGGATCACCCCTAGACTGTCAATCAACGGGTTTAGACCACGATGTACCCCATCTCAGCCTTCAACAATCGATAAATGCGAATATACATCAGAAAATACTCGAAATGACCCGAAACGACTCAAAATGGAGTCGAGGGCCTAACGGGGCATGTCCGGGGGACCCAGAGTGGGTCCCACATGTTTTTAGGGTCCAGGGGGACCTCGCCCCACCGGCGAGCCATAGCCGGTTTGTCCAGAGGTCGGCGAGGGCCTCGTCGGTTCGGTTCGAGTCGACGCCTCTATGGCTTTGTGTGGTCCACTGATGAGTGTTGGGTCAGTTTAAACCCCTCCCAATACTCCCCCTCTTCATAACTTACCCCTCCAATCTCTCTTTTTCTCAAGAAATCACCCAAATCTCTACGCAAAACCCTCCTCCAAGCACTTCTTCCATTTTCGTGCACCACCTACACCACCCCTTCAAAACCTTCTTCCACAGCTGTTGCTCTTCTTCTTTCCCTTTCATTTGAGCATTCAAACCCCAGTTTGTGTCTCAAATCCGTGGGAACCCAAGAAATCATTCAATTTCCCTATTTTCTTCCTTTTTTCATGGCCCTTTTCGAACTGGTGACGACCATCTTCTCCATTTCTACGCTTCTTTCCCTCATGGGAAAGAAGAGGACTCCTATGGATGAGGCCAGGCCTAGTCGCCCTACTCGTTCAAGGAAGCCAAGAGGCGCCGCCGCAGGTTTAAGAGTTGAACGAGAGGCACGGACTAAGCGGGACCTCTATCCGTAGGCTCCTCTCCTAAGAACCTTGCTGGCTAAGTTGTCCCATAGAAGATGAGGGCCGTAGGGTCCTTTTCGAAGCACATGTGGACGAGAGGCTCTTTGGAGACTATCTGTTGATGGACCGCCTGGTCGAGGCCGGGTGGGGTCCCATGTTTGAGGGCAAGTACCGCACAAATGTGGGCATTGTCCGAGCCTTCTACGCCCACATTCGAGAGTCTACGTTGGAGCCCTTGCAGTTTAAGATCCCAGAGGGTAGAGATCGGGAGGCCACAATTGATGTTGGGTTGATAGCTAGGCTTATGAAAATGCCGCTTGGCGAGGTCCATGTAAGCAAGAAGAATCTGAAAGGGATCGCCGCACGCGTTTCCTTTGTGGCCGACTGGTTCATTGGCAGCCAAACAGTAGTCTCTTGACGACTAATATGACAGATGACTTTCACCTACTTCACCACATTTTCACGTTCAACGTCTACCCCAGGTGGAGTAATCGCAGCGAGTGCACGCTCCTGATGGTAGACTTTCTGTATTGAGCCGGGCAGGGAGAGAAGTTGTGCGTGCCTACGTATGTCCTGCGACAGATAGTTCTTACCGCACACTCTACTAGAAGGTCTGATTCACTTTCATTCGGCCGACTCATATGCAAGATTGCTTGTGAGTTTAGCTACAGACTTGGGGCAAAAATGCCGGTGCCGATCCATGACATCAACGAAACTACTCTCAATCAGATGAAAATTGGGCCACGGCAGCGGCAAGCCCGACTTGATGAGAGTGAGGACAAGACGGCTAGTGAGGAGTATGGAAGTGAGGAGGAGGAAAGCAGGGAAGAAATAAAGGAGGAACAAGAAGAAGAAAAGGAGGCTCAGGACACGAATGAGAACTCCCCTCCTACGGCATTGGAGCATGACACTGATCGGGCCCGCTTAGCTCTACTTAAGGAGGGTCAGGCTGCCCTGCGACAGGATATTATCGATACTCGGGCCCTCATGAAACCCAAGTTTAAGAAGGTGACTCGCACTTTGAAAGTTATCCTGTGCTACCTGTAGGATAAGGGTGCCCCTCCTCCGTCACCAGACTCAGATGTCTAGTCATCCACGCCGTTGCTCTGTAGCTTGTTTTGTTGCTGTTTAGGATGCCTGTGTTTTAATGTTGATGAGCCTAGTAGTGTAGTAGGTAGAAAGTATGTTTGTGTTTGGTAGTTTGGGCTTAGCATAGCCGCATGCGTTCCTGTCATAATTCATGTAGAACTTTCTTCCATGTATTGTGACAAATTTTGTTAAATGAAATGCATGCTGTTTCTTTTGCTATAAGGTGTGTTGAATGCTTAAAGAATTGAGTATTGTTATGCTATATCTGACACGAGTTGCACCCTACGTTGTATATAGGGCATGCCACCTAAGGCCGCACGGACTACAGCACACCACACTCCTTGCGACTCGGTTGACGGGGCTCCTCCCCTAAACGATAGCCAGACGGATCCAGGTTCGGGCCCGACTCACAATACCATGCCGGATTCTCAGCCGGCCACTGGCCCCACCAATGGGCCTGCGCCTGTTGCACCATCAGTTCCTGAGCAGAACCGTGCGTCCTCTTTGACGCCACCTGTACCTCAGTCTACTCCCCCTACTGATAGGCTAGAGCAGATGATGTTGTTGATACAACAGAAGCAGGTACAACAGCAGCAGCAGCAGCAGTTCTTGACCACCATGGCGGAGATTTTTGCCCAGAGCATGGGTATGACTCCACCTGCTTCACCTGTGCCCCCTACTGGGAATGCGGGTGCTAGTAGACTTTTCGAGCGATTCCAGCGCTTACAGCCTCCTACATTTGCGGGTACTCATTGACCCGAGGAGGCTGAGTATTGGCTTGACCACATCTCTAAGATGCTGAAGCCACTGCACTACACTGAGGCAGAGCAGGTGGAGTTGGTCACCTTCATGTTCGAGAAGGAGGCTAGCCTGTGGTGGGATAATGTCCTACAGACTATGCCGTTAGATACATATGGACGTGGGCAGCTTTCAAGACTTACTTCCATGAGAAATATTATCCCCCCACTTATCGGCATGAGAAGGAGAGTGAGTTTCTTCACCTCCGTCAGGGAGGGATGACAGTGGCTGAGTATGAAAATAGGTTCACGGAGCTAGACCGATATGTTCCCTTGATATTAGCTAACCAGCCGATGAGAATGCGGTGATTTTTTGAGGGCCTGCAGCCCGAAATACGCTCAAAGATGTGTTGCGCTAGCGTACCCACTTATGCTGAGTTAGTGAGCATGTCTATGGGAGCTGAGCAGGACGGGGACAGACAGTCCCGTATGCGAGCACCTGTGGCCCCTAGGCCTCGACCTGATGTCCCGGCCCAGCCATTTTTTGGCAAGAGGCTACGTGTAGACTCTCCTTCCAGGCTTGAGGTGCCACCGGCTCATTTGGGACGTACAGACTTGCGATGCACGTACTTTGGGAAGGCAGTTCATACAGATAGGTATTGTTTCAGCGAGATGTGGGATAGTGGGTTCTTACTACCTCAAAGGATTAACAGCCCGATGCCTCAGGCTATGTCTGCTCCACCTCTATGGACAGCACCCGCACACCCCTCCTTTCGACCGTTGGCACCCCGATTTAGGCCGCCTCAACGGCCTATGGTACCACAACCGAACCGTCCGCAACAGGTTCGAGTACACGCGCTTATAGTTGAAGCACCTGAGACATCGATTACGACCCCGATGGCTTTTGAAGTCACAACACATGTTCAAGGTACACCCATTTTCTTGTTGGTGGACACCGGGTCCACTATCTTGATCATATCATGCGTAGCTGTCAAGCGACTGGGGTTGGGTACTGCTCCCACGAAGGGAATGAGGATCCTTACAGCTACAGGGACTTTTTTAGACGTTAGCAGGACTTGTGAGGATTGCTCGATAGACTTAGGAAGCAGGACGGTACTTGTGGATTTGATCGTTGCCCCACTATACCACTATAACGTTATCCTTGGTACGGATTGGCTCATTGAGATGAAGACGGAGATTGATTGTGATACCCGGGTAGTGACAGCCTACGGACCCGAGGACACGGTCTTCACTTTTCCAGTGCAGGTCAGTTGGCCCTGCCGTGTTAGCTGCTATGCAACCTTGTTAGAAAATATTGATGGTCCGACACTTGATGACATGCCAATAGTTCAGGATTTCATGAATGTGTTCAGGGTGATACCTAAATTACCTCCTCGGTGCGAGATCGACTTTACTATTGACCTGACGCCCGGTGCGACACCCATTTTGCTATCGACGTATCGCATACCTTCATGCGAGATGGAGGAACTGAGGAGGCAGATTGATGACTTGTTGGAGGAAGGTTTCATACGACCGAGTGTGTCTCCTTGGGGAGCGCCCGTGTTGTTCGTGAAGAAGAAAGACGATTCACTACGATTATGTATTGATTATCGCAGGTTGAACTAGGTGACGGTGAAGAACAAGTATCATTTGCCCATGATAGATGATCTGTTTGATCAATTGAAGTGGGCATGAAACTTCTTGAAGATCAATCTACAGTCAGGGTATCATCAGTTGCGCATCAAGGATGAGGACATGCAGAAGACGGCCTTCAGGACCAGTTTTGGACACTATGAGTTTCTCGTGATGTCATTCGGCCTTACGAACGCACCAGCTATGTTCATTGACCTGATGAACAAGGTGTTTCGGCCATTTCTATTCCGATTCATCATCGTGTTTATAGATGACATCCTGATAAATCCTAAGAGTCGGGAGGAGCACGAAGAACACTTGCGAATAGTTCTTAATACGCTCCGGAAGAACTAGTTGTTTGCACAATACAAGAAGTGCGACTTCGGGAAAGAAGAAGTCAAGTTCCTGGGACATGTGGTGTCCAAGGAAGGAATAGCGGTAGACCTTGCTAAGGTAGCCGCGGTTCAGGACTGGGAACAGCCCGGTTCAGTTACTGAGGTGAGGAGTTTCCTTGGTCTGGCAGGTTATTATCGACGATTCATTCAGGATTTCTCCAAGATAGCCAGACTGTCTCAATTGACACGGAAGGATCTTAAGTTCGCCTAGAACGAGAAGGCAGAAGCAGCTTTTCAGGAGCTGAAGGACAAGTTGACGTCCGCCCCTGTGCTAATATTGCCAGAGCAAGGGTTAAGTATACTATATACACCAATGTGTCTCACGTTGGTTTGGGTTGTGTCCTTATGTAGAAGGACATGGTGATTGCTTATGCCTCGAGACAGTTGAGGAAGCACAAGGAAAATTACCCTACACACGACTTGGAGTTGGTAGTCATCCTCTTTACACTGAAACTCTGGAGACATTACCTCTACGGAGAGGAGTTCGAGCTCTTTTGCTACCACAAGAGCCTCAAATACATATTCACTCAGCAGGACTTGAATATGAGGCAGCGACGATGGATGGAAACCTTGAAGGACTTCAAGTTCGAGGTTTCCTACCATCCGGACAAGGCTAACTTTGTGGCTGACGCGTTAAGCCGCAAGAAGACTATAGAGTTTGCGGCTCCGCTGATGGTGGCAGAATGGGGTATGGTAGAGTTCGTGCGATACTTTAAGCAGAAACTCATTGTGGAGGAGTCGTTCGAGAGCGTCGTGCACATTCGTGTGTAGCCACTTATTGATGATAGGATCATCGAGGCCCAGAAGGACGATGAACGATTATCTAGCGTCGAGAGCAGGCTAGCGGCGATGAGGGCGTCGAGTGGAGAGTTGGTACGGATGGGGGCTTACGTTACCGTGATTGCCTATGCGTCCCAAATCTTCATAACTTGAGATGGGAGATTCTCGAGGCGGCACATAGTTAAAAATTGGCGATGCATCCTAGAAGCACGAAGATGTATCAAGACATGAAGCGTTCGTACTGGTAGGACAACATGAAGGTCCACATAGCAGATTATGTGTCTCGTTGTCTCACATACCAGCAGGTTAAAACAGAGCATCACCGACCTCCTGGACTACTTCAGCCCATGCCCATAGCAGAATGGAAATTGGACTTCATCTCATGGACTTTATTTCTGGGCTACCAAAGACGAGAAAGGGATATGATTCCATTTGGGTGATTGTGGACCGGTTAACGAAATCAATCCATTTCCTCCCTATTAGAGTTTCGAACTCAGCAGACGAGTTGGCCAAGTTGTATATCAAGGAGATAGTATGTCTGCATGGAGTTTCCCTGGAGATCGTGTCGGACTAAGACACGCAATTCACATTTATCTTTTGGACTCATATCCAGGAAGCAATGGGTGTGAAGTTGAAGTTCAGTACCGCGTTCCACCCACAGACTGACGGGCAGACGGAACGGGTAAACCAGGTGTTAGAGGACATGTTGCGAGCTTGCGTGCTTGATTTCAAGGACAGTTGGGATGACGTCTTCCTTATGCAGAGTTCGCGTATAACAATAGTTTTCAGGTGAGTAATGGCATGACTCCCTATGAGGCCTTGTATGGGCGCATGTAGAGCACCACATTGCTGGGCAGAGGTTGGCAAGAAAAGTCTGCTTGGCCCAGAGTTAGTTTAAGTGACCTCAGAGAAGATCAACATTATCAGGCGTCGACTTCTAGTAGCACAGAGCAGATAGAAGAACTACGCCGATACGAGGCGACGACAGTTAGAGTTCGAGGTTAGGGACCATGTGTTTCTGAAAGTTTTCCCCATGAAGGGAGTCCTTCGGTTTGGAAAGAAGGGGAAACTCACACCGAGATTCATTGGCCCATTCCAGATCCTGGATCGAGTGGGGGTGGTAGCGTACCGCCTTGCTTTGCCCACATCACTCGTAGTCGTGCAGAACGTATTTCATGTATCTATGCTGAAGAAATACGTTCATGATCCTTCCCACATTATCAAGTGGGAGCAGGTGCAGTTGAGTGAGGATGCTACATCTATACTGCGATCGACGCGTATCCTAGACAGGAAGGAACAGGTATTGCGTAGTAGGTTATACCACTTGTGAAGGTATTGTGGACGCATCATACGGAAGAAGAGGCTACTTGGGAAACTGAAATCGAGGTCCGTAAGAACTATCCTCAGATTCTCGAGGAGTACGAAAAGGTACTAATTTCGAGGATGAAATTTTTCTTTAAGGAGGGCAGATTGTAACGTCTCAAAAAAATTCGTACAAAGACCCGAGTACCACCTAAGGCAGAAATCACTCAGGACCAAATCCTTTAGAAATTAAACGGAATTAACTAAGTGTTAAACTAGATTAGCTGTGAAATTCGCTTGAACCACTTTAAATACGAACTGTAAGACCCAAAGCTTGCGGAATCATTGATGCTACATTACCCTATAATCTAGAATCAATCTCAAAACCAAGTTGCTCTCGGGAGCATCACGAAACTCCGTATCGGACCTAGACCATACGTCGGAAGTCCGATTACCACGAAACTAAACGCTTATGAGCGCCTTGCTGGGCTTGACAACCATCTCAGAAATCAAGTCCTGACTATGTCCAGAAATGCACAACTTGAGCCCGGAATATAGTGTGTGAGAAATGTGAATATCTTTAGAAATAAAATCTAAACTTAAGTAAACTGAGTCTGTCGCATGTGGGCCAAATGTAAGGATTCAGACCGTCAGAATCTGACCCAATTACATTCTCGGATCAGGGGTAATTTTCAGTACATGTCAGTATACTTGTGGCCCTGATCGAATGTCGGTGACCATTGAACTGAAAATGGTTCGCCACGGTCGATTTATAAAGCCGATCAGACCGAAAACTTAACTCGACCTAGATCCAATGCCAGGGAGCTTAAGTTCGACCGCATGCAGAAAGGGGGCCTCCAGAAGTGCTCTGTTGGATCGAAACAACCCCCATTTGGCTATAACCTAGGTATATCATGTCCCTTCCGGTCAGTTCTGGGCCTATATAAGGACCTAAAACCCTCACTCTCTCATGTCATACGAATTTGCAACCTTAGGAGAGAGAAGAGAGGAAAGAGAAGGAAAGTGAGAGAAAGTGAGAGAGAGAGAGTTGGAGTTTGATCTAGGGTTTCTTCCCTGCCATTACATGTGCTTAACTATCACATCGGTATCACTATTTCGACGATTCTGATCCCGTTCTTAGATAAGAAATCCTAACCCTAACCTGTTCTAGAGTTTTAAATAGTGTAAGGGATGAAATAACTAACCTATTTCATATTGTAGGTTGCCGTTGTGCCGTAGACGCAGACTTGGTATACAAACTGAGTCCGTTACTCCTTTACAGGCGAAAGGTGCGAACTATAAATGTTCAGGTTATGGTTTTCAAGGCTTTCAATGTCAGATAATGATTTATGACTGACTTGATTGCTATCACATGCTTAGATACGATGTTTTCCACATTTTATACATACATATGAACTATGTTGAATATAGTGTATTCCATGTGTTTGTTGATATGACTAAATGAATATGGAATTTAAATTTGTGCTTACCATGATTATTGACTATGGATATATGCTTATTGTGTATGTGGCAACTCTTTTGTAAAAAGGGCTTGCCAGGATGTATGTTATAACTAGTTTATTACATGTGTGAAATATGTGTAGTCTAAGTGTTTGATAAAATGCCTCAATGAGGAATTACTTGTTGATATGCATGTAATGAGGGTGTTGAGATAAGATTCTCAATTCCCTTAACTATGGTTATGGTTTTCCTTTGTGCATCCTATATCACTACTACGTATTTATGGTTGAAATGCTTATGTGTGTTAACATGTATACTATGTGTTTGTTGAAATGCTCGAATAAGACTTATATTTAAGTTAGTTCCTTCTTGCTATTTTAGACTAGCACATATGTATTCCTATTATATTGAAGTGTGATTGAGACTACTGCATAGTCCAGGCAATCGGAAAAGGTTTCTCGAGTAGTGGCTGAGGTCATTTCGCCACTCAGGACGTGTTTGATGAATCCGAGCCGTACCTCGATTGTCGATAGTGGTTAGGCCACACGGAGTGCTTACGCACTTCATGTCGATCAATTCGATGTGTGCTCGTACCAGTCGAGCTCGTCAAGTAAACCGATTAACTCGATGTATATTCACCATGTATGAACGCTACTGCTTGAATCCAAGGTACCAAACTCACCAGTGGAAACCCCATTAACCTTGGTACCTCTATCCGCTAAGACTCATGAGCCAGACATGGTGGTATGGGACACCGTGGTCGAGCTGTCGGCCTACGCTGGGGCGACGAGCCTCCCCATAGTGTCCAGTGAGCAAACCAGATTCGTGAGCCGAATACTGTGGTATGGGACACTATATTTGGTTGTCGGCCTACACTGATCAGGTGACGAGCCATTTGTAGTGACCTTGAGCGTACTCTGAGAGTGCGTTGAGGCGAGGAGCCTTTCCATAGCAACTAGAGTATAAACTAGGCCTACACTGATCAGGTGACGAGCCCTTTGTAGTGACCTAGAACCGCAACATCGTATGATATTTATTAGGACTGACCACCCTAGAATGGATAATTGTTTGAGAAATTATTTAAGGGAGGTACCTTGGCTTCCCAACACTGCTGTATGAATCAATCTAATTAAATATTGGCTAACATGAGCATGCACCGCATTGCATGTGTTTTGGCGAGGAAGAGCACTTTGGGAGTTTGTCATGCGCGCCGTGAGATGAAGACGCTGAGGGAGTGTAGGCGAGGGCATGCATCATCTACGCATACCATTCTTGCATTAATAAGAGTATTTAGGACATGATTGTTGTACTACTTTATCAGTACTACTTGATTGAATTGATAACATGTTAACCTTTGCCTTATAGTTCCACTGAGTTGATCACTCACTCCCACGTTACGGGATGGTGTTGTACACACCAACCAGACTCTGTCTTAGTTGCAGGTGGTGACGATGCCTATGAGGCGGAGCCGGACTTTGAGGATGACGAGGAGGCATTCTCTGGCATGCAGTTTTCGGGCTGCTTCATGTGAGCCGTGTCCTGATCGACGGGGATTTCTGGGATGTTGACTGGATGCCATTACACTTGCTATTTTATCTTTTTGAAACACACATGTATATTCATTTTTGGTCCATTTTGGGAAGTATACATGTATATATTTAACCTGGTAACATGTTCACACTCTGGAGACTTACAACAGTTTTATATATTATATATATCTATCACAGTTCTTCCACTTGCGTAATTTAACTGTCTCTGGAGTATGATATGTTGTTTTGATATAATCCCACTCATGTTTAATGCACTAACACGGACAACATTTAATCATCTTTATCTATTTTGCATAAGTGATGCGTTGGAACTCGGGAGTGGAGCTTATGCTCGACCTCCGATTTTCAGGGCGTTACATAAGCTGTCTTAGGTGGGAACGAAGTTAGCTTCAGTCGAACCGAAGTCAAGTCGAAGGTTGAGCCGAATTAATTATGAAAATTACATTTTCTTGCTAGACTATTTTATGCAATTTCGGTCGGACCGTTCCAACCTTTAGTGGGACTGAATAGTTTGTTGTTTATGTTGTAGGACATATGATTTCGTTAATCTTTTCTGATCATTTGTACTTAGTTTTCTTGGATCATTGACATGTGAATTTTTCATTAATGACTTCCAAATCTCTAATTCTTTATTATATTCTTTTGAGCTCTAAATCCATCTTTTTTGGCACATATTCATCTTTAGGTACAAAACCACCTCGCATAATAAGAAACATATATAATTTTATTGGATTAATACTTGAATGCCAGGAAAGCTAATGTAATTAATGGGATCAATATGCAATATTTAGGTCTTAACAATAAAATTATAAAATATCCATCCACCCATTAAATATTACAATTCAAGTTCACAAATAATAACTATCAAATTGTCGTAAGGAAATGTAAGGAAAATAGAATGTAGTGTCTCATCATGCTTCATGCAATTGTTATGGTACTATCTCATCCTGCTTCTCACTCTCTTCTTCCTTGAACTCCTCATCAATAAAGTTTTTTTTTTCCAAATTAGTCACAATCAATCTTGTATTCAAATGAGCGCTTCAACTAGTTCCTATGTAAGTTTTAATACTTGTTCATGACCCTACTCCCCGTGCTAAAAGTAGATTCCGACACTATGATTGAAATTGGAATTGATAAGATGTCTCGTACCATCAACGAGATCATAGATATTGTGATTCACGAGCTTTTGACTTCCAGCAATTTAAAGTATTAAATTCTTCGGCTTTGTACTTTACAAGTGGCTCCTTGAGATAGTGGTCAATTTTTTTTTTATCTCAAATTGTACCATGAAATATATGAAATCATCGACCGTGTTTCATTGTGCAGCAACGCTAGAACTAGAACCCACATGAGGAGTATGACATGCGATATTGTCTTTTACGGCCCTAAAGTTTCTACATAGAAATTGTACAAATCTTTAACTGCATCATGAATCTTATCGACCTCAATGGCACTCTTCTCACCATACAATTTTTTTAAAAATGAATATATAACCATGAACATCTTGTAATGAGGATCAAAATTGACTGCAACAACCATTACCAGGCTACATTTATACCACTACTTATCAAAATTTAATTGCATATCCGTAGTCATTAATTGTATAAAGTTTGGGCCACTAGAACTTCTATACAAATTATCTTTTACTCTCTAAATTTCTGATAGAAATATATCTGTTGTTGGATACTTGCTTTTTGAAAAAATCTTTCTTATGTCATAAAAAACTGAAAGGACTATGTGAAATGCTTCAACTTTTGTCCAATCATCACCAGAAGGCAACCATTAATACATACTATTATGCTTCGTATAATGAGAGAATGCATTTCTGAAAGCTATTGTTAAATCCAACATTTCATAAGTTGAATTCTAATATGTCATGACATCCAACTTCATCGTTCTTTGAGATGAAAATTTTAATTGTTTCATGATCTCATTCCATGTATTTAATCGTGAAGGTGACCCTCGTTTGTACTTCACACTTTGTCTTATGTTCTTAATTGTTGACTCAATTGTTTTAAGCTCATCTTGTATAATCAAGTTTATGATGTAGGCACAACACATAACATGAAATATTTTTCCATTGAAATACAAGTCACCAATGGCCCTAAACTAGTTTTGCAAATTTGTTATCACACTATCGTTTGCAGAGGCATTGTCTAAAGTTATCGAGGAGATTTTTCTTTTAATGCCCCACTCTATGAGGCATCTGTAAATGCAGTCTGAAATTATCAAACTAGTGCGAGGAGGCGCAAGATAACGGAAGTTTATAACTCTTTTACAGAGCCTCCATTTGGCATTAACGTAGTAGGCAGTTAATGACATACACTCCTTACATTGATTAAATGTGTAACGCCTCGACTTTTTAGGACCGAGTGCATGACCCGTTTCCCAAAAACCCGAGTGTTAACCTTAAAGGATGGTTAAATTCAAGTATATATATATATTTTCAATTATCAGAGTAAGCAGATGAGCGTAGAATGGATAAATCATACATAATGAAAAATTTCATTTACGTTTAGAATGTACAAGAAGTTACCTATAATGACTTATACAAACCAATGTCCCAAACTTACAATTACAAACTGAAATGATATTTCATGTAAACAAAGCAAATTGTAACAAATCCGGAACTGTAAAACCATGTAGCAACTCTCGACAATATAGTCATGCATCTTCATAGTGGTACTTCATTCCTCATCAGTCTGAACCTGAAAATCAATTAAGCCACCTGTACGGTTGTATATTTGATAGATGAGTGGCCAACTCAGTGTGAATTTTCCTCAAGATTACACACCGACGCATTAGGTAAGAAATAATATAAAACATCCAAGCAGTCAAAATAGAGTAAATGTAGTCTTATTATATGCATGGATGCATGAATGTAATCATTGTCCCGGTAAAACATCCAGACGAACATTGAGCTCGTCACCCATGTAATCATCGACCCGGGTAAAACATCTAGACGATCTGTGCCCCGGGTAAAACATCTGGACAGACAAATATGTACGATAATAATAAATGATGGTTTGTGCCCCGGGTAAAACATCCAGTCAGACGAATCCGTATGTCACGTACAACAACAATAGATGTTGGTCTGTGTTATGCATGCATGATTAGCTAACCCGTTATTAGTCTAATTACAACCAGCCAATTTAAATAAGTTTACGGTCACTACAAGGAGCACATGACCCAGCGTAGACCGACGGCTCGGGCATAGTGTCCTATGACCACCATCCCCGACCCATGAGACTACCATCTTAAGATGTTTAATGGAAACCCATCGACTAGTGGCCAATCATATTACAGTATATGGGGTTTACCATCGCATGGTTGCACAATATAAAACATCGAACCCATATAGGAAAAATATCTAAACAAAACCACGTAGGGCGAGTATCAAAATATGTTAGATAGGGCGAATATCAAAACCATACGATAAAGACCATCCTTAAAAACCATTGGACACAACAACCCTGGATGGTAGGCCCACATCAATAGTCAATTTAAACTACCATTTAATAACCACTAGCCGAAGGTCCATTACGATCACAACTAGTCGGGTTACATCCTAAGTATGGGTGTACATTTATAGGTGGGGGTTTTCCACTGATGTACCAGTTTAAGTTCCATAAGCAATCCATAAATAATTCATGAACAAATATACAGGATGAACATTAAGTAGGCAATATAACAATTCAATTTCCACTAGCTAACACGTGATTATAAGAAAGATATCAATTATAAATCTAAATAAAAACTATAACTTAAGCTAATGGAAAGATGGAAAGCTCAAGGGGAAGAATCATCACCTTATGTTTGAATCGTCTGCATCATCGCTAAGAAGTGTGTGTTCCTTTGGAATCAATTCCTACCATCAATCATAAAGTTATACAATTAGATCCAAACTTACGTGCCATTTAGTGTTAGGGTCTTAACCTAGGGTTTGGATTACCTAGGTTTAAGATTTTATCCCAGAGTTTAGGTATAGGCTAGACTTTGTGCAATCAATTTTAGTGCTAATTTAACAATTTATTAACATTAGTGTTATAGTTAATATTAGTTAATAATCATTATGATGATAGTGAATTTTGTGATCTACTGATAGTGATAATATTTAAGAGTGGCAAGACAAAACACTAATATTTCATACAGATGATTCTTGTAACTAATATTAGTATGGACGATTTACTAATGGTTATAATAATCCTAATAATGGTAGTGATGGTAACAATGGTGATTGCAATGGCTCCTTTATTTGCAAGCTTAGTTTGACTTATTTTATTTCAACTCTCAGATCTAACTCGGTGAACTTGAGCCCATAGCTATCTAGGCTCGATGCAACTCGAGTTTTCCTTTCATCCAATGATGATGAGGCCCGTTTTCATATGCCCCATGTCACATGCACTACTATCATTGGGTGACCCATAAGTAGGTGAGAGTTATAGGGACCCAACTAAGTGAAAACTAGGCCTGCACCTATCTTGATTAAGCCCAGCAGTTGTGGTCTAACATTAAGACCCAAAACTGGGCTGGTATTGGTCCGGTTTGGCCCAGCACTTGCTACCCAACTGGTGGCCCAAAAATTAGGCTGGACTGGGCCCGTTAGAGTCCAGCCATTGCTATTCCTATGTAGCCCAAACCTGGGCCTACACTTGGTCTGTTTCGGCCTACCCTTTGTTGTCCAGCAGAGGCCTAGAAACTGGGCTATTCTAGGATTCCTGCGGCCCGTTGAATCCAGCCCAGACATGGCCCAACTACGTATATGGTGTGGCCCACTAAGCTCCAACTCAGGTGCGGCCCACTGAGCTAGCCAAGTCCCGGCCTTGACATGGTCGTATTATCTGAGTTGGGAAGGTGGGCTAGCACGAGTTGGGTTATAGCCGTGGTGACTAAAAAAATGGAACGACAAGGTGGTAAGGCACTACCTAGGCTGCCCTCAGCATCTGCTGAGTCGACTCAGTGTCTGCTATAGTGGCTCGGACTGGGCCCGTTCGAAGGTCGTTGCTACCGACAGTAGCAACCGCTGCTAGATTCCAGGGTGAGCTGGGTCACCTGACTGAGTTCACCCAGCCAATCCGAGCACAATGGCCTCAACCGGCCCCCATCCCCTCTACTTTTCTTCTATTCTCTCCCTATTTCTTTCTCCCCCTCACTCTCCATCCACACTAGGGACATCACCTGATAGTGGAAACCCAAAAAACGGCGCGCCCGAACCTGGCTGACTCGGTTTTGAACGGTGGAGGAGATGACATGCCATTAATGCATCTTCATCTCCACCCCTTCTTCCTCCGATTTGACTTCTGTGGATGATTTGAATGAGCTCCATGGAGCTTGTGGACGGTTGAAGTCGAAGCTTTGTGAAGGTTGGGAGGAGTTAGCATGGTGGGTTGAGCCAAGGCAAAAAGAGAGGTTTACGGCTGCCCTTTCTCCCTCTCTTTCTTTGTATTAGAAACCTAGCTTCGAAGGCCAAGATAGGCCTCTTTTGGGACGGTTTAGATCACCCCAAACACCTCCAAGCGGATCGCCAAGCTGGTGCACGAAAAACAGTTTCCGTTTATGGAAACTTTATGTTTGTAGGGTCTTCTTGAATCAACGATCATGTGCAGGCGTACGTGCCGGATCATGTGAAACATATCAGGTTTTGGTCACTCATGGACCCTCGACCGAATGGATGGTTTAGATCATCAAGGTGAGGCTTGATGGTGGGCCACCATGTGTCTTAAACGGACACTTCCGTCGGTTGCTGGAAAATAGAGAGAGAGAGAGAGAGAGAGAGAGAGAGAGAGAGAGCAAAGCTCTTTGTTTTTGGCTAGGCACGGGTCAGCGTGCTCTGATCGGCCCGACACTCTCAGTGCATGGCTGGTGTGCCCTAGTCATGCACACGCACGCCGTTAAGTGGGGTCCACCATGATGTTTGTGATAAATCCACACCATCCATTCTATTTTGTGGGCCCTTCCATAGCCTTTTACCAAGGGTGGGGCAGATCCAAAGTCCAGGTGGGGTCCACCACTTGATTTGGGTTCCATATGTGGATTCTCACCGATCTGACGGTTAAATTATTCTTCAATTGAATGTCAAAGGCTAAAAGGGTCCCCGGAATTTATCAGACGACTGGGTCCACATGTTGTAGGGACATGGGGGTGGAAACCACTGTAACTTCCGGTTTCATCATCTGCTGTTACAGCATGCGGACGAATGTTTCTCCATGTTTCTGTTCAAAATAGGTGGGGTCCATTTGTGGTTGCCTTCTAGAAAATCTACTCCCTTCACCACATTTGTCATAATGTATTGACACATGGGTCAAAATACGAATCAGAGCTGAGTCCTAGGTGTGCCACACCTTCAATAAGTGTGTGAATTTCTCACACTGTTGAAACCTCATGCATGTCTCTAGGAGAATTTGTTATTCCACGTGAATTAATTCATTTTGTGTGGAGTGAATTGTACTATTTTTAGTCTCACGATTCGCTCTTTTCATTGCGCCGAACACACTCTGCTAGGATAAGGGTCTGAAAATAGAATAGATCCGTTGATCGGGTGGGCCGCATGACATGTTTTAGCTTCAACGGTGGTATGTAATGATATTGAATAATTACAATCTTACCATCCATTTCTCAACCAGCTTCCGACGTCCATTACTTCGGAGTGCGCCGCTCGAATTTCTTAAAATATGGCAGTCATTCTTCATTTTTCGTGTTCTTTCCATTGGTCCAATTTGGGCCCCGATCACCCAAGGATGTCTAAGATGCTCCTTTAGTGGCTTACATACTCCGTAATTCAAAATAACATTTGTACACCTCCGATTAACAAGTTACCAGGTAGTTTGGACTTAAACCTGAAGATCTTCATAATGACCGATTCATCCTGATATTTGGATGGCCCATTTGGCGGATCCAAACCTGATAGATGGTCAGGTGACTTGTTAAAAATAAGGAAGCTTTATAGTTTGCATTCTAACCATGTATATGGGTGGATGTATGGTCAGTTTTGTGAATGGGTGAACACAAAGTGGGTTTCCGGAGTGATTAGGGGTATAGGTCGATGGCATTTTCGTAATTATTACTGATCTGTGAGTTTTGGGAAATCTAATGGCTCCACATAGTTATAGGTACGTTTCTAAGCAATTCTTACAAAAGAACGTATATCTAAATCATTAAGGATAGGGAGTTTATTCATCGTTTTGTTCAAGGGAAATTACTTATGTCAAATTGTGTGACGAATGACCTTGTTTTGAAATTCAAGGGTCAAATGGCTCAATATATCGATGGAGATTATACTAGACGGCCAAGATGCATATATTGTGGGTCACTAGATGATGATGTGTAAGGTTAGTCACGTGTGTTTTCACACATGTGTAAACAAATTTAGACCTCCACTGTAACACCCGTGTACTGAAAGGTACAAGGCGTTACAGAATGCCATCCACAAATCTGATGTCATGCTAATTCGAGAAACTGATGCCAATTGTCCTTTCAATTTGACCTTCTCGCTTGCATATATCTTCATGCACACTCTCTTTATTGTTATTCGGGAGACATTCTCTTATCTAGGGTTAAGGCCTCTAGCTAATTCGACAAAAGATAGACTCTTTACCATATGAAATGGTTTTTCATTTAAACTAATAAATATGATCATCAACTCATTCACATGTTTCCTATTATACTTATAGGTGGACAAGGTACCTTGCAATGGATCCACCAAAGATTGGGTAAATGAAAGTGTTTATTGGCCCGAGGTATGGTTTCTCGCTTTTTCATGATACTTCAATGGGTGTTTCTTTAGAGTTGTGGTCGATCAATCTATTTGTTTAGCATATTGAGTCTTGTAGTACTTGCATTATATCTTAGACGTATCGTTCTTTAGGGTTCTTCAAAATCTTCCTGCACTATCGATCTTTGTTTCCTTTTACTGAACTTTGTGACTGTGAGGTACTAATCTCAATGGGCACCTCTTCATCTTGTAGACATAATCCTTCATCCAAGATCATCGACGAAGTAACTAATAAATCTTTGGGGTATTGGGAATTTCCTCACTAGTCATCTACTAATTGAAATATACTAAATTAGATTAATACTATAATGTCTTAAAAATTTATACTAAACCCTAAATTAGTTACATATCCAAGGTTGGATAGATTATAATACTTTCATATTCCCATTTAAAGCCCATGCCAAAATTCCAGCAACATCTTATCATGTCTCTCCAGATAAGTTGATCTTTCATTTCATTCTCATGCTAAATATCTAAGTGATGTGTGTTGAGGCACAAAAAAAAATTCTATCTTTCTCTATCTCTGTTGTACGTCCCTCCTCTTGAAGAAAGCCTTGTGTGCTATCTAGTATGAAGGAGAAAGTGGTTGTGTGCTGCCTGGTATGAAGGAGAAAGTGGTTGTACGCTGTCTGGTATGATGGAGGAGTGGATGTGCATCACCTTGAAAGAAGAAGTTTATGGATGCTATCTTGTACAGAAGAATAGATGGGTGTTGTCTTGTACGGAAGAATGCCTTATGGGCCACCTGGTATGAAGGATGAATGTGCTCTCTTAAGGAAAGAAGGAGGAATGGAAGTTGCCTTGTATTAAGGAAGGAGTGGTTGAACACCACTATTTAAGGAAGAAGTTAGTGAACACCACTGGTTAAGGGAGAAGGTTGGGAGTTGTATAAAGGGAGAAGTGGTGGTGATCACCACTGTTTAAGGAAGGGAGGAGCCTGGGAGGCCTATAAATACCCCTCATCACTCCTCATTTGGATAAGATAGAAGGAGGAGAGAAGTTAGAGACAAGAAAGTTGGAGAAGAACATCCGCCCGTGGTGTTGTACGCTAGATGGAGTGTGGGGTGCACAACCTACGTGGCGCACAACGCCCACTTCCACATTCAAAGGGTTGTGCGCCACTTCTTGTGGGAGGTTGTCCACATTCAAAGCTTTTGTACGCCACTTCTTGTGGCTTCATGTCTTGAAGGTCTCCATTGTGCGCTACTTTCTTGTGGCTTCATGTCTTGAAGACAGTCTTTGCGCACAACCACCTTCAAAGGGGCTTGCGCACAATGCTCTTCTAAAGGGACTTTGTCCCAACGCCATCTCTCTCCCTCCCTCGCCATCTCTTTCTCTCTCTCTCTCTCTCTCTCTCTCTCTTGTCTTAAAGATAACCTTTGTGCACACTTCCCTTGTGCGACATCTCTCTCTCTTGTCTTAAAGATAGCCTTTGTGTGCACTTCCCTTGTGCGACATCTCTCTCTCTCTCTCTTATCTTAACACCAGCGCACAACGCCACTTTTCAAGGAGAAGCCTTGTGCGCAATCTTCTCCAATGCCATTTCATATGGGACTTTGTCCTAACTCCAAGTTTTGTGTGTCCTCTCTTTTGTGCCACTTCAAGTGGGCAGTTGTCCCAACACTAGCCTTGTGCGCCACTTTAAAGGGGAAGTTGTCCTAACACTAGCCTCGTGCTCCACTTTAAAGGGGAAGTTGTCCTAACACTAGCCTTCTGCGCCACTTCAAAGGGGACCTTGTCTTGATTCCAAGCTTGTGCGCCAACCCTTGTTCTGATACTAAGCCTTGTGCACCAACTCTTGAAACCAGACTCCCTGCGCCACTTATAAAGGAGCTTTGTAAACTCCTATCTTAAAGAGAGAATCCTTGTGCCACCTTTGAAGGAGGATGTGCGCTCCTTGTCTGAAAGCTAGCCTTCTACTCTACTTTATATAGGAAAAGTGTTGTGTGCTTGTTTAAAGGAAACTCTGGTGTCCGCTCCCTCCTTATAGTCCAGTTGTGCTCTCTCTCTTCATAGAGTATTGTGCGCTCTTGCTGAGAGAAGTATTGTGTTCATGAGAATGAAAGATGAGTTGTACACATGTCTGAGATGGCCTCTACATGAAAGAGAGAAGCAAGAAAGAGAAGTGAGAGAAGATAGAAGTTGGAGAGTCTCAAAGAGCTTCCAGAACAAGAGAAAAGTAAAGTAAAAAAATGGAAAACCCGCACAACTCAAGTTCGTGAAGATTGCGCACCAGTATTCTTGCCCAAAATGCCCCTTCCTTAATCAAGCGCGACAGTTGCTGGATTTATAAAGGGAAGGTAAAGGAAATATGAAGCACAGGGAGATAGAGAGAGATCCAAAAGAAAGAAAAGTCCATCCTTTGCGATGAACATCAAAAGCGTCGAAATGCTACTGAAATTGCAATTAAACTACTGCTTTCTCTTTCATTCATTATGCCTATTCATTGTAATCTATCTTAAAATCAAGGAAAATGCGAGAATGTAAATGTGAAATAGCGGTGAAGACCGCTTGAGTTGAAGTTTGAATATGTCAATACGTCCTAGAGGGGGGTGAATAGGACATTTTAAAGATTTATGATTTATTTAAAAATCCTATCACTCTAATCCTATGATGTATGCAATTCTTAGGATTACTCAAATGTAACTCTATTGGCTTCCAAGCCAAGTAGAGGATCCAATCATAAACTAATCAAGATATAACAATATACAACTTAGTCTATGTTGGATATGACTGTGTATGTGTGTGGGATGTGATCAGATATATGAATATGAATGCATTGATATAAATCACACATATAGAAAAGCAATCACAGACACAGTCATTTTATAGTGGTTCGACGATAAGTCTACTCTACTCCCAGCTGTCGCACTCAACCCTTGAGTGTACCGGATTTCACTAAGGAGATTTTCCAGGGTTCACCTCAAAGTTAAGGTTTTAAATCAGGTTCACATTCAACCTTTACACGGAGGTTTCTATTCGGTTCACCTCTAACCCTAGAGTTTTACTGGTTCACTCCTAACAAGATGTTTATGCTCTCCATAGAGCAAGGGTCCACACAACGCACCCGAATTTTAGACCACACAGGTCAAGGACCTACACAAGGACCTAACAGTTTATGCCCTACACAAGAGCAAGGGTCTACCCTGTGCACCCACTACGTACACTCCCGCCGGATGCGTCCTAGAGGACTTCAAAGGGTGAGAACCACTTAAGACCAAGACCTAGAAAGGAATGATCACAAGTGTCCACTGGACTCTAGATACTTACAGATAAGTTGATGAGTCCCGTTAAGCACAACGCCAAAGATCTCCTCCTCCTTGTTGACGAAGAGTCTTCAGCTTCCTTAATCCGCAACGCAAGATGATATACCGATGCTCGGCTTCTGGTTGGGTCAAGGGTGAGATGGAATCCTACTCTCTAAAGATTTTTCTATAAGGAAGATAGAGTGGTTCCTCTCTTATGCATTCAAGGCATCCCAGCTTAATGATTTACCATTAGGGTGGTAGCTGAAGGATCCTTAAATGCGGAAGTTCATTCTCCAATCCACTCTATTTAATATCAATGGTAAGGGTGGATTGGAGGATGAACTCCCTAGAGAGAAAGGCTTTAGGTATAAGATGTAAGTTGAAACACACAAAAGCTCTCTCTTTTCTCTCTTACAGCAACAAAGAACAAGTCCTCTATATATAGGCAAGAAGTTCAACGGATATAAAATGGTCACATTTATGACAGAGTTCGATATCATCGAGCGTATACTCTCGATAGCATCGATGGTCTGCTCGATAACTCGGACTCGATGTCATACGCTTTTGAAACTCCTTGCCAATAGGTCGATGAATCGAAACAGTTGTCGATGTCATCGGATTTCGAACTCCGATTCCATCGATGACTGGATCGATCCCTCGACACATGAAAAATGTGAGAGACTTGACTTTGAAAATATTTCAGGTTTTCATGAATGATCGGGGAAACCATCGAGGTCATCGGAATTTGAATGTCGATGATATCGAGATGAGAGTCAAGGCATCGATAATTCCAGCAGATCTATCTTTGAACATGCTAGACAGATTATGGCTTAGTTCGATGCAATCGATCTGGTGTCGATATCATCGATATTTGAATATCGATTAAATCGAAGGGCCCCCAACCATAGTTAAAAAACATCCTAAAATATCTGTTGTAAGAAGTACGCGCCCACGATCGATATCATCGATGGACTTCCGATGTTATCGATATTTGAATTCATATCATATCGAAAGAGCATCGATTCTATCGAAGAGTTTTGAGATTTTTTTAAAAAACAGGGGCGCCAAAAATCTGCCTGTCGATCTTATCGAGCCACTCTCGATGGTCTCGAGATTTGAATATCGATGGTATTGATATGAGTATCGATACATCGATAATTCGTCTAGATATATTGTACAGTTGCTGGACATATTTAGTGCTTTTATCGATGATATCGATAGGTTTATCGATACATCGATAAATCCGTCCATATGAATATTTAGTTGCTGGACATTTTCGTCCTCTTATCGATAATATCGTTAAGGTATCGAGGACATCGACAGAACAGGTCGATCATATCGAGGGTGCTTCGATAAAATTGACAAGGCAAGAAAAACTTAGAGATTTTCCTATTTTGTAAAAAGTTTTCTCACCACAAAAATCCTAAGATGTCTATCTTGTTTTAAGGGTTTTAATCACCTGGTGTTTTGGGACATGGGATGTAAGGCTATGATTTACCATTGCGAGCTTCCACACATCTGGTCGAGGCAGACGCTTGAATTGTTCTTCCTATCGATCTCTGTAGCCAGTCTGACTCACCACACACGTAACTTGACAAACTAGGGAACAAGTAGGTGCACTTTCAATCTCCCCCTTTGTCAATTACGTGACAAAATACCCAAAACACCCTAAAATACTTCTAGACACACCCTAAATTGTGTATACATGCATTTACACAATTTTACAAGTCTTCTATCCCATGTACACATTCTAGAAGTATCCGCTCCTCCTTACTTCAAAACTCTCCCTTTCTTGCAGCTGCTCCCCCTAACACCTGCATAAACATAGATAGATACACAATTTTCCACTCGGGGTGTTTTGAACTGTTCTCCCCTTTTTTGTCAGTCATTGGCAAAGGTACAGTAAGTGATATTGACTGAAGAATGAATTGCATGGGAGAACCAACAGATACAGATGTATAAAGATGAGATCATTTTGAAACAAACATCATATTCAGATCCTATGGATGCATATTTAGATAAGATAGAGCAGTTGTATAGTAGTTGAAATGTTCATTCAGGACATCATATGCATTCCAAAACTTGATAAACTAGGGGGAACGGAAAACAGAATTATGGCATTAAAGATAAGAGTGATATGCCGTCAAAAAAAAAATCATATACTGCCCCAGACAGCAGTAAATCTTGACTGTTTAAACAAAACCAAGCCCAAAGAAGGGCACAAAAAAAAACAAACTATCCAAGTCAGAAAACTGTCACACATATCCAAGAGAGCGTAGAACACCCAAAAAGATACTAGTGTTCATACGCATCATTAAAGTGAAGTGAGTGTGACAGAGTGCAAACATCCACACTACGGAGCAGAGTGGGATGGAGCTGGCGCTGTGTCGTCCCTTCGGCAAGTCATCAAATCAACCAGCTGTTGGACCGTGCTTTGCACACCTTGAACCATCTTTTCCAGAACAGTGAGCCTTTCTTTTACAGAGTTCATGTCCTTCTAAATGGCTCCAATTCTGTCTGGCTTGAACCTTTTCCCATATCCAGCTGACGATGTGAACGGAGCTGGATCAGGTCCGGGAGGTGCATCTTCAACCATTTCAGCCCTTTCCATGGGATTGCCGCCTTCTCCTCCTACATGTTTGCCTGAATTCCTTCCACGGTTTCCTCCTTGTACTCGTGAAATTCCAAATCCATTTTCTAGATGTTCTTTATATTGAAGGTATGAGTTGGAAGAACCGGATCAGTGGTGGTAGGAAAACCGATGACTTGACATATCCTGCTTATGATCCAGGGATATGGTAGGTGTAGATCCCTGGATGTATGTATAGCATTTACCAATTGATTGATAAGCAGTGTTGGAAGGCAGACCTTCATCCCTTTTGCAACAGAGTAAACAATCATGATCATAAGACTTGTGAGGTCAGATCGATTTGTACTCCTTGGATACAGATTCCGTGCATAATCCGAAAACGTGGTTCCATATACCTAGATTTTAAGGCATTCCCTTGATACCAGGGAATGTCTCTATTATTGCATAGGTATTTGGTAACCACAGAACGGTTGTCAGGATGATCAAAATCCAAGTTCGGGATGCCTTCTGGAGCCAGTTGCAGATTGAGAATGTGAGCTAATGTGGCAGGAGTAATAAATGCATCATCACCATCGAGAGAGACCATGAACGAGGGAGGATCAGACACAGGAGAGTGACATGCTGCAAGAAAGTTGCGTGTCTGTTCAAGTTGACAAGGTCCTCAAAAATCTAGAATGGGCAGCCACCCGATTTCAGCAAACAGAGGTTCCAGATCGTAAGGTGCCAAGCATCCTCTGTCAACTCTTCGTTCATGGATCAACTTCCGACCGGTGTATTTTGCTGGGCGTTGACTGATCGGAGGTGGAGGAGGTGCCTGTGGAGATGGTTGTGCCTCAGACGGGTGCCCACATGATCTTGTGCGCTGCCTAGTGGGGGTCCCACGATCTGAAGCCTTTGCTCTTTCTTTAGGAGTAAGTACTTTTTGTGGGACAATCGAGACGATTCGCCAGGGCCCGACACTTTCCCTTTGTGTTTTCCCATAACGACAAAAAAACGGTTTTACGAATTTGGAAAGAGGACACGACCTGAATAGAAAACAGCAATACCAAAAAAAAAAACTCACAATAAGGTATTATCGATTTTGTTGTGTGATTTGGGTAGTCCTTCAAGAACTCCAATGGTTTGGTCGAGCGAATCGAGCAGAGGTGGGAACAAAAGAACTTTGGGACAGAAATCCCTTTTTGCGCTCTGCAGACTTATATTGGGTGGCAAACGTCGATATGATTGATACTGTTTTCGATGATATCGAGAGTTCTTTATCGAGTTCATCGATCCTGCCTTCGATACCATTCCCGATCATGCGCCTTTTCAACTTCTGAAGTGATATCGATGATATCAACTGATTATCGATTTGATCGAAAATTCATATAACAGTCAACTCAAGATTTTTCAACACTTTTACTTCAGACATTCCTTCAAGTATACTTATAGTGTATCAACGATAGTCAGTATACAACAAACTTTTGTACAGTTTATGTACAATTCCAAAATTATAAACATGGCAATGTTTATATACAAAAAGTTCGAGGTGTGTATCCTCAGATGAAACATTGATGGCTCAGCAAAATTTGCATCATTTCAGCAAATATCCAGGTTAGATGCATGACTTGGACATGTCCTTCCTTACTTGAAATTTTCAGGGTATGTGAGGATTAGTCATAAGACAAATTTGTTTTTCTTTTTCTACCCATTTTGAAATAAATTTCTTTCTCCTGTCTTACATCTTAGGTAGTGATAGATGAGTGTTTTCCCTAGATGGACTCTTGATATTCTGTGTTTCTCTGATCGGTTTGAATTTTCCAATGTGATTTTGTCCAGAGTTATGTGAAGTCCGTCTATATGTTAGGCATTCAGCCTCATAATGACCCGTATCACCACATAAATGACAAACTGGAGAGATTCTTATATTGCTTCCTGAAGTAGCCGATGATTTAGTTGTAGGTGCTGCATTTCTTGTTTTCTTCTTAGTTTTCTCATACCCTAGACCACTCTTGTCCTTTCCAGGCCTTTCCATCCCTAACATCTTTTCAAGCTTTTCACCACTCTGAGAAAATTTATAGTTTATTTCAGCAAATTTTCTAGATTTCTCTAAGTCATAGCAGAGTGTGTGATTCTCATTCTTGAGATGCCTATTTTCATCTTCTAACAATTCAATTTGTTTGGTAAGCTTAGATGATTCAGTTTTTAAGGATAGGTTGATTCTTTCCAACTTGTCATTATCTGCATAATAGTGTTGTTGATCATTAATTAGGTATGAATTGATCTCCAGTGTTTTATCCAGATCCTTTTGTAGTAGTACCTTCTTGTTTTCTGAGATTCCAACTCTTTTAAGAATGTTGATGCTATGAGTATAGAGTTGATTATAGGCATCTTGCAGTTTATCCTTTTCAATTTCTTCTTCTTCTTTTCCACTGTAGGATGAGGATGATTCCATGGCTAGCTGTCCTTTCTCATTCTCAGTTTCAGTGAGAATAATTGAAGCAGTGGAGACCATGAGTATTTTCAATGATTTCCGATCTCCATCGCTTTCTGAGTCACTAGATTCTGAATTTGACTCATCTGTATCATCCCACGTGGCAGCCATTGCCTTGCCCTTGGTTTTTCTGTTTGGGCATTCGGTAGATAGATGTTCATACTCTCGACAGTCGTAGCATTGTGGTTCTCTGGTCTTTTTGCCAAATTTGCCTGCAGAGAGTTTGTTATCCACCTTTCTACCTCTAGAGGGACGACCGCGATTCTTTTGAAAGAATCTTCTGAATCTTTGTGCCAGCAAGGCCACTTCCTCATCATCATCCTCTTTTTCACTTTCACTGTCCTCATGAGTTGTTTTCTTTGAAGTTTTTAAGACAGTGTTTTTGGATTTTTGGGATTGAGTAAAGTGTAGTTCAAAAGTTTGTAGGGAACCTACTAGTTCTTCTACTTTCATCTCGTCTATGTTCCTACACTCCTCAATTGTTGTCACCTTTGGATTAAACCGTTCCGGTAGAGATCTTAGAATTTTCCTACAAATTTTCGGTACCGAAACTTTCTCTCCCAATCCACCCATGGAGTTGCAAATGATATTTAGCTTTGTAAAGAACTCCATAAATGTCTCATGCTCCTCCATTCTGAGACTTTCGAACTGTGAGGTCAATAGTTGAAGTTTGGATCTCTTCACAGTGCTTGTGCCTTCATGGGTTGTTTCCAGTAAATCTCATGCTTCTTTTGATGTCCCACACATACTTATCTGATTGAATAAATCCTGGGACACGGCACAGTAGATAGCATTCATAGCCTTGGCTTCAGATATTTGTCTTTCTTTGTCGAATGCTGTCCACTTTTCTTTAGATTTGGGCTTTGTGATTGTTGTGCCACTATCAAGTACAATTTGTTCAGTGGGTGACACATATCCACTTTTAACTATGTCCAAACGTCATGATCCAAAGATCTCAGAAAGTAGTGCATTCGAGCCTTCCAGTATGCATAATTTGAGCCGTCAAATACTGGAAGCCTGGTGACTGATGAGCCTTCTCCTTTGGCCATATTTCCAACTTCAGTCAAGATCACTCTCTAGGCGGTGAAGCCCTTAAAGAGAGACCCGCTCTGATACCAATTGAAATAGCGGTGAAGACCTTGAGTTGAAGTCGGAATATGTCAATACATCCTAGAGAAGGGTGAATAGGACATTTTAAAGATTTATGATTTATTTAAAAATCCTATCACTCTAATCCTATGATGTATGCAATTCTTAGGATTACTCAAATGTAACTCTACTGGCTTCCAAGCCAATTAGAGGATCCAATCATAAACTAATCAAGATATAACAATATGCAACTTAGTCTATGTTGGATATGACTGTGTATGTGTGTGGGATGTGATCAGATATATGAATATGAATGCATTGATATGAATCACACATATAGAAAAGCAATCACAGACACAGTCATTTTATAGTGGTTCGACGATAAGTCTACTCCACTCCCGGCTGCCGCACTTCACGCTTGAGTGTACCGGATTTCACTAAGGAGGTTTTCCAGGGTTCACCTCAAACCTAAAGTTTTAAATCAGGTTTACCTTCAACCTTTACACGGAGGTTTCTACTCAGTTCACCTCTAACCCTGGAGTTTTACTGGTTCACTCCTAACCAGATGTTTATGCTCTCCATAGAGTAAGGGTCCACACAACGCACCCGGATTTTAGACCACACAGGTCAAAGACCTACACAAGGACTTAACAGTTTATGCCTTACATAAGAGCAAGGGTCTACCTTGTGCACCCACTACGTACACTCCCGCCGGAGGCCTCCTTGAGGACTTCAAAGGGTGAGAACCATTTAAGACCAAGACCTAGAAAGGATGATCACAAGTGTCCTCTGGACTCTAGATACTTACAAATAAGTTGATGAGTCCCGTTAAGCACAACGTCAAAGATCTCCTCCTCCTTGTTGACGAAGAGTCTTCAGCTTCCTTGATCCACAATGCAAGATGATATACCGATGCTCGGCTTCGGGTTGGGTCAAGGGTGAGATGGAATCCTACTCTCTAAAGATTTTTCTATAAGGAAGATAGAGTGGTTCCTCTCTTATGCATTCAAGGCATCTCAGCTTAATGATTTGCCATTAAGGTGGTAGCTGAAGGATCCTTAAATGCGGAAGTTCATTCCCCAATCCACTCTATTTAATATCAATGGTAAGGGTGGATTGGAGGATGAACTCCCTAGAGAGAAAGGCTTTAGGTATAAGATGTAAGTTGAAACACACAAAAGCTCTCTCTTTTCTCTCTTACAGCAACAAAGAACAAGTCCTCTATATATAGGCAAGAAGTTCCAACAGATATAAAACGGTCACATTTATGACAGAGTTCGATATCATCGAGCGTATACTCTCGATAACATCGATGGTCTGCTCGATAACTCGGACTCGATGTCATACGCTTTTGAAACTCCTTGCCAATAGGTCGATGAATCGAAACAGTTGTCGATGTCATCGGATTTCAAACTCCAATTCCATCGATGACTGGATCGATCCCTCGACACATGAAAAATGAGAGAGACTTGACTTTGAAAATATTTCAGGTTTTCATGAATGATCGGGGGAACCGTCGAGGTCATCGGAATTTGAATGTCGATGATATCAAGATGAGAGTCGAGACATCGATAATTCCAGCAGATTTATCTTTGAATATGCTGGACAAATTATGGCTTAGTTCGATGCAATCGATCTGGTGTCGATATCATCGATATTTGAATATCGATTAAATCGAAGGGCCCCCAACTATAGTTAAAAAATATCCTAAAATATCTATTATAAGAAGTACGTGCTAACGATCGATATCATCGATGGACTTCCGATGTTATCGATATTTGAATTCAGATCATATCGGAAGAGCATCGATTCTATCGAAGAGTTTTGAGATTTTCTTTAAAAAACAGGGACGCCGAAAATCTGCCTGTCGATCTTATCGAGCCACTCTCGATGGTCTCGAGATTTGAATATCGATGGTATTGATATGAGTATCGATACATCGATAATTCGTCCAGATATATTGTGCAGTTGCTGGACATATTTAATGCTTTTATCGATGATATCGATAGGTTTATCGATACATCGATAAATCCGTCCAGATGAATATTTAGTTGCTGGATATTTTGGTCCTCTTATCGATAATATCGTTAAGGTATCGAGGACATCGACAGAATAGGTCAATCAAATCGAGGGTGCTTCGATAAAATCGACAAGGCGAGAAAAACTTAGAGATTTTCCTATTTGGAAAAAATTTTCTCACCACAAAAACCCTAAGATGTCTATCTTGTTTTAAGGGTTTTAATCACCTGGTGTTTTGGGACATGGGATGTGAGGCTACGATTTACCTATTGCGAGCTTCCACACATCTGGTCGAGGCAGACACTTGAATTGTTCTTCCTATCGATCTCTGTAGCCAGTTTGACTCACCACACACATAACTTGACAAACCAGACCACAAGTAGGTGCACTTTCAAAATGAACTCAAAATGAATAAAATATCTTGTGATCATTGTTCTCTCATCCTTTCTTTGTTATCATTGAATAAAATCCCCCAAATCGAATGCATTTGTTTCTTGTCGAAACAATGTGAAGATATTTGACATGAGAAATAAAAAGAAAGCAACATATCCAGAAAGAAATGGGAAGATGGAGCGCAAAACAGGCATGGGCATTTAAATAGGTTATATGTGTTGAGTGTCAAATAATGCATATTCTCCCCTATTTATAGCTTGATTTTATGAACATGATGATGCTTAAAGATATATTTTATACATGTTTGTGTTGCAGGTGAATCTGAGAGCTTAGAATGTTAAGAATACTAAAAGCATGGATTTGATGCTCAAGAATCACCAAGGAAAAAGATGGATCTTAGGAGGCGAAGATTGAAGAATTCACATACCAAAGATCCAAGGAAATCAAGTGAGGAATGAAGAAAATCAAAGATTTGAAGTGAAGAAAAATAATACGCAAGAAGTTCGACTATCTCAAGCTCTGTCTTGACTAGCCTAAGCTCTGCTTCAACTAGCCCAAGCTCTGCCTCGACTAGCCCAAGTTCTGCTTCGACCAGCCGAAGAAAGTTCAGCTCGAACTCCAACAACATTATCTTTCAAATTCGCATAACCTTCGACCAGTCGCAGATTCCACTCGAGTAGTCGAAGATGACCTTCGACCAGTCGAAGATTGCCCTCGACTAGTCGAAGGTAATGCAAATTTTGCGCGGACTGCGTAAATTTGAGGCAGTTTCCTGACTTTTCCAACTCGGTGCAAAAGTTGGAGTTCCCCAACTATAAATAAGAGTTCCTAAGATACTTTAAAGCATCTTCTAGGGTTTCAGGAGTGGAGCAAAAAGGTGGAGAGTCGCCGCCAAGAGTTTTCTTCTTCTTCCTTAGTTTGTTTTTATGCTTTCCTTAAGATATTTTTGTTTAATCATGTCTATGGTTAACTAAACCTCTTAGGGAGGGCTAAGAGGTGAAGCTTGTAGCATGATTGGGATGTTTACTTTGCTTTAATTCTTATTTATGTTGAACTGATCTCTAGTTTGATTTTAAGGAATATTTTCAGTTTTCTATGGTTTGTTGTGACTCAAATTACAATAGACACTGTGATAGCTTTGAATATCTTTTTTTCCTATTTGAGATTGTGGGATTGGTAAATCTTGTTGTTCATCATTGTCTCCTAGGCTTGGTAGGGTGATGAAATCCCTTCCAATTCTCATAATCCTCATTCATTGAAAATTAGGTCAATAAAAGTTCAAATTTGATTTAATTGCTATATTTTCCATTTGGATAGGATATGACTCCAATTCCAGTTGTGTCTCTTGAATCAAGTACGGTAGCATCTTAATTGCTATAAGTGGATCCTTAGCACCCTAGTTCCCACCCTTAAATTCACAAGTTTCAATTACAAAACTCACAATTACTCTCTTTATTATTTCATATTTAGATAAATCTTCTTCTAGTTCTAGTTCTAGTTACTTTCAGAAACGTATGAGATTAGTCCCTGTGGATTCGACCTCGATCTCACCAAGATTATTACTACATCATGACCCTACACTTGGGGTTGTGAACAAGTTTTTGGCGCCGTTGCCGGGACTACGGCTACATTTTTCTAAATTTAATTAATATTAGAATTAGGTTAAGATTAGGATTAACTTTTTGTTTTGTTTTTTTTCTAGTTTAAGATTTTTTCTGAACTTGTTTTTAGAATCTAACTTAGTCTTCTGTTTTGTAGGACTCTAACATAGCAATTTCCAATCCGGTAACCTCTTTCTAATTCTCTCTCTTATTTTTTATTTAGATCTCTTATTTGTTTTAGTTTCCCTAGTTTTATTTCTTAGATTTAAGTTTAATTACTAAAAGGCTGCGAGTGTTTCATGCCCAAGTGGGTTTGTGACAACACTCGACGTCTCTTAAGTGAAGAAGGATTAGTCGAAGGGCTGCCTTTCCATCACCAGATTAGACACCACTTGAGATCCTTAGAGTCGATAGAAGTGATGGCTACAAATCAACCTCAACCTCCAGTTGAGGAAATTCAGGATGAGAATGAGGTGCACAATGCACCCCCCCCCCCCTCGTACTTTATGAGATTTCTTACAACCGGCGAGGGTGAGTACACCTTCCTGTATGATTTTTCAGAAAATATAGAGACTATAGATATCAAGACAGGGGTGATCCAACTCATTCCAAAGTTCCTTGGACTTGAATCTGAAAGTTCATATCTACACATGAAAGAGTCTGATGAGATAATAGTCACTTCATACTTTCCTAATGTGTCTGAGGACACGATCAAGTTGAAACTCTTTCCCTTCTCCTTAAAAGAAAAAGTTAAGACGTGGTTGCATTCACTATGTCCACGATCCATTGGCAGATGGAATGACATGACAAGGGAGTTCATAAAGAAAAATTTCCCATACCATAAGACAAACACCATCAGGAAGTCAATCATGAACTTCACCCAAAAGGAAGATGAAACATTCTTCCAATGTTGGGATCGGTTCAAGGATATTGTCAGTTCATGCCCACAACATGGCTTTGAAATGTGGCGCATAAAAAATTTCTTCTATGATGGACTGCTATCTTCCATGTGCCAATTGGTTGAGACAATATGCAATGGAAAATTTACGAACAAAGATGTCGATGATGTGTGGGATTACTTTGACAAACTTGCTGAAAATACACAATCATGGGACATCTCCTCAAGGCCAAGCATCTCTTTTAAGCCTACTCAATCAAAGGAGAGAGGTGAAATATATATATATTGAAAGAGGAAGATGATATAAATGCTAAAGTGGCTAACCTCACAAGGAAGATAGAGGTCATGAAACTTAAGAAGGATAAGGCTAAGGAAACTGTTTGCAGTATTTGTGCTTGCAATGTACATACAACTGAAAATTGCCCAACCATACCTGCTTTTCAAGAGGTACTGAATGAGCAATCGAATGCTGTGAATAATTACCAAAGACCTTTCAGTGGACCCACCTCAAATACATACAATCCCAGCTGGAGGAATCATCCCAACTTCAGTTGGAGGAATGGATAAACTATTACTCCTCAAAGATTCCCTAACCAACTCTTAAATCAAGGGAAACCTTAAGAGGATTAGGTCTGAAAACACATTCAAAACCAAGAGCTATTCAACCAGAATACGACGCAAACATTCCAGGATCTCAAAACAACAATGGGAATGCTTGCATCATCTATTCAACGGATGGAGTCACACTTAATGAGTGGAGAGAAAGGGAAGCTTCAAGCCCAACCTTGAAAAAATCCAAAACCGCAATGTGAAATTAGTAACCTAAGCTCTTCAAATCAAATGGAGCAAGCCAAGTCTATCACCACTCTTAAAAGTGGAAAAACAATTGACAAATCTATTCCGGTAAGGGCTAAAAAGTCTAAGGACCCAGAAGAAGACATAAATGATAGACCCAACACTACACATGGATTAGAACCAGAACCTCTGAGCAAGTCGATTGCTCCATTTCCCCAGCGGTTAATTGCACCAAAACCTCTAGCCAACTCACAGGATATTCTGGAGGTGTTGAAACAAGTGAAGGTCAACATCCCTCTTCTGGATGTTGTGAAACAAATTCCTTCATATGCCAAAATTCTGAAAGACTTATGCACGACCAAGAGGTGGAAAAGTATCAAAAAGAAAATTTTCTTGATAGAAAAAGTGAGTGCCATCCTCAAGCAAAGTGTGCCACAAAAATACAAAGATCCTTTAGCCCAAGTATTACTTATATAATTGGGAATCACCAAATTGAAAACACACTTCTTGACTTGGGGACGAGCGTAAATCTGATCCATTACTCAGTTTACGAACAACTTAGTCTAAGAACGGGGTCATGAATTTGTCTTTTGGAAATATGACGTTGGAGCTCAATATCTTCTTTAACATGAGTAGGCAGCAGAGGATGATGACGAGGCCCACGACATAAACATGATAGACTCCTTCGTGGAAGATAGAGCCCTGATAACCTTATCCTCTGACCCTTTAGAGACGTGCTTGGCACACTCCTCCAATTTGGATAATGACACGATTAGGGAGATGGATGATATGCTTGATATAACACCGGTACTTGAAGTTAACTAGTGGAGGCCACAATTTGAGAAATTGCCCCAAACCGACATAGTGCCTCTACTGTTTAACCTTAAAGCACCAAAGCTTGACCTAAAACCATTTCCCGCTGATCGTAAATATGTCTACTTAGGTCAAGATGAGACATACGCGGTGGTGATTTCTTGCCACCTTGAGCATGAATATGAGAGTATGCTTATCGTTACTCTCATTGAACACAAATGAGCCCTTAAATGGTCGATTGTGGACTGCAAGGGAATTGACCCTTTAATTTGTACTCGCCGCATTCATCTTGAGGATAATGCAAAGACCTCCCGGCAACCACAACATAGATTAAATCCAAACATGAAGGAAGTGGTTAAAGTCGAGGTACTTAAGTTATTGGATGTAGGTATTATATATCCCATATCCGATAGCTAATGGGTGAGTCCAACTCAGGTGGTTCCTAAGAAGTCCGGAATCACCGTCGTAGCCAATGCCAACAATGAACTCGTGTCAACTAGAGTTACTACTAGTTGGAGAATGTGCATTGATTACAGAAAGTTGAATACCGTCACAAGGAAGGACCACTTTCCTTTGCCCTTCATTGATCAAATCTTGGAAAGGCTAGATGGTCACTCTTACGATTGTTTCCTTGATGGATATTCAAGCTACAATCAGATAGAGATAACCCTTAAAGATCAAGAGAAAACAACGTTCACATGTCCTTATGGCACCTTTGCTTATCGAAGGATGCCATTCGAACCGTGTAATGCTCCTGCCACTTTTCAGTGATGCAAGTTGAGTATATTTTCTAACATGGTAGGGCAATATTTAGAGGTCTTCATGGATGACTTCTCTATCTTTGGTCCGTCCTTCATCGAGTGTTTGGAGAATCTGAAAAATGTGTTGAAGCGATGTGAGGAAAAGAATTTGGTACTAAATTGGGAGAAGTGTCATTTCATGGTTTCTAAGGGAATAGTTATTGGACATATAATTTCATCCAATGGAATTGAGGTGTACAAGGCTAAAATTCACCTTATCTCTAACCTATCTCCACCTAAGAACATACGTGACATGCAATCCTTCTTAGGACACGTAGGTTTTTATAGATGATTCATAAAGGACTTTAGTCACCACTCTCATCCTTTATGCAATCTACTTTAAAAGGATGTACCATACGAGTGGACTGAGCAATGCTAGGAAGCTTTTTCTAAGATCAAAGGCATGTTGACCACAGCACCTATCACACAACCACTCGACTGGAGCATTCCTTTTGAAATTATTTGTGACGTGTTTGACTATGATATTGGGGCAATGTTAGGCCAAAGAAAAGAAAAGAAGCCCAATGTTATTCGTTATGCAAGTAGAACTTTAAATCCTGCCCAAGTGAATTACTCTGCCACAGAGAAGGAACTCTTAGCCATAGTATTCTCTTTGGACAAATTTAGGTCCTACTTGATTGGACTAAAATCATCATCTACACTGATCATGCGACACTCAAGTACCTTCTTTCTAATAATGATGTTAAGCCTTGCTTGATAAGATGGATCCTCCTACTTCAAGAATTTGATTTAGAAATACGAGACAAAAAGGGAGTAGAGAATATAGTGGCTGACCATCGTTCAAGACTTGACCTTCCTGATTCCCTTAAGATGACACTTATAAACGACATGTTCCCTGATGAACAACTGTTTAAACTCTCTCACTTACTTTGGTTTGCTGATATTGTTAATTATCTTGCCACAGGTTTCACGCCAACACATTGGACTACGCAAGATAAGAAAAAAATCTTCGCGGAGGTTCGTAAGTTCTTCTGGGATATGTGCCAGACAATGAACACTAAAGTGTCATCTCCTTCTATCATTCTCAGGCCTGTGGTGGTCACTTTTCTGCTAAAAAGACCACGACCAAAATTCTGCAGTGCCGGCTTCTATTGGCCCACTATGTTCAAGGGCACTCATGAGTTATGCAAAGCTTGTGAGCGTTGTCCTATCGAAATATGATGCCTCTGAATCCTATACTGATCATTGAAGCATTTGACTGGTGGGGCATCGATTTCATGGGACCATTCCCCCAATCCTTTGGAAATTTATACATTTTATTAGCAGTAGACTATGTCACTAAATGGGTCGAAGCGATGTTGGAACATCATCGAATGGTCATTAGATTCTTAAAAGAAAACATCTTTTCTCAGTTCAGAACGCCTCGGGTCATCATTAGTGATGGAGCTTTACACTTCTGTAATAGGCCATTTGAAAGCTTAATGAAAAATATAGCATCTCTCGTAAGGTGAGCACTCCATACCACACGCAGACAAGTGGGCAAGCTGAGATTTCTAACAGGAAAATTAAACACATTCTGGAGAAAATGGTTAACCCTGATCATAAGGATTGGTCAATCCACTTGATCGATGCTTTATGGGCCTACCGTACTGCCTTCAAGATCCCAATTGGAATGTCTCCCTTTAGACTCGTCTATGAGAAAGCTTGCCACTTACCTGTGGAATTGGAACATAGAGCCTACTAGGCTATCAAAAACCTGAATTTTAACCTGGATAATACATACTTGCAATGCAAACTTCAATTAAATGAACTCAAGGAAATTTGAAATGATGCATACGAGAACTCAAGAATTTACAAGGACAGGATGAAGGTGTTCCATGACAAGAACATCCTTCGAAAATCATTCTTGACTGGTCAAAAAGTCCTTTTGTACAATTCTCAGCTACATATTTTTTGGGTAAACTCCAATCTCATTGGACCGGTCCTTTCACTGTTACTAATGTCTATCCTCATGAGGCCGTTGAGATAAAGAATCCGAACAATGATAATGCTTTTAAAGTGAATGGACATCGTTTAAAGCCATTTTGTTGAGAAATTTGATTCAAAGGATATATCCATACCTCCGATTGATCCTGTTTACCAGGGTTGACCTCCTAGTCTGATGAAGTTGTAGTTAGGTTTATTGCTTTCATAGAATTTAGGATTAGGATAGTTTGCTTTCCGTTTATTTAGTCTTTGTGCTAACCCATCTTCACATTGAGATCCTTTGAAAAAGCCTCTAAATTCCTTCTTCAGGTACTACATTTTCACTACTTCTCATTTCTTTTCATTGCCTCTTTTACATTGCATGATTATTTCTTTTACATTGAGAACAATGTAGATTTTAGGTTGGGGTGTGGATTAGGTAAACTAATCAGTGTTTTCTTAGTCGTTGAGCAAAAAGTCTGAAAATTTTCAATTTTTCAAAGTAAAATCTTATTTTAAAATAAATAGTTTGTGCTCTTAAGAATGTTTTGAGTATGACGATAAGATAAAAATTGAATTTTGAATTGTTGGAGTTTGATCAACTAAGTATTCTATCACTTACAGTTCTTGAACTCAATTGATTAAGAGGATGTTTGAATATCATGTAAATCTAATTCACAAGACACGTTCAAGCTACTTTCTGTGAGTTGTGCTAGAATTTCTAACTGTTAGCATGAGAATCATTGATAGATGTTGAAAATTGAGTCTGGAGAATTTTATCCACCTTAAAAAGATGAAAAGAACTAGTTAAAAAACAGCAGATCGACAAAAAGGTCATAAATAATGAAAAGACTAGACTGAAAAAGAAAGAAAATGAAAAAATGTACAGTCTGAAAAAGAAAAAAAGGACCATCGATATTAAATAAAAAATTGGAAAAAGAAGGAGAAGGGGATAAATTCGGAATCAGTACTTGAGTTGTTAACTACTCTTAATATGATTAACATGGCTAATGTTATGAAATGATAGTATTCTCATGTGAAGTAATTTGATTTTCACTGAGCACATTGAAAAACTTGTTATAGGAACTTATGCACTGAAGAAATTGATAAAGAACAGATTTGATTGACTGCTTATATGATTCGGCTTTAGGTTTTCAAAGTCTCACTTTCTCATATTAATTCTACTTATTCGTACTCAATTATATAAAAGATTGTTTTCTGAAAAAGGTTTGAACATTGAAATTAAGGTTCACTTCATGCATGTTTTGCTCGGGACTACCAAAATGCTGGTTGGGGAGTGTGTTGAGTATCAAATATTGCATATTGTCTCCTATTTATATCTTGATTTTATGAACATGATGATGTTTAAAGGTATATTTTATACATGTTTGTGTTGCAAGGTGAATCTGAGAGCTTGGAATGTAAATAATGTTAAAAGCATGGATTTGATGCTCAAGAATCACCAAGGCAAAAGATGGATCTTAGGAGGCCAAGATTGAAGAATTCACATGTCAAAGATCTAAGGAAATCAAGTGAGGAATGAAGAGAATCGAAGATTTGAAGTGAAGAAGAGGAGCGTGAAGTTCGACTAGCCCAAGCTCTGGTTCGACTAGCCCAAGCTCTGCCTCGACTAACCTAAGTTCTGCTTTGATCAACCTAAGAAAGTTCGGCTCAAACTCCAGCAATATTATCTTTCAAATTCGTGTGACCTTTGACCAATCGAAGATTCTACTCGACTAGTCGAAGATGACCTTTGACCAGTCGAAGATTGCCCTCGACTAGTCGAAGGTTACACAGATTTTGCGCGGACTGCATAAATTTGAGACAGTTTCCGGACTTTTCCAACTCGGTGAGAAAGTTGGAGTTCCCCAACTATAAATAGGAGTTCCTAGGATGCTCCAAAGCATAAGGAGTGGAGCAAAAGGGTGGAGAGCCGCCGCTAAGAGTTTTCTTCTTCTTCTTCCTTAGTTTGTTTTTATGCTTTCCTTAAAAGATTTTTATTTTATCATGTTTATGGTTAACTAAACCTCTTAGGTAGGGCTAAGAGGTGAAGCTCGTAGCGTGATTGGGATGTTTGCTTTGATTCTTATTTATGTTGAACTTCATTGATTTCTAGTTTGATTTTAAGAAATATTTTCAGTTTTCTATGATTTGTTGTGACTCAAATTACAATAAACGCTGTGATAGCTTTGAATATCTTCTTTTCTATTTGAGATTGTGGGATTGGTAAATCTTGTTGTTCGCCATTATCTCCTGGGCATGGTAGCATGATGGAATCCCTTTCAATCCTCACAATTCTCATCCATTGAAAATTAGGTCAATGAAAGTTCAGATTTGATTTAATTGCTATATTTTCCAATTAGATTGGATAGGACTCCAATTCCAGTTGTGTCTCTTGTATCAAGTAATGTAGCATTTTAATTGCTACAAGTGGATCCTTGGCACCCTAGTTCCCACCTTTAAAGTCACAAGTTTCAATTACAAAACTCATTTTTACTTTCTCTATTATTTCAGATTTAGATATAGATTTTCTTCTAGTTTTAGTTTTAGTTACTTTCAGAAACGTACAAGATTAGTCCTTGTGGATTCGACCTCGGTCTCACCGAGATTATTACTACATCACGACCCTACACTTGGGGTTGTGAACAATATGAAAGCATATTATATATCTAACCTTGAACTGTTCAAAATGGGACAATTTGAACAATTTCTATGCCACCAAAAACACATTATTTCTATGTCTTGCTACATAGAAATCATTAAATGGACAACTAATTTTCTAATTCACAAAAAAAAAAAAAAAAAAAAAAAACATTAGGCTAATAGTCTAATGCCCAATAATAAGTTAAGCAATAAGCAACGTGATCCATAATTCATAAAAATAATTCATAATGTAATCCATAATTCAAAAACCACTAGCCATTTAGGATTTAGGGTTTAGGTTTTAGGTTTAGGGATTAGGTTTAGGGTTTAGGTTTTAGGGTTTCAGAATTTGATTTTAGGTTTAGGGATTAGGGTTTAGGTATAGGGTTAGGGTTTATGGTTTAGGGTTCAAGGATTAGGTTTAGGTTTATGGTTTAGGGTTTAGGTTTAGGGTCGAGGGATTAAGGTTTGGGTTTAGGGTTTAAGTTTATGGTTTAGGGTTTAGGATTTAGTGTTTGGGTTTAAGATTTAGAGTTTAGGTTTAGGTTTAAGGTTTAGAAATGGCTCACCCGAGGCAGCCTGGATGCACCATAGGTAGCCCGTCCGCACCTAAACCAGCCCAAGCGCACCACAGCCAACCCAACTGCACCCAAGCCAGCCTGGCTGCACCACACAATCCACGCCCAACCTGAACGCACCACAACCACCCCAGCCACATCCGAGCCAGCTAGGATGCAAACCACAACCAGCCCGAATGCACCCAATTTCAATCATACACGACCCCAAATTTACAAATCCTCTAAATTAGAAAGTAATAAAATAAAACTATAAAAATTAGTAAATTACCTTGATTAGGTAGAGTCAGGTGGTCGGGTGGGTGCAATCATCCGGACGAGCTACTGCAGCACTGTCTGAGTCAAGACGAGCTGTTGCAGAGCTCGGGAGATGTAGGGAGTGGAGAGGAGAGAGAGAGGAGGAGGGTGGCCTGGTGGGTTGTGGTGTGTGGCTGTCGGGCTTGGGAAAGGAGGAGGAGGGAGGGAGAGAGATTAGGTCGGGTTCGGTAGTGCGGCGGGTAGGGTTTGAACTTTAGATAATTAGGTTTACACACACACACACACACACACACACTAACCAAAGCCAAGTCAGGTCGGGTTTCAGATCGAGGTGAGTCTGAACGAGTCCAGTAACTCGACTCGACTCGATTTGAGTTCAGATTGGGCGAAGTCTACATAATTCAGATTGACTCACCCACTTGATTGGGTCGAGTCAGCCGAGTTGAGTCGCCCTGTGCCCAGCTCTACCTATAAAGCTTCTTTTCTCTGGCTCTCTGGTTTTTCCTTCTTATATGCTTTTCTAAACTTGGCATCTGTGAAAACTCTTTGGAGCTCTTGCCCTTCCTCCTCTTTCTCTTTTTCTTATTTTTTTAGTGCAGGGAGTCCCTTTAAATAAGTGTTTTGGAGAGGGAAATGTAAGAAAAAATTTATAAGCTCGAGTCTTCCGTACCAACTGTCGAGTACTACCAACTAGGCTCGGAGCTTAGGCTCGACAAAACCGAAGTAAAGAAGTTAGGTGGTGAGCTCTACAATTGGTCTAGCACATCAGTGACCAAAACCAACCATTGGGGAGGTGGGTTTGATCAAAACCACCAATAGAGTGGATAGTTTTGAACAAAATCTGCCATAAGACGACAAGTTTTGATCAAAGTCATCCATTTTAAGGTGGTTCTCAAATCCGGACATTTTATGGATGGTTTTAAGCAAAATTGGCCATAAAATGGGCTATTTTTTTAGCTGAGTTCAGGCATGGCCTAATTTAGACCGATGGAATTCTTCAAGGCGTGTTTTGAGCCGTGGATGTGCATTATTTGGTCCAACAGTGAAGTTGATAGTCAATTTTTAGCTTTTCTATTCAAAGTGGGGTGTCTATAGGGTACTTATACTTAATTCATGACAAATTATACTATCTATATATGTTTAAAACCCTTAAAGATTAAATTGATACTAAACTTGACAGAAGAATTAACATCGTCAGATTTTTTTTCTATAGTATTAAATACTATGGTAGATATGACAAATTAGGTCAAGCCATTTGCAATTTTTTTAAAAGAACACACTATCATCCCTTAACATACCATGCCCAATATGTCAAAGGAAAATGGTGTAGATAAAAGACAAAACATGATCCCTAAGGACATGGTCAAGTTCATAATAAGCAACTCCACCCTTTTGAAATTATTATGAGGTGATGCATTAAAGACAATGGTTTATATTCTTAATTGTATCCCTAATAAGGCTTAGATATTCAGATATTGTATCGGTGTCCTTCTTCATTTGATGGAGTTTCATTCGTAGTTGTATAATCAACGTCTTTGAATGATTGGCAAATGCAACAACAAGATGATCCCGCACTTCTCGAGAAGTGGTGAGTCCTACGATTTAGGCGTCAACCATTCAATTAAGGAAAAGATGATCAACTTAGCAGAAGTTGGTCTTATTGTTACCACATGATGAACTCAACATTGATGATGAGGAAGTTGTTATACTTTGGATGTGAATTGAGATGGGCACTATTTAGATCCATCATAAACCCCCATATAATAATATGTAACACCCCGTACTTTTAGTACTCGGGTGTTAGGATGGAAGCCTAATTTAGGATTTAATAACCTTGCTAGACACTTGAATTTCACGTTAGTTATCGCAGGCCTTAGACCACACGACTCACTAATTGTTTGACTTATGCCATGATCATTAACAATCCAATCATACGATTATAAGAGCAATCATAAGTTTAGATTATATACCTATGCAACCGAAAGATCGACCATTTGTCTCAGTTTGTGAAGCACTAACCAGCTGACCCACTGATTTATCATATCAAGTTGTCCATCCGTCGATTTCCAAGATGGATCACCATACCACCAGAGATACCTATTTTCAGGATTCCAATTCACTAATAGACTAAGGATAGTTCTTATTATAACTACGAACGATGACCCTTAAAGGGTTAATCATTCGGTATCTTACTTGAACTTATGTCTTAGACGTGATTAGATCATCTGATTAGCTCTCTTAAACACATGTCTTAGAATTGATTTAATTAGTTAGAATACTTAGTTACTTTAACAAATGTCTTGGGATTGGTTAGTTACTTAAACAAATGCCTAGAGTTAGTTAGAATACTTAATTATTTTACTCAACAAATGTCTTAGAATGGATTAGAATACCTGATAGGTTAACTTAAATACATGTCTTAAATTGATTAAAAATATTTGATTAGTTTGTTTAAGTACATGTTTAAGGATTGATTAAAAGTATTTGGCTAGTTACTTTAAAACACATGTCAGGGCATCTAATCCCTAATTCAACCGCTAATTCCTAACTGAGTAGTCCCTAGGACCCTTTTAACCGCTGGCGTCCAATTTTAGAATAATTCGACCCTCAGATCAAGGTAGATCCATAACTGGACCCTCCAATTGGTTAGCATGGCCCACCTAAGCTTTGGATCTGACTGAACTTTGGGCAGAGGCCCTTATTGGGACCTCTAAAGGGCATGGTCGGTGTGGATCTCGTGTATGAATCATGGTGGACCCCACCTTGAAGCGTGAGTGCACAGCAGGGGTGTGCACTCGCTGTGCACGGGGCAGGGCAGCTCAGTCAAAACTGCTTTGACTGACGAATTCCTAAAAAGGAGAGGCTCTCTCCCTCTTTCCCGCCTACAGGCGTTCGAACGTGATGCCAATGGTGTCAAGATATGGCCCACCTACATCATTCAAAAGAATGATCTGAACCGTCCATTTAGTGTGGACGCCTCTTCTGACCAAAACCCTGTTTGTTTCATACGAACACGTGTTGAAATTTAGTGGTTTTTTGAAAAAATAAAAAGAAAATTCAAATTTTCAATATTTCGGGATTTTGCCGCCAAAACGCTTTTTCTGAAAATTTCAAATCTAAAAGTGCGGTGTGTGCTTTATCCCACATCGGAAATGGTTGAAATAATTTTGTGGTTTATATGAGATGTTGAGAAGGGTATTCTTACTTGGAGCTTTTTGGAGGAGATGAAATAAGGGTTGCGTGTTCCAGTGCGAAGCACTGGAACACACGCACGCACGCACGCGCGCGCGCGCTCGCGCTCGGGCTCGGGCTCGGGCTCGGGCTCGGGCACGGGCGAGGGCGAGGGCGAGGGCGTGGGCAGTGAGGCAGTGTGGCTGTAGTGGCGCTAGATGGCGCACTTTGTACTTCGCACATCCGCATCGTGTCGCAGAGGAGTCGCTCCCTCGCGACCTTACGCGAACCGGCGCGAGTCGGTGCGACCTCGGTGCGATGGGTCTAGTGCGATGGGTCTGGTCAGAGCCTTAGGGCGGTGTGGATCTGAAAATCCGAAAGGAGCTTGGGTTTTATAGGTGACTGAGAACGGTCGGATCTAGAATCCGAAACGTCCAGCCGTTTCTAAAAACGGCTCTCTGCCTTGAAAGCCAAACGGTCCGAAAACGGACGGGCCAGGATGATCCAACGGTCAGATCTTCTGATCTAACGACCAGAAACGTCTGGGATTAATGGACAACGGCCAGAAACGTTTTTCAAACGTTCTGGACCATTGAATACCACACAGCAACGGGTCTAAACCAGAGGCCTATATAAACTGGACCATTCCAGTCCGATTTCATCATCTCAACACACCATCTCTCTCATCAAATCAGAAACAGTCCTTAGCTCCATTGTTAGAATATTGTGATCATCTCTACAGTCTAAATCTGCCAGAAGAAATCTATTGCGTTAAAACTGTTCCTCAGTGGACCTATCGTGATTGCTGCACGCTGGATCCAGATAAGGCTTGTCTTATCCTGGAAGCAATTCGTCTGTAACCCACCAGCAGTGATAAGGGGACGAATCACGCTTTAAGGACAGCGTATTTTATACGTGATTCAGCCTAGTGAAATTGTTCTTTTTCCAATTATTATTTTTATATTTTCGGTGTATCCAATCAAATTTTTTAACAATCTTAAAGCGTGATTATGGACACCGAAAGTGTTGCATCAATCAAACTGATGAACCAAGATCTGATCCGATTGGACCGATTCGATGGTTCAAATTTCACTAGATGGCAGGACAAACTGAAATTCCTGCTGACCGCTCTGAAGATATTCTACATCCTGGATCCGAATCTCCAGCCTCTGCCTGAAGCAAAGGACACTGACACTCCAGAACAAGTGGCTGCTAGGATCAAGCGACAAGAAGATGAACTGTTGTGTCGTGGTCACATCCTCAACGCTCTCTCTGATCGGTTGTACGATTTGTACACGGGGACCACGTCAGCGAAAGAGATTTGGAGCGCGCTGGAATACAAATACAAGGTTGAAGAGGAAGGTACACAGAAATTTCTAATTGCCAGGTATTTCGACTTCACGATGGTAGACAATCTACCGCTGCTTGCCCAAATCCAAGAATTGCAGCTTATAGTAAATAAAATAAAAGCTATAAAAATAGATCTTCCTGAATCCTTTCAAGTTGGAGCTATAATCGCAAAATTACCTCCAAGCTGGAAAGACTACAGGAAGAAACTACTGCATAAATCCGAAGAGTTCACCCTAGAACAAATCCAGAAGCATCTTCGTATTGAAGAAGAATCTCGTAACCGAGACAAAAAGGATGACGCTAATGGTGCATTCTCATCCAAGGTGAACGCAGTAGAAAGGACATCCCAAAATAATTCAAATGAGAAAGCTGACTCCCTTAAACCTAACAAAGATCAAGGGAAATTCAAGAAAACCCAAAAGAAGAAAAACGGCAAACCTAAGGGAGCTTGCTATGTCTGCGGCAAGACCGGACATTTCGCCCGAGTCTGTAGGGACCGAAAAAAACCTAAGAAAGAGGCTAATGCAGTAGACGATGAAATCGTAGCCATGGTCACAGAAGTGAACCTAGTTCAAGAGAAAATTCCTGGTTGGTGGTATGATACAGGTGCCACAGTCCATGTATGCAATGATCGATCTGCCTTCAAAACCTATGAAGACGAGACCAATGGTCAAGAGGTTCAAATGGGAAATGAAGGACGATCGAAAGTTGTAGGCAAAGGAACCGTGGAATTATTCTTTACCTCTGGAAAGAAGGTAATTCTGACCAACGTACTGCATGTCCCAGACATAAGGAGGAATCTTGTCTCAGGGGATCTTTTAAGTAAACCTGGGATTAGGGTTGTGTTTGAATCAGGCAAGCTGATCTTGTCTAAGAATGGAAACTTTGTGGGTAAGGGTTATGCTTGTAATGGGATGATCAAATTATCTCTGAATGAAAATAATTCTTCTGCTTACATGATTGAATCTGTAAAACTATGGCATGGTAGACTAGCTCATATTGGCTACAGTACCCTAAAGCTCATGGCTAAGAACGGTCTAATATCATGCAATGATAGTGACAAAGATAAATGTGAAGTATGCATACGGTCTAAAATAATCAAGAAACCTTTCCCTAGCGTTGAGAGATCATCTCAAATATTAGACCTAGTGCATACTGACATATGTGAACTAAATGGCGTTCTTACCCGTGGAGGGAAAAGGTACTTTATAACATTTATAGATGATTGTTCAAGATATGTATATGTGTATCTGTTGAAATCAAAAGATGAAGCATATAATGCATTCAAGATCTATAAATCCGAAGTAGAAAATCAATTAGATAAAAATATTAAAATCCTTCGTAGTGATCGAGGTGGAGAATATTTCTCTAATGAATTTTCTAACTATTGTGAAGAACACGGCATAATACATCAGTGCACAACACCTTATACACCACAACAAAATGGTGTAGCAGAAAGGAAAAATAGGACTTTAGTAGAAATGGTCAACTCAATGCTAATACAAGCACAGTTGTCATTAAACCTATGGGGAGAAGCACTGTTAGCCGCTTGTCATGTTTTAAACCGAATTCCATCTAAGAAAACCAAGACCTCTCCATACGAAATATGGAAAGGAAGAAAACCAAACATTGGGTATCTTAGAGTGTGGGGGTGTCTTGCATACTGCAGAACTCCAGAACCTAAAAGAACTAAGTTAGGACCAAGAGCTATCAAGTGCGTCCTTGTAGGATATGCACAACATAGTAAAGCCTATAGACTTCTAGACTTAGACACCAATGTAATCATAGAGTCTAGAGATGTAGAGTTCTTTGAGAATTCTGTATTCACGGAGAAAAAGAATGCTGAGATTCAATCTCCAAATGAAATTATAAAAGAAACACAAATAGAAGAGAAAGCTCCTAGTGAACCTCGTAGGAGTCAAAGAGCAAGAGTAGAAAAGAGTCTTGATCCTGATCAAATAGACTCTCAACGACTCTCTTTTCATCTAGTAGAGGGTGATAGAGAGAAGGTGATTAGGAAAATACCTATGGTTTTAACCATAGAAGATGAACCTAAAACCTTTAGAGAAGCTATGACTTCTAGAGACTCCGCTTTTTGGAAAGAAGCTATTAATGATGAAATGGATTCAATAATATCTAACCAAACATGGGAATTGGTAGATCTACCTCCAGGTTCTAAACCAATAGGTTGTAAGTGGGTATTTAAGAAAAAATATCACACAGATGGAACAATTCAAACCTTTAAGGCAAGATTAGTTGCTAAGGGTTTCCGACAGAAAGAAGGAATCGATTATTTTGACACTTATTCACCAGTAGCTCGAATAACATCGATTAGGATCTTATTTGCTCTTGCATCTATACATCATCTTCATATCCATCAAATGGACGTGAAGACAGCATTCCTGAATGGTGATCTCGATGAGGAGGTTTACATGGAGCAACCAGAAGGGTTTGTTCTACCAGGAAATGAAAGAAAAGTATGTAGACTAGTTAAGTCTTTGTATGGATTAAAGCAAGCACCAAAACAGTGGCATGATAAATTTGATTCTAAAGTTCTGTCTTATGGTTTTGAACATAATATTGCTGATAAATGCATATATTCAAAAGTATGTAATGATTATATTGTAATCATATGCTTGTATGTAGATGATATGTTAATAATCAGTAATAAAATGGAAGGTGTAACTGAAACCAAAAAGTTTCTCTCTTCAGTTTTCAAAATGAAGGATCTTGGACAAGTGGATACCATATTAGGTATCAAAGTTAAAAAACATAGTGGGGGTTTTGCATTATGCCAGTCTCATTATATTGAGAAAATAATAAACAAGTTTAACCACTTGAAAATTAAAGAGGCAAAGACCCCGTTCGATCCAAGTATCAAGTTAAAAGAAAACAGTGGAAGAGCAGTTGCACAACTAGAGTATGCTAGTGCTATAGGCAGTCTTATGTATGCAATGCAATGCACAAGACCGGATATAGCATATGCTGTTAGTAAACTAAGTAGGTTTACGAGTAATCCAAGTGTTGAACACTGGAAAGCAATAAATAGAGTTCTAGGTTATCTTAAAGAAACCAAAGAACTAGGGCTATTTTATTCAGAATTTCCAGCAGTATTAGAAGGATATACCGATGCAAGTTGGATATCGAGTGCAGGGGACAACAAGTCCACTACAGGGTGGATATTCACCCTAGGAGGTGCAGCTGTATCTTGGGGATCCAAGAAACAAACTTGCATAACGCACTCAACTATGGAATCTGAATTCATAGCTTTAGCTGCTACAGGCAAAGAGGCTGAGTGGTTAAGGGATCTTCTATTAGAAATCCCATTCTATGCGAAGCCTATACCGGCTGTTTCACTTCATTGTGATAGTGAAGCCACTCTAGCGAGAGCCTATAGCGGTACCTATAATGGAAAGTCCAGACACATAAGTTTGAGACATGACTATGTAAGGCAATTGATTCAAGATGGAATCATTGCGATCTCATATGTAAAGTCAAGTAATAACTTGGCTGATCCTTTTACTAAACCTCTAACGAGAGAGGTAGTAAGGACAACATCTAGAGGGATGGGGTTGAAACTCTTTACTCAAAGTTTCACCAGTGAAAGAAACCCAACCCTAAATTAGAAAATCTCTAAATTTTGGGTTTAATGGGTAACAACAATTCACTGATAAGTGAAAAGTTTCAGCACTAAATAAATCAACAACCTCATCCAAGATGATAGTGCTGGCCGTTATAAAAGAGGGATGAGTATTAAACTCTTAATGAAGTCCAGTCAAACAGGACAAGTGTTTTAACGGAAACACTGGAAGGATTTCACCTATGTGAACGTAGAAGTGGTGCCGCTTCTCATGAGACTTAGAGTTATCTCGGGATCGTTCATGAAACAGGATAAGCACATGGCCATTAAAAGTGCTAAGCGAGATTATAAAGGAACACTTAACGCAGGAGCTATTATGTGTGTGGTATTTTTGGTTATATCATATAGGAATAACTGGTTCAATGCTGCGGCAACCAGGAATTTCGAAATAACTTTAAAGTACTTACACTAAGGAAAGATTAAAATCGCAAGATATCTTTCTTTATGCATAATAACTGTTATTCTGGCAGAGTTTTATTGTTTAAAAAAAACCAGTGGGGGATTGTTGAAATTTAGTGGTTTTTTGAAAAAAATAAAAAGAAAATTCAAATTTTCAATATTTCGGGATTTTGCCGCCAAAACGCTTTTTCAGAAAATTTCAAATCTAAAAGTGCGGTGTGTGCTTTATCCCACATCGGAAATGGTTGAAATAATTTTGTGGTTTATATGAGATGTTGAGAAGGGTATTCTTACTTGGAGCTTTTTGGAGGAGATGAAATAAGGGTTGCGTGTTCCAGTGCGAAGCACTGGAACACACGCACGCACGCACGCGCGCGCGCGCTCGCGCTCGGGCTCGGGCTCGGGCACGGGCACGGGCGAGGGCGAGGGCGAGGGCGTGGGCAGTGAGGCAGTGTGGCTGTAGTGGCGCTAGATGGCGCACTTTGCACTTCGCACGTCCGCATCGTGTCGCAGAGGAGTCGCTCCCTCGCGACCTTACGCGAACCGGCGCGAGTCGGTGCGACCTCGGTGCGATCGCGGTGCGATGGGTCTAGTGCGATGGGTCTGGTCAGAGCCTTAGGGCGGTGTGGATCTGAAAATCCGAAAGGAGCCTGGGTTTTATAGGTGACTGAGAACGGTCGGATCTAGAATCCGAAACGTCCAGCCGTTTCTAAAAACGGCTCTCTGCCTTGAAAGCCAAACGGTCCGAAAACGGACGGGCCAGGATGATCCAACGGTCAGATCTTTTGATCTAACGACCAGAAACGTCTGGGATTAATGGACAACGGCCAGAAACGTTTTTCAAACGTTCTGGACCATTGAATACCACACAGCAACGGGTCTAAACCAGAGGCCTATATAAACTGGACCATTCCAGTCCGATTTCATCATCTCAACACACCATCTCTCTCATCAAATCAGAAACAGTCCTTAGCTCCATTGTTAGAATATTATGATCATCTCTACAGTCTAAATCTGCCAGAAGAAATCTATTGCGTTAAAACTGTTCCTCAGTGGACCTATCGTGATTGCTGCACGCTGGATCCAGATAAGGCTTGTCTTATCCTGGAAGCAATTCGTCTGTAACCCACCAGCAGTGATAAGGGGACGAATCACGCTTTAAGGACAGCGTATTTTATACGTGATTCAGCCTAGTGAAATTGTTCTTTTTCCAATTATTATTTTTATATTTTCGGTGTATCCAATCAAATTTTTTAACAACACGTGCACGAGTATGGGCTCAAATCCAGACGCAGCTGAACTGTGAGCAACCACATTTCCAGAAACAGAAATTTCACTCTGCTTCTACCAGGAGAGCGATCCACGTGACCCAGCTCCCAAAATCTCAGCCCTTCAATCCGAAAAATCCTAGTCGTTTGTCCCATTCACAAGGATTATGGTTTTCCTAGAAAACCAGCAGCCGAAACCACTCTTCTTAAGCCATTTTTAGAAACCGGACTCCGGGGTGAGATCCTAACCATTCGTCGAGCATCCAACGGCTCTGGGGAGTTAGGGTACGTATAAAAAGCATGAGGAGATCGAGCAACAGAAACTCACTCTCCATTTTTGCAGCCGCACTTAAGAAACGATAGTTTTCTCCTTCCCTCGAACCCACCATCTCAACCCCTTGGAAGCTTCGAAAAAGCTTATCCCCAAGCTTCCAGGGATCAATCTAAACTAGCCCATGCAGTCAAAATGAAGAAAGAAGCATAGGGGAGGAATCCGCCATCGTTGCCCGGTCATCTTCCTCGTTTGGAGATGCACCGAGTCATCGCGAGTTTGGGGCGATGCCTATTCGAGTCTGGACCTTGTGAAAGTCCAGAGGTGGGAGAAGAAGAATACGAAGAAGGAGAGAGGGGATGGAATCGAGTTGGTGCCACACCGCACCATGACTCGTTGCTGAGTCGAGAATGAAAGGAGAAAGAAAGAGAGAAGCAGACAGAGATGGAGACCGAGCCTTCGCCAGTGCCGAGTCTAGCTGAGTCACCTCACTCGAACTGCCGAGTTCGGCTCGAGTTCAGTTTGTTCCAGTCCGATCGGGCCTAGTTTGGTCCGGTTCACCCCAGGGAAGAAAAGAAGAAGGAGACAAAAATGGAACAAAGAAAGAAAGTGAGAGGTCTAGTGGGTTGTTGCACCAGCTCGAACCGAGCCCAGTTCGAGTCTAAGTTCGAGATCAGGTCGAGTCAACATGGATTGGCTGGGTCATGCCCACTCCAGGTCCAACATTCAATTGGAAAAAAAAAAAGCCCTAACTCATATTAGTTTCTTGAGATTCTTTTTGTTCATGCTCTCAATTTGTACATGCGTGGTCCATGTCTCAGCGATTCAAACTGATGGTTTCATGGGCCTCACTACAGATAGGTCGTGCACTAAAACTCCCTCTAAATTAGATGACCATAGCTTATAATTTCTGGCATTTTCTTAATTGATTACAAATCGTTAATTTATTATTATTTTTCTTTTTTTTTTCCTTTAGTGCTTAATTTCTACCACTTGATGAAGGGTTTGGATTTTTCCAAGGAGATTGTCACTGCATGGTTCACTCACATTAGAGACGTTAATATCAGCGGTTGAGATACTTGAACAATAGGTTGATTGCAGTTGCAAGGAGTTACTTGACCATATAACTGTAAGTATCCTAACTATGCAATGGAACGATGGCCAAGTTTCAGATGGATTGGACCATCGTATTAGCAAAAATGTTACCCGGTAGCCCATTTGATGAGTGGATGGGCTTGGTTTTCACGCTAATGGATTAAGTTGATGGGACCCAACTTTTTAACGGCTTGGCACTTTGACTTATCATGGAAGACCACCCATACATGGGATGATCATAGCCGTCAGATAAGTGGGTCATGAATCCTAACATGAACTCAACCTTAGACTCATTACCCTTTGATCTATCCAACTCGCTGCTAGATCGTTTGTAGAGACAGGAAGAAAGAAAGGAAGAAAGAGAGAAAGAGAGAGAGAGAGAGAGAGAGAGAGAGAGAGAGAGAGAGAGAGAGAGAGAGAGAGAGTGGGGGTGGTTGTGTTGAGCCGAGTCGACTCAGCTCGAACTAAGTCAACAAGGTGAGAATTTTCATTTTAATGCTATTAACTAGCAATTATAATTATTATTACAATGTATTAATTAATGTTGTTGTTATTACTATCATCAATTGTAATTCTAATTATTAATTACCATCATAATGATTTTTATTACCATGTTAGCTAATATAAATCATAACACTAATGTTAATAGTTATCTTGTAATTATTAAATTTATATTGTAATTAATGGTACACCAAACTAGAAGAATTTCAATTTACAATTACCATCCTTATTACAATTATCATAGTAATTTTTAAAATAAACATGATTAGCCATTAACAGACTACTTACGCTAATATTAGCTATTATAAACAAAGCTACAATTATATATTAAATACTTATATTCTATCCATTATTCAGAAATATTACCATTAATAGCATGTCATACCATGTACGACCATCATAATGATTATTATTATAAAGATGGGCTAATATTAATTATATCAGTAATGTTAATAATTATGTTATAGTTACTAAATTAACATTTCAACCAATTGTACATTTAGCTAGAGTTCAAATCCTAAGACCTAAGCCTAGACCTAGACTCTGGGGTGAAACCCTAAACCTAAGTGATCCAAACCTCAGGATATAATCTTGACCATAGATAGTTTGTAGAACTTTGATCTAACCATACAATCTTATGATTCATGGTAGGATTCGACTCTAAGGGTGTCCTAGCGACAATGTGGGCGGTTCAAATTATAAGGTGATGATTTCTTCCCCTTAAGCTTTCCATTTCCAAATTAGTTTAAGTAATAGTCTTTACTAAGAATCACAATTGTTATCTCATGGCATGCAACCTCGTACATAAGTTATAAATTCTTAAGACATGGCTCATGTCTAATTTTTAGTTGATAATTGTGAACCATGATTGCATGCGATAGTTAGTTATATGATAGTTCTCATTTAAAGTTCAATTGATAATTCATACCATTATTATAAATCAAATGCTTAACATATGTGCTTCATGCTCTCATTGAATGCCCTCACATGAATTGTTGTAAGTAGCTTAGAACTCATTTCACTACACCTACTAGTGGAAAAATTCCACTTGTGTATGTGAGCCCACACTTAGGGTGTAACAAGACCGAATGTGTAAAAATAGACCCTTGACTTAGTGGTTGCTTTGGTGGTGGGTTATCGATGTGGATTTACCATTCATGGGATGTTTTTGCCTACGTGGCATTGGGATGAACTCTTTACCACCCTGATTTAACGTTGCCCTACCTATGCCCTTTTTACCAGACCGACTTATTTTATCCCAAGATTTGGTATTTGCCCTTATGGCTTCGATGATTCATTCCCATACAACCATGAGATGGTATTTTCCTCTGTATTGAATTTGATTGACCAATAGTCGATGTGTAACATCCCGAAAAATCGGGGGTCGAGCATAACTCAACACCCGAGTTCCAGAACATCATTTATGCAACATAGATAATGATGATTAAATGTTGTCTGCATTTGTGTATTGAACATGAGTGAGATTAAGCCAAAACAACATATCATACTCCAGAGACAGTTAAATTGCAAGCGGAAGACTGTGATAGATATAAAAAATAAAAAAAAAACAAAAAAAAAAACTGTGGTGAGTCTCCAGAGTGTGATAACATTACCAGGTTAATAAATTTCAAGTAAATTTCTAAAATATACCAAATGTGTAAGTGTAATGTCTTTATCCCAAGTACCATAGCCCCGTCAATACAATAACAGGTCTTCATAAACCTGTCAGAGAGCTACAAGTAGGAGAACTCCTCCTTCACGTCATAGTAGTCCGGCTCTGCTTCATAAGCATCGCCATCACCTGAAACTTAACAAATCTGGTTGGTGTGTACAACACCGTCCCGTAATGTGGGAGTGAGTGATCAACTCAGTGGAACAATAAAGCATAGGTTAACATGTTATCAATTCAGTCAAGCAGTAATGATAAAGCAGTACAATCAAACAATTCTAACTACTCTTATTTAATGCAAGTATGAAATGACATGATGTATGCCCTTGCCAAACCACCCTCATGCGACACTATCTTACGTTCGCGAATGCGTCCATCCCTCAGTGCTCCACATCTACTAGGCACATGCAGTGCGATGATGAGCATGATTACGGAGTAATTATTAGTCCATTTCAAACAGCAGTATTGGGAAACTAAGGTACCTCCCTTGTATCATTCCCAAACATGATCCATTTTAGGGTCGTCAGTCCTAGTTAATCTCAGACGATGGTGTGTTTTCTTGGTCGCTGCAAAGGCTGCCAGGGCTGTTACGCACAAAGGTTACATCACTCCCCCATCACCTTTTTAACGGTTCATCACTATACAGATACAGGCCTAGTTTCATACTCTATACACTGCGGAAAAACTCATCGCTAGAGCTATACACGAGCAGACTATGGCTCGAGTACTTGCTCGACTCAACTCGGAATACTCGACTCGTACTCGACTCGCCTGAGTTAGAGCCGAGTACGAGCGGGTTTTCACTACTCGTTTAGATTACGAGTAGAGTACGAGTCTATCGGTACTCGACTCGGTACTCGACTCGTACAAGTGTATATAAACACCCGAAAAAAAAATCTACCCCACTCGTCGTTTTCAAGCAGCGCCCGACCCCTTCCCTCCCAGCGAGCTTTCAAAATCTCTCTCTCTCTCTCTCTCTCTCTCTCTCTCTCCCAGAGCCCAGAGGCCAGAGCCCGTCCGGCCGTCCCTCTTCTTCCCTCTCTCTCTCTCTCTCACTCGCCCCTGTCCCCTGTCCGGCGGTGCTAGACCCTGCCGCTCGTCCCCGCGTCCTCTCCGGTGCCTCAGCTCGTCGCTGCCACTCGTCCCGTCGTCCGTCATCGCCCTACCCTGTACGCAGCTGTCGGTCGTCCCTCTTCTACTCGCCCGGTAAAGCCTGGGGTTGATTTTTTATTTTTTATTGCTAATATATAGTAGAAATTGCTAATATAATTGTGGGATTAAGATGTTAGAGGGGGATTGAACGCCCGGTCGGTACGATTAAACTTTCTAGGGCCCACTGTACTGTTTACTTGCCATCCAATTTTAGGGCCTGTTTGGCTGGGCGAACGCCCAGTCGCCCACCATTAAAAACTTTTTAGGGCCCACTGTACTGTTTACTTGTCCTCCAATTTTAGGGCCTGTTTGGCCGGGCGAACTGGATTGGATTAGATCCAACTTTAGGGCCTGTTTGGCAGGGCGAACGCCCAGTCGCCCACCATTAAAAACTTTCTGGGGCCCACTATACTGTTTACTTGCCCTCCAATTTTAGGGCCTGTTTGGCCGGGCGTGTTTACTTAGATTTGGATATGCTTTATTTTTTTTGGCACACATTAAAATGAGAGGGCAAAATAAATGGATATACAATACATACATTGAATTGACTTAATTTACTTTATAAATGACAGTTTACTTGTTACAATGTTAGTGTTAAATGCCACCACTTTAAGATGCCTTTGGCTTTTCATTTGACATATTGTTATTAGTTAGTTAGATGATAAATGTCAATTTCAGCATGCTCCTTTGTTTGCATAGATATGAATTATTTGTATTGTTCTAGTTGTAGACTTGTAGTATAGGATAATCAGTTACTCATTTGAAGATTTCTATGTTGCCAGACATAGATTCAGTGTGTTCTTGGATGCATAGAAATCGTTCAAATTGTCCCTTTTTGGACAGTTCAGGGTTAGATAGATTGTAATGTCTTCATTTATTCCAATTTAAATGCATATGTCTGTTCTGGTTTCGTCTCTCCTTTTTCTCTCTGGATATATTTCATTATTTATTTTCGTCATCAAATGTCCACACTTTGTGTTGATGATTGACATGAGAATCAAATACAAGATTAATATATTCTGGAGAGATAAGGGGAGATGCTGCCGGAATTTCGGCGTAGCATTTAAATTGGAAAATGAAGCATTACAATCCATCTAACTTTGAATGGGTGACTGATTTAGACAGTTAAGTAATTATGCCCATCTAGCGGTCTAGCCGTCTAGCCATCTAGGACCCTAGGTATAGCCGTATAACATATCGAGAACTTTATTTTATAGATGGCTAGTCAAGACGAAAGCCCAAATACCCCTGGAATGAGTGCATCGGCCACATCTCCTCTAATAGTAGAGGGAGACACAGACACGTCAACCGCATGCAAAGGGAAGAAGAAGAGATCAGCAGTGTGGGATGATTTCGAAGATGTGACAGTTAACGGTGTACATAAGATAAAGTGTAATAACTGCAAAGGGTTATTCAGCAAGATTCCAGGAGGATCTACGACACATCTAATTAGACATTTGAAGACATGTCCTAAGAAAGCAAGACTCCCTCCTCCCGGCCAACAGACGCTGTCATTTACGAAGTCAGAAGGGGACGACTCTCAAGGCGTAGTTCCACTCATAAGTTTGACAAGGAGAAGCTGAATGAGTGGTTTGCTAGATTAGTGATTTTAGAAGAAAAATCTTTCAGAATGATTGAAAGTAAAGGGTTTAGGGCTTTCTGTCAATTCCTTAACCCTCGGGTCGAGAATGTCTCCCGCGTCACAGTGCAGAGAGAAAGAATGAAGATGTACGTAAAGGAGAAGATGAAACTGAAAGAAGTTTTAGCTTCAGTGAACAGAATAGCTTTGACTTCTGATTTATGGACGGTGTCTAATCAAAGAAAAGGATACATTTCATTAACCGTTCACTATGTCGATAAGGATTGGAAACTATGCAAGAGAATTTTGAACTTCAAACACCTTCCTCCTCTACATACTGGTTTACTTATTTCAGATTGCATCTACAGTTGTCTAGAAGGCTGGGGCATTGAGAAGAAAATTTCAGCAATAACTTTAGACAATGCTTCAGCAAATGACAGTGTCATTTCATGCTTACGTAACCAGTTCAGGGCTACAGAAAATTTATTTTTTGAAGGAAAAGTATTTCAGGTTAGATGTTGTACCCATATTATAAATTTGATTGTACAAGAAGGGCTGAAAGCAATCGACGACATATAGAGAACATAAGAGAAAGTGTGAAATATATAAGGGGGTCGCCATCGAGGCTGAGTGTATGGAATGACATCATCCAACGTTTGAATGTGCCATCTAAAAAAACGTTGAAGTTGGATGTCTGTACACGTTGGAACTCGACCTATGAAATGTTAGATGCGGCAATAGAATTACAGCTTGCATTTCCTGAATATGCAGCGCGTGACAGAACGTATTCTTGGTTGCCGAGCACAGATGATTGGGCCAAAGTACAACAAGTTCACACTTTTCTCCAAGTTTTCTACGATTGCACGAAGATTTTTTCTAGGAATCAGTATCCAACCGCGAATCTGTTTCTTCCGTCTCTTTAGAAGATTAAGGATGCTCTGCAGAAAAATGCCAGTGTGGGTCCAGATTTCATACGTCAGATGACAGTTGGTATGAAGACGAAGTTCGATAAATACTGGCACGAATGTCATCTGTTGATGTCCTTGGCAGTTGTTCTTGATCCCCGTTGTAATATGGGATTGGTTAGCTTTATTTTCATGAAGCTTTATCCTACTGAAAGAGCGGCAGCAGAAACGTCTAAGGTTCGTGAAGCCCTTGAAGATCTGTATAAATCGTATGTTAATACTTTACCTGCAGTGGGTGTTGAAGAAAGTAGAGATGCAGATATTTCTGTACCTGGTAATCCGGATGTGCTAAATGAATACATATCATATTTGGTACAAGCACGAATGGGAGTTGATACTAAGGAATCAGAGTTAGAAATGTACCTCAAGGAGTCAATCGTAGTGTGAGCTGAATTTGATGTGTTGGAATGGTGGAAGATGAGGGTTAGTGAATCAAAATACCCTACATTATCTGTGATGGCATGGGACATATTATCAATACCAGTTTCAACAGTGGCATCAGAATCCGCATTCAGCACAGGGAGCAGGGTTGTGAGCAAGTATCGAAGCTCACTTTCGCCAAACACAGTTGAAGCGTTGATTTGTACGCAAGATTGGTTGCGCCCGATATGGGGAGGAGATATGAATGATGATGATGATGAAGAGGAGATTGAGATTCGTGATGAGTCTCTACCTACAGATCAGTAATTATTTTTGATTTTTTAATTTTTTTGGCTGAATGTTGAATGATCTGTAATATTATTTCACTGCAACTGCAAACACGAAAGTGTTGGTCCTTTTGGAATGTGGTTTGGAAGACTTTGAATCATTGATATTTATTTACATATGCTTGTTCATTTACTTTTATTTTTGAATTTTGATACATTTATATTGCTTTCTTTTGTTGCTATATCAAGTTCAATTTATTTATCAATATTCTGATTTTTTTATTAAAAATTGAATATAGATATGTCGTCATCTGAGCCATCGACAAACATTTGGGACTATGCTTCCCTAGTTGAATCACTGCCACGGTCTGGAAAAACAAAGATTAAGTGTGGTTTGTGTGGCGCAAAGTTTGTGCACAAGACTAATCGTTTTCACCTACACTTTTCATGTCGAGGTGGTGATGCAAAACCATGCCCCAATGCCCCTAAGGATGTCCAAATTCTTTTTCAAGCCCTGTTAGATTCGAATAGAAAGCCTTCCACTCCATCCAAACCTTCTGCTTCTGGATCTGGTACACAAATGACATCCACAAAAAATGCAAAGGAGGAAGCCAGATTAAAAGTTTTGGAGGAAGAACAATTCCAAATCGCCATAAAACGCAGTATGGAAGATGCCTCTAGACTTCAGCGATATTCGAGTCAAAGACAACACGATGTTGAAGCAGGGTCAAGTTACTCGTCGAGTACGACAAATAAGAAGAAGAAAAAGAGTAACAAATTGAAATTCCTGACTCGTCTCGGTGAATTTTATAGGGCATTGGGTACTACATACAATTCTTCACATAAAACAAGTTTAAAAAATCTAGTTGAAAGTGTAGAAGAGCACGAAGGAAAAATCTCTTCACCTTCTGACTCAGAGGAAGTGAATCAATTTGTATATGAAAAAATAGATAGCAGTTCCGATGGATTAGATGATAATACAGGAACAGGAAGACACTCATCTTATAGAGGTTATTAGTTATAAATTGTCATTTTGAACAATGTAATGTAATTATGTAAATACGTTAATGTAATTATGTAACAATGTAATGTAATTATGTGCATTTTATATATTTTATTGTTTCGTTTAACTTCAAATTTCAATTGACAATCGAATTGAAATTCAAATTGATTTCAATTTATAACTTGAACTTGGCTCAAAGCTCGAACTTGTTACTCGAAAACCCTACTCGAATTGGGCTCAAATTCAGACTCGGACTCGAACTCGCCTCGAAAACTCGCACTCAGTACTCAACTCGTGTGCTCGTACTCGGACTCGACTCGACTAATTTACTACTTGTACTCGGCTCGTACTCGGGCGAATAAAGACGAGCAGGGGGTCATGCTACTCGGCCGAGTAGAGCCCGAGTACGAGCAGCGGTCGGTCGTTAAGAGTCGAGTACGAGTAGGGCAATACTCGACTTGACTCGACTCGTGTACAGCTCTACTCGTTGCCTCACCGCAATTCAGAGTATGCTCGAGGTCACTACAAAGGCTGTCAGGGCTATTGCTCGCATTCGTTGCACCGCTCCCCCATCACCTTATCAATGTAGGCCGACAGCACGAATATAGTGTCCCATACCACCATAATCGGCTCACGAGTCTGGTTGCTCACTGGTCACTATGGGGAGGCACGTGGTCCTAGCGTAGGCCGACAGCTCGACCACAGTATCTCATACCACCATGCCCGGCTCATGAGTCTTAGCGGATCGAGGTACCATGGTTAAAAGGGATTTCACTGGTAAGTTTGGTACCCTAGGTTCAAGCAGTAGTGTCCAAACATGGTGAACATACATTAAACAGATCGGGTTACTTGACGAGCTCGGCTAGCTCGAGCGCACAACAAGCTGAACGATACGAAGCGCATAAGCACTTCGTGTGGCCAACCACTATCGCCAACCGAAGTACGACTCGGGTTCGTCGAACACCTCTCACGTGGCAAATGAAACTCAGCCACGAATTCGATCCCGTTACCGACTGCCTGGACTATACAATAGCCCCAATCACATTCAATTTTAGATATTTAAAGCAGTAATGGATCAAGATTCAAATCATACAATCAAAGCCTGATATTATCCGTTTAGGGCTGCCAGGGCTGTTGCACGCACTCGTTGCTCCACTCCCCCATCATCCATGACAGATCATACAAAGTAAACATGAATTTAAACATATGCATCACATAGATCAAATTATACAATCAATTGAGCATGTTATGAAGCACAACACAAGCATGAGTTTGTACATATTCAATTCCTAATCACACAGCTATCCAAGGAAATCATACACATAGTTAAAGGAGTTGAGAATCATATCTCAACACCCTTATACATTACAATTTACTAACTACTACTCATTCAGACATTTCAACAAACACTTAGACTACATACATCAACATACATGACATATATTGATCACATAGGTATTAGGCCAAATCCTTTCACTAGGGAGTTGCCCTAAACATAACACGCGTACACCCACGACGGATAGTCATGGCAAGCAGGAATCCAAGTTCCATATTCATTCAGTTATTTCCACAAACACTTGGGCCACACATTTTAATATAAGTAGTGAATATTGGCCGTGGCGTGATTTATGGCAAATCCTTTCATCAAAAGGGGATCGCCAATACAACAATCATATATCCATGACAATTAGTCATGGCGAGCACGAATGAGAATTCTTTACTCATTCGGTCATTTTCACAAACACTTAGAATACACTATTACAACATACATGGTGTATGTTAGCAAAACATGTATTAGGGCTATCCTTTCGCCAAGCAAGTATTTTATCCATGTATAATATATTCATACAACAAATAATCATGGCAAATACATCTCCAAATTTTATACGTATACGGTATTTTCTAGAATACACAATATCAACATACATAATGTATATAAGTAAAACATGTATTAGGAAGAGTCCTTTCGCCAAACAAGTAATTTATCCATATATAATATATTCATACAATAATTAATCATGTCAAACACATTTCCAAAATTTGTACGTATACGGTACTTTCTACAAATACCTAGAGTATGTGGAATTCCATATTTTTCATCTTTAATCGAAACGGAAAACAGACAGCACTTTGTACATGTGCAATTGCATGCAGATCATGAATCTATCATTATCTGACATTGAAAGCGTTGAAAACCATAACCTATACACCTAAAGTCCGCACCTTTTGTCATAGAATCGTAACGAAGTCGATAGGCTTGCTAAGTTTTGATCTACGACAGTTTGGCAACCTATAGAACAACATAGGTTAGCTATTTCATAACCTACAACCACCCAAGTCCCAAATCAGATTAGGGTTAGGGTTTCTTACCTAGAAACGTCGCTGAAATCGCCGGGAAAGCGATAAGAATGAGGTGGCTAACCACCTAAGGCAGCAAGGAAGAAAGGCAGGAAGGATCTCCCATAACTCTCCCACTTTCTCTCTTCTCTCTCTAGGGTTTCTCTCAAATTTGTATGGCTGCAATGAGAGAGGGTTTAAGGTCCTTATATAGTCTAAAAATTCACCGAAATAGACTCCAGGTCAAAGTATACTTAGGTTATAACCAAAGCGGGTCAGTTTCAACTCAACGGAGGACTTCTGACGGGCCTCCTTAAGCCAAAGGTCGGACTTAAGCTCACCGACACCGGATCTACGTTCCATTAAGTTTTCGTTTCGGTCGGGATTCCAGATCACGCGTGGCAGACCAGTTTCAGTTCAACGGTCAGCGGACCTCGATCGAAGATTCCGAGTACATGTAAATGTGTATGAAATTTCTCCTGATCCGAGGGTGTAATTTGGTCTGATTCTGACGGTCTGGTTGCTTAATACTGATCCGCAAGTGAGTGGTGCCAGATTACTATTCAAGATATTTTATTTTGAATTAATTTCACATTTCTCACACTCTTCACTCCGAGCTCAAGCGAATAGTGCTGGGACACAATCTGGATTTGATTTCCGAGATGGTTGTCAAGCCTAGCAAGGCGGTCATAATTCCTTAACTTCGTGTTAATCGGACTTCTGACGTGCGGTCCAGATCTGATACGGAGTTTCAAGATGCTCCCGAGAGCAGCTGGGTAATGAGATTGATCCTAGATTTTAGGGTACCCTAGCGTCAATGATTCTACAAGTTTTGGGTCTTACAGATCGTATTTAAAGTGATTGGTGCTAATTTCACAGGTACTCTAGTTTAACACTGGCTAATTCTCGCCTAATTTTTAAAGGATTTAGTCCTGAGTAATTTCTGTCTGAGGTGGTACCTGGGCCTTTATAGTTTGTATCTAAAGTGATCCAAGTTTTACTACTTAGCTAGTTTAAGATAATGTCTAGGGCAAAAGTGCTTTGAAAAATTGAAAGAACAAGGTAGTGAAGGGTGGGATTTGTGAAGAAAACGGTTTGAAAAGGGACTTAAGACCCTTGAGTTGAGTGTTTGAGAAGTTAAACAGGAGTTAGGATTGTCTCATCGCCTAAGGACGTCTAATTCCAGGTTGGGAAAAATTCGGGCTGTTATAATCTACCCCCCTTAAAACAAAATTTCGTCCCCGAAATTGCTTAAGGGTAATAAGGAAAGATTTTATTATTTCATTTGTCTAAAACTTATTGTTTTCAAGTCTCTATGCGCGGTAGGGTGTATATTAGCCTGGTTCATTTGAGTCTACTCCCCTTAAAACTTATTTCTTTATCTATTGCTCATACCCTGATGGTTTGCTACAATATATTTCTGTACCTATTTGGAGTCTTGACGACAATTCCAGATCTGATACGGAGTTTCGAGATGCTCCCGAGAGCAGCCAGGTAATGAGATTGATCCTAGATTTTAGGGTACCCTAGCGTCAATGATTCTACAAGTTTTGGGTCTTGCAGATCGTATTTAAAGTGATTGGTGCTAATTTCACAGGTACTCTAGTTTAACACTGGCTAATTCTCGCCTAATTTTTAAAGGATTTAGTCCTGAGTAATTTCTGTCTGAGGTGGTACCTGGGCCTTTGTAATTTGTATCTAAAGTGATCCAAGTTTTACTACTTAGCTATTTAAGATAGTGTCTAGGGCAAAAGTGCTTTGAAAAATTGAAAGAACAAGGTAGTGAAGGGTGGGATTTGTGAAGAAAATGGTTTGAAAAGGGACTTAAGACCCTTGAGTTGAGTGTTTGAGAAGTTAAACAGGAGTTAGGATTGTCCCATTGCCTAAGGACGTCTAAATCCAGGTTGGAAAAAATTCGGGCTGTTACAATCTACCCCCCTTAAAACAAAATTTCGTCCCCGAAATTGCCTAAGGGTAATAAGGAAAGATTTTATTATTTCATTTGTCTAAAACTTATTGTTTTCAAGTCTCTATGCGCGGTAGGGTGTATATTAGCCTAGTTCATTTGAGTCTACTCCCCTTAAAACTTATTTCTTTATCCATTTCTCATACCCTGATGGTTTGCTACAATATATTTCTGTACCTATTTGGAGTCTTGACGACAATTCCCAACAATTTAGAGTAAGATAGTTGTTTTTATTGTTTGACCAACACGGAGAGGTGGTAATAGTGGGCTCGATCCCGATACATCGATCATCTACCGGGCCAGGGTAGGAAGCTCATCGTATCCCTTCCGAATCCTGGTGGATCCTGGTCGTCCGCTCGTCAGCAGAGAGTCCATCGGTAGTCGCCCAGGATTGGGAATTGGGTCAAGCCGCGAAAACTTTGCAGTTGTAGATGTCAGTAACTCCGTAGTCCGATCACTCTAAAAACATAGGGAATGTCCACCACAAGAAGGTTCAAATTGTCTATTTCTAAGGTTGTCCTTTAGGTCTTAGTCTAAGAGAGTCCTCGTTATTATCTATGTCAAAGGAAATGGTGAATCAAATCTTACTAGATCATCCTAAAACGGTTTCTCATAGTAGGAATGGCTAGGGCTTCTATAATGTTCGTATTCAACGAGCACCGTTTCGATCCTAGGCCAGTGGAGTAGGGTCCACCACGCTTTCGCTGCGCTACCCAGATCAAAGAGGTGTATTAGCCGACCTAACTAGAGTGGGCTCATAATGTTCTACCCCCCTTAAAATTTTATTTTCACCCTCAAGGCTCAAGATCTATGTCCTGATCCGTATGTCGGAACAAGGTGTAATTTAGGACCTATTCTTGACATGAAATGGGATGCGGTCTCCCACAATACGGTGGTCTTCCTTCCATCGATGATGTGTACTATGGCGTTGGTACCTATGATTATAGAAAGGAGCTAAAGATGATGGGTATTGTGGTTGATTGCAGGGATAGGTGTGAGTTTGAGGCAAGATGCCTAATTCTACCAAGGGGTTTTGTCGCGGTCCAGACTTATCCTATTTAATCATGTCTAGCTTAATAGGCAGGCCATCTTTCTACGTTCATAAGCACAATATGTATGTCGACATGGCATGTGATTTGGGACCTAATTCCTAACTTTCTGTTGCCCATTTGGGAGAGGGTTATATAAGGGTTATATATAAGTCCAAAAGTGATACAAATGGCCTCAGGGCCACTATATACATGGGTTATACCCTTTGGGCAGCTGTTTTTGACAAACGGGGCTCACAGGGAGGCCCACTACTTACTTACGTCATAAGGTAAGTTCTCTGACAATGGATCTATGCCAGGATGTGATTTCGGTGTGATCAGATAAGCTGATCAACCGTGAGGACCTATGTCAGATCGACGGTCATGCTTACCCGATCGGGGCCACAGTTATACGGATATGTGCAGGGAAATTTCACTTTTCCATGGGTGAAGTTTGATCAGAAACTGACGGCCCAAAATCCTCAATTTTACGTGTGAGTGAATGACCCAATTCACTAAAGTCTCATTATATTTTCTAAAGATATTCGCGCTTCTCACACACTTCGCTCAGGGCTCAAGTTGTGCATTTTTGGATACCATCTGGGCTTGATTCCCGCAATGGTTGTCATGCCCAGTAGGACGGACATAATCCTATAGTTTCGCTGTCATCGGACACTCGACGTGCGGTCTAGGTCCGATACGGTGTTTTCATGTACTCTCGAGAGCAATAGGCTCTTGGGATTTCTCCTAGGTCTTTAAGTGACGTTGAGTCAGTGGAATTAATAGTTTTAGGCCATCTCGTTTGTGAAAATGATGGCCCGAACTAAATTCACTGATTATTTAATTTAGTACTTAATTAATTTTCATCTAAGTTATGACAGGACACGATCCTTAGGTAGTTCTGCCTGAGGTGGTACTCGGGTCTTTGTAAGGATTTTTCCGAGTCGTTACAATATCACATGAAACTTCTACAACCACCATGGTCCTATGACATGTATATAGAATATGTGTAACTAAGAAGAAGTGACTAAGAAAAGACACAGGGGATAGGGAGATGGTTTATGTTTTGTACGTGAAAAACAAGCTATTAGGCTAAGTCTCACCTTGAATGTAAAATGATAAAATTCCCTCCCCCACTAGTTGTGTTTGCACATAAGTGTTGATAGATGACTTAAACTTTAATGAATGGTTTGTGGATTGACGGGTAACAAGGCATGTAAAAAATGATATAAAATGTTTTGTGAAATTTTGAATTATTCTATTCAGAAAGTTGTATATAAGAAACAATGCATTCATTATTGAGCAATTAACTTGTTCAATATGATGGTTAACATTAAGTGTTACCCCTAGTGTGGGACATAGATAAATCCTCTCTCATACTCATTGTGTTGTAGCTTTCAGCTTTCTCTCAAAGAAATGGTGCTATGGAATTTACATCATCATATCACAACGTTGGCCTTCAAACAAGTGGTGTTGCATTTGGCTATAGAATAGCTTACGCCTCATGGATCTTGAGAGCTATACATGACCAACCACCTGACCTATTCATATTAGCTCATCTCAGGTCAATATAAAAGCCGGTTTGAAAATTAAGTAGGCCATGTGTGCTTAGTCAAAGCTTATATCATATGCCATGTGATCAAGTCTAAGCCTAATGCAAAGCAAGGTCGGTTTGTTGTAATCCCTACATCAATTATTGCTCTTAATTAGTGTTTAACTCAAATTTGGTTAACATGTTGTGCGTATGTGCCAAGTGTGCCAGAGTTGGACACGGCTATAATCGAATCGAGCACTTATGACCCCATGCACCGAAATAGATCGAGAGACCGAGTTGTGCACAGATCGCTTGTCTATCCAACCATCGATTATATAAGATCAGACAATTTATGAAGGGGAAGGCTCATCCTTTTGATGAGTGCTTTTTGCCTTTAGGTGATAGGAGTTTCAATTAAGCATGTGATAGCGTCCACAATTCAATGATCACATTATAAATAGAAAGTATAACATGGCATAAGTTAAAAGTACTTTTATTAATATTTATAATAAACACTTACAATCAACTTTGATAGACACAACGATCTGATAAGAAACCAAGTTTCGTAGAGGAGTCAGTCGTGGTTGTAGACGACCGTCTGTTCATTGCTCGATAAGAAATCAGACTTTGTAGTCGAGACAGTCGTTAGGTGTGAGATGGTCATCTGCTTGTTGTTTAGTGAGAAACTGAACTTCGTAGCAAGACGATTGGTGGAGGTTATATCTTTAACAATTTGTTTGAAGACCTAGCTAAGGGACCAGGCACATAGCGAGAAAATTGGTCGGGTCGACAATTTCTATGAGGACTTGGTGAGAACCAAGGACGTAACAAGATTGATGATCATTTAATTGTCCGTTTGTTGCTTTGGTCAAGAAACTGAGCTTTGTGGCAAGACATTTGATGAAATCACTTAGAACGTAACAAGAAAGTCCACTGCCTTATATTTGAGATTGAAATCTTCCTAATGATTTAATGGTATGATCTTAGATGTAGGGTGGAGAGATAAGTGATCTAATCAGCCCATGCCTTTTTACATCATTGTATTAGCTAGCTGTAGAGGAGTTAGACCAAAATTAAACTAAGGGCATTTGTGAGGGACGAAATATGAGTAACGTTGCACTATAGAGTAGAGTTGTGTTGGTGTGGGCCCCGGGATATTCACTTTTTAACTTTATTTATAAACATATGAGAGGATTGCTGGCAAATAATATTAGGAATCGCTTCCCACAATTTTCACCTCAATTAATCAATTAATAACAAATGTGGCCAATTACATTATATCATTAGGATGACTCTTTACGATCTTTGTGTATTCAACCAGCCATTAAGCAAGCATGGCTAATTACATTTTTCCATTTGTAATGAAGAGAATCCACACTAACTAGCCATGCGGTCACGCATACTCTTTCAAGCCGTTATATGAACTCTAACATTTCTTGTTCCACTACATGTTTGTATGATAGTTGCTCGCTCTTATTTATTTAATCGTGTGATGTATGTTCCATGGTGATACCCATCTTGATCTTCCATAACCTTTTTTCCATCAATCGTATCAGCTGCAAATATCTTACCTTAATCTTCAAATTGTAAGTATCTTGCCTTAATCTTCGAACTAAAAGTATATTGCTTGATCTCTGAATTGCAAGTATCTTGCCCTGATCTCCCTTATAATGGTGTTGCTGCCACTAGTTGTATGCTTAGATTGGGTGTAAAGTAGTTTGTAAATCTTTAGCAAATCTTTATTGTTCCTCAACACACCATTGCTAGCGTCCATTTTCCAACCTCACTATTGTCAACACCTTCCCCCAGATCATCCGATTCTTCGTACTTGTGGACGTTGGGCTCACTCGGTCTCGAACTCATTGCACAATAAGTCATTATTGTGTGCTATTAGAAAAGCTTTACATTCCCCACCATAATGTATATGTTCTATCCATGCCATCGATCCATTTTTCTAACTAATTTTAGGGCATGAGCTTATACATGAGGCAAATCCAAATCTCAGGTGGACCACACCATAGGAAAGAGTGGTGATCAAATGGCCACCATTAAAACATTGCGGGCTTACAAAAGTTTTGGATGAAGTTAATATGTTTACTTTCCCTTCATCCATGTCTATGTGACCTAATCATCAGGTTGGATGGCAACGAAAGATTACATTGGGCCCTAGGAAGTTTTTAATGGTGGGTGTTCAATCACCATTGTTTCCCGTGGTGTAGTCCACCTGAGATCTCAATAAGGAACCCAACCCACACATACGGTTTTTCCTTCCTTCCTAAACGTATGCTCTCACTTTCAATGTCGCTTTCCCCTTATCTAAACTTGATTCCCGCACATCAGCTTTTAGAAGCGTGACTTGGTTGCGGCCCCAAATTATTGATGTGGGTGAGACCTGATTGTATGGCCCACCATGATGTAATCATTGTATATCCACATCGTCCATCTATTTGTCCATCTTATTTTAGGATATGGTCACAAAATGAAGCACATACAAATTTTAGATGGACCACACCATAGGAAATAATGGTCATTAAATGCCCACCAATAAAAATTTCCTAGCATCTACTTTAATGTTTATTAATAATCCAACATGTTGATAAGACCACATGGACCTTAATGAAAGGGAAAAAAAAAACAAATATTAACTTTATCTAAAACTTTTGTGACCTGTGAGAGGTTTGTAATGGTCAATAATCACCGTTTCCTGGGTGTGGTCCGCCTAAAATTTCTCTCTTTATATTTTTTGAAATAGTTAATCGAGTGCCTTTAATTTGGTGTGGTACAAATGGGTCAACTGAAGGTCCAGTTAGGATGATCGAAGCACGTAGTGATGTTCCTAGTTGATCGAGGTTTATTTTGGTCGACCGATTTAATCTGTTGATATCTTGGTTGACTGAAGGTGCGACCGATGGAATGCGTAAGTTTTTTTTAGAAAGTATGGGTTTTGTTTCTAATCTTGTACCAGAGTATATAAGTGTGTCTTTAAGCTAAATTAGGGTCGAATGAGGAGTGCCTGCACAATTTATAGGGTTTTGAAAGGAAAAAACTTGGGTTTTCTATTTTGTATTTTGTTTCATCTCTTGTAAGTCATTGTTCATAGTGGATTGATCATCGCTTTGTGCCGTGGTTTTTTCCCTCAAGGATTTTCCACATAAAATATGTGTTCTTTGTGTTTGCTTGTTCTTTTTAGTTCTCTATTGCTTATTCGATTTGTTCTGAGGTTACTTCCTCTCCCATTAAGGGGTTTCATAGACCAACAAGTGGTATCGAAGAGTATGTTGGGTTATCATATTGAATATGGAAACATGGCATCGAGGAGATTGAATGTGTAGTTCGAGACAAAGAAGTTCATAAGTAAAAATAATTTTGAATTATAGAGGTTGAAGATGAAAGCCCTCCTAATTCAGTAGGGGTTACAACATGCACTTCTTAAGAAAGTGAACCGTCCAAAAATTATGAAGAAAGAGGATTTGGATGAACTTGATCAGATGAATATTAACACAATTCAATTGTGCTTGACTAATGAAGACTTTTATAATGCTATCAATGAGATGATTATTATAGGATTATGGACGAAGATGGAGAGCAACTACTATTGGAAAACCCTAAGTGTAGTGCTACGAAGTAGTATATACTCTTTAAGACCGAGGTTGATCCACATGGATTAGAAAGAACACTTATAGAACTAAATTCAAATTTAAGAATTTAAGGTTGATTCGCTCTAGTGAATTAAAAAAGTTGTAGAAATAATAATTAACTATGTAAGAATCCACTTATAATCAATCTACAACACTAGCTCATTGATTCAACTTCGATAACTAAATTGGAATCAAATAATGATTCCTTCCAATTGGAGAATAAAACAGCTAATTCAAATATAATTCACCAATAAATCATGAATTTCAATTGAATGATTCTCTCATGAAGAACAAAGTAATTGATCATAGTAAATCCAAAGCATCTATTGTACCCGTAGTTCACAATAAATTAAGGGATTTTACAAGTCACCACTTTCATAAAAACTAGTTAATTGATTGCAAAGAATTTTAAACATCCACTGTGCCTGGAGTCTATAATGGATCAAATGATTATACAATTCAATAACAATTCAAACCAATTCAATTAAAAATTCATCATTCAAACCAATGTATTAAATCAAATAGACTAGAACATTGTAAATTAACCAGAAGTTTCACCCACTAGCTTTAACTAAGAGATTAGCCTACCTTAGTTATATTAAAAATAGAAAAACAGAAAGATAAACTAGAATTGGAAGAAGAACTTGAAGAAGGAAGGCACCGACAAAGCTCCGTCCTAGATCTCTCTCTCTCTCTCTCTCTCTCTCTCTCTCTCTCTCTCTCTCTCTCTCTCTCTCTCTCTCTCTCTCCAACCCTAGGATGTTGCTTATTCACGTCCCAAAGGCCTCAAATTATAAATTTTCCACAGACTTTGTGAAATTCATGAACTTTCACACCCACCGCTTCTGTCGATATGAGTCTTCGATAGGATCGAGTTCTATCAATGGTTGTTGATAAGATCGAAGAAGTGGTTCGATGGAATCAAGAAAGTGCAAAACAGTCCAACAACCAAACTTGAAAATCTGTGAATTATTTGATCAAATCGAGTCCAATCAAAACCCATCGAGGGACTGTCGATGGAATCGAGTCCTATAAAAAAAATCCTGAAAATTGCACTTTAATTCTTCAAAGCTTTAAATGTTGGATTTTCTCTATCTTCCATCCAAGATACTTGTTTCATTTGATCTTCAACACTTCACTTTTTCAAATACTCATCTTGATCTCTTTTCGGGCCTTAAAACTTCCATCTTAACTCGAATTTCATCTTAGACTCCAAATTCTTCTGTACATTGGAAATTCATCTAATCAAGTCATTTTTTCTTTCGAATGTAACGAAAAAGGATGAAAAATAGGAGATAAATATGAAATATTTAACATTTACGTAACGAGTCGCTCACAAATCGTTTATATTTAATGAGATAGTTCTATATTCTGAAGATGGCAGAAGAGTTGAATCTCTCTAAGCATATTAACATCTTCAATAAACTGGTCTGTAAACTAACAAGCATGGAGGTGAAGATCGATGAAGAAGATAAAACCATAATCTTATTGGCGTCTCTCCTGGAGTCCTATGAGTATTTGGTTGATACTTTGTGCTATGGTAGGGATACCTTGGACACCTAGACTGTTATTTTAGTCCTTAAGTCTACGCAATTGAGAAGGAATAACAGAGGCAAATGTACTACTTTTATGGATGTATCGTTTGCTCAAGGAAGACAATCTGAGTTAGAGAAGGGAAAGTTGTGATCTAGATTCAAGTCGAAGGGCAAGGATAAGTTGAAGTATTAGAATTATAGTAGGATGGGACATGAATGACTGTTAAAATTCCAAAACCTACAAAGAGGAGAAATCAGATGATTCGTCAAAGGAAGCCAATTATTGATGAAAGGATGAGTGGTTGTGACATACTGTCAGTGTTCAAGGTCAGTCACTTATATCAGGAGCGAATTTTGGATACGGGGGCATCGTACCATATGTGTCATCATCAGAGTTGGTTCAGCACATATAATGAGTATGATGGTGGTCTGGTTTTTTTGGGCGATGATCATGTTTATAAGATGGTTAGAATTGGTTCAGTTCGCATCAGGATGTTTTATGGGTTGGAGCATACTTTGATTGATGTAAGACATGTTCCAGATTTGAAGAAGAATTTGATTTCTCTGGGAGCTCTAGATGCACTCAGGTGCAAATTCGTTGGCTATGAATGTATCCTGAAGGTTTCTAAAGGGACGCTCACTTTATGAAGATACAAAGGAGCATAAACCTTTACAGGTTAATCAGAAATACTATATCGGGTAGAATTGTAATATCTATAGCGGAGCCCATGTCAACACGTTTGTGGTATGCGCGCCTAGGCCACATGAGCGAGCACTGTATGAAGGTACTTCTTGATTCATGTTTAATTCCTCATCTTAAAAGTTTTGATTTAGATATGTGTGAGCATTACATATAAGGAAAGAAATTAAGGTTATCATTTAAAATTGAAAAACATGTTAGTAATTTTCAGCTTGATTATGTGCATTCGGATGTGTATGGGTCATCACCTGTTGTTTTTAGAGGATGATTGTTATTTTTTATCACATTTATTGCCAATTTATATATATATATATATATAAAAACAAGGTTTTAGTTTACTTTATGAAACATAAATATGATGTTTTCGACAGTTTCAAGATGTGGAAGACAATGGTTGAAAAATAGATAGGGCGAAAGTTAAAAATTCTGAGGGTAGATAATGACAGTGAATTTACTTCTTGAGAGTTTTGTGAAACCCGCATCTAGTGTCCGTTCTGTTCCGTCAGGTCCCGCGGTCCTACTAGTCGAATTCTGATGACCCGCGACCTGTAGGTAGCGTTTACGATCATCCTTAAATTCCATCCTATAAACCCGATCCGGATTGACCCGAAACCTATACCTTTGCGACCTCGTCGGCGCCGCGGTTCCAACGCCGTGTCTCGTGTGTAAATCCGATGTGTACATCAAAAGTTGTAGGTCATGCTTTATTTGGACCCTTGATCGTGTTTTGGTGGGACCCACCTAGCATGTGTGCACGCGACCCTAGGAAGCATGACATCATCCATTCCATGATGGCCTAGCTAGCCTAGACCCCTAGCCCCTAGCAAGCATGGGTTCTTTCTCCCAAACTCATCATGACAACACCCTATCCCATGTGTAATTATAACACCTCTTTTCAAAAAAACTAATCATTCCTTGCTAGTTACAACTCTTCATGCCCATCTCTTCTCCCTCGTTCCTCTCTCTCCCCCTCTTATTAGAGCCTTGGATGTCCCCCATATTCCAACAACTCCAGCCCCCTTTTCTCTCAAAAAGCCCTCCATCTAACCCTCAAAACATAATCTTAACCATAGATCTATAACCCTTGGAGCTTAAGGAGCTTGGAGATAGGAGAAACTAGGAGATCTTGTGAGGTGGGTGCCCATTTAGAATAGTTTTCAGCTTTTCTTTCTTAGATCTTCTTTTTCTCATTCAAGGGAGCTTATGGGGCCCATCAAAAGATGGTGGAGGTCCCTCATGTCTCCATGGGTGTGGCCAATGGCCCACCTTATGCATGCATGTTCTATAAATGGGGCCACTCCCCCATCATAGAAATTTTTCTTTGATCCATAGCTTATAGGGTTTTCTAGACCCTAGATCCTTAGTGGGGATGGCATCCCCACCTTAGATTTGATTTTTTGATCCATGCATGTGTAAGATCTAGCTTGTAGTATGTTATGATGAATATTGTGAGATTGTGATAATGGAGAGGGCCTTAATCATGGCGGAGCCCCCTCTCCTATGGCCAGATTTCCTTTCCCCTTTTTCTATTATTAACTTCTAATGTGTGTGGCCCACTTAGGGACCCTAGGACGTCGAGACCGTCCAGCAAGGTGGGACGCCCCTTGCTGTCCATTTTCTGGACATTGGCGTCCCACTTACTGCCTATTTGATGCATGCAAGAGGTTTTGAGAAGGGGTTTTGGTCTGGATGTTTGTGGGGCCCACTAAGCTGGACCATATCACCATTTTTGTGGAGTATTTTCCCTTTATTCAGCAGTTATGGACTGATGTGTCCAGTTATATCTTGTTGTTCGAAAAATTTCTGGATTATTTTCTGGGTTGTTTTTCATTGATCTTGGCATGGAAGATGTAACGCCCTGAAAATCGGGGGTCGAGCATAAACTCAACTCCCGAGTTCCAACGCATCACTTATGCAACAAAATTAATGATGATTGAATGTTGTCTGCATTAATGTAGTGAACATGAGTGAGATTAAGCCAAAACAACATATCATACTCCAGAGACAGTTAAATTGCAAGCGGAAGACTGTGATAGATATATAAAATATAAAAACTGTTATGAGTCTCCAGAGTGTGATAAGGTTACCAGGTTAATAAGTTCAAATTATACCAAATGTGTAGTGTCATCTAGTCAACATCCTTGTAATCCCGTCGATCAAGACACGGCTCACGTGAAGTCGTCAGCATAGCATATACGAACAAGCATCATCTTCATCATACAGGTCCGGCTCCGCCTCAAGTGTAGCGTAGCCATCTGCAATCAGACAAAGTCTGGTGAGTGTTCGGAACACCGTCCTGTAACATGGGAGTGAGTAGCTAACTTAGTGGAACAATAAAGCATAGGTTAACATGTTATCGACTCAGTCAAGCATTAATGATAAAGCAGTATAATCAAACACTCATAACTACTCTTATTAATGCAAGTATGAATGCAGTCATGATGGATGCCCTCACCGACATACTCCCTCATGCAACACCATCTTACGTTCGTGGCATGCTTGCTTTCCTCAGTACTCCACATCTTCCAGGCACATGCAATGCATGATGAGCATGATTACCGAGTTGTTATTAGTCCATTTCAAACAGCAGGATTGGGAAACTAAGGTAACTCCCTTATATCATTCCCAAACATGATCCATTCTAGGGTCGTCAGTCCTAGACAATCTCATACGATAGTGTATTTCTACGTCGCTGTAAGGACTGTCAGGGCCGTTACACGGAATCGTTGCACCACTCCCCTATCACCTTATCAATACAGGCCTAGTTTATACTCTGTTACTACGGGAAGGCTCATCACCTCACTGCAGATTTAGAGTATGTTCGAGGTCACTACAGCGGGTACGGTCAGGGCTGTTAGGGTTGTTACACGGAATCGTTGCACCACTCCCCCATCACTCATCAAGCAGTGTAGGCCGACAGCTCGAATATAGTATCCCATACCACTATAATCGGCTCACGAGTCTGGTTGCTCACTGGTCACTACGGGGAGGCACGTGGCCCCAGCGTAGGCCGACAGCCCGACCACGGTGTCCCATACCACCATGCCCGACTCATGAGTCTTAGCGGATCGAGGTACCATGGTTGACGGGATTCCACTGGTAAGTTTGGTACCCTAGGTTCAAGCAGTGGTGACCACGCATGGTGAACATACATTAGACACATCGGGTTACTTGACGAGCCTGACTAGCTCAAGCGCACAATCAACTGAACGACATGAAGTGCATAAGCACTTCGTGTGGCTAACCACTGTCGCCAACCGAAGTACGACTCGGGTTCGTCAAACACATCCTACGTGGTGACATGAATCCTCAACCACGACCTCCAATCTGGTACCGATTGTCTGGACTATAGACATAGTCCCAAACTCAATCAATCCTTACTCATAGCATGTGGTGTAAAGCATAATAAACAAAGTAATTCAAGCATGTTAACAAGCATGTTATAAAACATGTTACAAAGCATGTTATAAAACATATTATAAAGCACTATATAAATAGGAATACAAACACATATATTTCATAAGTAAGTGGTTAAAGTAAACAACCACATGGAGGAAATCATACATGTCTCTAAGGTAGTTGAGAACCCCATCTCAACACCTACCCAAGGCACTAACATCCAAGCACTTACTCTCACAAGCATTTTCACAAACACTTAGAATACACTATTTCAACATACAAGGTGTATGTTAGTAAAACATGTATTAGGGTTATCCTTTCGCCAAGCGAGTATTTTATCCATGTATAATATATTCATACAACAAATAATCATGACAAATACATCTCCAAAATTTATATGTATACGGTATTTTCTAGAATACACAATTCCAACATACATAGTGTATATAAGCAAAACATGTACTAGGGCGAGTCCTTTCGCCAAACAAGTAATTTATCCACATATAATATATTTATACAACAAATAATCATGTCAAACACATTTCTAAAATTTGTACGTATACAGTACTTTCTACAAATACCTAAAGTATGTAAAATTTCATATTTTTCATCTTTAATCGAAACGGAAAATAGACAACACTTTGTACATGTGCAATTACATGCAGATCATGAATCTATCATTATCTGACATTGAAAGCGTTGAAAACCATAACCTATACACCTAAAGTCCGCACCTTTTGTCATAGAATCGTAACGGAGTCGATAGAATTGCTAAGCTTCTGTATACGGCAGTTTGGCCACCTATAGATCGAAATAGGTTAGCTATTTCATAACCTACAACCTATACAACCCTAAAACAGATTAGGGTTAGGGTTTCTTACCTAGAAATGAAGTCGGAATCGCCGGAAAAGCGATGAGAATGGAGTGGTGGAGCTCGTGGAGCGGCAGGGAAGCATGGCAGGGAGATTCTCTCACATCTCCCACACTTTCTCTCTTTTTTCTCTTCTCTCTCTAGGGTTTCTCTCAAATTCGTATGGCTGCAATGAGAGAGGGTTTAAGGTCCTTATATAGCCTAAAAACTCACCGAAATAGACTTCAGGTCAAAGTATACTTAGGTTATAACCAAAGTGGGTCAGTTTCAGCTCAACGGAGGACTTCTGACAGGCCTCCTTGAGCCAAAGGTTGGACTTAAGCTCACAGACTATGGATTTAGGTTCCATTAAGTTTTCGTTCCAGTAGGGTTCTCAGATTACGCGTGGCGGACCAGTTTCAGTTCAACGGTCAGCGGATCTCGATCGAAAATTTCGAGTACATGGATATATGTATGAAATTTCTCCTGATCCGAGGGTGTAATTTGGTTTGATTCTGACAGTCTAGTTGCTTAAAACTGATCCGCAAGCGAGAGGTGCCAGATTACTATTTGAGATATTTATTTTTAAAGAAAATCAAGTGTTTTCACACTCCTCGCTCTGGACTTAAGCGAATTACACTGGGACACTATCTGGATTTGATTTCCGAGATGGTTGTCAAGCCCAGCAAGGTGGTCTTAATTCCTTAACTTCGTGTTAATCGGACTTCCGACGTGCGGTCCAGATCTGATACGGAGTTTCGAGATGCTCCCGAGAGCAACCGGGTAATGAGATTGATCCTAGATTTTAGGGTAACCTAGCGTCAATGATTCTACAAGTTTTGGGTCTTGCAGATCATATTTAAAGTGATTGGTGCTAATTTCACAGGTACTCTAGTTTAACACTGGCTAATTCTCGCCTAATTTCTAAAGGATTTAGTCCTGTATGATTTCTGTCTGAGGTGGTACCTGGTCCTTTGTAGCAATGTTTAGTTTAAGTATTGTTCTTCATTACCTAAACTTTAGGGTAGTGTCTAATGTGAAAGTACTTAGAAAATTTAAAGAACAAGGTGGTGAAAGGTGAAATTTGTGAAGGAAAAGGGTTAAAACGCGGTTTCAGACTTTAGGATTGAGTTCTGACAAGTTAATAAGGTGTTAGGAGCGACCCATTGCCTAAGGACGTCTAATTCTAGGTTGGCAAAAATCGGGATGTTACAGAAGATTGGACTTTTTGTAGGCATGTTTTACCCCTATTAAGAGATGATTCTTGGAGGTGTGGACCCTACCTTGATGTATGTTAAATCCCACCTCCAACTGTCCATGAATGGACAACCAATGGAGCACGCCCAAGGGCGGGACATTCCAAAATTTTGGACCGTTCAGCCATGCCTATTGGAGGGAAAACACATGCATTAGCTGATTTTTTGGGGATGATGGGTCAATTTTGTGGACCCCACCTTGATGTACTTTGATAGGAGCATGATCACCACCCCTTTTTCCCTCTTTTGGGTGGACCGAGGACCACTCCATTGGATGTTCCATGCAGGGACAACAAAAAAAAAATTTCCTTCAGAATTTTATTTCAACCTTGCTGTCCATAAATTTGTTTCATGCATGTATGAGATTGAGGCCTCCCCTCTTACCCATTTTGTGGTCCATCATGTTGGGACCCTCCTCATGTGCTTGGGGGCCATCAGAACCACCCATTTCGGGCCATTTTGGAGCTGGGCCAGCAGCCCAACTGCTGGACATCCAGCTGGGCTGACGTCCAGCAATGGGCTGGTCGTCCTCCTCCTTGTGGCCCACTTAATGTATGTTTTATCCAGGCCGTCCTCCCCTTTGTGTGGCTCACTTGGATGGGGACCATCCCCTGGTGGGACGTCCATAAGTGGGGCCCACCTTGGTGTTGTTTTGGGGCCGGCCGTCCAGGCCATTGGACCCCCCAGCCCATGTGTGACGCCCAATATTTTAAGTTGTTGCTGGACTTGCAGTCCAACAGCAGGCCCACTTGATTTATGTGTTGTATCTTCACCCTCCATCTGGTGGGGCCCTCTGTGTTTATTGTTGGCCATCATAAGATTAATGTGCGCTCAGTTTTACTATCAGCTGGACCGCCTTAGAATATTTTGTATATAGCTAAAAGTTGTGAGGCTGTGAGGCCCACCAAATGGAGAGACTTGTGTACATACATCATGCCTTCATTCTTGAGATTTTTGGGCTTATTTAGTGCCTTGTTAGGCCCACTTTTAGTTGATTGCTTGGGCCTAAATAATTGGACCAAATTTTTGGGATGTCCATCAAGCCCAGATGGGTTGGGACGTCCAGCCTTAGCCCAGTCCTTGTGCATGGACTGTTTTCACATTATGCTCGACTTAGTGAGCTAAATTGTATGTGTGATTGGGTCCTTGATTGCCCACCTATTTTACCCAAATTTGGGCTGATATCGAAGGGGCCATTTTGTTAGACCCTACCCCGAGTGTGCATTCCATTCCCCTTGGTCTCGCGGTCCTACTGGTCGAATTCCGGTAACCCGCGACCTACAGATAGTGTTTGCGGTCATCCTTAAGTCCGGTCACGTAGACCCGACTCAGATCGACTCGAAACCTATGCCATTGCGACCACATCGGCGCCGTGGTTCTAACGCCGCGTCTCATGCGTGAATCCGACATGTGCATCTCGTGTTATTGACCCGTCAATTCTTGACCACTCATCATGCATGGGGCCCACACATTTTTTCATGGTGGGTCCCACCTATGTGCTCTTTTATAGGGAACCTACACACCTAACCCTACCTAACCTAAGCTAGCCTAGAGTAGCTAGCTAGAGAGGCTATCATTAGCCTTGGTTACTACCCCCAAGACCCATCATGGGGTTTCTTTCTTTTCTAGCAAGAGAAATCATTGCTTCCCTATACCTCTCTTCTCTCCTCTCTCTCCCTCTCATTCTCTCATTCTCACCCTCCTTAGCAATGGACGTCCCACCCCTCTCTTCCTAATTCCAGCCCTTTCTTCCTTCTCTCCCCCACCATCTAACTACTAAAAACCCATCTCCAACCTTCAAACACTTCCCTTTTGAAGAATAGAACCTATATCTTGAGTTTTGGAGTCATCTCTTCAAGGTGGGTGCTTCATCAACATTCTTCACCTCTTCTTCTTCTTCCCTTTCTTCTCTTCTTTCTTCTACATGCATGGAAGCATGTAGGGCCCACCAATCCATGGTGAAGGCCCTACATGGCTCCTAGGATGAAGGCTAAGGGCCTAGATCCTACATAATCCATTCCATGGTGGGCCATTTTCCATGGACCCACCATGATGATTTTCTCTTATTTCTTGCATCTCATGGGCCATCTAGGTCTTTGCATGTATGTAGGGAAGAAATCTCTACCATCCAGCAATTTATTTTAATGTATCTTGCCATGCATGTAACTCATATGAATAGTGATGGTGTGGATTGTGTGCGGGTGGCCCATTAGTGGCGGGACTACCCACCTATGGCTGATTCTTGCTCATTTTCTCTCTTTTCTCTGTATTTTCTTCTATGTATGCTGATGAGGTGTGGCCCACCAAAGTAGGTCAGCAACCTCTCAGGCCCCAAACAAGGTGGACGTCCAAGCCCACTTGATTGGACGTCCAGGCCCAATCATGCATGCATGGTTTGGGTGACCTCTAAATCACACTTTTCATGGAGGTTTGGGTGAACTTATGGGCCTGGAATTTTGTTGACATATCAAGGTGGAACCCACATTTTAAATCAGGGCTATGGGCCCTTTGATTATATTGTATGGGCCAAAATATGGACAACACATGTTGTTGTCCAGATTTCAGCCCTATTGGAGTATATGTTTTGGGTTGATGTTTAGATCTATTTTCAGACCCTTTTACCCCAAATTTCTTTAGTAGTTTTGTAGTGTGTGGACCCTACTTTGATGTGGTATGGGACCCACACCCTATCTCCCATGATTGAGGCTCATGGGTTGGGCCAAAGATGGCTAACTGTCGAGAATTTTCTGAACAGTTCAGCAATACTATATGACAGAAATCACTATGTTTACCTGACTTTCTGAAAGAAGTGGGCCACCCTAGAGGACCCCACTTGTTGTCCAGATGTAGGACCACCCTTCCCACAATTTTTTCAAGGGTTTGGGTAGGTCTAGGCCCACTCCATAAGGTCCCAAACATAGGGACAGTTAGAATTCTGTAGCAACCAGATTTCTGCAGCATATTTGGTTACCATTTAAATTAAAAATATTTTCCATGCTTGTAAAATTCTAAAATTTATTCTGGAGGTGGCCCACCCTTGCTGGGACCAACCTACTAAGTTTTAGGCCAATCGGACCACTGGTTTTTCGGATTTGGTGGTTGGACTGGCCCACCTAGCTGGACACCCATGGTAGGGGCTGGCCATCCCACCTGTTTTGTGGCCCACCATGATGTGTGTTTTATCCATGTAGCCATTCATTTTGAAGCCCTCTTGTATGTGGCCCACCTTGGTGTGGAGCTTTCCAAGGTGGGGCCCACCGTATGCATTCATGTAGGACTGGGCGTCCAGCCCATTGGGACGCCCAGGCCCATGTGGGACACCCATGGTGGGGCTGCCGCTAGACCTTTGGTCCAGTAGTGTGGCCCACCTATTTCTGATGTATTTAGGGTGTTCCCTATATGGTGGGGCCCCTATACTTAATGTTGGACCACTCTAAATCCTTACTCCAATCAAATGGACCATTTTTTGGGCTCCAACAAGCCCATAAAAACTGGTGGAACAAAATCCAGCAATATATTGTAAATGTACATTGCCTTTGGTATGAGATTTTAAGGAGTGGGGCCCACCACATTGTGAGGACCTTGGAGGGATTAATTCATGCCCTTAACCCCTAATTTTGGGCTTAATTAGTGCACCCTTGAGGCCCACCATAGTTGGGCCATTTGGGACCATGTATGTAGTTAGATTGTTGGACTCTTTAGGCCAAATGGGCTAGAACCTTCTTGCTAGGCCCAATGGACTCTTGGGCTGATTTCACCATAATATTGTGTTGGGTTAGTGGGCAGGAAGGTGTGAGTGGTTGGGCCCTTGGTTGCCCACCAAATTAACTATATCCTTGGGTTAGGTTGTAGGCCCAACTTGCTTGACTAGAATATGATTATTGCTCATGCGGTTTGAGTAATGGGCTGCCCACTAGGCCCACCACAATATATGTATTTGGTGACCCTTATGTTGGGCCCTAACCTTCCTTATGGGCCCATAGTATTGTATATGGGTTGGGCTATGTGTGTTGCCCTTGGACCCATGTATTGAGTAGGCCTTGGGCCATTTATTTGAGGCCCAACATGAATGTATGTGGTATGTTATGGCTGCCCATTTCTTATTTATGGTGATGTGTGGGCCTTCGGCCTTGATTCGTGATGGATTATCCATGGGCTACCTTTTGGGGACAATTAGTGGTTGAATGTCCACATTTATCGCCCCAAGGTAGGTCCACTTGCCTCTATGAGTGGTTAAAGGTCCACCATAGACCTTTACTAGGCCCGTTTCATTTATTTAAGCCCATATCATTGTCCTTCCTTAGCTTTGTGGGCTACCCCAGACTATTGGGCCCCCATTAGAGGTTGTGCCCCTTGTAGAATTTGTCTAACTACCTAGACTTAGTCCCTACTTGGATAGGGAGTGTACTACATTATTCTTCGCTGCATGGCGTATCTTGTTCATACTCATGACCCATATGCATCATGGCGTGCTTAGTTGGCATTGTGTGTGTGGTCATGGTTGAGCCATTGGGTAGATATGATGGCTTCCCAGAGGGATGGAGTTCCCCTCTTGAGCACGTTGGATGCTTGGAGCTAGTACATGATTGGTATGCGTGATTCATGCATCTGACATCACATTACATGGATATTATTCGCCCTTGCTTCATCAGGGCCGATGCCTCCACTAGTATGTCGTGGATGGCCGTATTTGGACACCGAAAATGTTACTCGAGCATTTAGGGCACGTAGGATGTCCTTGGGTGAAAGCCCCTAAACCTTTATAGTACCAAGAGATGCCTCAACGCCGAGACCAAGTGGAGAACATGAGCACCCGAGTGCCTTATTCCGTTAAGCAGCGTCTCCCACTGTAGCGTGGTCGGTTGAGATGGGGTGTGGCCTTACCCGCTTGATTGAGGGGACAATAGCTAGGCTGGGTTTGACTAGCTCGTGAATGGGTCCACTACCGTCAAGCATTGCTGGTGATTTACTGTCCACAGGCGGGTAATGAGGCCTCTTACGCTCATTAGACTGTGCGGCTAGGAGAGCGACAGTCGGCTGGCAGTATATTTGACCCTGGTGGTTTCCCTATAGTGAAACTATACTGATATGTGGACTTGATATGAGGACTGGCATGTATTGCATTGCATTAACATTGGCTATATAGGCCTTTTGTGCATCACCTCGGTATGGCGCCCAATACTCATCTATTTCTTTGCATAGCCTTGGTACGGCTTGTTGCATTTATGATTGTCATAGCTTAGCCTTGGTATGGCTAGTGGCATTGATAGTGTTCATGGTTCATGCCGAGCTTCTGCATCCTCTGATATTTCTTTCCAGCACTGGTATTACACACACTTACACCGCCCTCTAAGCTTTCTATAAGCTTATACACGATTGATGCGTGCCGGTGACGCAGTAGTTGAGGAGAAGCTTTCAAAGCATGTCGAGGACCTTTTGGAGATTTTCCCTTACTCCGTTTATGTATTTCCTTTTGAGCTTTGTACCCTGTATAAAGTTTTTATTCTTAGTGGATTTTGTGATGTGTCCCCGTGGTTATTTTCTGTGGTTACTTTGTTATGATCTTAGGTATGCTCTTCATGAATCGGATTATGTCATAAAAATCCTCCTTGTGGGATCCCAGAATAGGAACCTGGTCAATGGGTGTCAGGAGCCGAGAATGGGGTACTACGGAGGCTGTTGCTGCCGGAATCTGCTATCTGGATTCTTATGAGTTCCGGTCATCGAGTCTGGGGCGTGACACATTTGACCCAACTTGGATATGTTTTTGCCTAGGTGTTTGGGCTTATGGGCTGCCCACTAGGTCCAATATAATGCATGAATTTGGTGGCCATTGTTATTGGGCCATAGTTTGCCTTTTTGGACCCATGATGTTGTGTGAGGGCTTTCGGCCATTTTCTTGGGGCCCATTATGTGATATGATATATATGTATTGCTGCCCATTTTATTTTTAAGGTAGTACTTGGGCCTTAGGCCTTGCTTTAGGTAGAATCTTTGTTGGGCCGCTTCCAGGGGACAATGGTGGTTAAATGTCCCCATTGTGGATCCCTTTAGGTCCATTTGTTAGGCTCATTCTCATCTACTGGTGGTTGAATGTCCACCTTAGACCCTTTGTTAGGCCCATTCTTAACATTTTAGACCCATACTATTACTCTCTTAGTCTTCGTGGGCTACCCCAAATTGTTGAGCCCCCACTAGTAGTTGTGCTCTTTCTATTCCATGTAAAATTGTCTAAGTACCTAGATCCTACCTTGTTGAGAGGAGAGTATAACTTCACCACATGATGTACTTAGTTATTTTTCATGATTCATCCCCATGTGTACTTAGACCCGATCTTATCATGAGAAGAGAACAACATCATCACATGGCATACTTAGTTATCTTCATGACCCATTCCCATGTGCACCATATGTGTGCTTAGTTGAGATGTGATTGGTCATGGTTTATGCCATTGGGCAGCCTGTTATGAGACTCCCTGAGTGATGGAGTAGCCCCTCTTGAGCGCGTTGTATGCGCAAGACTGATGCATGGTTGATTTATGTGATTCATGCATCTGGCATTGCATAATATGGTTGATATTCGCCCTAGCTTCATCAGGGTCGTAGCCTCCACAGGCATATCGTGAATGGCCAGATTTAGACACCGGAAATATTAGTTTGAGCACTGTGGGCACGTAGGATTCCTTGGATGAAAGTCTCAGAACCTTCATGGTACCGGGAGATGCTCCAACATCGAGACCGAGTGGAAAACATGAGCGTCGATCCCTTTACCATTAGGTCGTGTCTCCCACTGTATCGTGGTCGGTTGAAAATAGGTGTGGCCTTATCCGCCCAAGTGAAGGGGGCATTTAAGCTAGGCTGAGGTTAACCAGCTCGTAAATGGGTCTGCTACCGTCGAGCCTTATTGGTGATTGGTTGCCCACAGGCGAGTAGTGAGGTCTCTTATACTCATTGGGCTGCACAACTAGGGAGGCGGCAATTTATATGGAGTGTACTTGACCCCGGTGATTTCCCAGAGAGGAACTGTACTGATATGTGGACTTGATATGAGGATTGGCATGATTTCATTGCACATTGCATATAGTGTCACGCCCCAAACTCAGAAATCGGGCTCATAAAATTCCCGATCGCTGAATCCGGCGCCGACAGCCTCCGTAGTACCCCATTCTCGGTTCCTGACACCCATTTACTAGGTTCCAATCCTAGGATCCTACAAGGAGGATTTTCAACATTGGTTTGATTCGTAATAAGCATAATCAAAGGCATAACCCACAAACAACAACCAAAAACTCCATCACATTTTCACTATGATTAAAAACTTATAAGTACAGTACGCATAAAGGGAAATACAATGATGATAGACACAAGCTCCAAGATGATTTACTATGAGCTCCTGCCTCAGCGCTGTTGCGATCTAACGTTACCTGTACGCAATGATCATGCATAAGCTTACGGAAAGCTTAGAGGGTGTAAAAGTGTGTGCGCAATGTAGTAATACAGTTATGCAATATGAGAGTAATGCGGAATATGCTGATGAATCCATGAATATTATTAGCCGTACCAAGGCTATGCGATGCAAGGCATGAATGATGTCGACCATACCCAGATCATGCGATGCGAGATGCAACTCAAGCATACCAATCCTTATCTGAGTCTACATATCAATAGAACTCAACTCTGGAATATCACCATGGTCTAATACACTCTAAACCAGATTGTCGCCCCATTGCTCGCAACAAGGTGAGTGGAAGAGACATCACTATCCACCTACCAATATCGGGCTCAGCTCGTTGATAGCGAACTCATTCCTCGAGCTGGTAAAACTCAACCTAGCTTTGCCCCCTTCTCGAGGGCAGGTAAGGCCGCACCCCCTTCCAACCGACCACGACACAGTGGAAAGTGCGACCTTCTGGTAATCGGCACTCGGCGCTCATGCACCCACTCGGTCTAGACATTGGAGCAACCTCTTGGTACCATAAGGGTTTAGGAAATTTTACCCAGGGACATCTATAACACTCTATGTAGAACAAGATTTTCGGTGTCCAATCCTACCAACCACGATATGCCTGTGGAGGCTACGGCCCTGATGTCGCTAGGGCTTACAGTAATCATGTCACACAATACAAAAATGTATGAATCACACTATCCAGTCATGCAGTAATCCTGCGCGTATCGCGCGCTCATGTGGGCAACTCCCCCTATTAGGGGGTACCTAATAATCTGCCCAATGGCATGTGCTATGATCAATCACTCCTCATATCAAGCATACATATGATGCGTATGGGCATGGATCGTGGAGCTATACTAAGCATATTATATGATGATCATGTATTCTCCCTTATATTAAGGTTGGGCCTAAGCGGCCTACCCACAATCCTAGGGATCCGGAAAGAGTTCCTTCACCATACTATTGCATGGTCCGCTAGATGCCAAGGGGGCCCAAATGAGTCCTAGATGGACTCCAAAATAAAATAAGTAATCCTACTAACAACCAATGGGGGCCCATCATCTTAGGATAGCCCAATGAGAATAGATGAATCATACAAATGGGGCCCAATGACTAGGGTCAACCCACTTAGAGAATTATGTGAATGGGCCTAACAAGGCCTAAGGAAGGTCACAACGAGGTCATTTAACCATCATTGTCCATCATTGTGGTCATTTAACCAACACTGCTCTCAAGGAGTGGCCCACACAAGGGATTCATAGACAACGTAACGGGCCATACATACATGGCAATGGGCCTTGCCCATGGGCCTCGAATACATGACAATGGGCCTCGTCCATGGGCCTCGGATACATCACAATGGGCCTTGCCCATGGGCCTCAAATACATCACATGGGGCCTTGCCCATGGGCCTCAAATACATCACATGAGCCTCGAATACATCATATAGGCCTCGCCCATGGGCCTCAGATTCAAGCAGGTGGGCCCATCATATGGGCCTCAAATACAAGGCAGGTGGGCCCTATTACATAGGCCTCAAATTACATCATGATGGGCCGCGCCAATGAGCCTCAAGTGGGCTTAGACCACACCAAAAATCATTTCAATAGTTGTAGGTGTAATGTATGTATCACTGTACACTATCATTCCATGGGGCACATGGCCCACTAATGATAGTTAGCACTGTCCAAACATTGTCTATGTAAATCAGCACCATCCAAACATTATCTATGTAAATCAGCACCATCCAAACATTGTCCAGCACTGTCTGGACGGTGTGGAGGAAACACATACGTCACGTGGGCCCTATGGTGGATGGACGGTTTGGACCCAACACATACCACATGTGGGACCCACAGAACTTGCTGACGTCAATCCAGCGGTGAGTCCCACCATCTGGATGGCTTAGATATACATATACATCACGTGGGACCCATAGAACTTGCTGACGTCCCATACCAGGTGGGTCCCACGTAGGGGCCATCATAATATAAATATACATATATCATGGTGTATCCCACCCAGACCGTCTAGATGGAAGGCTGGGAATCACACACGTCATGGTAGAGCTGCACAGATGTCATGCCCCAAACTCAAAAACTGGGCTCACAAAATTCCTGATTGCCAAATCCGGCGCTGACAGCCTCCGTATAACCCCATTCTTGGCTCCCGGCGCCCATCCGCCAGGTTCCGATCCTAGGATGCTATGAGGAGGATTTTCAACATCAGTTTAATTCATAATAAGCATAACCAAAGGCATAACCCACAAACAACAACTAAAAAATCTATCACATTTCTACTATGATAAAAAAATTTACAAGTACAAAGCGCATAAAGGGAAAATATAATGATGATGAACAAAAAGCTCCAAGATGATCTGCTAAGCGCTCCTGCCTCAGCGCTGTTGCGGTCCAACGTCACCTGCATGCAACGGTCGTGCATAAGCTTATGTAAAGCTTAAAGGGCGGTGAAAGTGTGTGCGCAATGTAGTAATACAATTATGCAATATCAGAGTAATGTGAAATATGATGATAATCCATGAATACTATGGGCCGTACCAAGGTCATACGATGCAAGGCATGAATGATGTCGGCCAAACCAAGGCCATGCAATGCGAGATGTAAACCAAGCACACCAATCCTCATCTAAGTCCACATATCAATACAGCTCAACTCTTGAATATCACCGGGGTCTAGTACACTCCAAGTCAGACTGCCGCCCCATCGCGCGCAATAAGGTGAGTGGAGAGACCTCACTATCCGTCTGTCAATATCAGGCCCGACTCATCGATAGCGGACCCATTCCTCGAGCTGGTCAAACTCAGCCTAACTTTGCCCCCTCCTCTCGGGCGGGTAAGGACGCACCCCCTTCCAACCGACCACGACACAGTGAAAAGCACGGCCTTCTGGTAATCGGCACTTTGCGCTCATGCACCCACTCGGTCTAGACGTTGGAGCAACCTCCTGCTACCATAAGGGTTTAGGGACTTTCACTCAGGGATATCTATAGCACCCCATGTAGAACAAGATTTTCGGTATCCAATCCTGCCAACCACAATATGCCTGTGGAGGCTATGGCCCTGATGTCGTTAGGGCATACAGTATATATGGCACACAATGCGAGATGCATGAATCACGCAATCCAGTCATACAACAATCATGCGCGTACCGCACGCTCATGTGGGCATCTCCCTTTACCAGGGAGTCCCATAACAATCTGCCCAATGGCCTGTGCTATGATCAATCACTCATCTCATCACAAGCATGCAGATGATGCGCATGGGCATGTGCTATGATGTTATGTTGTCACATACTCATAATCGATATCTATAACCGGCGTCGCCCTCGATAATCGACACCGATAATCAGCATATAAACAAGGCGGGGTCCATAAATGAACAGCCGATCATCCATAGTATAACGATCGACACTCGGCCGTGGTTATATCAAATCTGATAACATGGAGTCATTCGTCTACGGCGAATGGGGTCCACTTATTTGGGTTAACCCACTAAGGGAATGATGAGAATGGGCCTAACAAGGCCTAAGGGAAGGTCACAATGTGGACATCCAACCATCATTGCCCTTCAATGTGGACATCTAACCAACATTGCTCCCAAGGAGTGGCCTACATAGGGTCAAACATATAGTGGGCCCATGGCCTCACGTACAATCACGATAGGCCTCATTTACGTCATATAGGCCTCGTCATATGGGCCAGAATACATCACATCGGGCCTAGAATATACAATAGGTGGGCCTTGCACTTGGGCCTCAAATATATCATATGGGCCTCGAATACATCACAATGGGCTCACCCATGGGCCTCGAATACATCACAATGAGCCTCTTATGTCAAGCGGGCCACATCATATGGGCCACATTATATAGGCCGCACCAACGGGCTTCATGTATATCAAATAGGCCGCACCGATGGACCTCATGTATATCGAATCGGGCCCACCCTTATGTATATTTGAGATCCGACCTATTCATAAGTTAACATAGAGATAAATGAAGTGAAAACAATATCAGCTTAATTGGAAACTACCATGGCCCTTAGAAGTTTGAACGGTGGATGTCATTATCCCCATTAAATTTTGATGGTGGGGGTCCGCTTGAACTTTAGATCTGACCCATTCTTTTGCTCATGCCATCAAATGATATCTCAAATGGTTGGACGGTTTGGATATAACACATGAATCATGGTGGGTCCCATAGATAGACAGCATGGATGGAATAGGTGGGACCCACGGAACTTGCTACTGTGTACAGCAGCAAGTCTACACGTCACAGGGCAGCTACATAGCTACCGTACATGCAGCTAATGCTGCTTTAAGGAACAGCATAGGTGGGTCCCACGTAGGGCCCACCCTTATGTATATATATACAATATATCATATATATTATAAATATAGTTGTTGCTATGCAGCTTTTAGGCATTAAAAGGGAGAGGTGGGTCCCACGTAGGCCCACCACAACATTCAAGGTATAATAGTATATTATATTATATTTTTAATATAATATAACATAATATATTAATATTATATTTAATATACCAACGACGTTCAGGCCCTGGATGGCCTGGACATACACATACATCATTGGTAGCCCCACACGTGGGGTGGGTCCCACCGTCCAAGGTGCTGGACGGTGTGGATAAGACCCATACATCACTATGGTCTCCACATGGCACCGTCTAGACGGACGGTGCAGGTACATATATCAAGGTGGGCCCCACCTTAGATGGTCGGTGTGGATGAAATCCACATATATGGTGGATCCCGTCCAGCCACACACGTCAAGTGGGTCCCACGGGTCCCACATATATGGGCATATGTATATATATATATATATAATATATTATATATAATATATATATATATATATATATATATATATATTTATATATTATAATATATATATATATTCTTGGCTAGTACACCCCACTGTCAGTTCTCACTCCACTACAAGCCACGTCCAGCGTCCTTGGACACTGGACGGTGTGGGTATATACGTGGGTCCCATGTGTCGGCTAGTGGGTCCCACGTGGACGTGGCCCACCTAATTTAGATCAATCTGATATTTGTGTTTTCCCTACATCCGGCCTGTCCATCCGGGATGCCAGGTGGGCTCACTCGATGGACGGCATGGATAAGATGAATACTTCAAGTGGGGTTCATCCGGGTAAGCCACATGGCCATATCATCACAAAAAAAATGCAAGAGAGGGAGAGAGAAAGAGAGAGACGTGTGATGGAGATGGGAGGGACCCCGCCACTATGGGCCCTCCCTATACTCAATACAATGCATACATTGAGTGGGTCCCATCACAAGTAGGCCCAAAAATAAAAATCAACGGTAAAAATCTCAAGATCACCCACCTATTGGCCTCCTTCTTGGTCCAATGGAACGCCGAACTCCTTGGCTTTGATTTTAACGGAAGATGATGAAGTTTTGATGGTTAAGATGGGGGATGAGAGGGTAGGAAGTGGGCCACATTAGAGTTTCTCTATGAGAGCTTGGGAAGCTTATACGTTGGAGCTTGGTTGCTTGGTAATGGGTTTGAGAAATGAGAGAGAGAGGGTTGTAAAGAGAGAGAGAGAGAGAGAGAGAGAGAGAGAGAGAGAGACGGGTGAGGTGAGTGATGGGTGTGAAAGAGATTGTTGACTTTTGGGGTAGATTGTGTAAGAAGGGAATGGTTGTGTAAGGAATTGTTGACTTATGGGGTTACTTGGGGATGTGGTGTGAGGTGATGTGTACTTGACATGTACTTGACCCTTAATTGGATTGATTGATTGATTGGGGGGGATTAGTCGTAGAGATTCTCTCGAAATTCGCACACGCGGCGTTTTCCTCGAAATAAACGCGGGCTCGCATCTTTTGACCTGGGTATTGGATTGGTGCGCGAGTCATGGCGTTGGAATCATAGCGACGGCGGGGCCGCTAGGGTACAAGTTTCGGGTCGAGCCGACTTCGGTATGCAGGACTCAGCTTAGGATCGCGCATAAATATCGGATACAGGTAGAGGGTTGCCGGAATTTGACCGGGAGGACCGCGGAAGCCTACGGAACGGTACGGTCTAGGATACGGGTCTTACAACAGGGCACCGTCCATGAAACACATACATCCTGGTAAGGTCCATGTGGTGGCCCACTAGGGATTTGGATCTGCTGCAGTCCCTGGCCAGTGGCCAGGGACGGATGGAGTGGATGGGATGCCCACATCATGTGGGTCCACGTGGTGTGGCCTACACATGATATATATATATATATATATATATATATTTATATATTATTTTTTATTTTTATTTTGAACAGCAACCAGCGTCCAGATAGATGGACGCTGGATGAAATACATACATCGATGTGGCCCACTGTCCAAGCCATGGACGGTGAGGATCCACACGTACATCATGGTGAGGTCCACCGTGATATGGACGGGGTGGATGTAAACCATACATTATGGTCAGGGCAGTACAACGTCGTCCAAACAATCCAGCACCGTCCAGATCATCTAGACAATGTGGAAAAACAAATAGATCATGGTGCAGTCCACAGTACCATGGACGATGTGGATGCCAAACAAGCATCAGATGGGCTCCACGTCCCACGTGGACGATGGCCTGTATGGATGAAATGCATTCATCAAGGGTGGGTCCCACAAGTGGACAATGATGATAAAACCCATACATCACATTGAGGTCCACAATAGATGAGAAAGAGAGAGAGAGAGAGAGAGAGAGAGAGAGAGAGAGAGAGATCGGCGAGGATGGAGGGGCCCCGCCACTATGGGCCCGTCTTTGATTCAAAGCATACATCAAGGTGGGTCCCACCATATGTGGGTCCTTAAATCACAAAAAAATACATAAATAAATAAATAAAATAACAAAAATGAAGATCCAAGATCACCCGCCGCCCTCTTCTTCTTGGCTCCTTGGAAAGGTGGTCGCTTTGGCTTCGATCCCAACGGAAGATGATGGAGTATGGAGAATTAAGATGGGAGAGAGAGGGTAGGAAATGAGCCACACACAAAACTCTCTTGGAGGTTTGAAGAGCTTGGACGTGGGTTTTTTTTTTTTTTTTGGGTTACTTGGAAGAGAATGGAGAAATAAGAGAGAGAGGAGATGAGATGGAGTGATCGATGGGAGAGAGGGATGAGTTGTGTAAGGGATTGTTGACTTTTGAGGCTGTTGTGTAAAAGAGGTATGGGTTGTGATGGGTTGAGTGATAGGTTGAGTAATGGGTTGAGTGATGTGTGTACTTGACATGTACTTGACAATTGATCGGATTGATGGGATATATTGGGTAGAGATTCTCTCAAATTGCAAATGCGCAACGTTTTCCTCGAACTGAACGCGGGCCCACATCTCCTGGCCTGGGTATCGTCTTAGTACATGAGACGCAGCGTTGGAACCGAGGCGACGATGCGGTCACTAAGGTACAAGTTTCAGGTTGAGTCAACTCAGGTTGGCAGGGTGCGACTTAAGGTCGTGCACAAATGCCGATTACAGGCCGCGGGTCGCTAAAATTTGACAGAAGGATCACGGGAATGGTACGGACTATGATACGGGTCTTACATATGGCACTTGCCTATATAGTCCCACATTGCTTAGCCTTGGGATGGCTGATGGTATTTTGCATTGAGTTGCATAGCCTTGGGTTAGCAGATGGTATTCCTGCCTTGCATTTGCATAGTCTTGTTACGGCTGTTGGTATTCATGATCTTGTTGCACATTCCGCATACTCTGATATTGCATTCATGGCACATGTCCTACACACACTTACAACGCCCTCTAAGCTTTCTATAAGCTTATGCACGATTGATGCATGCAGGTGATGCTAGGCAGTAGTAGTGCAGGAGCAGGAGCGAGCAGTAGAGCTATCTTTTGGAGTTTTTGCTTTATAGCCTTTGCATCTTTCTCTTTCGAACCTTGTATTATAAAAAGTTATAAATTCTTAGTGGATTTTGTAATGGTGTTCCTGTAGTTATTATCTGTGGTTATAATGTTATGATCTTGGGTATGCTCATTATGAATCATACTTATGTTATAGAAATTCTCCTTGTAGGATCCCAGGATCAGAACCTGGTGAATGGGCGCCAGGAGCCGAGAATGAGGTACTACGGAGGCTTCGGCGCTAGATTCGGTGATCGGGAATTTTGTGAGCCCGGTTTCCGAGTCTGGGGCGCGACAGGTTTAATTAATGCTGTAAGAATGAGGAGATAGTGAGGTATAACACAATAAGGCATAAACTAGAGCATAACGGTATGATGGAACGTAAGAATCAGATTCTTTTGGAAATGGCCTGAAGTATGTTGAGTAATACTAGGTTGGTCAAGGAGCTATGGTCTGAGGTTGTCTCTACATCTTTCTATTTAGTAAATCGATCTACATCTACACCTATTGATTATAAAATTTCAGAAGAAGTATGAAGTAGCGATGTTTTATTTAAACCAACCTGATTTAAATGATTTTAAACTCGCAAGTATACGAATCAAATGTAGATATGGTACGTATTACAAGATCGTTCCCACAAGGACTGGTTATTACAATTCGAAATTTACGACTCTTCTTAACTAATCCAACAAAGGGTTTAGCGAACTATTTAGTAAACTATCACAAATCTATGAAAAATAATCGAGAGCAATAAGGAAAATTCAATCAAGGAGAAGACTAGGACTTTCGAATCCACCCCTAATTATCCCGACCCTTATTTTACCTATTGATTCACCCTAATTCAGATTGATATAAAAATAAATAAATCACACTCTATGTCCTTGGTCGGGCACACAGAATGTTTAATCCCTTAAAGCATAAGGATCACATCTTTCCATCCATGGTCAGGCATGAAGCGATGTAGATTCTTATTTCTTCCTCTATAGGAAACTTGTTCATGGTCAGACACAAGCACCTAAAATGAGATTCCAAACAACATCCACATCTAGACTTCATAGAATGGAGAAGTACGAAGATTTCGGTTAAGCACACTAGAGAAAGAAACACATCAATCAAATTAGATGAAATCAACACATACAAGAGTCATTCAAATTAGGAGCTTCATCTCAGCCCTAGGCAAGAAATTAGCAATCCATAAAATCAATTAGAAAGATGGAAAAATAAAATTCATAAAAAGCAAACATCCTTCTCTCTCTCTCTCTCTCTCTCTCTCTCTCTCTCTTCTCTTTCTCTCCTTGGCCCTGAATCTGCTCCCCCCTAGTTCTCCCCTTCTCTGGCTCTTCTCAAGCCCTTTTATAGCTACTGGAGGTTGGTTGGAAGGCTGGAGTTGGTGGAGAGGTTGTCGCAGCAGTTACGCATGCGCAGCGAAAGCCTTTTCGCAACAAACTTCGGTGCCTTCAAACTCGCCAATTTTCTCGCTCAATTTCTAAAGAAACACCATCTCTTAGGACTTTTTTTGAGTGCTCTACATGATGGACGGTTCAGATCTACCATATGATCAAAAATGGTGGGCCACAACCGCCTGAAAATCCATTTTTCACGGACGTGTGTAAGCTTACGCACGTTACGCGCTGACGTGATCGGTGGGCCCCACAGTAGTGTTTTCGGGGAAATCCACCCCGTCCATTGCATTCCTCTCTAAATTTCGGTCAGGATTAGTTGGTTTTGAATGTCCATTGATGTGGCTCAGAGAAGCAATCACGCTGAGATCTTTTTGAACGTCGCAGGGCAGCCTTTTTGTGGCCTCTGTATCGCACACGTGTGTATGCATGGGCGCAAACTATCAACATTTTTTGATGTGTTTTTCCCCCTCTACATTCTGGACGGTTTGGATCATCCATACGGATGATGGAGGTGGCCCACCAGCGTCTGCAAAATGGACACTCGTCCATCCGTTACGCAACAGGAAACGGAAGTTTCCTTTTTTAGAAGAAGACTCGGGTCAGCGCCTGCTTACTGCCTTAGTCGGTCCGGTGCACGGCACGAGCGTGTGTACTCTATGTACACACGCTGTACATGTGGGGTCCACTACGGTGTTTCTAAGAAATTCAATCCATCCATTCATTTTTTCTCCCCATTTAAGGGGTTGATACCAAAGTTGAGGCATATCCAGATAGCAGGTGGGCCCCACCTAGGGAATTAAGGGGCTGATCTGTCCGTTTGGCCACTTCGCGAGATATCCAATGGCTGAAATTTAATATGTACGGTTTATTTATGGCCCCAAGAAAATGTATGAAGTTTCAAGCCAATCGGATGGCGGGAACCCTGGGATCTTGCATTCTGGACCATTTTCGGGCCTCTTTAATGTGAACGGCTTGATTTCCTCGGATCCCTGGCGTGTAAATCCGTCAATCTTGGTCCTCTGGATCCGTCCCTTCCTTTGGTGACTTCGGAGCATTAATTCCATGCTTGTAGTACTCTTTTTCAGCCCACGCTCCTAATTACTCCCTGTAACAAGAAACACAATTAAAATATGACATTAAACATTATCATGTACGTAAATCAGGTAATAACTAGGGTCTGATATGCAATATTCGACTCTCATCACAACCCCCAACCAGCATTTTGCTAGTCCCTAGCAAAACATGCGAAAAATAATTTCAGAAATAAAAGACAATTCCTATAAACCCGAGTGACTTGTGAACAAATAGTCGAGATGTGAGAATTCTAAGATTCATGAATGGTGAGTAGAATTTTCTCTTGGAATCAAGCTTACAGTAAACTTTATAATCAAGTTCAATATATTAATCCATTAATTAGAACAATTCTAAACATTGAGTTCCATGAGTGTATAGTGTAATCTCGGCTTACAATCATTTAAGAGATCCAATTGTCAATTTCATGATACCATTGGTAACCAACAAAAGTATTCAGGACACCCAAAAACTAAACGTGCCTCATTCTTCCAAATTTTGACTTTAAAAAAAAAAAATTAATTTTAAAGTACCGCCAGGGAAATCAGATCTTCACCTATATGGAGCAAACCTATGGTGAAAACCAGTAGCCCAGCCTGTTTCCAAATGTCAACCATGGGGAATTGAATCTACACCTATAGGGAGCAAACCTATGGTGAAGTTCGATCGCTCAACCCTTTCCGTAGGTAGCTATCTTGTAGCTGGGTATTTCCTTTTTCTTTCATTCTTCTTATTGAACATGATGGACAACTTTCCCAGGTTGGTTCCTTCCATTATTATTGATCACCAAGTTACAATTCAATATCGAACTGAAACCTTAATGTGTAAGCGAAATGTGTCCTGTGAAATCATGACTCAATCAATGTTTAAACTTCTGGTCATGGGTTAACAATTCAAACTAAATAAGAGTCATAAATTACCAACATTCTGTATCTTGTAATTCTAAAATCACGACTAGCCTTCGAAATCACTTCGAATTCACAAGAAGTTCTAGAAAAATGTTTAAATTATTAAAAAGTTAAAAATTTTCACAATTTTTGCTCAAGACCAGGAAAACATTGATTAGGTAACCTAATCTCCCACCCCCAACCTAAAATCTACATTGTTCTCAATGTAAAAGAAATAAGCATGCACTGCACATGGGACAACGAAAGTAAAAGAGGAGTGATGGAAAGATAGTACCTGGATGAAAGAATCAAGAGACTTTTCTAAATATATCAACGTAAGAGTGGGTCAGCACAAGAGAGAAACCAACAAAAGCAAACTAGCAAAACAAAAATAACATAAATAAAATCCTACCTACACCACTTTCGCAGGTGCTCTCGATTGCATTTAGCGTATGCAACAAGCCTTTAAACCCCTAGGTTGCCCCTAGTGGACGAGTTGTAGTCTCGTGAGGGTTTGCAGTAATGTTACCCTCAAACATTGAACTAACCAACTAGGAAAAAGAAAAAATAAAATAAAATAAAATGAAATGAAAGGCTGGGTTGCCTCCCAGGAGCTCTAAGTTTAACGTCTTCAGCCAGACAAGCAATGAAACAACCATGGGCCATGAATTAATCAATCTTGATAACTTGGGTCCGCCAAATAAATTTCCTCAACACCTTGATTAACCAATCCCAAACTTTGTGGGAACAACTTGAACCATGCTAGCTGAAATGGGTCAAATGATACCATCGTCTAATAATTTGAGCACTTCCGCTCGAACATCCTCTTTCATGTTAGGGTTCAACCTCCTTTGCATTTCACCCGATGTTTTCGCATTGTCTTCAAGATGATTACGATGCATACACACAATGGAGCTTACTCCCTTTATGTCCGTTATCGTCCACCCAATAACTACATTATATTCTCTAAGCACTTTAAGCAACTTGCTCTCCAGTTCCTTCTTAAGGTTAGAAGCTATGATGACAGGCAGGGTCTCAGAAAGACCTAAAAATGCATATTTGAGGTTTCCAGGCAATTGTTTAAGGTCAAGTTCAGGTGGTTTCTCAATAGATTGGACTGGTTTAGACTCAGAAGGTGGAAGAGGTTCCACTTTCGCTTTCCATTTTGCAGTCTCCATTATAGGCATAGAGTCGAGCAATGCATTGACTTCTTGGATGGAACTCTCTATGTCAAAATCCATGCCAAAATGTGTCAAACAAGTCTCAAGTGCGTTTTCGGAAGATTGAAGGAAAGATTCATGCACTAGACTCTCAATCATGTCCACTTCAAATATATCATCCGAGTCTTCCGGTTGTTGTCCAGTATTGAAAACATTGAGTTTAATCTTCATGTTACCAAAAGACAACTTCATAACTTCATTCCTGCAATTTATGATAGCATTGGATGTAGCTAAGAATGGACGTCCCTGAATAATTGGAATTTGACTAGTAGGATTCTGGACAGGCTAAGTATCTAGAACGATGAAATCCACTGAAAAATAAAACTTATCAACCTGGCTTAGCACATCCTCAATAACACCACGGGGCACCTTGACAGATCTATCAGCTAGTTGTAGTGTTATTTTAGTTGGTTTCAGCTCACCAAGTCCTAGCTGCTCATATACAGAATATGATAACAAATTAACGCTCGCCCCTAAATCAAGCAATGTCTTCTCAATCTTATGCTCTCCTATGGCGCAAGAAATGGTAGGAGCCCCTGGATCCCTAAATTTAGGAGGGGTGTTGTGTTGAATCATGGAGTTGAGTTACTCTGCAAGGAAGACCTTCTTGTGAACATTCATCTTACGCTTTTGAGTGCATAAATCTTTAAGAAACTTAGCGTAAGCAGGGACTTGCTTGATAGCATCAAGCAACGGTATGTTAATTTGCACTTGCTTAAACATCTCTAATATATCATTAAAGTTGTTTCCTTTCTTAACTGGTGTCAGACGTTGAGGAAAATTAGGCACATAAGATGACACATGAGTGGTTCCTAGAGAGTCAGAGTGCTTTTGGACTTTTGATGAACTAGTATGTCTCTCTGCTTCATTTTGATCTTCCGATTTGGAATTTGATTCTTCCCTAGGTATCTCTACTTTGTTCTCGATTTGTTTACCGGACCTAAGAGTAATGATTGATTTGGCTTGCTCATGATATTGTTCTTGGTTTGAATTAGAGCCAATCTCATAGTCCTTTTGGATTTGCCACAGGTTGGCAAGGGAACTTGCCCTTCTCTCTCTCACTCAATGTGGCAGCAAGTTGACCCAACTGTACTTCCAGCTTGGCAATAGATTGCGCATTTGCATGTAAGCTTTGCTGGTTAGCTAGTAAAGTTTGTTGGGTGTCTTTTTGAAATTGAAGTGAACTTTGCATAAAAAGATTGAGTGTATCCTCAAGAGATGGTTTCCTAGATTGTGGAGGTACTTGTTGATATTGCGGAAACTGTTGAAGTTGTTGACTACTAGCTTGGGGGTAAGGTTGCATAGAAGGATTTCTAGATGGTCCTCCTTGTTGTGGTCCTTTTGCCCAAGAAAAATTTGGATGTCTAGCCCACCTGGGTTGTAGGTATCTGAGTAAGGATCATTCCCAGGTCTCCGAAAGGTGTTCATAGCATGAACTTGTTCAAATAGAAATTCCGGAAATGCCGCACCAGATGGACAAGACTGTGTAAGATGGGCGGCACTGGAACATATGACACATGACTCGATTTGAGTTGTTTTCGGAGGTCCATTATTTAACATCAAAGCATCAACTTTTTGTGTCAAGCTATCAATTTTGGCATAAAGATCTGGCATGACTCCTATATCATATATACCACCTTTCTTCGGTAGTTGGGGACATCTTTCACCTCTATTTGAGTAGTCCCATTGCTGAGAATTTTCACATAGAGTTTAAAAGAAATTCCAAGCTTCGACATCGCTTTTGGTCATGAATGACCCTCCACTGGTGGCATCAATCATGCGATGGTTTTGGGGTGGCAAACCGTCATAGAAATATTGAACCTGTTGCCACTTCTCAAAACCATGGTGTGGACATTTAAGAAGCAAGTTCTTCCATCTTTCCGAACATTCATGAAAGTGCTCACCCTCTTTTTGTGCGAAATTAGTGATTTCTCTACGGAGAGCATTAGTTTTGTGAACATGGAAGAACTTGTTTAAGAACTTCTTAGACAGTTGGTCCCATGTAGTGATAGACCCAACTTCTAGAGAATTCAACCATGCTTTCGCCTTATCCTTCAAAGAAAAAGGAAAAAGGCGTAAATAGATCGAATCATCTGAAAAGTTTTGAAACCTAAAGGTAGAGCAAATGTCTAGGAATTCTTTCACATGATGATAAGGATCCTCCTTGTCTAAACCATAGAAAGAAGGCAATAATTGTATGACCCCAGGTTTAAGTTCAAAGTGTGCTGCCGTGGTGGCTGGCAACACTATGTATGAAGGCGCATTAAATTGGACAGGAGCTGAATAATCTCTAAGAGCTTTAATTCCATTCTCGTCCGCCATTTTTTCTAAATCTTCTACGAAAGGTTCTTTCTATTTCAGGATCAAAAGGTGCTAGTTCTATGTTCAGATATCTACGTCCTAGCATAAACTGAATTACTGTAATGTAGGAAAGAAAACTAAACTAAACTAATATACAACCTAAGAGAAATAAAACTAGAATTAAAAATTATGAATTCCTAAAAACAAAATAAAACTATGTAAACAAGAATTGGAAGAAAGAACCGGAAAAAGAGATGATCGATGACCGACGAATTGGGAGCTCCTCCTTCACTTTGAAGACAATGTTATTTTCAGCTTCCGTCCTCAATTCCTGTAAACAAAATAAAAACAAAAATAAATTAAATTCCCTAAAATAATGCTAGAAAAATCCTAAGCAATAATTAGTTTCTAAAAAAGAAAGTTTCTAATCTTAGAAATAAAAAGCTAAGTTAGTTTCTAAAAAGGGAAAATTTTCTAAAACTAGAAAATAGAAAGTTACTTGAAAGAAGAATCTAAATCTAAAATTAGAAAATAGAAAATTTTTAAAAAAGAAAGCCTAGAATTAGAAAATTTCTAAAAAAAATAAAACCCTAATTGTAAAAATAAAAATTAGAAAAAGTAGAGAATTTAGAAAGGGATTACCAAATTAGAAGTTCATGTCAAGACCCTATAAAACAGGAAATAGGTTAGTTTCTAAAATAAAATAAAATAAAAACTTTAACCTAAAGTTAGTAAAATCCTAAGACTATGAATTATGATAAGAGAGAATCCTAAATCCAATTGGACCGAAACAGTCCCCGGCAATGACGCCAAAAACTTGATGTTTTATTTAAACCAACCTGATTTAAATGATTTTAAACTCGCAAGTATACGAATCAGATGTAGATATGGTACGTACTACAAGATCGTTCCCACGAGGACTGGTTGCCACAATTCGAAATTTACGACTCTTCTTAACTAATCCAACAAAGGGTTTAGCGAACTATTAAGTAAACTATCACAAATCTATGAAAAATAACCGAGAGCAATAAGGAAAATTCAATCAAGGAGAAGACTAGGACTTTCGAATCCACCCCTAATTATCCTGACCCATGTTTTACCTGTTGATTCACCCTAATTCAGATTGATATAAAAATAAATAAATCACACTCTATGTCCTTGGTCGGGCACACAAAATGTATAATCCCTTAAAGCATAAGGATCACATCTTTCCATCCATGGTCAGGCATGAAGAGATGCAGATTCCTATTTCTTCCTCTATAGGAAACCTGTTCATGGTCAGACACAAGCACCTAGAATGAGATTCCAAACAACATCCACATCTAGACTTCATAGAATGGAGAAGTACGGAGATTTCAGTTAAGCACACTAGAGAAAGAAACACATCAATTAAATTAGATGAAATCAACACATACAAGAGTCATTCAAATTAGGAACTTCATCTCAGCCCTAGGCAAAAAATTAGCAATCCATAAAATTAATTAGAAAGATGGAAAAGTAAAATTCATAAAAAATAAACATCCTTTTCTCTCTCTCTCTCTCTCTCTCTCTCTCCTCTTTCTTCTCTTTCTCTCCTTGGCCCTGGATTTGCTCCCCCCTGGTTCTCCCCTTCTCTGGCTCTTCTCAGGCCCTTTTATAGCTGCTGGAGGTTGGCTGGAAGGTTGGAGTCAGTGGAAAGGCTGTCGCAGCAGCTACGCATGCGCAGCGAAAGCCTTTTCGCAGCAAACTTCGTTGCCTTCAAACTCGCCACTTTCTTCACTTAATTTCTAAAGAAACGCCATCTCTTAGGACGTTTTTGAGTGCTCTACATGATGGACAATTCAGATCTGCCATATGGTCAAAGATGGTGGGCCACAATCGCCTGGAAATCCATTTTTCACGGACGTGCGTAAGCTTACGCATGTGACGCGCTGACGTGATCGGTGGGCCCCACAGTAGTGTTTTCAGGGAAATCCACCCCATCCATTGCATTCCTCTCAAAATTTCGGTTAGGAGTAGTTGGTTTTGAATGTCCATTGACGTGGCCCAGAGAAGCAATCACGCTGAGATCTTTTTTAACGTCGCAGGGCAGCCTGTTTGTGGCCTAGATCATCCGTACGGATGATGGAGGTGGCCCACCAGCGTCTGCAAAATGGACACTCGTCCGTCCGTTACGCAACAGGAAACGAAAGTTTCCTTTTTGAGAAGAAGACTCGGGTCAGCGCCTGCTGACCGCCTTAGTCGGTCCGGTGCACGGCGCGAGCGTGTGCACTCTATGTACACACACTGTACTTGTGGGGTCCACTGCGGTGTTTCTAAGAAATCCAATCTATCCATTCATTTTGTCTCCCCATTTAAGGGGTTGATACCAAAGTTGAGGCATATCCAAATAGCAGGTGGGCCCCACTTAGGGAATTAAGGGGCTGATCTGTCCGTTTGGCCACTTCCTGAGATATCTAATGGTTGAAATTTAATATGTACGATTTATTTATGGCCCCAAGAAAATGTATGAAGTTTCGAGCCAATCGGATGGCGGGAACCCTAGGATCTTGCATTCTGGACCATTTTCGGGCCTCTTTGATGTGAACGACTTGATTTCCTCGAATCCCTAGCGTGTAAATCCGTCAATTTTGGTCCTCTGGAGTCCGTCCCTTCCTTTGGAGACTTCAGAACATTAATTCCATACTTGTAGTACTCTTTTTCAGCCCACGCTCCTAATTACTCCCTGCAACAAGAAACACAATTAAAATATGACATTAAACATTATCATGTACGTAAAATCAGGTAATAACTGAGGTCTGATATGCAATATTCAACCCTCATCAAGTAGTCAGGGAGTTGATCACTCGGAGCTGCGGATATTTGGTTGTAATGTTTACTGTCATGTACCATTAGTTTAGATAGATAAGTTAGACCAAAGGGCTAAGGAGTATACTTTTGTCGGATATGATGATGGGGTGAAAGGATACAGATTGTATGACAATATTTCATGAAAAATCACATTTAGCCAGGACGTCAAGTTTGATGAAGGTTTATTGTTTCTAAAAGATGGGCATAAGAAAACAGAAAAATCAAAGATTGATGTTGAAACAATCAGAGGTAAAACACTTGAAGAAGCTGAGCCGCAGATAGATGTACAGGAAGAGGTGGCCGCACCACTTGTTGGGGGAAACCTAACAAGGGATCGCAGGTTATCGTTGAGATATAGGGATGACTTAAACAGTGCGTTTGCTCTCATTATAGATGATAATGATCCGTCTACCTTTCAAGAAGTACTTGAAGATAGAGATGCTGAGAAGTGGATAACAGCGATGCATGATGAGATGGACTCTCTGTACAAAAATGAAATGTGAGAGCTAGTAGAGCTGCTCGTTGGGCAGAAAGTGATCGATTACAAGTACGTTTATTTGAAGCAACTGGATAAGTATAAAGCTAGATTCATAGAGTAAGGTTATGCTCAAAAGGAGGGTGTCAAATTCGATGAGATATTTGCACCAATGGTAAAGCAAGTATCTATCAAATTTGTATTAGCTTTGGTTACCCAATACAATCTGAAACTGGAATACTTAAATGTGAATACTACATTTCTACACAGAGAACTAGAAAAACAAATTTATATGAAGTAACCCGAAAGGTTCAAGGTGTAAGGAAAGGAGGATAAAGTTTAGAGGTTAAAGATGTCGTTGTATGTCCTAAAATAGTCGCCTAGTGGTACAAAAAAAATGATTCTTTCATGTTAAGTCAGCGGTTTATTAGAAGTGAATTTGATCATCGTGTTTGCTTTAAAGCACCGAGTGACCAATGAATTTATTATTTTGGGGTGTATATTGATGATTTGCTTATTGTCAACCATTACATGTCTGAAATCAACGTATTAAAGGCCAATTATTCAGGACATTTGATATGAAAGATTGAGGAGTTGCAAAGAAGATTCTCAGCATCGATATACATAAAGACAGAGAAATGAGCAGGCTATGGTTGTCTTAGGAGGAATAACTTGAGAAGTTCTTGGTCAAGTTTGGATTGGAAAAAGCTAAATTGGTTGCACACCCCACGCTGCTCACTTTCAGTTTTCTTAGTGTAATGTCCTACATCAGATAAAGAAAAACGGTATATGTCTTGTGTGCCCTACTCGAGCATATTTGACAGTCTTATGTATGCCCTGGTCTGTGCTAGACCGGATATTTCACACACGGTTGGTGTTGTAAATAGATACATGTAAAACCTTGACAAGCAACACTGGAAAGCAACGAAATGGTTACTTTGTTATATATGAGATATGATGGACTACGTCTTAACTTTCAAAAATTCTAAGCAGAAACTTGTAGGATATGTGGATGCGGATTATGCAGGGAATGTAGATAATATAATATCGACTTTCGGTTACTCGTTTGAATTAGCTAGTGGAGCTATCAGTTGATCAAAGCTTCAATCGGTGGTTGTACTTTTCACAACTGAAGCTGAATATATAGCAGTGACAGAAGCATTGAAAGAAGCTATTTGGTTAAAATGGATGATGAGTGAATTAGGGGTTCAACAAGAAGTCGTGCTTGTGCATTGTGATAGCGAGAGCGCAATCAATTTGGTGAATAACTCGGTGTATCACTCGTAGATTAAACACATTGATGTGCGTCATCATTTTATCTGACATATGCTAGATGAAGGATGTGTCACTCTTGAGAATATTCATACCAATGATAATTCAATGGACATGCTTAATAAGGTTGTTCCTGCAGAGAAGTTTAAATTTTACTCGACTTCTCTGGGCTTGGCAAAAAAGAAATGAAAACGGAGTGTGCACGAGAAATGATGATGATGGTGTTACTATTGAATATGATCAGAGATGGTGATACCAACTTAGAGCAGTGAAGTTGGAGGATTAAAGCTACAATGGTGATTGTTGATCAAGTACCTTTAAATGGTGCAATGCAGTTGGGTCGACTAAAGCCCACTGTGATGTCAACCAAGGTCTGTTTCGGTTGACCAACAGACTCTATTGATATCTCAATTAACTGAATGTGCAACTGACAAGATGCATAAGTTTTTTAAAAAGTGTGGGTTTTATTTCTAATCTTGCACGAGAATATATAAGTACACATCTATGCTTGATTAGGGTAGAACGAGGAGAGCCTACACGATTTTCTAGAGTTTTAAAAGCGAAAAGCTAAAGTTTTCTATTTTATAAGTTGTTCCATCTTTTGTAATTCATTTTTAATAGTGAATTAATCATCGCTTTGTACTGTGATTTTTTATCACAAGGGTTTTTTATGTAAAATTTATATTCTTTGTATTTGCTTATTCTTTTTCTTTCTCTACTTATTTGATTTGTTTTGAAATTGCTTCCACACATGTTAAGGAGCTTCAATGCCCAACATAAACATAGCATAATATAAAAAACAGATGAACTACATGGATATAGGGGTGTACATCGAGTTGAACCGAGTCAAGCTGGCCTCAGCTCGACTCAGCTCGAACAGTGGTCGACCTCAGCTCGAACTCGGCTCGGCTCGGTCCTCAAGCCTGACTGGCCAGCTCGGCTCGGTTCGGTCAGCAGCTCGGGCTGAGTTCGAGCCAAGATCGAGCCGAGTTCGCCATTGAGGCATTTCCACAAACACCTAAACTGCAACTTCAAAATCCCACTGTTTTACAAACAGAGGCAATGGTTTTACAAGTATTTTCTCAAACACCTTCTAAGTAACATAAAAACAAACAAAAAAAAAAAAAACGAAAGAGAAAAAAGGTATTTGTTTCATATACATACCTTCCTTGCCACCAGCCAAACCTTCCTTGCCACCAGCCATATTTCGTTGAGTCATTTTGTCAAACAGCTGATGAGCAACATCAATGGCAAAGTAACCCAGTCATCGAACTAGTTCGATCTGAGTTCGATTCGAGCTGGGAGTTGAGTTAAGCTGGGCCCGCTCGAACTCGGCTTGAACTGATTTTCGAGCTAAAAAAAATCAGCTCGACTCGGCTTGAACTCAGCTTTTCGAGCTTTTTCGAGTCGAGTGGAGCGAGCAAACCGGGCTAGCTCGGTTCGTGTACACCCCTACATGGATACGGTGGATATACTATGCATACATTGAGGTAGGTTTTAATGGTTGGCGTTCAATCGCCACTCTTGCCTATGGTGTGGTCCACCTGAGATTTAGTGCTGCCTGTTTTTGATCTCATGCCCAAAAATGAGCTGAAAAAAATGACTTGACGGCGTGGATATAGTACACACATTATGGTGGGCCCACAGCTATTTCAGTAGCAAACGAACAGCTTCTATGCAAAAGATGATGGTCTCCCGCAATAAATCAGACAGAATGGTCCTTTGGCTTCTACCTCTTCTCCACGACTGAATTACCTTGAAAGATTTTCGCTTGGAAGTTTCAACGAAAAACCAAGCAATCCAATCCAAGAAACCAGATGCGTTGATAGAGAAGAAAAGGAAATCGAAGCAGCAATAGCGGCAGAAATGAGTGGCAGCAGCAGCAACAACATAAACTCCGTCTTCTACGCAGAATCTTTCCATCCAATACAAGCAGGAAGCATCGACGGAACTGACATTCTCCCTCACGACAATGCGGTCTACAGAGCCCTCCTCTGCTCTTCTGCTGGCCTTTGTAACTCTCTCTCTCTCTCTCTCTACTCATTTTTCCTTATTTTCTCGTTCTTTCCTCACTCAAGATTGGTTTTTTCAGATGACCCATTTGGGGATCCTAAGGTTATTGGAGACCCTCACTGCACTCTGTTCGTCGGCCGGCTTTCGCATCTCACAAACGAAGAAATGCTCCGAAAGGTGTTTTTCCTTCTCTCTCTCTCTATCTATCTCTCTCTTTCTTTATTTCTTTTCATTGAGGAATATACTGATCTTTTTTTTTTTTTCCTGTTAGTTTAGGCTATGAGTAGGTATGGAAGGGTGAAGAACTTGCGATTGGTGAGACACATTGGTAATTTCTTCTCTTCGTTTTTCTCTCTTTTTCTCTTCTTTCCGCTATTGCCTTTTCCTTTTGAAATGGGTGTTTGGAAATTTCGCAGTCTGTGTTACATTTCCAGAGTTTCATTTGCCATTTGTGCAGTGGAAAACACATTTCTTTTATTGTGAGCACATTTCTTTTATTGTGGTCTAAATCGGGTATTTTGAATTTCAGTGTTTCCTGTTGTATTTGTAAAATTTTATTTGTTGAATTTCTAAGAGGAGAAACTCTGAAAGATTCACTGCAACGCGCTTCACAGGGGTGAGATACCAGGCCATTCATCAGGTGGGGCACCTGGTGAACATTCCATGGCCCAAAATCAAGCTGATTCTCCACTCATCTAGCGGGCCGTGTTTATTTGTTGCACATATGCCATTCGGCATATTTTTCTTAACCATCTCATATGCATGTGGCCAACCTGATTAGCTGGCCACTCTCTCTCTCTCTCTCAAAAAATCAAGACTTGAAGGAATGCTTGGAGGCTACTTGGAATGTGGGGTGGGCAGAATGCTTCTCCACGAACAACCAACCCATTCTGGTTTGTTTTTGGCACCCTCCCACTTGCACGGTCAGTTCAAAATTATTAACCCAACATAATGATTTGACAGAAAAGGTTGATTTGGATTTACATCCAAACAGTACCTAACCTATTAGTTTGTGCCCAAGTCAATTTTTTTTTTTTTTTTGGGGGGGGGGGGGGGGGGGGGGGGGGGGGTTTATGAGAAGATTTCTGCATATAAGATTTAGTAAATTGACTCTTAAGTGTTTACTACCATTTCAGTAACTGGTGCTTCACGTGGTTATGCTTTCGTTGAATATGAAACTGAGAGGGAGATGCGGCATGCATATGAGGTACTGTCATGTTGAATATTGGGTTAATCCATTATCTTATGTTTCTATCAAGTTTATTTCATTTGTTATTGAGAAATTTCATCACTCTCTGTGTTTGGATTTTGGATAAATTAGGCATGGCTTCTTAGTACTCCCAATAGTTTTCTTTAATCTAGTCCTAATCTGATCTTAATGTTGTGTGTCCATCAATGGGGAGTAGTTTGAATGGCGTGTATTTATCATGTTTGGAAAACTTGAGACTGGGACTTTGCCTTGACCTTGTGTGACATTTCGAATTTGGTGAGTTGAATTAGTGAATCAAGTTGATAGGATTTTTTTAAATAGTTGATAAATAAGAATATGTATATCATTCTTTTGAATATGTATTGTGAGTTAAATCATAGAAAATGAAAGATTTAGAAGATAAAAATGAAATTCATAGAAAATAAAACATTTAGAAGATAAAAATTAGAGAAGTTTTATTCAATTTTCCTCCTCTTTACCTTTCATGACAAAACTGAAAATTACCCTCAAGAGCCTTATTTATTTCCCCTTTTTCCCATCTCCTTTCTCTTTTGTCACTGCCAACAGATGCCCTACATTGACAATGGACAAAATCCTAAAATCTAGAAATATCCAATCAAGAAGCCAAAAGTATCCGAGGCTTTTGTAATCTAAGATAAACCCATTCGTTATTTATGCAAAAGCCAATAGAACTTGTTGGTGGTTACTTGTTAATGCTAGAGTTTACATGCAATGTAGATCATTGCCATAGTTGCAGAAATTTTCATTTTGTTGATCTTACCCAAAGTTTTCTAATCCTCACACCCTAGCCATTGAAACCCTAACTTCTAGAGCTGAGACTGAAACTCAAAAAATACTCCCTGGGCTTGTTTGCTTTTGTCAAAACCATTTTGTGGATATGGAAAATGGATGTGGAATCCGCATGAAATGGGAAATCGTTTATTCCATAGGGATATTTGTATTTTGGTTCACAGTTGAGTTTTCCATGGATTCATGCAGAAATCTGAAAAAAGTAAACTGGCAAGTAGTTGCTTTATTTCCTTTCACGTCAGTTGGAAATCATTTCATTGATTTCCTTGGGAGATTTATTTCCTCATTTTTGTGGATTAGCTTGGAAAGAGAAATCGGTATATATCGCATTTTTTTTTTTTGGTTTCGCAAATGGTGTCAAAGTAGGATTATGCAAGTATGATTTTCCTTTCAAAGGTATAGCATAAAACCAAAACACGCCCTCAATGGTCACTTGGTTGCATGAAATCTCCATTAAATTTCTATTGAATAGACTTCCATGTAAGGAGGAATCTTCACTTCTCTTAAAGAACTCAGCTTCTATTTTATTGGGCATTTTTTTTTGCGGAACTTGGATTCATAAGTGAAGAGTTCCATGACATACTTGCGGCATCCAAACGCTGCAACCTTCGAGTTCCATGCAACTTGAGTTCTTATACATCCAAGCAACCTCTTGTAGTAGAAAGATTCAAGCCTCAAAACTATGTAAGATGTTTAGTTGAAAAGTTCAAAATACCTTATTTTAGTTGATTAGTGATAAACTAAGAATCTTTTGAATTGGTAAATTGACAAGCCACAATTTGACGAAGTTGACCAGATTGTGCTGGTTTCTCAAATAGAGTTAAAGTGACATATTGGATGAGTTTCTTTTTTACTTGGGAGAGTTACCAATTCACATAAAAACTAAAAAAACTTGATCGTCCTTTTATTTTTGTTTTGTATTGGTAGCTATTTTGACTTCTTGGCATGAGTTTGTTCAAGGGTCAACTTGGTTGACTCACAAGCAGTGATTGCAGTTTCAATAGTATCGGCCGATGCTATTAGTATTTCATGTGGGCGATACGAAACCAAGATGAAGTGGGTGTGCAGGTTTTTGGTGGAAGATACCAATCTATGGAGGAAAATCATCATTACTAAGTGTGGTTCGTCTCTCATGGTATGGTGGATTAAAGATTCCTTCCTGTATCGTGCTTCTTTTCTGTGGAAAGTGATTACCAACGTGGCCCCTATAGTGTTTGGGGGGATTAGGTTCCTCCTTGCCATATGCATCTTCGTGACTCTGAATTCGATGAATTGCTGTCTATTGTCTTGTTTGCATGGCCTTTTAATCTCTTTGGGTGAAAAAGACTCTTGTGTGGTGTCTCAGGAAGTCAAGTAGATTTTTGGTTTGTTCCTTGTACCTGTGTTTATCACAGCTCGAGCAAAGGGGGGATTATTATCACATGGCTCATGTATGGTCCTACAAGGCTCCTAAGACTGTGGCATTCGCATGGCTCGCTGGGAGGAATCTGATGTTGACTGTCGACAATCTTCGTAAAGAAATATGGTTCTCCGTAATGCTTTTCTGCTGTGTTTGGATGCTGAGTTTGTGGATCACCACTTAAGACATTGTTCCTTCTTCAGGGCGGTGTGGTCCGGCTTCTTGCAGTCGGTCTACGAGTTATTCTTAGGTGATGCCTTGTTTGATCAACAATCCCTTTCGTGCTTGGCATTTTTTAATTATATATATATATATATATATATATATATATAGAGTCCCGGTCTCCTACGCACCGTGCCGCACGGAGCTTAAATACGAGCTCCTGTAGGAGCCGTTGGATACAAAACAGTGGCTGGGATTCCGTAGCCGTGCAGCAGGAGACTCTCTCTGTAGAGAAGACTCGCGCGGTTGATTTTTCGGACGCACCATGCCGTCCTTCTGAAGTGACGTCTCCAAGTTCTGTGGGCCACACTGTGATGTGTGTTAAAGCCGGATCATGTGTTAAAGCAGACATGAAAGAATTAAATGACAAATATTTGCTAGAACAAACCCTGCCGTGGCCCTCATAACCTTTTAACGATGGACGTCAATCTCCCCTCTATTTTTTGTGGTGGGGTCCTCTCGAGCTTTGGATCTGATTCAATTTTTGGATCATGCCCTAATATGGTCTCTCCAAATGGATGGACGGTGTAGATACAAAACACACATCACAGTGTGGCCCACAGAACTTGGAGATGTCACTTTAGAAGGACGGCATGGTGCGTCCGAAAAATCTGCCGCGCGAGTCTTCTCTATAGAGAGTCTCCTGCTGCACGGCTGCTGAATCCCAGCCATTGTTTTGTATCCAACGGCTCCTACAGGAGCTCGTATTTAAGCTCCGTGCGAGACGGTGTGCAGGAGACCGGGACTCTCTCTCTCTCTCTCTCTCTCTCTCTCTCTATATATATATATATATATATATGGAGATTCGCACTATTGCCTATCATCTAGATGATTTGGTTGGAAAGGAGTAATCATGTTTTTCGGAATCAAAGTAGCCCAACGAATGCAATTTTTAACCAGGTCTTGTCTTTGTCTTTCTAGTTGCCCCAAGTTTGTTTGTTTGTTTGGTTTTTTTTTTTTTTTTTTGCGTGTGGTACTGGGAACGAAATTGGTGAGTTCTTTAAAATTTGAACAGTTTTTCTTGTTTAAACCACTTCGAATCAGCGAATAAAGTTCATAATCCATAATTTTGCATGTTTCGCATGCTCAAGCATGAATTTTGGCCTTCGATTTTCAAATTTGGAGAAATGGGGGATATTTGAGAAAATCCAATCTTTAATTTTGGCCTTCGATTTTCGACTTTTATACATGTCTTCTATGATCTATGAATTATATATGAACTGATTTTGAATATAATTGCATAACTTCTGTTAGATAGCGCATAGTTTAGGTAAAAGAACTTACTATGTGTAAGTGGTTTATTTGATCTTTTGAGTTTTAAGCGTGTAATGATGTCTTCTTTAATATCCCATGAGGTTTCATTGAAAAATTCGACCAATTTCCCAATGTTTCCCAAAACAGCAATACATTACATGATACATGCAATATTTCCCATGTGATACCCTAAATGCTTCCGTATCTGTATTTCAAGGGTGCGATACATGCATCATACCGCTACTGAAAACACCGGTGACATGTCAATTTGGAAGTTTCCAAACCCATGCATTTATCTCCCTGGTCATTTTTGCATATCTATGATTTCTTGGGTCCAACACTCGTATGTTTGAAATGAAAATATGGTAGAGAAATGGTAACTGCACACGACTTTTTCATATATGTTCCTGTGATGACACTCGCTAGTGTGTACAAGATCTAGACTACGCATCTTGTAATTGCACTATATATGTGCCATTTCCTGAAAATAGGCTGGTTGGATGATCCTAAGCGCTCGCTCAATTTTAGGGATAAAGTCACACAAACCATTTTGTGTGCTGCTCCAATCAAGCAGTTAGGATCATTCTATTGGCCTTACTTTTGGACCATGACCCATATGTTGTGTGATCCCGTTGGATGACACAACATTACTTTTGAGGGATAAAGTCACACAAACCATTTTGTGTGCTGCTCCAATCAAGCAGTTAGGATCATTCTATTGGCCTTACTTTTGGACCATGACCCATATGTTGTGTGATCCCGTTGGATGATTGATCCAGGTCTTGTTCACTTCTTCCACCCAGCCCATGGGAAGTTGTGTGCAATTAGCATTTGTCAGGTTTAAATACATTCGGTAGTGTCATGGCTTGTGTGGACCATGCGTTGTAGTAACTTGCTGATGAGGAACTATTGCACTATGATTTGGGTGTGAGTAATATAAGGAGTTATGATATGCAATGTACACAATTTTGTTTTATTTAAAAATCTTGTGTAGAGAAGTCATCTTTATAAAATATGGTGTGTGGGAAGGGGGTTGATTCCTGGGCAGGCCGTCAAGGAATGGGGGATCAGATGCTTGGAAATCAATTAGCTAGGTGGGTAGATGTCCAAGACTTCTAAGCAGGGCGGGGGTCCTTTTTGCTAGATGCATTGCTATATCGTTAGGAAAGGGCACAAGGTGAAATATTGGGAAGATGCTTGGGTTGATGAGGTGCTTTTAACCGAATCATCTTTGTCATTTCATTCATTAGACTTTTCATGTTAGTAATGCAGTGGTTGCTCTACATGCTAAATTTTGGGGGGCTCCAATTCTGCCAGGGGATGAAGATTTTCTGTTGGTTGCAATACTATCATAAAAAAAAATTAATTCTTCTTCTTCTTCTTCTGAGAGGTCAGTCTCCTCCTCCTAAGATCAGGAATTCCTTCTCCTCCTTTTTTTCTTTTTTGACTGACTTCTTCTTCTTCTTCTTAGCCTTCTTCCCTTCTTCTCTTCTGTCTTCTTTCTCCTTCTTCTTCTTCTTCTGTCTTCTTCTTCTTCTTCTTCTTCTTCTTCTTCTTCTTCTTCCTCCTCCTCCTTCTCCTTCTCTCTCTCTCGTTCCAAAAAACCCTAACCATCACCCCCTATCACAAGCCCTAGCCACCCCGTCTTAGAACCATAGTAATGCAGGGGCATTTTCACACTAGGCTCGAGTGGGGTGGCCTTTCGGCCAAGGTCCTAACCCATGCGATGTGGGGCCTGAGCTATTAGATAAAGGGATTGATTCACCATGCTTTATCAGTTTGAGCTTTTAGAGCAAATGGTTAATCGTCTTGCATCAAAGTGGTATCAGAGCAGGAGGTCCCGTGTTCGAGACTCCTCACCGAGGGTGATTAATGCAGGGGCATTTTCACACCGGACTCGACTGGGGTGGCATGTGGGATGCAGAGGCACACTCGGGGTGGGCGACTTATGTGAGGCGAGCCTCACCTGTGTGAGATGGGTGGCTCATGTGAAGCGGAACCTTTGTGAAGTGGGGCCTACGAGGGGGGTTTGGCCGAGGTCCGAACCCATGGGATGTGGGGTCTGGGCTATGAGATAAAGGGATTAATTCGCCCTGCTCTATCAGTTTGAGCTTTTAGAGCAAGTGGTTAATTGTCCTGCATCAAAGTGGTATCAGAGCGGGAGGTCTCATGTTCGAGACTCCTCACCAGGAGTGATTAATGCAGGGGCATTTTCACACTGGGCTCGAGTGAGGTGGCCTGTGCGATGCAGGGGCACACTCGGGGTGAGTGGCTCGTGTGAGGCAGGTGGCTCATGTGAAGCGGAACCCATGTGAAGTGGGGCCCATGAGGGGGATTCGAACATGTCCTAACCCATGCGATGTGGGGCCTAGGCTATGAGATAAAAGGATTGATTCACCATGCTCTATCAGTTCGAGCTTTTAGAACAAGTGGTTAATTGTCCTGCATCACATAGAAACGTATCCAGTCTTAAACGTCCACAACAATCAGCCCCAATCTAGCTTTTTGCATCCAACTCAACCCTTCTCCTAATCCCACATCCTCACATTCCACCCAAAATGCTAGATGTAACCTAGATCCATGTTACCTCTTCAATCTACACCAAACCCTTAGATCTAGTAGATTTAGATGTAAACTGTACAAACCCAAAATCTTTAGATCCAGAACCTAAACACAAAATCCAGCCCTTACCCTCAAGCCAAATCTCAACATGTCTCTTTCCCAACAACAGATCTACAACCTTATGTTCCAAATCAACCTTTACATTGTGACCATCACCCATCCATCTTTATATCCACACCCATCAGTAGGGTGCACATGTGGTGTGGTCTCTGATCTTTAGGAGGAATCTTAGAGACAAGGCAGATGATAAGGGAATTTGGATTATTTGGAGTTGGGAGTGTGTAATGCTTAACAAAAATGGGATGAGTTTAGAAGTGAGATGCCTCAAGAGACTTTTCTGTTACATCTTTCTCCAAAATTGGGAGGGGGTCCTCAAGTCATTGCTTTTGGGTGGCTACTGGGTTGTGATAAATAGACTAACACTATATGCATTTGGGGAGAGCTAAAAATGTGAATCAACTTTTACTTCATCACCTGTTTGTCTCCAGTTGTGGTGCTTTTAACAAATACCGATTCATCCATTAGGTTCTCCAAGTATACATGATAGGGGATGAGTTTCACTTGTTTAGTTTGCCATTCTCTGTCAAGGTATTCAATAATGCAACGATGGCCGTAACAGCCACCGTAATTACCGTTACGATATGGGCCATAACCCCCTGCATCAGCTGTTACGGTCACTTTTTTAAATCAGCCCAGGCCCCATACTGGACTGTTATGGGCCATTTTTTCCATAACAGCCATTACAGCCCCGTAACGCTCAAATGGTTCTAATCGATACATAACTTTAAAAAAATAAAATAAAATAAAATTATAAATACCATGTTCTCTGTTGATTTGGCTAATGATCAACAAAGAATCCCCAAACGCTTTCAATTTTTTCACACCCAGCAGAATAGCTTCCTTCAGTCCCACAATTCATGCTTCATATCCTGCTACATTATTGGTACATTTAAATGCCATTTTCCTCAACACAGGAACAGGAACAGGAACATTGTCAGGAGAAATCAGAACTGCTCCTACACCTCTACCATTGCTATTTTGGGCCCCATCGAAGAGCATAATCCATGATCAACCATACTTTCTTCTTCAATGCTTTCTAAAAACAGACCTGGAAAATGGGTCTTGAGGTGGCTCGGGGGGGCAGGATTCTTAGGAAATTATATTCTTAGTGGTACTTTGGTCCGTTTGGAAGGAAAGAAACAATATAACATTTACCAATAAATGTGAAAATACCAACCAGGTGATTGATGGAAAGGTGCAAGATTGACTTTTGGGTCTGATATTTAAAAGAGTTTGTGGGGGTGTTGGAAGGACAATTTTAATAGGGAGTTAGACGTGCTAATCTAACTCCTGCGGGTCTTTCTGTAGTGCTCTATGGGGGCCTATATCTTTTGTCCTTTTTACTGATAAAAATAAAGAAAAGAAGAGTCTAGGATTTGGGCCAAGAAAGAGCCAAGCAATGATTTCTAGTGAAGTTGATGAAGGAAAGAAGACCACAACCCACAAAGCTCAATGCACACAAAGACTTAAATCTAGCCAAAATCAGACTATTTCTGCTAATTGAACATTGATGTACATGGTTAAGTCTCTTGTGGATAGTCTGTTCTTATTTCAGTAAGCTCTCATTTGATTGTTTCAAGTTGTTATATTACATTTTTAATTGTTTTTTCTTTTTGCTAGCTTGCGTCCATTTGTAAGTTTCCCTTTTTATTATTTGGCCATTTTGCTCTATAAGTTGGCTGGTGTCCAACATGAAGTTTGAATATATTTTTTTTGCCCTATCCCAACCTTTGGTATATGCTTCTACTTTTTCTTTTTTGCTTTTTGACCAAAATTTGTTCGAGAAGAATCACTTCAATGAACTGTAGGCTGTAGCAAAATATTTTAAATGTATCTTGCTGGATAAGTTATCTGAAGAAAGATTTTATCATTTGCTTGTGAATCCATGTTGCATCCTCCGTTACAACATCAAGTTTTGGCAAGAATATGTAATAATGGCATTTTACCTATTCAACAACATGCCCATTTGCCTATTTAGTTTCTCTTCCCATTTCAAGCGTTTGCATCATGTATGTGCTTGCACAGTTGAAGAGAAATGGGCACAAAGCTTTAGCATGAAAAATTGATTGGATTCTCCATTGGTTGTGGGTTTGACAGTGATGATATCAAATTAGATAAGGACACAAGCAAACACCTTTTTTTTTTTTTTTTTGAAAAAATTGATCTTTCTTATTCTTTTGGCTTAGGGTGTAGTATATTGTGTTAGCAGTGCATGCAATTGTACTTGCATTTATATTCCTCTTATGTGCAGGATGCTCACCATTCCATCATTGATGACAGTGAAATAATTGTAGATTATAACAGGCAGCAACTGATGCCTGGATGGATCCCCCGAAGATTAGGTAAGTTGCATCTTAATCCCTTTTGAAACTCAGGCAGGTGCATATGAACTAATTAGATTATTTTACTTCAACAGGAGGGGGACTTGGTGGTAAGAAGGAATCAGGTCAGCTTCGCTTTGGAGGACGAGAAAGGCCATTCCGAGCTCCCCTGTATGAATACTCATTTTTTAATATAATAGCATCTGCGTCATTTGTGCTCTTAGTTTGGCTGTGCAATCCTTTCCATACTCGGACTCGGGCGAGTCATTGTTAGTTTTTAGAGATCAAATGTCAATTGTATAAATTCGACTTTCTCAAGTTACGACTTATGCATGATGGTTTTGTATTTATATATGTAAATAAGTATAGTATAGATAATGAATTTTTGTAGTTTATTAAAGAGCAAACACTAAGTTACACAAGGTTAAGATGCTAAGTTCAAATCAAGCTTCCAAACTAAAATAAGAAATTCTGTCTGAACTTCAATTGAACAGGAAAAACAACTTTTTCTTTTTCTTTAATTTGTGAGAAGTTCTACGGTGGTTCACACAAGGAGGGATTCAAGATGTGATTTGCAGCACACGCACCAATATGCCATGTGTGTGAGATCCAGGACACTAATCATGGGGTCCCATTATGAATACGCCCTGGCCCAGTCATCAGATGGCTTGCATGTGTATGTGAAAAATTGACAGTTAGAAAAAAATGACCAATTGTTTATAATCAATGTACACATATGGGCCATCAAATAAATGGTTTGGCTTGATTTTTGTGGATGGTTTAGTGGATGCTCATGGTGGAACCTGTCTAATGAGTGGCCCTGCTCTAGCATGTGTGCCACAAATTGCCTCTTCAATCTCTCATGTAAATCACCTCGACTATTCACTCTAAACTTTTTTCCTTTCTAAAAGATGTAGACTCCTATGGCATTCATCATATCATATAATAGCCTTGCCCCACCTATGTGGGGTTGGCTTTATGAAGCCTGTTTCAGCAATCAGGATTTGGGATTTGCTTGGCAAAGGTTTGCCAGATGCCTGCCCACTTAACATCAACCCTCCCCACCTTTACCTGTGCTCAGGACTGGTGGGCGTGTCACTACAATGTGGAGTTCGTTCGTAGTTTTGAACAGGCAATAGAAGAATCTACAACCAAATGTAAACACCACGAAGGAAGCCTTACAGACCTTGAGAAGGACCTTCCCAGTCCTCATAACGGATACTGCATCACTATTTCCAATTCCTGTAAACTAGCCAAATGCACCAGAAATACACGTGTATAAATCCTTGCCAAGCTGCAACCCCAGGCCCCGGGCCTGCAGCATAAGTTGCGGTAGCCTTTACTCCTATGACATTCTGAACAAAAATCAGTTTTACTCCAAAGTTGTGGTAGCCAACCAGTGATGTCAAGACTATTTTTAAGCTGTGAACAGAAACTTACCCATCATCATCTTAGTCTGCCTCCCAGCAATTTGGGGTTGGCTTTTAAACAGTAGATTGACAAAAGCTTTACAATCTCTTCCTATTGGACATCAATCTTCCTCTTTTACCCAAGGCTTTGGAGCTGGTCATGCTAGTGGCTCACATGGGGTCTTGTTTTTCCTGCTCCGCCACTTATGCCTTTTCAGCCTTTTCTTTCTAGCCTATACCCCCTCTGCCCTGTTTAGACAGCTTAAACATAGGACCTGGTTGCTCTACCTAGTCATTTCTCTATATATTTCAATAGATTATTGGAGAACCTCTCATTTCGTACAAGTAGGAGATGAAAAGAAAAGAAAATGAGCTCGCACTGGTTGACTTGCTTCTCCACAGATACAATTCAGGTTTGAATAGCATGAAATGGTTGGCAAATTTACTATACAAGTAGAACAATTCTAACTGGTGCTGACCCAATTAGTCGGGATAAGGCTTAGATGATGATGAACAATTCTAACTAGTGATGGTTTTTCATGGTGATGCATGGAGGGCCTGATCTGTAAGGTGCAAAATGAAATCCCTTGTTAGATGCCATGTTTCTACTTATGTTGATTTATTAGTTAAAATCACAGTAAATGCATATTATGGTGTGTGTTTTTCTTTTAGAGAATTGTGGTGTAAAGTAGTTGTTTTCTTTTCCAATGACACACACACACACACACCCATGCACGTGCGTGTGTGGATAGATAGATAGATTGATATACATATAAACACTGATTCTACTTACTGTAAGCAGGCGCCCTATTCCTTGGGATGATCTGAAAAGGCTAGGTATTCCACCACCGCCAGAAGGTCGATATATGACGCGCTTTCAGGTATTAGTCTCTTCCTTGCTATTATCATTGTTTTTACTGTTATCAAGGTTAAAAAACCTGAACTCGGGAATCTGGATTTCGACTACGACCTTGTTGCCTATCACTCACTAGTTGAGTTGGTTAGGTTACCCCTCTTCTACCAAGACGAGATATCTGGCCTTGAATGCCAGTTATTTTCCGGTTTCAGCTCCCTGAACCTATTTCTGTCATCCAACAAAAGAAAGGAGATCTGATACGTTGCCAAGTTAGAGTACAACCCAGCTTGCTGACACAGCTGTCTTGTAAGCTCAATCATGTAGCTTTTGTCAACATAAGGGTTCCATGCTAAAATTTAAACAATGTGGATATTTACCCTGAAGTCAAGCAAAACTAGGTCTATTGGCTCACTCATCTCATTTTCCCATTGTCCCAACTCACTGAGTTAAGACCGCATTGAACTTGATGTTCAGACCTGGACAGTTCTTTTTTTCTAATAATAAATCTGCAATGTATTTGTAAACTATCTTTTTCCCCCCCTTTGAGAAGGTGACAATTTCACTAAAACCAAGAGCAAGAAACAAGAAAACGCAGAAGACGGTCTTCTCGTTATTCCACTGTGAAAAAAAAAAGGACAACAGAAACAAGAGGAGCAAAAAAGGAAAAAAAAAAACAAAACAAAACAAAAACAACTGCCAGAACCCCGGCTAGATCACCCAAAAACAATCGACTCCCAGTTACTTCTTAAGGCAGCAACCAAGATTCCTGAAAAATTCTGGGAGGCTAATGACCCTTCCCAGAACCAAAGAGACAATAGAATAGGATAGAGCTGTGGTTAGGACACTTGCCTTTAAAGAATGCCGTGTTCCTTTCGTAACCCCCAAATGATAGCAAAGGGAAATAGATGTCATAAGCATCTTCCACTGTCTGAAATGGGACTGGTGAGCTTCATGAAGGATACCCAAGAGATCAGTGAAATCTCTTGGTTCCTCATTCTGATGAGGGGGGCATTCCATATCATTGATTCCCCCAAGTACTCGTAGCACTCCCTCACTTTTGCCTCCTTGTTTGTTGCGAGGGCAAAAATGATGGGAAAATCGTAGCTAGATGCACGTGCCCTACCAAAATGTCCTTTCAAAATCTAATTCTGGATCCCCTGTCCATCAATAATCTGCAACCTTCACCTTTCAAAGTACCTTTTTTGGGGACACTTATATTAGCTTGATCAAACCTCTTGACTATCCGACTAATTAACCTCCTGATGCCGATCCAACGGGCAAGAAAATAGAAAAATGCTCAAGCAAGTGGTAGAGAGAAGAAAAAGAGGGTGATTGCTTTGATTGAAAAAAAAGAGAGATGACAAATTGACAATACACTATAGATAGCTTGGGGATTTACTCACTCTCAAGGATGATCAAAGATCTCATAGAAAGGAAAAAAAAAAACTCTAGCGATATTTCTTTACTTACAAAGCTCCTCATGTCACGCCCCAAACTCCGAAACCGGGCTCACAAAATTTTCGATCGCCAAATCCGGGGCCGACAGCCTCCGTAGTTCCCCATTCTCTGCTCCCGACACCCATATACCAGGTTCCGATCCTGGGATCCTACAAGGAGGATTTTTTAGCATGAATTTATTTCATAATAAGCATAACCCACGAACAATAACCAAGACACCATCACAAAATCCACTATGATAAAAAACTTTAAGGTACAATGCTCATAAAGGGAAATACAATGATAATAATAACGGAAAATCTTGAAGCTCGACTGTACGCTCCTGCTCCTACTAAGCTACGGTTGCGTCCTGGTGTCACCTGCACGCATCAATCGTGCATAAGCTTATAGAAAGCTTAGAGGGTGATGAGAGTGTGTGCGCAATATAAGCGTGCTCAGAATGCAATATCCTAGTAATGCAGAATATGCTGACAAATCCATGAATACTATCAGCCGTACCAAGGTTATGCGATGCAAATCATGAATGCTATTGGCCATATTAAGGCCATGCGATGCGAGTTGCAACTCAAGCATACCAGTCCTCATCGAATCCACATATCAATGTAGCTCATCACTAGAGCATTAAATATCAGTATAGTTCTCACTTTGGATAATCACCGGAGTTTAGTACATTCTACGCCAGCTTGCCGCCTCTATCTGAGCGCACAACTGGGTAAGTGGAAGAGACTTCACTATCCGCCTGCCAATATCGTGCCCGACTCGTCGATAGCGGACCCATTCCTCAAGCTGGTCAAACTCAACCCAGATATTGCTCCCTCACTCAGGCGGGTAAGGTCACACCCTTTTCCAACCGACCACGACACAGTTGGAGATGCGGCCTACTAGTATACGGCCTTCGTGCGCTCATGTATCCACTCGGTCTCGACGTTGGAGTTATCCTCTGGTACCATCGGGTTTAGGGATTTTCACCCAGGGACATCTATGACGCCCCGATGTTAATAACAGTATTTCCGGTATCCAAACCGGCCGTCCACGATATGCCTGTGGAGGCCACAGCCCTGATGTCGTTAGGGCATACAGTAATCATGTCACGCAAATGCGAGGTGCATGAATCACACTATCAGTCATGCAGCAATCTTGCGCGTACCGCGCGCTCATGTGGGGCAACTCCACCTATCAGGGATCCCCATAAACAATCTGCCCAATAGCATCTGCTATGATCAGCCATTCCTCATATCAAACATGCATATGATGTGTATGGGCATGAAGCTATACTAAGCATGTTATATGGTAATGAATTCTCTTCATAACAAAGATGGGCCTAGACGGCATACACACAACAAGTATGGGCCTAACAATAGGCCCTAGGGAGAGTTATAATGCGGACATTTAACCATCATTGCTTTACAATGTGGACGTCAAACCATCATTGCTCCCAAGGCATGACTCGCCATAAACATCATTACATACATCATGGTGGAATCATACATCGCAATGGACCTCATATATATCACATTAGGCCTCACACAATGGCCTCACATACATCTCATTGGGCCTCACTCATGGTCCTTATATACATCATATTGGGCCTCAACCCATGAGCCTTAAATACATCACAATGACCCTCATCATATGGGCTTCACATACAACGCAATGGGCCACAACAATGGGCCTCACATACATCAAGTGGGCCGTATCACATGGGCCGCACCAATGGGCCTCATTTACATCAAGTGGGCCGCACCATCTATACCATTCATCTATTTTATAGATCATTTTAGAGCGTTACCAAAAAAAAATGAATCATATCAGAAGATCATTTGGACCATACCACAAATAACAGTGGAGATAATGATTTCCGCCGTTAAACAATTCACCGAGCCGGGGCCAGCTATCACGTTTATTTCCATCTAATCTGTTCATATGGTCACAAGGACCTAAATTAAGTGGGAAAACAAATTTCATACTGATCCAAAACTTTTGGGATACCGAAAGGATTTTAATGGTAGCCGTTCAATCCTCCACTGTTTTCTGTAGTGTGGTCCACCTGATATACGGATTTGCCTCATTTTTAGTCTCAAGCCTTAAGACGAGCTTACCATTTGGATGGACGGTTTGGATGTAACACATACATCTGCGGTAGGTCCCACTGTCCAGCCATATGGACGGTGTGGATTAGACCCATATATCACGGTGGAGGCCCACAGAACTTGTTGACGAAGTGCAACAAACAACTATATAGCTGGTGCATGGGATGTTGGGCCACCGTCCAGATGATGGACGGCTGGGATTACAACAGAGGTAGGTGCCACAGAACTTGCGACGTCACTACAGCAGCTATATAGCTGATGTGGGATGCATCAGCACTGCCACAGTAGGTGGGTCCCATGTGGGCCCACCATAACATATTATACATTATATTATAGTATTTTTATTTATTTTATTATTATTATTACTAATATTATTATTCCTTTTTTTTTTTTTTGTATATCCCAGCAATCACCGTCCAGTGGACTAGACGGTGTGGATTGCCACACATGCAGCAGGCCCCACCGTCCAGGATCCCACGGATGGTGTGGATAGTACATCATGGTGGGCCCCACATCTTGAGGTGGACGGCCTGGATATATAACACATCATCAAGTGGTCCCACATGGAAGTGAGGATGGACGGTTTGGATATAGCACATACCTCACGTCTAGACTGTCAGAACTTGCTGCGTCAAACAACAACTATGTAACTGCTGGTGGGCCAGCCAACAAATGGACGGTTGGATCATTGCTGGCCCCATACAGCATGAATGAAATGCATGCGTCATTAGTGGGTCCACACGTGTGGCCCACCACAACTTTGGGATAAAGCTGATATTTGTGTTTTTACTTCATCCAAGCCTGTCCGAATGGACAGGCAGCGAGGTGGGGCCCAACACATGGACGGTCTAGATCAGGTGGGTCACATTCCATCACCAAGAGAGAGAGAGAGAGAGAGAGAGAGAGAGAGAGAGAGAGAGAGAGATCGGTGTAGTGGAGGGACCCTGCCACTATGGGTGGAGGGACCCCGGTCCATCTTTGATCACAACACATACATTAAAGTGGGTCCCATCATAAGTGGGCCCTTAAATGGAAATCAACGGTGGATATCCTAAAATCACCCACCTATATCACTCCTTCTTTAGCTCCTTGGACTCCGTAGCTCTTAGGCTAGCTCTTTAAGGGTGGATGATGAAGGTTGGATGGTGGAGATGAAAGTTTTTGGGGTAGGGAAGTGGGCCTCTCTTGGCTTCTTTTCTCTCCTTAGAATTTTTCTCTCATGTAAGCTTGGAAATGGTGGAGAGAATGAGAGAGGAGAGGGTGTTGTAAGAGAGATGGAATGGGAGGAATGGGTGTGTAAGGAAGAGATGGGTGGTGTAAGAGAGGGGACATGAGAGTTGACTTTGGGGATGAGAGAGAGATGGGTGTCATGCCTTGTTGGTAAGAGAGGGATGGGTTGTGTACTTGTGATTGATTGATTGATTGATGTGATGGGTTGTAGAGATTCTCTCAGAATTTGCAACACGCGTCATTTTCCTAGAAACAAACGCGTGCCCACAACTCCTGGCTTGGGTATCGCATCGGCGCGCGAGACGCGGCGTTGGAACCGCGGCAACGGTGCGGTCGCTAGGGTACAAGTTTCGAGTCGAGCTGACTCTGATATACGGGATGCGACTTAGGGTCCCATGCAAATGCTATCTACGTGTCGCGGGTCGCCGGAATTCAACCGGGAGGACCACGGAAGCCTACAGAACGGTACGGACTATGATACGGGCCTTACACCTCGGGGAAGGGGGGACTCAAGGCCTCACTCCCAATGCTACATCAGTCTCTCCCTCATTAAAAGAACTCGACCTCGAGTCTGGCTTGAGATCCTTTTCCACAACTCCTTGTCAAAAATTTGTAACTCTTCATTGATCCAAGTATTTTTTGATTGGGGCTTGTTCTTCCATCGGAGAAGATATCGAGTGTAGGTACCTCGCCTTGCACTCATAGACCGTATATCAAGAATGTCAATAATTTTGGATGAGTCAATTGAAGAATGCATGCCAAAATTTTCAAGACTTGGTAGAGATTGCTTTTAATCTCCATGATATAGATAAAGGTCGGTAATGTTGAAAATATGACTGATCCCCATTCCTTTGGACAGTTTAAGTCAATATGCATCTGGCCGATCTTCTTAAGAATACAACATGAGCCAATCTTCTTGTTCTTCAATTTATTGTGAGTACCCGCTGGAAGTCACTCTTTTTCACAAGTATGTCATAACCAAATCATCTTCTTTAAATTCCAAATGGCGGCAGTGAACATCAACGACTTCTTTGTATTGTTCATTAACACTTTTGATGTTAGCTCAAACTTGTTCTTGGACTTCTTGGACGTGGTTAACAAGTTTTTGGCTTCCATACTACTTTTTTCTGGATTAGGAGTTGGTACCCGGTCTAAGGTATGGTTCGGGTTTCTTCCATAAACCACCTCAAATGGAAGCCTTTTGAGTAGATCGACACTTAGAATTGTTGTATGCAAATTCGGCTTGAGGCAAGACAAGATCCTATTGTCATGGGTGGTCACTTGTCAAATATTGGAGTAGATCACCAAGAGATCGGTTGACAACTTTAGTTTGGCTGTCGGTTTGTGAATGATAGGCACTTGAAAATTGGAGTATCCATATATATTCACAAAGTTCGCCAAAAGTGGCTCACGAACTGTGTCTTGGTCAGAGGTGATGGTTATTGGAACACCATGGAGCCGGACGATCTCTTTAAAAAAGATGTGAGCAATGTGAGAGGCATCATTAGAATTCCTGCATGGAATAAAATTTGACATTTTAAAGAATCGATCAACTACCACAAAGATAAAATCATAGCCTTGTGTTCTTGGCAACCGGAGCACAGAATCAATACTAGTATCTTCCCATGAATGAGATGGTATAGGCAAAGGTTGGTATGGTTCACAATTTTGTTGCTTACCCTTAGCTCTTTGGCATGTCATGCATCTATGAACGAATCATTTTACATCTTGGTCCAACTTAGGCTAAAAGTAACGTTCGTAGACGATTGTCTTATCTCAACCAAAGTGATCGCCCAAGCCACCATCATGTAACTCGGCTATGACTTGGTGTCGTAGGGATCCTTTAGGAAGGTATAGTTGGTTGCCCTTAAAAGGTACACATCCACAATGGCATAGTTTTCATTTTGTCCATTTTTACACTCTTCACAAACATTTCTAAAATGCGGGTCGGTTTTATAATTTTCCGGTAGTAAATTAAATCCAATTACTTCAAAAGACAAAGTCTTGATGAGACAAGGTTTCCGACTAATTTATCCACAACTTTGTTCATGGTACTAGCCTTGTGATTAATCACAAAGGTATACTCTTGTAAATAGGAGACCCACTTAGCATGTCGAGAATTAAGGTTTTTTTTTTTTTTTTTTGCATTGAGGAAACAGAGACCTTATGATTGGAGTATAATATAAACTCCTTGTGTATTAAGTAGTGATGCAAAAACTGCAAGGCTTGCACAGTGGTGTAGAACTCAACGTGGGGCCCCAATGACTACCTTGGGCCCCACCCCCATTTAATCTCTCTCCCCACAATCTCTCCCTTTACCCCTATAAGAGGAGCTTTGTAAGTAAAGAAGTATTCCCCCACCCCTTCCCCTTTTGTGAGATCTTTGATCATCTTTGAGAGTGAGTGAATCCCCAAGTCATATATAGTGTATTGTCATCTTTCTTTTTTCAATCAAAACAGTCATCTCCTTTTCTTCTCTCTACCACTTGCTTGAGCATTTTTCTACTTTCTTACCTGTTGGATCGTCATCATTTGGTATCAAAGCTGCATCACCTCCTCAGAGGATCACCCTAGGTTTTCCGTTCTATTAGGAAACCACCCACCTCCACCTGCCTCTCTATATTTCCTATAAATTACCTCTCCTATGGCTTTGCCTATTAATATAAAGTGTATCTAAGAAATAAAACCAAACGTTATGAATTTGATTATAAATATGAGTAGGAAAACAATATACTAAGGAATTCCGTTCCTAGGATAGAAGGGAAGGAAGAATTTGGGAATGGATGCCTCTTGGGAACTTCACTTCTGGACTGTTCTTCTAGTTCTAGGCACACACTTCAGAGGGAGGGGAGACCCATCCTTGCTCTTTGGTTTAAGGTCACCACGTGCCACTTTTACCATAGGCTTCCATATATGTGTTTTATGTATGAAAGGGAGGAGATGGTTGACGATTAGTCTCTCCATCGTAGGCGGGTGGAGATTAGAATGTTCTCAAACTTATGTGGAATTTCTTGGGTCTTCAGTGCCACATCATCCGAGAACACCAATAGTTGGGTTGGTGGATATTTCCTGGGCAGAGGTAAGATCCTCAGGAGGATGCTTCCATTTTGCTTTGATGCGAACAGTTGGAGGGAAATGATCAGAGGATCACTGACATTGTCAACGGCGTAGTCGCTCATTGGAAGAAAAAACTGATAGATAGCAATTAAAAAATGATATTAATGATATTATCAGCTCACCAATATAAAAATGGTAGATAACATGTAATGTAGCATCTTCAAGTGGGCTCTCTCAAACCATGGAGTTTCATAAGGTGCTGCTTGGATGTCTACATAGAAGTCTATTCAGGCTATTATGGAGGCTGGTGGTGGAATGAGAATCTAGAAATGCTATCTTGTGGGGTTTCAAAGCATAGTTGAAATCTTGAAGCTTCTCTTTTGTTTATGATGAGATTTAATCTGTTGGCCTCTTGGGCTTAAAACATTGCAGTTGCTTACGTGGGTAGCCAATGAGTTAGCCGATCGTATTGCTAAAGCAGTTAAAGGCAGGATGGGTGCCCTCCATTTGGGATCCTATGTATCCTTGATAAAGAGAGTGATGTGGTCAGATGCACTAAAATCAGATGTGGTGATTGAATCATATCAATAGGTCCCCTCAGAAGGGGGAAAACAGCTGAGGTCATGCACAGGGGGCTCCTATTGACGCAGGATAGCCCTAATTATGATGCATGCTCATGAACATAATTAAACAGCGGAAATAAAAGGAATAAATGATCTAAAATTCTAGCAGTAATCATCATAACTGAGAAAATCATAAAGGAAACATGCAATGGAGCGGGCCATCACCACAACCATGGAGTATGGAGTTCAATTACTACTTAGGTTGGATCCGGCGAGGGATAAGACTTCTCGATCTTGCATGGTCACACCCAATCGATCAATAAAGATCACTAGTCCGAAGAACCAAGAAGTTTCTCGGATTAGATATTTGAGAATTTGGGGGTTTAGGGTTTAGATCGGTTCTCAAGATTTTGATCGAAGAAGGATTAGCCAAAACTGGAAAATAGAAGGAAGAAAATTATTACCTTAAAGAAGTTGGAGGGGCACAAGAAGAAATTAGAAGAAGAAGATCAAGGGAAGAAAAGAAGCACTATTAGAGAGAAGAGAGGAAGGAGACAACTAAAGGTTTGCTTTTCATTAATCAATAGTTGAGATTCGGATTTAGGGCTTCAGCCTACTTAAATAAGCAAATAAAGACATAAAATTACTAAAATACCCCTAGAATAAGTAAATAAAGACCTAAACTTACTAAAATACCCCTAGAATAAGCAAATAAAGATATAAACTTACTAAAATACCCCTAAGCCAAAACGCGCAAATAACATAAGTACGGAAAAATTCGGGCGCTCGGTCTTCTTTCTCCAATCTTCCTTCACATGTGTTTTCCCTGAGTGGGGTCTTCTATATGTCCAATCACATGTGAAAGGTCTTCAGTTGCTCAATAGTCGCCTATCCACAAGGACGACACTTGTGATTGACACTTTCTTCGTTGGTACACTTTGAATGCGCTTATGTCTGCATCAATTCCCCTCGGGTGAGAAAAACTCGACTCCGACGAGTTGAAACTTTTGTAACACTCTAGTAGATCTGGATCAATACCCTGCAATGCGTCGCTCGACAGCCACGTAGATTCAGATGATGGTTTGTTCTTCCACTTGACAAGATACCTTTGGAAACCTCCATCTCTTGTGGATACTATCTCGTCATCCAAGATTTCCTCAATTTCTTCTTTATGGGTAATGGGTGGAGGAGGGGGTGGAAGGGGTTGGGTAGCAAACTCAGAAAAAGGCTATGAAAGGGACGATGTATCAACAATGGGAGTATGGGCACGGACTAGATCTTCCACATTAAAAGTTGGATTAATGCTCATTTCAGGTGGAAGGTCAACCCGATACGCGTTGGACCCAACCTTTTGTAATATCTTGAATGGTCCAGCACTACGCGCTTGTAATTTTTTTGTAGATCCTTGAGAGAATCGCTTTGGCCTTATTCGCACCATTACATAGTCTCCTTCTTGAAATTCTTGCACTCTACGATGAGAATCAGCTGAAACTTTATAATCATCATTGCTCTTATTTAACCGCTGTCTAATATGTGTATGCAAATCATGAATATGGCGTGTAAATGCATCGGTTGACTCAAAGACCTTTGGGTAACAGACATAGGTAAGAGATCTATGGGCATTCTAGGTTTATAACCACTTACAATTTCAAAAGGACTCAATCCTGTAGATCTATTAACTGATCCATTATAAGCAAGTTCAGCAGTTGGTAAAATTAGGTCCCAAGTCTTAACATGTTCACCCACTAGACAACGTAGAAGATTTCCAAGGCTACGGTTTACCACTTCAGTTTGACCATCTGTTTGTGGGTGGTAAGCAGTAGAAAATTGCAAACGAGTTCCCATAATGTGCCACAGTGTCTTCCAAAAATAGTTAGTAAATCGAACATCACGATCAGACACTATGGTTTTAGGTAACCCATGGAGACGCACCACACCATCAAAAAAGAGACGAGCAACATGAGATGCATCCGACGTCTTCGAACATGGGAGGAAATGTGTCATTTTAGAAAAACGGTCCACAACGAGAAAAACGGAATCGTGCTTTTTTTTAGTCTTGGGAAGCCCGAGCACGAAGTCCATACTAATGTCCTGCCACGGAGCATGTGGCACTGGCAATGGCGTGTACAGCCCGGTATTTTGCTTTCTTTGCTTTGCCAGCTGACATGTTCGACATTGCCCTAAAACTTTGGCTACGTCTCGCTTGAGGCTTGGCCAATAGAAACAATCTTTCACGAGGGCAATGGTTTTATCACGACCAAAATGGTCAGCTATCCCTCCTGAATAAAGCTCCCAGATGAGGAATTCACGAAGGGACATACGAGGAATACAAAGTCTGTCTCCCTTGAAAAGAAAGCCATCTTTAAGAACATATTCACCCATAATATGTTGGTCACTAGAGAGCGACGCGTAAGTACCCCTAAAATCAGGACATATGGGGTATTCATCTTTCAGTTGCTCAAATCCGACTACCTCTACACTAAAGGAGTTGAGCAACGCCACTCTCCTACTAAGGGCATCCGCTGGTTTGTTTTCAACCCCGGCCTTGTGTTTCAAAACAAATGAATATTCCTGAAGAAACGCTACCTACTTGGCATGCCTTGGGTTGAGTTTCTTCTGAGAATGCAAATATTTCAAAGCCTCATGGTCAGAAAATAAAACGAATTCTTGTGGTAGGAGATAGTGTCGCCAATGTCTCAAGGATTGCACTATCGCATAAAATTCTTTGTCGTAAGTGGAGTATTTTTGTTTTGCCTCATTCAGTTTCTCACTGAAATAGGCTACTGGGTGTCCTTCTTGACTCAACACTTCACCTATACCGACACTAGACGCATCACACGCTACTTCAAAGACTTTTGAAAAGTCAAGTAGGCGCATGACAGGAGCTTCCACCATCTTACCCTTAATTTTTTTAAAAGCCTTGACTGCGGCTTTAGACCACACGAACTCTCCCTTTTTCATGCACTCGGTAATGAGAGCCATGATCGTGCTAAAACCCCTAATGAACCGACGATAAAAAGTTGTTAGGCCGTGAAAGCTTCGCACCTCATGAATGTTCCTTGGTTCTGGCCACTCAATTATGGCCCTAACTTTTTCAGGGTCTGCGCGCATCCCTTCAGATGACACTATAAATCCTAAGAACACAACTTGGCTAGACATGAATGCATATTTCTTAAGATTAGCGTACAACTTTTCCTTCCTAAGGACACTATACACCTTTAAATGTTCAAGGTGTGATTCCTTAGTGGTACTATAAATAAGAATATCGTCAAAGTACACTAGGAATTTTTCCATGAACGGCCTCAAAGTTTGTGTCATCACCCGCATGAAAGTACTGGGTGCGTTAGTCAAGCCGAAAGGCATGACCAACCACTCATACAGCCCATCTTTCGTCTTAAACGCCGTCTTCCACTCATCTCCTGGGCATATACGGATTTGTTGATATCCACTCTTGAGGTCTATCTTAGAGAATATAGTGGACCTGGCCATCATGTCAAGCATATCATCAAGTCTAGGTATAGGAAACCTATACTTAACAGTAATTTTGTTTATGGCACGACTGTCCACACACATGCGTCACGTGCCGTCTTTCTTTGGCGTCAACCATGCAGGCACGGCACACGGGCTCATACTCTCTTGGATGAAACCCTTTTGCAGAGGCTCATCAACTTACTTCTTCAACTCTGCATGCTCTGCAGGGTTCATCCTGTAGTGAGGAAGGTTCGGTAAAGTAGACCCTGGGACAAGATCAATGGCATGCTGTATGTCCCTCATAGGTGGCAACTCATTCGGTAAGTCTTCAGGAAATACATCACTGTATTCCTTCAGGACCGAGGTCACCTCACGGGGCAACTCTAATGGAACTCAGGTGTAATCTCTCTAGCCACAAGGGCATACACCATAGAATCCTCCTTAGCCTCTTTTTCAAACTCTCTTGCGCTGGTTATATGTAGAGGCTTAGGTTTGGATTTCCCCATTCCTCTAGGCTCACTTGCCTTCTCATCTTTCTTCTTCCCTAGTGTATTCTCAGGTGGCATGGGATTAAGTTTGATCTTTTTACCGTTATACATAAAAGTACACGCATTCGAATGGCCAAAGATCGTGACATTATTATCGAATAGCTACGGTCTACCTAGGATAACATGTCCCACATCCATAGGTAAAACATTACCCCACAGGGACTCTTTGTATGACCCAAACTCGATGGGGACTAGACATTGCTGGGTGACAGGTAGGGATGTCTTGTCAACCCAAGAAACTTTATACGGGTCTGGATGAGGTGTGGATTTCAGTTTTAAGCGATCTAAGGTGCTAGTGAAAATCACATTCTGACAAATTTCACTGTCCACTATCACCTTACAATTCTTTTCACCACACTTGGCAATAGTGTAGAAGATAGTGCTTCGACGCCAGTCAGCACTACTTCTAGACTGAGCTAGCACACGCCTGACTATTGCAAGCGTTGTTTCTTCATTCACTTCTTCTTCATTAGTAAGTCCTCCTTCAGGGTGATAATCTTCAACTTCATAGTCACCCTGGTCATCTCCACCCTCGTGGGACTCGCCTATAACTAAGGTTCTCCCACGGCTCTTCGTAAGACACTGATTAGACATTTGGTCAAGATTGCTACACTCATAGCACCTCACTTGGCTCATGTTACTAGGACCGGCACCAAGAACCCCTTTGCCCTTGTCCTCCCTAGGCCTAGGCGGAATGGTCGCCTGTGCCCTAGGTTGACTATCAATATTAGGTCTAGTTCCCTGGGAACTAGATCTAGCACTGGAGTCTCGGGACTCAAAACGACGAACGACAGGAGCCTTTAGATATTGCTCTAACTCCTGCACGACTTGATATGATTCATCCAAGTCCGTTAAGGGCCGAGTCATAAGCTCGCGCTAAAGATCCGCACAAAGGCCCGTCTTGAAACGCGAGAGCGTTACTAGAGGGTCTTCTCGGATATCACATCGCATCATATACTCTTCAAATTTAGCGATGTAGTCAGCGACAGACATTGACCCTTGGCGTAAGGATTGTCATTGGTCAAGGAACTTCTGACGGTATGAGAGAGGAAGGTACTTCTCGTTCAACTTCTCTTTCATCTCATACCAATGTGTGATAGGGGCTCTACCAACTCTCTCTATCCTACGCTCGGTGTTGGTCCAGAAGAGCTTGGCTTGACCCACAAGCTTCATCTTAGCAAACCGCATTTGACGGTTTTTCGACATGCCATACCACTCAAAGTAGTGGTCCATGTCAGCAACCCAGTTAAGGAATGCCTTGGGATTCAAGCGCCCATCAAAACTCGGGGCCTCAACTCTCACACTCTTCATCGCACGCTCATCTGGATCATAGCGGTCTTGATGATCACATGTGGCTCGTGCCTCTCGCACCACACCACGACCATTACCACGATCTCTATCCTCACTACCACCACGTGTGGCAGCGCGTTCTTCAATGATTCCTACCACTTGGGAGTGCGCATCATCCCCTACAGCGGGGTTTTCCTTTTGGGACGCCTCTAGTTGCTCAACCTTAGTCATGGTAGTGGTAATTTGGTTCTCAAGGCAGGCAAACTCACGCTTTTGACCCGCTTCTAGGGCGGTTATCTTTTGTATCAATTGAGTAAGTTGCTCAGATAACTGCTCATTATTCATGGTAGGTTGAAGTCCGAAACCTCTACCTCTTCTCGTGGGCATACAATGAAGACTTGAACCAAACTCTACCCAACTAGACTACTAGGTGTTATGACTTTCAAGATGAATGCGATGAATGTAAAACTACTATGAACTGACACAATTAAGTTGAAACAGGAAACAACTCAAATCTGAAAATTTTTCAGATTAGAAACTTTCTAAAATTGAAAACTTTTTAAATCTGGAAACTTTCTAAATCTGGAAATCTGGAAAGTTTCTAAAATTGAAAACTTTCTAAATCTGGAAATCTGGAAAGTTTCTAAAATTGAAAACTTTCTAAATCTGGAACTTTCTAAATCTGGAAACTTTCTAAATTAAACCTAAAAATCAAAACCCTAATTTGATAACTCGATCTAGACAAAAAACCATGCAAGCCTAGGCTTTGATACCAAATTTGACGCAGGACAGCCCTAATTATGATGCATGCTCATGAACATAATTAAACAGCGGAAATAAAAGGAATAAATGATCTAAAATTCTAGCAGTAATCATCATAACTGAGAAAATCATAAATGAAACATGCAATGGAGTGGGTCATCACCACAACCATGGAGTAGGGAGTTCAATTACTACTTAGGTTGGATCCGGCGAGAGATGAGACCTCCCGATCTTGCATGGTCACACCCAATCGATCAATGAAGATCACTAGTTCGAAGAACCAAGAAGTTTCTCAGATTAGCGATTTGAGAATTTGAGGGTTTAGGGTTTAGATCGGTTCTCAAGATTTTGATCGAAGAAGGATTAGCCAAAACTGGAAAATAGAAGGAAGAAAATTATTGCCTTGAAGAAGTTGGAGGGGCACAAGAAGAAATTAGAAGAAGAAGATCAAGGAAGAAAATAAGCTCCATTAGAGAGAAGAGAGGAAGGAGGCAACTAAAGGGTTTGCTTTTCATTAATCAATAGTTGAGATTTAGATTTAGGGCTTTAGCCCACTTAAATAAGCAAATAAAGACATAAAATTACTAAAATACCCCTAGAATAAGCAAATAAAGACAAACTTACTAAAATACCCCTAGAATAAGCAAATAAAGACATAAACTTACTAAAATACCCCTAGAATAAGCAAATAAAGACATAAACTTACCAAAATACCTCTAACTAAGCAAAAACGCGCAAATAACATAAGTACGAGAAAGTTCGGGCGCTCGGTCTTCTTTCTCCAATCTTCCTTCGCATGTGTTTTCCCTGAGTGGGGTCTTCTATATGTCCAATCACATGTGAAAAGTCTTCAGCTCCTTAATAGTCGCCTATCCATAAGGACATCACTTGTGGTTGACGCTTTCTTCGTTGGTACACCTTGAATGCGCTTGTGTCCGCATCACCTATGGAAAGGTGCTAACCGTGATGCATCCTTCTGTACTTTCTTCTCTTCTTTTTCTTCTTTTGTGCGGTACTAATGGATTGTCTTTTCTGAAACATGATTCAAGGCATCTCACTTGGTTGAGCGAAAACTCGTGGCTATGATTTAACTTGACTATAATCATATACCATGGTGGTCACCACCGGTTTCTATTCAGTAGAATCAATATGGCTGTCAATGGGCCAGTCTGGCCTGTTGAGATTTCAGGCTTGGCCCACTTTGGGCCGAAATACTAGGCCAACATCTGGATCAGGGCCTAAATTTAAGCCCATTTATTAATCAGGCCTGGCTTGGGATGCCCATGGCCCAATGCAAGGCTGAGGATATTTTTGTCAACATCATTGATGAATTGGCATGCCAAATGAACAGCCTAATCTTGTACAAAAAGAGGGTGGCCAGGCTCGGGCTGGACTCAGGCCCAAGCCGTACATCATCATCATGGGTTGGGATGGACCTGTTTCTTTTGGCCTCTCACAGGCCCAGTCTGGACTCAGGCCGGTCTTGGGCAGACTTTGGGCTGACCCGTACCCAGTTCATAGACTGCCCTCTCTCCTTTTCATGTGAAAGACCTTTGAAATGAATTATGTTTGTTTCCCAGTTGGGTTCAATATCCCAACTCTTCTTAAACTGATACTAAAAACTGTTGGTTAATATCTACAATTTTCTAACTTCACCTCTCCTGATTGGTACAGGTTCCTTCTCCTCCAAGACGGAGAAGAAGCCCAGCAGCAGAACGGGAAGAGCGCTCTCACAAGCACCATAGACGGCATAGCAAGCATTCCCATAGGCATGAGAGGAGGCGGTCTTCGAGTAGAGAACGAAGTTCTGACTGATGAACTATAGTTGGTTAATGCCTGGTTCTGTGTAGCACGAGGCCTCGATATCCAGCACATTATAATTGCGTTATACAAAGATGTGGAAGGTCCTGTTCTAAATAATTCGAACATCCAATATTATCTGCCAAAACATGGAGATTGATGAATTTTTTGTAAAATATAGCCACTGGAATTAGAACATTTGGATCTATGACTGGCATGTTCCATTGCCCAATTCATTTTTTCTCATTCAGCAAACCGCTGCATGTGAGTGTTGTAGATACTAGCATGACTCACAACGCTGGCTATATTGTAGATCTGCTCATCTAACAAAGCTGGCTATATTCTCTCTATTTGCGGGCAAAAGGCATGGTGAACCCCACCCTGTAAAAGGGTGGTTTTTTTTTTTTTTTTGGTGACAAAAACTTGCCCATTTCAAAAAGTGCTTGAATGATTCCAATTACGGCTGTCGCTGTCTGGGGTTAATGTTCACAGCCTGCCGTGGGTCATGCTAGGGTCTTTGTTTTTGGTCCACATGCTGGTCTGGACCTGTTATTGTTTGAGACCCTTTCCATCCATCAGAGGTCTGGTCCGAGCCCAGGATCCTGAGCCTAGATTCCGGAAGGAACTGCTTCATCTCTGGGATCAATTTCAAAATATCACCAGTTACAGTTATTGCGTTTGAAGCACTATTATTGAGATATTTTCCTGAAAAATATTAAAAAATTAAACAGCTCATTACATGAACATTGTCAAATAATCACTTGCTATGAAAGCTTGAGCTGTTAAAGAATGGTGCATCAATATACATCAAGGGACTTTAACACTCCCTTTCACCTGGAGATGGAACTCCCACCATAAACAATAAACAATAGCCCCCCATGAGAGAATATATTATGGAGACAAATCTTCCTTTTTGATACCATGTCAAATAATCACTTTCTCTAAAAGCTCGAGCTATTAAAGGATCGTGTCAAATAACCACTTGCTCTAAAAGCTTGAGCTATTAAAGGATCGTGTATCAATGTATATCAAGGGAGTTGTAACAAACATATACAAGAAATATTTCTAATTTTAATTATTATTCTTTTAAAACTTATGCGAGATTTTCCCAATAATATCTGGAGTAAAACCTCAAAATCAGAAAATCTCCCCAGAAATATGCAGTCTGAGAACTTGGTGAGAAGGAGATTTGCCACCATGCCTGCTAGAATTAGTCACTCCTTTACATCATAGGTAAGCCTTCAATGAAAACAGAATCCTCATTAACATCTTCCACATTAAATTGCAGTCTTCTTACTACACAAAACTAAAACCATCTCAAACTTAAACAGGCTGAGGCCTCTGAATATCAGATAAATTCCACTTGACTGCAAGCTGTCATAACACAGATCCTTACTCTTGCTCGAGTGTAGACTCTCAGGAGTTTCAACACCCGATCCAGGGTTCGAGTATCCATAGGTGATGAAATTCCACTAGTGTGAGTGTGTGGGGGTGTGTGCGTGTGTAATAAAAAAAAAAAAAAGGCTGTCGTAACACAGGCACCAGCAATTCAATGTGCACTTCTCCTTTTCCAGTGTTGGTTAAAGCGCATATGGCATCTTAGCATCAAACTTTTCTATCACGCATGGTGAAAGAGTGACAATGAATATAACTGCCCCAGGCATCAACTCAACTGCCAGCCACACTAACTACACTTGTCTGTCAGCCTAGCCTTCTGTATCCAGGATTACCTGGAAATAGAAAAATACAATTTCATACAAAAACTGATAGAGAGGAAATCCACAAGTGCAACTCAGGAGAGGAATGGCATCTTCATCATCAAAATTTCATTGGCATTAGCATCTTACCAGTGCCCCCCATCTAGCAGTTGAAAGAAAAAAAATAAAATAAAAATCTGCCCTATCATCAAAAGGAGAAGAAGATTTTAAGGTAACTCATCACACATTGTTCGAAGTCCAGGATCAAATCATTTCTGGAGCTTTGCTAAGGTCACATGTAACTCCACATTCAGCCAAATGTGCCAACCTTTCACATGTAGGCCTACCATGTATTAACCTGGACTGAGAATCATACCAGTCAAACTCATATGGTCGTTCACACTGAATTGCCAACAATCCCCATCCTACACCAATGTGTGACCCACTTGATGAGTGGACCAGCCTGTTTCTTTGGCCAAAGTCATTTATACTGGACCTACCTGATGCAGTCTTAAGGTCCAACACGTTCCAAGTTGTCGTGTATGGAAACATTTAGAGGTGAGCTTGGTTTGGCAAAGCTGATCACATGAATCACTGTGGTCATACGACTACTACATATACTATCAATACCCACACAAAATGTTGCAAAATAAATTGGGATAAAAACAAGAGAAAAACTCCAATACAAAGGCAGAGTGTGATGGATGATATGCAGGCACTTAGAAATTACTTACAAACTGCACATATGGCATACAAGTATTCAAATTAAACAGACCAAATTATGCTAAACGGTATAGACGTGTCATGAACCAACAATTAAGCTTATTTGGATTATCCAACTATCGGATTGGTGGACATCATTCGACAGTTAAAAATGAAAAAAAAATAAAAATAAAAAATCCACCAGTCCTATTTCCAGAAACAAGTGTCCACGAATCAGAGGTTATGATTGTTCAACCAACCTGATCTTGGTATTGTGACTTGGCAACAGTGGGCTGCTCATTCTAATCGGTTTTTTCATTTGAGAGTTAATACATGCCATGTGCATAATATATATCAAGCATCATATGCAACCTGAGCATCATCTAACTCCTCTAAAAGCAAATTTATGTTACCAGCGAGGAGAAGGTAATGGGGCAAACAGATATGGGAGAATAGCTAGTCTTCCAACTGGATGATGATAGCAGTTGAAGGGTGATACTCCCTTAGCTCCCAAAAGCAGCAGGAAGGAGGAGAGCTGGAGAGGACAGCCTAAATAAGCAGGAAATAAGTTGCATCTACGAATCATGTCTGTAAGCAGGAGTGGTGGCCCAAATTGAAGAGACGAGCATCCATAGTTTACACTCCAACAATTTAAGAAGGAAGAACTGTAAAATGGCTGCATTGAAGACTTCCACAATAAAAACTCTGAACATTGACAGTTTGCATCAAGGGAATAGGATATTGAGATAGTGTACACTTGGTCCAACAGCCTGACTACTCCATTCTGTTCTGATGTATCCATGAATGAAGTTTCCTAGTGGCCTACGCTTGTGTTTGATTCTTTGACCACTCCTGTATTGTTCCAATGTATAGGAAGTTGGCATTGGTGAAATTAAGGAGCTTTAATCAAGTAGTTGGAAAACAGGTTTTAGCTCATACAATCTATACATGAAGAGTGAAGGATTACTATAAAATATGGTGATATGGATGGTTCATGCAATCAGGATTTTTTAACCTCTATTTTTATTGGTATAATAATGAAGAAGCTTTTGTTCAGACAAATAAACAGATCAACTGTGTCATGGGAGAGGTAGGCCGATCTCTAAGATGTGATTTGGATACAGGTGACTAGTGGTGCAGGTTCAGCTTTTCTTTCCCCTCTGCTGCCACTTCAGCACCTTGTGATCTTTGAGAAGATCATTATGATGCTATCCCCTGTCAGCATGGATTTGAGACTCGGCAACTTGGACTGACTTGCCCAGTCTTGGGTTGAGTCACACTAGGTTGATGGCCTGATTCATCCAAGTTGGATGTGACTTGTTGTATTGAATTGGATCTGGTCCGACTGAGTCCCAGATGACTCGGACAAGTATCATGGTACTTGTTCGAGTCTTAAAACCATGCCTATCAATTTTCTGGTCTTTTATTAAGATGACCCAGTCCATATCATCATCATCTAAGCCTTAACCCAACTACTTGGGTCGGCTAACATGAATCCTATTCCACCATTCCACTCTACCAAGGGCCATAGCTTCAGTTAGACCACAAGCCATCAAGTCTTTTCTTACTACTTCCAGCCCTTTTGGGCCTTCCCCTTGCCCTTTTAGAGCCTTCAACTTGTATCAACTCACCCCAAATTGGCACAGTTCTTGGTCTCCATTGCACACGACCAAACCATCTTAAGTCTACTTCATCTTATTACATATTGGTGCTACTCCCTAAGTTCCCTCGAATGCATCATTTCTAACTATAGTTGTTCCTTCACTGCCCAATATTCTCTCCCATAAAGCATTGCTAGTCTTATAGTTATCCTATAAAACTTCCTTTCAAATTGAGTGGTACACAAAGATCTTCCTTGTCTTGCCACTCATCCATCTCAACATCCTCGTTTCAGATACACATCCTATTAACAAGTTGTTCCTTCACTGCCCAATATTCTATCCCATAAATCATCACTAGTCTAATAGTTATCCAATAAAACTTCCTTTCAAATTGAGTGGTACACAAAGATCGCATAAAACTCCAAAGGCACATCTTCATTCTTCCATCCAACTTGAACCTATAGGCAACATCCTTCTCAGTCTCTCCACTCTCAATGAATTATTGACCCAAGGTTTCGAAAGTGGTCATTTTGGGAAACTTCTTGGTCAACAATCTCAACTAATTCCTTGTTCTTACTCCTAGTATTACCGAATTGCACTCCATATACTCTGTTTTAGTCCGACTAATTCTAAATCTAGCACCCCTCCATAAATCTAGCTTAGTGTTTACGAATTACGTCCTCCCTTGTCTTGTTACCTAAAACTATGTCATTTGCAAACAACATACACCATGGGAGCTATTCCTACAAATACCTTGTCAACTCCTCCATAACCAATGTAAACAAAAAAAAAAAGTACCGGCTCAATGTTGTCTCATAGTGCAAGCCTATTGTAATTGGGAACTCACTTCTCTTCACTAGGTATCCTCGCATTTGTTACTGCTCCCTCATACATATCCTTAATCATGCCAATATATCCTCTTGAAATTCCTTTCCATTCCAACACCCACAAGATTAACACTCTAGGGGTACTATTGTATACTTTCTCTAATTCTATAAAGACCATGTGGAGATCCTTCCTCTCCCTATATTTCTCAATCAATAGTCTAAGTCAGAAAATGGCCTCAATGGTGACCTCCTAGGCATGGAACCAAACTGATTTTCTTATACATTTGTCGCATGCCTCAGTCTTTGCTCAATCACTCTCCCAGAGTTCCATAACATGGCCAATAAGTTTAAGACCACAATAGTTAGTGCAGCTCTTTATATCTCCTTTATTCTTATAAATAGGCACCACGGTATTTTTCCTCCATTCATTTAGCATTTTCTTTGATCTCACAATCGAGAGAAACTGTCAATCAAAATAACCCAATATCTTCCATACACTTCCAAACCTCCATTGTTATACCATTCAGTCTAAGCACCTTTCCTATTTTCATCTTTCTCAAAGCTACTTTCACTTTAGATATCTTAATCCTAAGCATCTATACCATAGTCTTTGATGCCATTTGAGGTTACGGTTCCTTTTATCCCTATGCTCTCAGAGTCGTTTTGCTTAAGTTACTTATCTCTCAAGCAACTTATCTTGGTTTCTACTTATTCAGTGGATACGTATGTTTGGTAAACAACATACTTGTCAACTAAAAAGTAGAAAAGTTTCTTTGGTTTCCAATATCACACTAGTAATTTTTAAATCTCTACCATTAATCTCTCTCCTCTTTCTCCTCTCTTCCGTTGTTAAAAAAAAAAAAAAATCTCTTCCAATTTTTTCTTACTCATGTGGAGTCCATCTTTAATATCCCCCATCCATCATGTGAGGCCAACTTTTGATATTCATGAAATTTCATGATATTTTGCACCAAATTAGACTAACTAATAATGAAATTTCGTGATATCTGGTGCAATCAAACACAATATAAAATATTAGGAAAAATAGGGCAAAGATTAATTGTAAAGATTAAAAAAACACACAACAGAACTGGTTTAATATTGTTACTCATCCTTCTCAGTACTCTTATACAACAACAAAGTCCTCAATTAAAAGACAATTTGAAATTCATAAAATGTCAATATTTAAGAGTTTAATAAAACGCCATAAGCATGGATGGATTTAAAACGGCAATCCATAGAGTTGTGCCATTTATCTACATATGTTATCTCGAAGTATTCCCATATTACGTCGTCGTTGTTGAGTTGCATCCACATTTGAAGTAGAAGGGTCAACACTTTCATCTAGAACCACTTTATCCTCTCTTCGGTACATCTCAAATATTAAGTCTTGTTGAGCATGATGCCTTGTGAAATTATGCACTGCGCATGAAGCTATTATAGTACGCCTTTTACTTTCGTAATGATAAGAAGGCATCAATTTTAGGATGGGGAAGCATGTTTTCAGTACTCTGAAGCATCTCTCAATTATATTATAAAGTGATGAGTGAACGTAATTGAAAAGCTCTCTTGTTGTTTGATGCACTCATTTAGATGATGACGCTCTCGTTTATATGATGCTAGAAACCCGAGCATATTTGTGTACGAAGAGTCGATGACATAATACTTTTCCGAAACAAATTATAAATAAATGATTCATTTTAAAACTCATTGTAACATATAGAAATAATATAAATCAAGGTGATGCTTACCTTCAAGAAGGCATGGAAAGACCAACACTAGATTTGTAATAACTTCCACAAAGACTCGTATGTAATTAGCTGATCCTTCCCACCCAGCTAAGACAAATGTGAAACACGTCAAAGTCACATGCACACATGATATTCTAGGTTGTATTGATTTTCCCTCTCAATATCGTATTTGTTGTTTACGCGCTGGCACGAAAGTGCTTGTATGCGTGCCATTAATTGCTCCTACACAATTTTATGGGCCAAAAAGTTATATATTAAATTTAGATTTTCTAAATAAAAAATATCAATTACATTAAGCACTTCATTATCAAGTATAGTGTTTACATAAAAAAATGGCCAATTCTTCTCGTTTTTAAGTTGAGGGTGTGAAGTCATGAAATCAGGGTCTGCAATTAATTCATTCGTAAACCTAGTAACAACTTTCAAACAATTTTCAAAATGATGAGATACTCCTTAAGAGTGCTATAACCGATCAACAACATATCGATTCGACTCATGGTGGCTGATTGTGTCATCAAGAAAATTCCAACATGTTCCTCAATGGAGACATGTCTTGTGTCCCACAATAGACCTAGCTGCCTGAAAGAATAGCAAAAGTTTACGAAGACATGATTCCATACAGAACATTGGAACACCTCTCAAAGTTTCTTAAAACTACGTTCATGACATTATTCCGGTCAGTATGTCAACTTGATAAGGTTGCTTACATAAATGTAATTTATAATAATGCTCAATAACCGTAGTACATAACAATTCATTAACTCTCCTAAGTTCATCATCAGATAAATATGAAGTCAGCATGGTTAGTATTCTAGGGGTTCATCTTGTGTTCAAACCATTCACACAACATGAAATCTGGTAAGGTACATAATTATCCTCATTAATCAATTCACAGAAAATGACATTGTTACACTTTAGAACATTCTATGGGATGCTTTTATGTATAGGGAAGCCGGTGAAACACCTTTGGGACAAGATTATCAAAAGAGTTGAGAGAAGTTAGCAAATTGGAAGTGCAAATACTAATCTCTGGGAGGTCGCTTGACTCTTATTAAGGCGGCCTTCTCCAATATGCATATTTACTTCTTGTCTTTGTTCAAGTATCCCAAATCGGTGTTGAAGAGGCTCAAAAAGTTGCAAAGAGTTTTTTTTTTTTTTTTTTGAAAGGAGCCAAAGATGATAAAAAGTTCCATCTCCTAAAATGGGATAAGGTGTGTAAGCCGTATGAGAAGAATGGGGCTAGCCTTCAAGATTTGGGAGAAATGAATCAGGCTCTTCTTAGGAGGTGGATTTGGAGATTCAGTACCAAAGAAGGAAAGTTCTGGAGGGGGATTGTGGTTTGCAAGTACGACGTGCAAGAGGGGAACTGGTTTGTTAGAAGGTCCTCCTTATATAGAACCTCAAGTATTTAGTAGGCAATCACAGCAATTGAACATCTAGTGTGCAAAGGCAAGGCTTTTGTCCTTGGGAATGGTTGTCGCATTCGTTTTTGGATTGATACTTGGTGCAGTGATAGGCCTCTTCAAGATCTTTTCCAAGAGTGTTTTCTCTCGTTTCGAACCTGTTAATTAAAGTGGCGGATTACTTCACTTTCTATGGAGTGGCAGTTTGGAATCCCCCTTGCCGTAGGGATTTATTGGATGAAGAATTGGTCAAGTTCACTGGTCTATCAAATCTTCTCCAAAAGGGATGCCCTTGTCCTTCTCAAGGGGATTCAATGTATTGGGTGACATTCCTCGGGAAGGTTCTCAGCTAGTTTGCTCTTCACCTTGATTAGTGCTCCGATTTGCTCTCTTGATGAGCGTTACCCTTTCTGCCAGTGGTTTTATGGAGTTAACCCCCCTGGTTGCAGCGTTTGTGAGGTTGTTCACAAGAGGATCTTCGCTATCGATAATTTTCAAGATCTTTAGTTCTCCCTAATATTTATCTCGTGTGCTTGGAGGATGTTGAATCGATTGACTACCTCTTTGTGCATTGCTCGTTTGTGCACAAAGTGTAGGAGTATTTTCTGGGGGTGTTGACGACACCCTGGGTGATGCTGAAGTTGTGGATGGGCTCCTTTGGGCGTGGCATGGGGGTGGGTGGGAAAAGTTCAGAAAGCTAAGTGGAGGTTGATTATCATGGCAATTTTTTGGTCTATATGGGGAGCTGGAAATGGGTGGTGCTTCCGTAATGAAAACCAGGGTGTGGAGGATGTAAATGCAGCTTTGCTGCCAATCTTTATGTTTCTTTTTTATTTTCCTGTTCTTTGTATTCTTTCTTCGATTAGCGACTTTTTTTTTCTTTTTTTTTTTTTATAATAAATAGTTGTTATCTCTATAAAAAAGCATTTAAAAATTAAAACATTAAAACCATTCATACCCACCCACATATAACATTAAAACAATCCAACCCATTCCAAATTAAAATTTTAAACATTCTTATCCATGCACATGTAACATTTAAAACATCCAAACCATTTATAAAAACTAACATCAAATTCAATACAAACAAAATGAAAACCATCAAGTGTTAAGCTCTGCATTGAGTATTAATAGAATCCATCCCATCCATCCCTTGTCAAAATATTCAAAATGAAATGGGTCTATGCCTAAGAAGCAGAAAATGATGAAAAAAAATGTTTCTAACTTTAATCTTCCTATATCCTCAACAAGGGGCTCTCCTCTGTTGATCTAGCATAAGAATGAAGGTCTCCCTCCACCCTTGTTGTTGGAGCAACCCAATGACTTTGAGGTAGGCACGATCGTCCAACTCGTAAGTCATTTCCACCAAGATTTGCATGATAGTTTCTATATTATACTTGTCCTTCTGGTCTTCCCTCCTATGAGTAGCTTGAGACACGTACCTAATCGCATTGGATAGATCATTAGTCTTGCTCTCCCACTATCAACGAGGGCTGTTATTATAGATGGCACTCAGCTGTTATTAGATGTCGCATGTGAGCGACTTCTAGAGGGGTGTATTCTAACTTCACCATCATTATCCATGCCCGCGTTTCTAGGAAAGGGTTCATTCACAAGATTTGATGGCAAAGGATTGTAAGGATGAGATGAGGGAAAACTTTCCTCCACATTTTCTTCAACAACAATTGCTTCTTCCTCGTGCTCATCATTGGTGAAATCAAAAGTATGCTTGTGTGAAGCTTGGAGGTGTCCTCTTGTAGTTGTCTCCAAATATTGCACAAAGTTAGTCATATTGAGGACATTCGACCTCACAAAATTTAGATGCCCGTGGGTCTATCTGCAGTATGTAAGAAAGTTTAAGTTGGTACCACACAAGAAAGGAATAAAAACTTAACAACAATGTAGGGGATGAAGAAAATAATCTTTAAATGTACAAACCACCATCGATCCTTTGCAGCCACTATTTGCAAGACCGGATCCTACCCTAGTCCAGATGATTCTTTCAAAAGTTCCTTGAAGCAACTTCACCTTTGCTTCAGATGATGATGTTTGTTCTTAAACTATTTGTTATTGTACTTCTTGCCAAATTGATGGTAAAAGTCTTTTTAAAAAAAAGATGATACATTTATTCATAGAAGGTCGGAGCCAAATATACAGAAAACTGAGAAAGAAAATTAAAATTACAACTCAATCCAACTGATCGGGAATTGGGAAATAACTTTGGATATAATCGCCCAATCCATTGCATGAGATTTAGCCATTCCGAAGACCTCTAACACCTCCCCCATCCGATTCCTGAAACAACGATCCTTACTTTCTAGCCATACGAACCACAACCCCGCGACTAAACATAAATGCCACACTTTCTTCCCTATGTTCCCATTGCCTCCACCATGCCACGCCAACATGAACCAAACAATAGAGCTTGGCGACACCCATGCAACCCCGAACAAATCAAAGAAGCAATCCCAAAACCTTTGTGCAAAGGAACAATGTATGAAGATGTGATTCACCAATTCCTCGTCTTGATTACATATTAAACAAACATTCAAGATGATCATCCTTCTTATACAATGATTGTCCACTATTAGCACCTTCTTTCTTCCCACTAGCCAAGCATGCAATGCTACCTTTGGAGGAGCACCGTACCGCCGAACAAAAGATGTTGGGCAAATGTCTTCATTGGTGTTGGCCTCACTTATATGCTTGTAAAAATATTTAACCAAGAATTTACTTGACTAGTCCTTAAGCCATATCATTTACTTTGCTTCCGTAAGCACCGGGATACTTTAGAGCATATCTATCAACCGAATAAATTCTTTCATCTCCGAATCAATCAAATTCCTACGGCATGGTGGTGCCCAGGTGACAGCCTCTCCTTGACTTAAATAGCATCTATCCACCCTCAAATCTAACTCTAGAGCAAGCCCGTTAAATGGGGAAATATTTCGCTCAGTTTTTGCTCCCCCACCCAAATATCCTCCCAAAACCTAATGGTCTTCCCATCCCCCAAATGGAAGCGTACCCCTGCTTTTAATTGACACTGCCACTTTCCATAAATATGATGCTTGTACAAAGATGACGACCTTATCCATATACCCCTCTCATCCAAACCATACAAAGATGATGACCTTATCCACATACCCCTCTCATTCAAACTGTATTTCCTAGCTATAACCTTTCTCCATATGGAAACCTCCACTCCAACTTGCCAAACCCATTTACCAAGCAATGTTAAATTCATAAGCTCTAGGTTTCATAATCATGTCCCCCCTTGATCCCAAAGTTTACATACTTCCTCCCATTTGATGAGATGAAATTTCCTATTATCTTCCATTCCACTCCAAAAAACATCTCTCCCAAAAATTTCCAACCTATTCACCACTGCTTTTGGACATTTGAATAAGGATATGAAATACATCGAAAGATTTGACATCATTGCCTTAATCACAGTTAACCTTCCCCCCATCAATAGATATCTAGTCTTCCATTGCGATAATTTTCTTTCGAACCTCTCCACCATTTTGTCCCAAAGACGTTTGGCCAGTTTTCCAATGCATAGAGGAAGACTGAGGTATGTGGTTGGAAAAGATGCCACCCTACATCCAAATATTCTCGCAAACTGATCTACCTCCTCCTTAGAAATGCCCACCCCCAATATTTTGGTTTTACTGATATTGACTTTGAGCCCCGGTACCACCTCAAGACTAATTATAATCGATTGAAGATTGGACACCTTTTGATCATCATCCTCACATAATAATAGTGTATTGTCTACAAATTGAAGATGTGTGACTTGAAATTTTGAATTGTCCACCCAAAATCCCTTCGAATCACATAATATAGATGGTGTTTGTTCTTAAACTATTTGTTATCGTACTTCCTCCCAAATCGATAGTAAAAGTCTACCAACATTTCTTTCCACTCTTCTTTAATAAAGGCCAATGTCTGCCTATTTGGATTTTCTCTTATCTTTGGGATCATCAGCTTTATAAAGAAAGTCTCCTACAAGTGAGTGCAAACTGCATTTGCGCAATTTATTGCTTCTTGGAACGGTGGCAAATTAACAATGTTGTTCATCATCTATATTCATGGAAAGAGATATTTTATTAATAATTTGTTACTTTTTCAAATGGTGGCAAATTAACAAATATTGTTCGTTAATTATTATAGGCTTACAACATATGGATAGTAACCAGCAGTAGACTATTGACTAGACCATGATACAATTAGGGCTGTTAATGGGTCAGGCCACAGGCTAGGCAAAATCAAAATTTTGAAGAAGCCGGGCCAGTCAAGCCAGGCCCAGACAGTTCAAAATCTGGGCTGAAGCTAACCCCAGGCTTGGCCCATTGAAATTAATATCAGAAAAATCACAAACAAAGGCATATATAAGAAAAATCAGGATAAGTAAACATCAACAGCTAGAATATGGAAATAAATTAGCTTGAGGGAGTTTATTTGATACTTTGGTCGTGTATGACGCTTGATTCGTAGGCATTCAGAAAATATACACTCGGAATAATATTAGCTCAAATAATAGTGCATCTCACTTCATGATGCAGGACATGGAAAATAAACATGTTATGCAAGATTTCAGGCGTTAGATTATACTAAGTTCAGAAACAATCACAGAAAAATTCCACATCCTACACAAAAGTCCAAACATGCAATTAAGGGGAATCTATGCGGATCTAGGCCTACACATGATAGGGCTGGATCAATAAAATTTATGAACCGAACGATGCTTAAAGATAAGAAATAATCATCCACACATGCATAGTAATCAGCCCCTAATCCAAGGGATTTACCAATTTCAATTCAGGGAATCCTAGGGTGAGAATAGGGATAAAATTTGGGAATTTAGGACCATCTAGGGTTAGGGTTTATGAAAAAAACAAATATAAGAGAGTAAAGGAGAGGGAACCCTGAACCAGAAGACATTTGTCACGTACGGACCATGAGTGGGACCTGACACACGTGTGCTGGTGATCGGCCGCACGTGTGTGGGGCCCACGTACCCAAAAATCGTCTCCTTGGGGTTGGTCGGTCAGGTTTGGGCTTCAAAACCCCCAAATTTCACGTCGATCCGAGCTACGGCCTGGGCGTGGTGCTCCGTCGAAGTTTCTGCCCTCCTGCAGGGCCAGATTCTGCAAATCTGTTGAAGAGAGGGAATTTGATGCAATAAGGGACAGATTTGTAGCGCAGATGATTATGGGAGATGAGAAGGGTGAATGGTATAAGACGGGTAATAGAGATGGCGATGGATGGAGGTGAATCGGGATAAATGTGGCTTTGCACCACGGTAGTTAACCCTTCGAAGAAGGGAGGGCTTCGCACCTAATTAGGCTTCACAACTCAGAGAGTAGGAAAACGCAGAATTTTTATTAATCTTTAATAAATCAAAAGAACTACAAGGGGTGCCTATTTATAGGAAAACCCTATACCCCAAAACTCGCATCATGTGCGCAACCTATTACTTGGCGATGAAGTAAACTAAAATAAAAACCAAACAAAGAAATCTAAAGCGTTCATGATGTTCTAAATAATAACGATAAGTAAAACCTAAAATATGAAATCAATCCGACTAGTGGGCTACGATCATGAGATCCCATGGTGGGCTTTTCTGATTGTCGGGCCCACTCTTTTGAATCAAAACTTTCTCCTAACTAGGAGGCCCTCCCTGGATGTTGTCATCGATCCATATCGACGGTGGGACTCTCCTCTCGCGTACGTGCATAGGGGGGTGGCGTGCGTGTGTGCGCGGTTGTGATGTCCGCATCAATTCTCCCCAGCTGCGAAGATTTCGCTACTGGCGAAATAAGACTCTTGATCCGCTCCAAGATGTCAGGCTCAAGTCTCTGAAACTCCTCAGTGAACCACGTACTGTCTGAAGCTGGGCATGACTTCCATTTAACCAGGTACTTCTAAAACCGACCATCCGACGTTGAAACTATTTGATGGTCTAGGATATCCTCTATTTCCTCTCTGGGTGTGTGAGGGTTAGGTATGGGAGGCAAAGGCTGGGAAGAAAGGTCAGGAAGAGTAGGTATGGGAGGTAGAGGCTGGGAAAATGGATCTGGACGGGTAGGTATGGGACGTAGATGCTGAAAAAATGGGTCGGGAAGGGTAAGTATAGGTATGGAAGGTAGAGGCTGGGAAAATGGGTCGGGAGGGGGCCATTGATCAAGGGATAAATCTGGGGAATCAGGATGGGTGGGCGAAGGGCTGGACAAAGTATCAGTGGTCCCCTGAAAAGTAAGTAGATCCTCCACATCGAATGTGGAACTAATTCCCATGGAAGGTGGAAGATCTACCTTATACACATTGAGACCGTTTCGTTTTATAATTTTGAAGGGTCCAGCACTACGTGCGTGTAACTTACGAACGGCCCCCGGAGGGTACCGATCGGGCCTGATGCGAACCATCACAGAGTCCCAAGTATCGAATTCTTTGAAACGTTTATGTTGGTTTGTAGAAAATTTGTAATGTTCATTACTACTAGTGATCTTTCGCCTGATTTCTTGATGCCATGAATGAATGTGAAGCGCAAAAGACTCTACAAACTCTGATGCCCTATGGGACAGTGACATAGGGACAAGATCAATAGGTTTCCCGGGTTTATAAACAGTAACGACTTCATGTTCTGGTGTGCTCTATATCCCTTCTAGGGGAGACTCATCCGGTAGATCATCAGGAAAAACATCACGTAACTCATCCACTACCGGAATGGCCTCAGTGGGTAACTCTACACTAGCCTCTGGTGCACTCTCTCCAGCCACAAGGCCGCACATGTTGTACCCCTTAAAATAGTGGTCTTGATGTCCCTCATGGGGTGGGTGCACGGGTGCACGCCCATAACTGATTCCTTGACCAACTCCAATCATTGGTCTATCATCCAGGCCACCTGCCTGAGATTGGACATCTACCCCAATGGTGGGGTTTGTCCTGATGATGGTCTTTAGTCGGGTAATGCGCACATCAAGTTGTTCAAAGCATTGGTCCATTTCCAAGCGCTTATCCAAAGACTCGATCTGCTGGGACAGCTTGTTTAGTGACTCTAGCAGTTGTTCCATGTTTAGTGTAGGGTTCAAACCAAAATTCAGCAATATAGTTGTCAAAATATAAGATTTTTTAAAAAAGAAACAACCCGGTTTCTAAAAACGAAAAAAGAAAGTTTCTGAAAACAAATTAGGAAAATTTCTAAAAATGCAACCTAGTTTCTAAAAACAAAAAAAGGAAATTTCTAAAAACAAATTAGGAAAGTTTCTAAAAAAGCAACCTAGTTTCTAAAAACGAAAAAAGGAATTTTTCTAAAAACAAATTAGGAAAGTTTCTAAAAAAACAAATTAGGAAAGTTTCTATATTAAAAAAAAAAACAACCTAGTTTCTAAAAAAAAAAAGAAAAAGGAAAGTTTCTAAAAATAGAAAGTTAGTTTCTAAAAAAGAAAAAGGAAACTAAACTAGTTTCTAAAAAGAAAAAGGAAAGGAAATTAGTTTCTAAAAACAGATTAAGAAAGTTTCTAAAAACAGAAAAGGAGTTTCTAAACCTAGAAATAGAAAGCTAAGTTAATTTCTCAAATAATTCAAATAAGGGGATAACAGAAAATTTCAGCAGCTTATGTCAGGGTTTATGGACCTCTAAATAGCCATATATAGGGTTGTACACGAGTCAAGCTAGCTCGAAAAGCTCGCTCAACTCGGCTCGATTCAGCTCGGATTGACTTGGCTTGAAAGGCAGACTCAAGGCGAGTCAAGCTTGTTTACTAAAGCTCGAGTTGAGTTCAAGCCAAGTTCGACCATGGTGTGTTTCAACTCGACTTGACTCGAACTCGACTCGAAGCTCGACTCGGCTCGAGTAATATATTTTAATAATATATATTATATATTATATTAATATTAAATATATATAATATATATATTTAAGTTAAAAAAAAAGACGTTAAAACTTAAAAGTTTTTACTAAAAAACCATACCTGAACCTACCCGTCCCCATTCCCTCTTTTTCTTTCCCTTACCCTACTGAGGTAAACTCGACTCGACTCGACTTGAACCACTAGCTCGACTCGAAAGCTTTGGCAAACAAGCCAAGCTTCAATGTTAAGCTCGAGGGCGAGCTCGAGCTCGAGCTCGAACTCGAGTATAGCATGGACGAGTCAAGCGAGCTTGGCCCACCTTGACTTGACTTGCTCGATGTACAACCCTAGCCATATATGATGAGAATTGATGCGTAATGGACATAAACAACTAAACCCTAAACATGTAATGCATTCCCCTTTAAGAACCCTAAGCTCTGACACCAAATTTGATGCAGGACATGGAAAATAAACATGTTATGCAAGATTTCAGGCGTTAGATTATACTAAGTTCAGAAACAATCACAGAATATTTCCACATCCTACACAAAAGTCCAAACATGCAATTAAGGGGAATCTATGTGGGTCCAGGCCTACACATGATAGGGCTGGATCAATAAAATTTATGAACCAAACGATGCTCAAAGATAAGAAATAATCATCCACATATGCATAGTAATCAGCTCCTAATCCAAGGGATTTACCAATTTCAATTCAGGGAATCCTAGGGTGAGAATAAGGATAGAATTTGGGGATTTAGGACCATCTAGGGTTAGGGTTTATGAAAAAACAAATATGAGAGAGTAAAGGAAAGGGAACCCTAAACCAGAAGACAACTGCCACGTGCGGACCACAAGTGGGACCTGACACACATGCGCTGGTGATCAGCCGCACGTGTGTGGGGCCCATGTACCCAAAAATCGTCTCTTTGGGGTTGGTCGGCCAGGCTTGGGCTTCAAAACCCCCAAAGTTCACGTCGATCCGAGCTACGACCTGGGCGTGGTGCTCCGTCGAAGTTTCAGCCCTCCTGTAGGGCCAGATTCTGCAAATATATTGAAGATAAGGAATTTGATGCAATAAGGGACAGATTTGTAGCGCAGATGATTATGGGAGATGAGAAGGGTGGATGGTATAAGACGGGTAATAAAGATGGTGATAGATGGAGGTGAATCGGGATAGATGTGGCTTTGCACCACGGTAGTTAACCCTTCGAAGAAGGGAGGGCTTCGCACCTAATTAGGCTTCACAACTCAGAGAGTAGGAAAACGCAGAATTTTTATTAATCTTCAATGAATCAAAAGAACTACAAGGGGTGCCTATTTATAGGAAAACCCTATACCCCAAAACTCGCGCCATGTGCGCAACCTATTACTTGGTGATGAAGTAAACTAAAAGAAAAACCAAACAAAGAAATCTAAAGCATTCATGATATTCTAAATAATAACAATAAGCAAAACCTAAAATATGAAATCAATCCAACTAGTGGGCTACGATCATGAGATCCCATGGTAGGCTTTTCTTGATTGTCGGGCCCACTCTTTTGAATCAAAACTTCGTCTCCTAACTAGGAGGCCCTCCTTGATGTCGTCATCGATCCAGATTGACGGTGGGTCCCTCCTCTCGTGTACGTGCGTAGGGGGGCGGCGTGCGTGTGTGTGATGTCCCCATCACTTCACTAATTCAAAGTTCAAAAATCAAGCCTCATTGAACAATCCTAACTTCCTATTTATTGACAATTGTTTGTTGGCACATTTGTCCAAGCATTAGATGCATATGGAAAAATGCAACTCACTTCACAAATTCAAGGTCCGAAAATCAAACTCATTGAACAATCCAAACTTCCTATTTATTGACACTTGTTTGTTGATACATTCGTACTTGGAAGCACTGAATGCATCTACAAGAATGCACCTCACTTCACTCAAAGTCCCAAAATCAAGCTCATTGAGTGGAAGCAATGAATGCCACCTGGAAAAATGCTTTTTTTTTTTTTGGGGGGGGGGGGGGGGGGGGGGGGGGGGGGGGGGGCACACAGCAAATCATATGCCATATGTCAAATCATACACATGGAGATGCCTGAATCAAGAAAGAGCCTTTGCCAAGCCAAAATAGTCCAGAACTAAGAGCCACTATGAATAAGTATACGGCTTGAATGAAGAAAACTAAGAAATGAAAGCAAATTATTCCAAACCTGGGCCTGTGACGATCTAAAATAGTCCAGCTCGAGCCCATCCCGATTTGTTTATGCTGGATCTAGGCCTGAGCACAAGTGTTTCTTAGGTGGTTCATATAGGCCATGAAACAAATATGCTGCATGAGCATGCCAGGCCTGAAAACCCGTGGGTCAGCTCGACCCATTGACGGCCCTAGGATGTTGGCTCGGTATGGTTTTGTGCTGCAGGGGCCCATAGATGGTGAATCCCGGTCCAGCCTCCCCCTGACATGCATAGAATGAACACAAGTGGTATACTGGTATGAATATTGGGTGGAGTGGAATTGTAAATTCAGATGCATCAGTGAATTTTCATGGAGTGTGTGGTCTATTCATGTGGGTCCAACGATGGGGATGATCCAAAACAATTATAGATTTGGAAGATCCTCTCTCAATGAACTCCCCCTTCCTCATTTCTCTCCTCTCTCAAGCCCTCTCTCTTTCTTAATTGCCTAACTACGGCAGCCGCCAAAACACAGTAGTGGTGTCTCTCATCTCTCTCTCCTCTCAAGCCTTCTTTCTCTGTTCCCTTACTCTCTTCCTACAACCTACAAAAGCCCCAAATCAAAACCCTAAACCTTCAAGAAAAAACGGAATGAGGAACATGGAAGGAGAAAGAGTGGAGGAACCACCTTGTTCGAATCACAACTCGTTGGAGTTCTTCTGGAGTTGTGGGTTGTTGCAGAGGATGTTTAAGCCCTCTCTTTTCTTCAGCTACTTCTCAAAAAGTCAAAAGAACTTTTTTGTAATGGTTAAAAATCACTTCAACCTAAGGAGCTACTTCTAAAATGATGCCTTATCAAACTAACTTTTAATTTTTTTAAAAAGTCCAACTTATTTGTTGAGATAAGTTGAAAAAAAAAAAAAAAAAAAAATATTTATGTAAGTGTTACGAAACAGGCCCTTAATCAGTTCTAAAAATAGCTTCTCCATCTTTCATTGACCCAGTCCACCAAATCCTCAATAGAAATCATATGCGGTGTCTGGAAAACTTAATTGTCTTCGTCAATGTTTGAAAGCATAGCTACAACGCTACATAGCATTAGCAAATAGCGTAAATCTCCTATAGTGTATGCTATAAGGGTCGTAGTGTACGTTGTGTTTTTTTTTTTTTTTTTTTTTTTGTGTATATATATATATAATATATATATATATATATATATATATATATCTATATATATATATATATATGATAATTTTATTTTATATTTTGTCCTTAATACTTTCAACCTATGGGATTTTAATTTCTTTTCATACTTGTGACTAGTGGTTTCAATTAGACATTATTAATTAAAGTGGTTTGCATAGTTGTTGATGTTGATAATGATTTGATTGGGTTTATACATGTGGATTGGCTTTTGATAAATGGTAATTAATAACTTGTTTGAACATGCTAATACTTAATAAAGAAATCAATCTTTTAGGCATATATATATGTGCTTTTTCTTACTATTTATCATATTTTTCCTATTTTTAAATTAAAATAAATACAAGTATAGTGTAGCTTATGCAACATGCTACGCTACATATGCTATAGAAGGTTGAACGCTACGCAACACGCTACCGCTACTTAAAACACTAGTCTTTGTAAGTGCTAATCCCCATAACGTACAAGCAACGTTCTAAATATCAACGGTATTATTAGTATCACCGGATCAGTGATAATGAAACTGCCAATAGTTTAGAAATTTCCAAATATCATTGATATTTGGTGATGTTATTGATATTTTGATTAATATCATTTATGTAAGTTCCCTGGTATCAGTGAAACCATTGATAATATCCTTGATACCAAGGACAATATTCCCAATACAAGGGAAACAAAACTTGACAAAATAGGAATATTTCCAAAAACTTAAAATAAAATAAAAAATCTCCATTTTCTTGGTCGGTTTTTTTTTTTTTGAGTTTTGTTCCTTAGGTTATTTCGACCACTCTTGGTTTTTATTGAATCAAAGTTTGGATTTGGGGAGAAATCTCGGCTTGGAACGAAAGCAGGCAAGAACTCAAAGGTGAGGAAAAATCCATAGAAACTTCTTCTTCTTCTTCTTTTTAAATGTTAGCATAGATTGCATTGAAAATCCATATCTGTGATTGATTCTCATGCATTGACATGGATTTGTGGCAAAAAAAATCAACATTCAAGTGAAAAAATGGGAGAAATTAGTGAAATCCTAATTTTTCCATTTTATATTGGAAAATGTATTTTTTAGTGTTAATTAATGTGGAAATTTTACATATTAACAAGTGTTGGCCGGATTATTGATTGGCTACAAATTTTATATATTTATTTTATATCAATTTTTCGTCAACATATGGTTAGGCCCCTATAAAATGGAAACTTATAATGTATAGTTGTTTCTTGCAATATTTTGATTCCTAGTTCCTACATGTGTAAACATGTATTTTAGGGCCCATTTGGATACACGTTGATAAGTTGCTTATTTCGCCAAAAACAACAAATCAATAGCTTATTTGACAAAAGTTAGTTTGTTAAAACACAATTGAATAATTGTTGAACACTTTAAGATGGCTTATGGCCTTAAGCAAAAAATATTGCTTTTTTACTTTTATTGAAGGGAGAGAGAAGAAAGAGATCTTTCTCAGTTGCAAATCGAAGACAAGTTCTTTCTCAGTTAGATCTTTCTAACTGTTTTTGTGCTGGTGAGGATCATTCTGAGATTGCGGCAACGACATATCTATGGCATTATGTTGCTCCATTGAAGGTGGCGGCGTTTGGTTGGTTAGTAGGCAGTAACGAAGTGCTAATAATAGATAATCTTTGCAAGCGGAATATGTATCTCCCAAATGCTTGTTGCTTGTGTTTCAAAGATGTGGAATCAACGAATCACTTATCCCTTCGTTGTGTTTTTGCCAAAGAGGTTTGGGATCTTATTCTACAATTGTTCGAGGTTCTTTGGGTGTTCCCAAAGACGATTGGGGAGTTTCTCATGGCTTGGCATGGCAGGGGGATAGGGAAAGAAGGGGAAAGGCGGTGGCAGTTAAGCCTACTAGCGACTCTATGGTCCTTATGGTGGAAAAGGAATCAACTTTGTTTCAAGAGCAAATTGAGCATGCTGGTGCAAGTATTCAATAGGGTAAATCTTAATATGAAGGTTTCGACGAAAGTGTAGTTAGTTTTTTCTTCTTTTTTCATATTGAGGGCATCTCGTTGGGTGTTGTTGTACTTTTGTATATTTGTATATTTGTATTTTTGCTTCATTTGGCCTTGGCCTTTTTTAATATATCATCATCTTTCAAAAAGAAGAAGAAGAAGAGAGATCAAGGTGCGTCCCTACTTCATATTCTCCCTCTTCCATCTCTATCTTCCTCCCTTCTTTCCTAGGGTTTTGTTCTTTTCTTTTATAATGGATGGGGTTTTTTCAAAAGGGTCAGAGAGACCTTTGCATCTCCAAATTCGATAAAGAGGATCCGACACAACGGTGCTAGAATGCCCAACCAATCTCATGTAGAGAGACTTAACTGAGAATTTGCTCAATCTATCAGCTTTCGAAAGACATTTATCTAGCTTGGAAAAATCAGCTCCATGTTGGATCAACCCCATAAGGTTAGCAAATTGATCAATCTCTTCTTCAGAGAGGTTCAGATGACACTACATTTCGCCCATTATAGACGACTTATGAAACCATGCCTTCTTCCTTTTTATGACACCCTGAATAATCGAGGGAATACTTGAAAAAGAGGCATATCATCACAACACCTGTCCAAACAGAAGTTGCCTCTAGAGCCTTCCCTCAAGATGAAGGGGGATTTCTCCTTTAAATGAACTAACACTTTAAGCACTACCACACACAACCAGATGCCCTATAATAGACTGAATGACACGGAAAGCAACTATCCTCCTCTTCACATGGCCCAGATGCCCTATAATAGACTGAATGATGCGGAAAGGCAAAAGAATTGTCCTCCTCTTCACAGAGCCCAGATGATAACCTAATGTCCTCCTCGCCGAACCCCAATATCCATTTTCACAATAGCACTGAATTCACGTGCCTGAGATTCCTGATTTCCAATCCCCCCTCTATGTTGGGCTTACACACCTAGGCCCAACTGACCAAATGGAATTTATGTTTATGTTTGAAACCTTGCCAAAGAAAGTCCCTTTGAATTTCTTCCGGTCTACCCAATCACACTAACTGGACATTAAAATAGCGACATGTAACACAAAAGGAATGCTTATGAACACAAATTAAACCAAGGATATTCTCCCTCTTAAGGAGATATGCTTGCTTTTCCGCCCCAATCATTTCTGTTTCACCCTTTCCACCACCGCATACCATAAGTGTTTGGTTGACTTCTCGATCCACAAGGGGCCACCCAGGAATGTAGACAGACAGCTGCCTAGCTTGCGCTTGGAAGATCAACCAAAAGAATCCACCTCCTTGCCACTCAAACAAACACCCAGTAATTCATTTTTTCAAATGCCAATTTTTAGCCCCAATACACCACTTCAAAACACAACAAAATATTATGACGATTGTTGATTTGGCCCAAGTTTGACTTGCAAAACAAAAGAGTATCATTGACAAATTGCAAATTCGATATCTGGATATCGGCGTATCAACTTCAAAGCCACTAATTAGATCGTTTCTACCAGCCCCTTCTTTCAAAACTACACTTTCTTCCCAAAGTCAATTTGAATCTTGTTCCATTTCTCAACATACTCCACACCTCACTCACTTCTTCCCAACCTCAGAGCCTTCCACCCAACGAGCCATCTCCGAGATATAGGGGGTAACTTGGGTAGGTCAGGTTGGGTTGATGGTCAACCCAAGCCCAGCCCAACCCAACCTCAAGAGGAGTTGGCCTGAGGCCCAACCCAAGCCCAGCCCAACTCAACCTCAAGAGGAGTTGGCCTGAGGCCCAACCCTAGAGCAACCCAAACCCAACCCAAGCCCATCCTAAAGTCTTGAATACTCAAACCTTAATACAATTTAGGTTGGGTGAGGTTAGGTCAAGTTAACACCTGCAACTAGTAATCTAACAAATAAAAAATCAAACATGTAACTATCAAAAAAACATTGTTAAAGTATCTAACAAAATAATAGTGTTTTCAATAGCATCCGTAGCATAGCTACAACGCTACGTAGTGCACCAAACTAGCATAACTCCCATGAACCATATGCTATTTTGGGTGGAGCATATGACATAGGTATGCGTTTTAAAGCTTAAAAAGTTTTAAAAATTATGTTGTAATATTCTATGTTAGTTAAGCATGATGCACGACATGAAATTCAAATATGATGTGCGAGATTTCAGGACTAAGATTACGTTAGTTCAGAAACAATTACACAAATTTCATATCCCACACGAAAGTCCAAACATTCAATTAAGGGGAATCTATGCGGGTCTAGGCCTACACATGTTAGGGCTGGATCAATAAAAATTATGAACCAAACGATACTCAAAGATAATAAATAATCATCCACACATGCACAGTAATCAGTCCCTAATCCAATGGATTCACTAATTTCAACTCAACGAACCCTAGGGTGAGAAAATGGGCAAATAAATTAAGGATAATGCAATCTAGGGTTAGAGTTTATGAAAATAGGTATGAAAAGATGGAAAATAAGGAGAAAAAACCTGAAGCGAAGAAAGTTCACGCGTGCGGACAGCGGCAGGGCCAGGCGCACAAGCCTGGCCGCACGTGCGAGAGGGGCCCGATTTTCGAAACGGACTCCTTGGCCTTGGTCAGCCAGGGGGGATATTCAAACCCTCCAAGTTTCGTGGCGATTCGACGTACGGTCTGTGTGCAGTGCTCCGTCGAAGTTTCGACCCTCCTGCGGGGACAAATTCTGGAAACTGGTTGTAGGAAGAAGAACGCTGCAAAAACTGGTGGATTCAAAGCAAAGATGATTGTAGAAAGTGAGAGATATGGATGGAAGAGGGTAGGGGCGGATGATGATAGATGTGGCTTCGCACCACGGTAGTTAGCCGGCTTCGCACCCACTTGAAATTTTTCACAACTCAGAAACTCAGAGAGTAAGAAAAAACTTGCACAATTTTTTATTATTAAACTTTAATGAATCAAAAGAACTACAAGGGGTGCCTATTTATAGGAAAACCCTATACCCCAAAACTAGCGTCATGTGCGCAACCTATTACTTAGCAATTAAGTAAACCAAAATAAAAACTAATCAAAGAAATCTAAAGCGTTTATGATATTCTAAATAATATAAATAATCAAAACTTAAAATATGAAATCAATCCGACTAGTGGGCCACGATCATGAGATCCCATGACGGGCTTTACTTGGCTATTAGACCCACTCTCTTGAACCAAAACTCCGTTTTCTAACTAGGAGGCCCTCCCTGGACGTCATCATCGATCCAAATCGACAGTGGGACCCTTCTTCTAGCGTACGTGCGTAGGGGGGCAACGTGCGTGCGCGTGATGTCCCCATCAAAGCATAATTTGAAAAATGGTGGTAACTCATTCTCCTCACATGTGGCATTTATGTACAACTAGCCATCCAGACCATCCAAACCGGGGTCCTATCGGGGAATGGAATATATCTCTAGACTTATAAGTATCAATCAACTTTAATAACTCCATGTGTACAGTTGAAGAGTTACGACCAGTTTTAAATGGTGTCAGACTAACACAGTATGCTAACTCATAAAAGCAAAGATTTTTCGATTTCCCTCTAAAGCACTATTCCTCTTTCATCGAAAGCCATATTCCCTCTTTCAAAAGCCTCATTTGGTACTCTTAATCCACACAATGATTGAAGACAAAAATTTAAAGAATCAATCAACCCCATTAGAATAATATCACTTGTCGAACCCCCCCCCCCCCCCCCCCCCCCCCCCCCCAGAAAAAAAATAATAATAATAAAAAAAAAAATAATAATAATAATAATAATGATAATAATAAAATAAATTTTGTGGAGCTCTTTTTAATTGATTTAAAGCTTAAAAAAGCTAAGTTCTTCCCTTAATCTTCAGTAATGAATTTTATTTCATTTTGGAAGTAACTTTCAAGTATTTTTGAGCTTCTTTTTTTTTTCCTAATTTTTGAGAGGTCAGATCCTATGCAACATCATAGAATAAGCTTGTTCTAAAACCATTTTATGTGGTGTGTATGGCATGCCATCCAACTTGTCTAGCCCATCATGAAAGCCACCATGCTAGGGGTAGTTTTTGAGTGCTTGAGCATTGTCTTTTATGTTGTGAGTTGTGACCCATGTGATGGTTGGATACACCTAAATTTTTTTCTCCATGGTTGCTATCCATTATTTTCTATTTTGTGGTCTACCACCCAACTTGTCCAATCCCATGGTTAGTTACACAACTTCTACATTTTATTTTTTATTTGGAGATAAATTACACAACTTTTATACATTTTTTTTAGAGAATTTATACAACTTCTACATATTTTTGGAGAGAAATTACACGGCTTCTACATTCTTTTGAGAGAGAGATTATACAACTTCTATGTGTTTAGTCATTTAGTGATACTTTGATTATTAGTCTCTTTTTTTTTTTTTTTTTTTTACTGAAGCTGCAAAAAATAAAAGAAAAATTGCACGTATTTGTTTATACTATTTGTTTGCCTTTTAAATGCGATTTCTTTTAGATTGAATATAAGTGGGTTGGCCTTTGATAACTTGTTTTGCACATGCTTTTACTTGAAAAATGAAGCATATTTTTTCTAGGAATTTTTTATATATATATTTTATATTAATTTTACCATTTACCATATTTTTACCATATTTTTCCCATTATTTTAATTAAAAATAGAAGTATCGTGTAGCTTATGCTATGCATATAGAGGGGTGAGCTCCGTTATACACTACACGCTATTTAAAACAATCCAAAATAAAATTAGCAAAATAACACTCATTAAAAAATAAAATTAAAGAGACTATTCAACAGACATTGGACCATTAAGCATGTGGGCCCAGGTAACTTTTGATGATAAACTGTATTTTAAATGCATGGACTTTTACGTTTATATCATGTATGCTCGTCATAACTCATGTTTATGGTTCAGGTTGTCCGAGGCCTCAATCCAAGCCCAACCCAACTTAGTGTCGATTGGAAGATTTTCAACCTAACCCAACCCAAGCTGCACCTCTATTGCGATGCGAACCCTTCCAAAGGGTCATAGTTTCTCCTTTTTCTAGACATTTGCAAACGTAGTAGTTTCTTTCAATAATCTCCCTCCATTAAGCACATATAGAGGGGTGAACGTTACGTTATACACCACGCACTATTTAAAACACCACAAAATAAAATTAGCGAAATAACACTCAATAAAAAATAAAATTAAAGAGATTGATCAAAAGACATTAGACCACTAAGCATGTAGGCCGGGTAACTTTCGATCATAATCCATATTTTAAATGCATGGACTTTTCCGATCACGAACCCTATATAGCATAAAGTCCATAGCATGGACAGTTCCAATTATGAACCCTATTTGACATGCAAGTCGTGATTTTACACGATTATATCATGTATGTTTGTCATAACTCATGTGTATGGATAAGGTTGTCCGAGGCCTCAATCCAAGCCCAACCCAGGATTTTCAGCCTGACCCAATGCAAGCTGCACCTCTACTGAGATACCAACCCTTCTGAAGTGCCATAGTTTCCATAGTTTCCCCAATGAACCGTTTCTCATTTTTTACAATGATTGTCATCTTTTGGAATGCTTTCTTTTACATATAAATAAATGAATTGTAGGTTTATTGCAATTCTTATGTTGCCTTTTGGGATTTGTTTCCTTATAAATAATCACACACTAGTAAAATATAATTTAAACTTGTCGAAGTGCATGACCTTTAAAAACCATCCTACCCGAAACTGATATATGAGTCCATGTCCAAGTATGTAGGAGTCAATATGTTTGGATTCTTGTGGTTGCCGTGTCTGACGTAACATATTTGTGCTTTATGATGATGCATCGATAAGTTAGAAAGCTCATACTCAACTCCAAAACCTTGGTATAAATTCTTGTGATCCATGATTGATTTTGAAATGCATGCTTTATAGCAATGCATCAATAAGTTAGAAAGCTCATACTCAACTCCAGAACCTTGGTATAAATTCTTGTGATCCATGATTGATTTTGAAATGCGTGCTTTATGACGATGCATCAATAAGTTAGAAAGCTCATACTCAACTCCAGAACCTTGGTATAAATTCTTGTGATCCATGATTGATTTTGAAATGCTTTGTAAACAGGCTTCTGAAACAATTATGGTACATTATGCCACCTTGCTCGACTGGATGGTAGATTATGTTGCAAGGGTATTGCTACAACAATGCAACATGGTATGAGTAACACAAATCAACTCAAAATATAGTTACAAGGTGCGTTACAAGGTGGGTATGCGACAAGGTATGCAAAAATGGTTACGTAACAGCCGTTTAAGTAAAGGTAACGGTGGTCAGCATTACGTGTTACAGGGTTGTAATGGCTGTTACAGGAAAAACAGCCTGTAAAGGATCCACGATGGCCCGGTAACAGGCATAACGGTCCATTACGGAGTCTATACAGGACTTTTTTTTTTCTAGATTTAATTAATTAATTAATTAATTTATTATTATTATTATTTTTTTTTTTTAAAGGGCCATTATAGGGGCCATAACGGTAACGATGGTGACCGTTACAGCCACTGTTACTGTTAACATTATAGAATACCATGGCATGCAAAAGGCAAAAAAATAAGAGAGACCCATAACATATATGATGTTAAAGCTAGGGAGCTACTATTTAGAGCTACCCGAATTGATTTGCTCAAACCCATTTTCTTTGGATTTGGAAGTGTACCATCGTGAGCAATTAAATATATTAAGGTGGATGTAAGATGTAAATTACCAAAAGGTATCACATTCATAATAAAACACACTCATCTATGAAAAGAAAAACATATCCAAAGACCACTGTACTTACCAAGATGTTGATTGCAAAAATCTAAGACAGCTCGGGGTGGTAAATGAGCATACTGAATCATAAAAACCGCCATACTGGCCCATGCACTAACTGTGAAGTTCACACCAACTTTGGCTCCTGAGAATAAAGAAATTTGAAATAATCTGAAACATGAGTAATGGAAGGAACATAAGAGAAAGAAAGAAAGAAAGAAAAAGAGCTCTCCCAAATCAGAATGGGGATTTCTACCACTTCATCTAACAAAGGGACATTAAGATAGTCACAAACAATCACCAATATTCTAGGACAAAGAACCATAAAACATCCCCATGTTCGTTATTGTAGATACAAGACATTTTCGGGCCAGCCTGATCTCCTTGTTAGTTCCACCACATCTAACATCCTCTGGAACCAGCATAGCAACCAACAGCCTGCATATATCATAAATACACCTGTTCCAGAGCACAAGCAACCGCTAACTGCACCCGAACTGATTCAATGAAGTTAATGTATCAATAAAATGATAGAGAAATGAATGATGTGCCCTTAAATTTATGCATGTCTGATAAATCTGTGTACGTGGAGGGAAGGAGGGAGGGAGGGAGGGAGGGAGGGAGAGGGAAGGGGAGGGAGGATTAGGATGTGGATGTGAGCATCAAAGACGGAGCATATTCCAGCATCAGCAAAACATTTCCCAGTCAGAAACATAGCAGTACATGCAATATTTCCTTACTAGTCCATGTCCAAATCAGGAAGGAAGCCTACATAAAGGAGCAAATAAAGTTCAAGGAAGCCATTTCTCATTCTACAATTAGGAATCACTGTTATTGAAAATGTGATAGATGAATACAATGATACAACCTTGAGAATTATCAAAACAAACACGGAATCCTTTTTCATTTAGTAAGTACAGAACAAACCTCTACACTTTTGCATTCACATGACACTTTAAATTTCCACAAGAATCAGCCTTACAAAGAATTTGCTACAAGTACAACACGAACTCACATTTCCACAACTACAATAGCCTCTGTACTTCCTATTCACATCTGCAATTCACAAAAGTCACCATTATAGAAGAAAATACCAGCACCCATCACCATTGGAACAGCCAAATTGATTGTGCAAGAAATATCTCCATTCATGTCAATGGCCGCAACAATATAGTCATAACATTGCATGTCAATATTACTGCTTCGGGATCTCCTTTCTGTTTATGCCACCTGCAACAATGTGACTTAAAATCAATTTAACTAGGAAACAACCGATAGATACTCCATAGTGTGGAAATTTTTTAAAAAAATGATAAATGTGGATGGAGGATAAGAACCACAGAATTAGTAGTAGCACAAATCTTAAGCCTGGAAGCAAAAACAACTGGAGACTGAAAGAGAGACTTTTAGGTGACCTTAAATTGGCTCTAAAGCTCCTCAACCAAGAGACCTCTGCTGCATTCATGTTACGCTCAGCTCAGATTGGTGGAGAGACTTCGTATCCGAGGATATGAACTTCTGCTAAATGATTAGATATATTCCAGATTGAAATTGCATCCACAAGCCTAAAACAGTCAACCACCATTTTCATCTCTAATTGCATCATTCTCAATGGCTGCATTCCATGCTTCTCTTCTTCTGTTTTGGATTTGGTGAACATATTCTGCAACTATGACGTGAAATTTTGGAGCTGGCTTGTTGGATGAGGAACCACTAAGGCCTGCCTTCTTCAGAGCCTGTGAGACGTGTCTTTGAGCCTTTTGGAAGTGAACGGTACAAAGGGAGGGCACAGCAGCTCTCAGCACTGGCTTCCCACAAATAACTTGTCCAGTTTGCGCACTGAAACAAAATGCATAAGTTATTAAATAAGCTTCTTTTTTTAAAAAAAATGGAAAAGGCACAATTTCAATTTTCAATGCTTGAGAAACAATCAATGATTTTGGTAAATCGAGGCCCAACAGACATGTCATATAAAACTGATTAAAAAGAAAATTTACCTAAAAAGCCCCCCTGATGGTAACCAAGCAATTTAAACAAAAAAAAAAAAAAAAAAAAAACAGAGAGAGAGAGAGAGAGAGAGAGAGAACTTTTTACTCGCTTCTTTGGTAAAACAGGGAAGAAGATCCATTTCTCAAGAGAGCGTCAAAACTCAGCAAATTCTCACTAAGAACCACATTATGAAAATGAGAATAAAATACCATTTGTTATTAGCATTTATCATAAATTAAAAAATATATATCTAAAAGCATCAAAGCTTGCACGTACCCATTACAACATGTTACAAAATAAAAACTAGTGCATTTTATTCTTTGTATTTCTCATGAATCACACAAGAAACCATAATTCTTGAAGCAAAATTTCCATTTATGTAGATCCATAAATACCAACATGTAAAGATGCAATTTTGGTTATAGTTCCCACATAGAAATATCCCCATCATTGAGGAAAATGATCAACCCTACGAACTCCAGTTTACAGCATACTCATTCATTTTCAAGACTACATTATACAAAGTCAATTTGGCAACCTTACAAGCAAATGAGACCTTTTTTTCTCCCACACAGATTGCTTATGAAAACTATACATTTGTTAACTACAAAAACCAAATTTGTATAAATTAAAATAAAAGATAACATTAGTAAAACCATCAGAATCAAGAACACAACACTAACCATAAATAAACAAGACAAAATATTGCAACTAAATAAAGAAATCATTAAAGAACATTAAAAAGCTCTGTCAAAAAGTAATGCACCAGCCGGTCCTGAGCTCAGATAGAACAGACCATCCCCCCAAAACCTCTCAGATCCAACCATCCAATTTCAATCTCTTCTTCATTGAATGTGGACATTGCTGCTTTTGTTCTTAACTCCTTATTGCAGGCCACCAATTGAACGGTTAGGATTGCCCCATGAGGTATGTATGGAACATGATACATTCATAGTGGAGCCCATCATATCAACACAATGAGTCACCTACCATGGGTGGCAACACATCAATGGTACATATGGCATACAAATGCTTGCCAATCGAGCCCATATAATCATGGGCCCCATCGTTAACAGGTCTGTCAATGGGCCCATTTCAAATTGAGTCACCTACCATGGCCGGCAACACATCAATGGCACATGTGGCATACACATGCTTGCCAATCGACCCCATATAATCATGGGCCCCATCATTAACAGGTCTGTCAATGGGCCCATTTCAAATCCTTGAGTTTGCTTGACCCAGGCTCAGCCGATCAACAGTCCTACCTACAATTGAGTATGACCAAAATTTCACACTCATCAGACTATCCTAACTGCCTGTTCGATGGCCAGCATTTGGCAGTTTCAAAGAAAAACGTCTCGCCCAAAGTCCAATTTCATCGAGATGAATCAGATGGTTAAGATTGTCAGATCGGCATAATGATTGGGAGGTCCTCCGACCACACTGGGCCCAGGGTTCAGACGGTCAGGATCAGACTGAATGAAGCACCACATATATCCTGGATGAGTCGAAACTATTGAATACTTAACGCATCACTGCGGAGTCCAATCCACAAACAAGACATTAAAAGTAAATAGAGAAGAAAATGAAGAAACATTGAGATTGGTAACTAATAAGAAAATCATCAAAATATTTCTTAATCAACTAACAAATCTTGAGAAAACATTAATATAAGCATTAGTTTACATAATAATAATAATAATAATAATAATAATAATAATAATAATAAGACTCACCCAACAATCAAAACCCTAACATCCACCGAAATAGAAGAAAAACAAGAAAGAGAGAGAGAGAGAGAGGAGAGAGAGAGAGAGAGAGAGAGAGAGAGGAGAGAGAGGGAGAAACCCAAACCTCTTGATAACATAGCTGCAAGCCTTGTATAGCTTTTGCTTGCTATCTGAAAGTATGTGAGAATGGCAATAGTTCGTTAGCGCCATTGCCTTCGACTTACACCCCCCAAAAGCGCATTTCTTCATGCTGTCGCCACTGCCACCGCAACCATTCCTGAAATCACCGTTATTCTCGCCGCTCCCTTCAGCAGCGGCGGCAGCGCTATCTCCTTCTTCCTTGAAAGGGCTTTTCCCGTATTTCCAATAATACCCTCGGTACTGGTCCCTGACCTCGTCCATCAGAGCCCAGTACTGGCTCTTGTAGTACTTGGCGAGTTGCTTGACTCGGCGAGAGCGGCGTCGCAGGACTTCTTCCCGAGTCAGCGAACCGGAGAGGCGGAGGGCCGTGTCTTCTTCGGAGCCGTCGATGGTGAGGGGGGTTTTGGAAAGTGACGATTGGCTGATGTGGGTGGGGAGCGACGGAGGGTCTTTGCCATCGCTGTCGCCGGTGGTGGGGAAGTTAGGATTTTTAGAGTTTTGGGGTGGTGGAGGAAGAGGGTGGTGCTTGTTAGCAGAGACCATGGCAGAAGGAGAGAGAGAGAGAGGGAGGGAGGTGATGAAAGGGGAAGGAGGAAAGGGGTATTTTCTTTATTTATGGACATGCGGGAGGAATTTTTAGCAGGAGAAACTCTTTGATACTCCGGTAGATGATGATACGCAGGCACTTAGAAATGACTATGCACACCTTTCAGTTTTGACAAATGGGGCCCACTTTCCTATAATCTAGACCATTGATTTATTTTTTAACATTGTGAGTATAGGTAAATAAAGTTACTTTTTATATTAATTTTAAAAATTTTTTATTTGCGTCGTAGGGATAGGCAGTTGAGAAGTGAAATACAACAACGGTTCACAAGAAACTTAAAAAAAAAAAAAAAAAAAAAGACGATTGTATTGATTGTTTTGTCCGAGTACTCTGAGTGAAATTTGGGCCATGGCTCGTAAACGATGGGATTGAACAGGTTAATGGTGGAGATTGCCAATCCATGGCCCCAGTTGTCAAAATTGAAAATTTGTGTTTAATGTGCAGGGATGTAGCAACGTAGGCCATGTATGGTATAATTCCTCCAAGAGGGTGATTCTGTAGCCGAGCGATCCGCTACCCCCACACGCACCTTTACACGCAGCACACAAGCGTGTCGTTCATCCGGACCTCGCAGTCCAGTCGAATCAACGAAGAATCAGGATGGCATGTATGCACGTCATGATGGCCACCGATATAAGAGAACCGTCAAAGGCTTAGAAAAACTTGCCAATGGTATGTATTTAATCTTAAACGTGTAGACTGATCATAAGTAGACTCGTATATTTTTTTTGGAATACATCATATTCACCGCGAGGCTTGCAGCTCACCTGTCGAAGCGGATTTCCCCCCTAAATTCCTATAGAAAACTAAGCGGGTTGAGATAAGAGTTTCCAACTGTTGAAACCTTCTTGGGCTTCATATTGATGTTTATATACCATCCAAACCATTCATGAAGTCATTCCCACTGAGATGAAGTGATAAGACGGAAAATTTATCCCGATGGGTAACTTTTGTGGCCATAAAAATGTTTGAACGGTGGTCACTGAATACCTACTGTTTCCTCTCACGTGGCTCACTCGAGTTTTCTATCCACCTTATTTTCTATTTCATGTCATAAAATGACCTCACAAAACGGATGGACGGGGAGGATTTCTAACAAACATAACAGCGGGCCTCACCTGCCATCCCAGCGCAGGAAGGTTTTTGCAGGAAATCTGCGTCCCTTACCGTCCTACACGGGTGACATGTTGGCACGCGATCCACGTATAAAGGTGTGTGTGAAAAGTGGTGCATGTGGGCTACTAAAGTGTGGTTTCTTATTAAAGGCAAATTATTTTAATGTGGATTATTTTGGACCTTTTGATATCGCGTGCTTCTTCTTGCTAAAATGCGTCGCAGAAAGAGAGAGATCACGCGGTTCTTCTTGCTAAAATGAGATTAGAGAGAGACCCGTGGGTTGGAGTATATATTTTATCTTCGGTGTTCATCCATGCAGCTGGATCATTTTTGGGCATGAGCTAAAAAATGAAGCACATTCAAATCTTAAGTAAACCATACCACAAACTATAGTGATAATTGAAAGTCTAAAGTTGAAAACTTCCTGGGGGCTATCAAAAGACATTTGGATCACACTGATATTTGTGTTTTCGCGTCATCCAATTTCTGCTAAAAAGTTGGATGGCAGATAAACATTATACTATTTCTTAGGAAGTTTTTAATAATATGTTCCATCAACACTATTGTTATGGGGAAATAGGCCGACCAACTATTGATGGGTCAGATCAATAATTCAAACAAGCGACAATTTGTGATCCAGTCACTAAATCTCAGCCTCCTCGACTAAGTACGGGGAAAGGCCAAGCTTGACCTCCTCGACTAAGTATGGGAAAATGCCGATCTCGACCTCCTCGACTAAGTATGTGGAAAGGCCAATCTCGACCTCTGAACATAAGGACGAGGCCTTCGCTAGTCAGCTGCAATGTGAAGCAAGTTATCTCACCTTAGGTCGACGAGACCCATCCTTAGACGAACACAGCACCGACTTCGGCTATGACCTATCTCGAACTATGTCGGGACGGTTGAACCCACCCTCTGGGAGGTCCGACCTGACCACAATCAACTTTGTCCGTGTTCTCGATCGAAGATCATGGAAACCGACTTCCACACGGATCATCCCGAAATTCTAACCAAGGATCTACAAAGATCCGCTGCATAAGGAATCCAAGTCCTGTTATAATCAAATTACTGTTAAAGAGGGATGAGAGTACTCTATGACACCGCCTCTCCTTACCTATAAATAAGGTACCTCCAATGGTGAAATGTACGCATTATATTTAGCTCTAACCCTCAATATTCAACTAGACCCAGATCCTGTCCCTGACTTAGGCATCGGAGGGTCCCCTGCTCTAGCTAGGGTCTTCCTTGTTCGTTCCTTGTGTAAGTAAATAGGTCCAGAAAGGGGCTAACTAGATTTCTGTATCAATAGTTTGTCGTCGTCTGTGGGAACGACTTTGAAAGTCATTCTCATTCCATCGTATCTCAACAATGGCGAAAGGGAAGAAGAAGTCTCCCACCTCCTTTGTTGCGCCCGATCTCGAGCCGTTAGACTAGTCCATCAGCCACCAAGATTCCTCTTCTCAGATGCAAGTTGATTTTGCGTCTGTGGGACCGGTGCAGCGGTCTTGAAGTTGAGGACGACTTGTCTCCCTCGACCAACAAGTTGAGATGTTGAACAACAACATGAATTCTATAAAACAGCTATTGGAGCAACTATAACCCCGCCCTACACAAGGGGACAGGCCAGTGGCGGGACTGACGATTCGAGAACTCCCTAAGCCATCTGAGGTGCCTACCACCTCCCGCAAAAGCCGGCAGCTCAGAACATCAAGGCCGGTACCTTCTCACGCATCTGGCTCCATCGCTCTAGTAGCTTCCGTTCTGTGTCATGAGTTGGATAGAAAAAAGCGCAATAAGGCACCCGAGGTAGCCGCCGAGGCCATAGCTGAAAGCGGCGACCCTTGGGAAGCCAAGCTCAACGACCTACGAGGCCAAATCGGTAACATAAGGCAAGCTTACCGATCGAACGTCCCGATCCCCGGGAAGCCGACCTCGATGGAGGCAATACTAGAAGAAACTGAGCCTCCGTTCACTACCGAAATAATACAAGCACAACTCCCACCAAGGTTCCATATGTCGCAGATCGCCCCATACTCTAGGACCACCGACCCTGCAGAGCACTTAAAATCTTTCAGGGCTTGGATGGAATTGCAAAGTGCATCCACCGCGGTCATGTGTCGTGCATTCCCGCTAACTCTGACGGGAGCAGCTCGGAAGCGGTTCCAATAACTAAAGCCACAATCAATTAGTTCTTTCACACAGCTTAGTAAAGCCTTCATCACCACCTTCATCGGGAGGAAAGAAAGCCTCAAACCGGCTTCCCACCTCCTCCATATCATTCAGAAAGAAGGCGAGCTGCTCAAGGACTACATCAAGTGCTTTAACCTGGAAAAGATGCAACTACAAGCACATTCAGAGAAAATTGCTCTAACTGCCATGATGGGAGGACTAAGAGAAGGGAGGTTTCTCTTCTCGCTTGACAAGAGTCCTACGATGATGGCCGACCTCTTCAATAGAGCTCAGAAATACTCCAACGCTGAGGAAGCAACTAGCCTATAAAGAGTAGCTTGGCATAAGGAAAGCTCGACCAAGGAGAAGCGACCCAAGGAGGAGCCGAGTTTGTCCAACAATAACAAAAGGATGAAAGACTACGAACCCCCTAGAAGCCAACGCTCGGGCAGACGACCTGACAGTAGGTTTAGTTCGTACACCCCTCTCAACACTATGACCGAGCAAGTTCTTATGGAAGTCAAAGATAAATGTGTCTTCAAATGGCCGAACAAGATGAAGTTTGATGCGGATAAGTGGGACAAGTGAAAGTACTGTCACTTTCATCGAGACCACGATCACTCAACTAGTGACTATTTCGACTTGAAATAGGAAATTGAAGCTCTCATCCGCAATAGGCACCTGCACGAATATGTTAGCAAGAAGGAAAACTGAGCTGACCCAAAGAACGAACAGCCCATTAACAACGACTCCATTAGAGAAATTCACACTATCTTCGTCAAACTCGTCGGGGGAGGTGACTCAAACAGAGCACGGAGAGCCCATGCTCGAAGTATCAGCTGCTGCGGCTTAGAACAACAGATCTGTGTCACTAGCAGACCTTCAAAGGAGCAGAGAATGATACCTTGCGATCTAGCCTTTACCGAAGACGACACCGAGGTGTCCACCACCTCCATGACAACACACTAGTAGTGGCTATGACCATAGCCAACTGCAGGGTGTTTCGAATCTTGGTGGACACCGGCAGCTCGACATATATCCTCTTCGTTGAAGCGTTCGACAAAATGGGTATCGAGAGGTCTCAACTCCGACCTATTAAGACCCCATTGCTTAGGTTTGCATGGAATAAAATCACCTCGGAAGGGCCAATCTAGCTCCTAGTCACTACAGGAGAAGGGAAAAATCAATCAACAACCATGATCAACTTCCTGGTAGTCGACTACCCCTCTATCTACAACGTCATCCTCGGACGACCTTCCCTCAACACTTTTCGAGTAGTCGTGTCAACATATCATCTCGCGATGAAGTTCCCAACTGACTACAACACTGGACTAATCAAAGGATATCAATAAGAAGCTCGACAATGCTACTCATTGGCATTGAGAAATCAACAAGCAATGACCATAACTTCTCTCGACCCCCGAGAAGATTCTATCGAGAGAGGGCGACCTGTGGAGGACCTGATATCAATCCCACTTGTTGAATCTGACCCGACCCGCACTATCCGGGTCGGGTCATCTCAGCTTCAGCACAACAAGAAGAGATAATGAACCTACTCTGATGATATTCTGACATGTTCACTTGGTCACACTAAGACATGCCTGAAATCGATCTAAGGGTAATGGTTCATAAGCTAAATGTCGATCCGGACCATTGGCTGGTCAGGCAGAAAAGGAGAGTATTCGAAGCCGAACGATATGCCATCATTGGAGAAGAAGTCGGAAAGCTCCTCGAAGTAGGATTCGTGGAAGAAATTTACTATCTAAACTGGATAGCTAACGTCGTCCTGGTGAAAAAAGCTAATGAGAAGTGGCGGGTCTATGTAGATTACACTGACCTGAACAAAGCCTGCCCCAAAGATAGCTTTCCTCTCCCAAGGATCGATCAGCTCGTTGACAGCATGACCGAGCATGAGCTCTTGAGCTTTATGGACACCTACTCAGGCTATAACCAAATTGCAATGCACCCTTATGATAAGTAGAAGACAACCTTCATCACCGATAAGGGCCTCTACTGCTATAAAGTCATGCCCTTCGGACTAAAGAATATTGGAGCCATGTACCAGTGACTTGTCAATAAGATGTTTGCCCAGCAGATCGGGCGCATTATGGAAGTCTACGTCGACGACATATTAGTTAAGAGCATCAAAACTAAGGATCACCTCTTCGATCTGGAGGAAATGTTCACAATCCTAAAAAAATATCAAATGAAGTTAAATTCGACCAAATGTGCTTTTGAAGTCGTTTAAGAAAAATTCATCAGGTTCTTGATTAGCCAAAGGGGGATAGATGCGAACCTCAAAAAAATCCAAGCTTTTCTCGACATGAACTCACCAAGAACAACAAGGGAAATCCAGTGCCTCACAGGGAGAATAACTGCACTCAGCCACTTCGTATCTCGAGCTACAGACAAATGCCTTCCTTTCTTCAAATCATTGAAGGAAAATAAAAAAGCAAAATGGACAGAGGAATGCGAGATCGCTTTCCAAGAACTCAAAAAATACATGGGGTCTCCACCACTACTTTCGAAACCTAAGAAGGGTGAACCGCTTTTGCTATATCTAATAGCCTCTTCAGCCGCAGTTAGTTCGGCCCTCATCAGGGAACAGTGAGGAAAGCAATTGCTAGTATACTACGTCAGTAAGGCCTTGGTCCTGGCAGAAAGAAAGTACCCAGACATCGAGAAGCTCGCCCTAGCCTTGGTCGTTTTAGCCAGACGTCTTTGGCCGTACTTCCAAGCTCACACCATCGTAGTCCTAACTGACCAACCCCTCCACCAAGTACTCCAGAAACCCGAAGTTTCAGGAAGGTTAATGAAATGGGCAATCGAACTCATCGAGTTTGACATCCGCTATTAGCCCTGAATAATCATCAAAGGCCAAGTAATGGCCGACTTCATCATCGAGGTCATGACTAAGGACCATCAGGTAACCCGCCCCGACGAGCAAATCGAATAAACGAAAGACTAGCTAGCCAAGCCAGATGGGCAAACATGGACACTGCACGTAGAAGGTTCATCCAACTCTAAAGGCAACGGGGGTCAGGATAGTGCTGGAAGCACTCGACCAGAGATGCATAGAATATGCCTTGAGATTTGGATTCTAAGCGTTGAACAATGCAACATAATATGAAGCCTTGTTGGATGGACTCAGGCTGGCAGCAACAATGGGAGCTCAACATTTGAAAATCTGCAGCGATTCGCGGCTTATCATCAGCCAAATAACCAATGAATATCAAGCTAAAAAGGAAAGGATGAAAGCCTACCTACAGAAAGCTCGAGAAATAATCGATAAATTTCTAAAGCGCATGATCAGCCTAATCCCTAGATCGGAAAAATGCAAGACAGACGTACTTACAAAACTTGCCTCATCGTCGGAGGATGATATCCCGAAGTCAACCTCAATCGAGTTCCTGACAAAGCCAAGCATCTACGAGGCTGACTCAAACACAGTCTTTCCCATAAGTTCAGGACCAATTTGGATGGATGCAATAATAGACTATCTCAAAGAAGGGAAATTTCCTGAAGGTCAACTAGAAGCATGAAGACTTCAGTATACCATGGTTGAAAACGTCTTGTACAAGAAAGGATACTCCCTGTCATACCTCAGATGCCTTCGACTTGAGGAGGTCGACTATGTTATGAGAGAAACCCATGAAGGCATCTGTGGTAACCACTCCGGCAGTCGAGCCTCTCCACAAAATCATCCGACAAGGATATTTCTGGCCAACCATCTAGGTAGATGCCGGACAGTATACTTATAAATGTGACAAGTGTCAGCAATTCATGACAATACCCCATCATCCCTCCGAGCAACTAAATCCCATGACCGAACCTTAGCCCTTCGCCCAGTGGGGGATCGATATCATCGGTCTTCTGCCAACTGGCAAAGGGAAGACCAAATTTGCAGTCATCGCAGTTGATTATTTCACTAAATGGGTCGAGGCTGAGCTCCTGACAACCATTACTGAGTAAAAGATCACTGACTTCGTCTAGAAAAATATCATATGCCGGTACGGGATCCCCTATAGGATCATTTCGGACAATGGGAAACAATTCGACAATAATCGATTTTGAGGCATGTGCGAAAACCTCAAAATTTGAAACGTTTACTCATCACCTCGGCACCCCTAAGCCAACGGTCAGGTCGAGGCGGTCAATAAAATCATCAAGGGCCACCTCCAAACCAAGCTCGAAAAAGCTAAAGGGGCCTGGGTGGAAGAACTCCATCTCATCCTCTGGGCATACTGAACCACTGCCCGAACAACCACATGAGAAACACCTTTTTCATTCACCTTCGGCGTGAAAGCTGTTGTCCCAGTTGAGATCGGACTCCCAACTGCTCGGACCTGCTGTAACAATGAAGAACAGAACAATGAGCAGATGAATTTAAAGCTGGACTTAATCGAAGAAAGAAGGGGGCTGGCCCAACTTAAAGTCACTGCTCGGCAACAACAAGTAGCACTTTTCTATAATTCCAGAGTGAAAATACGGAGATTTCGAGCAGGAGACCTAGTCCTCCGAAGGACCTTCCAAAACAACAAGGAACCCGGTTCAGGAACTCTAGGCCCGAATTGGGAAGGCCCTTACATGGTGACGAGCATGAGCTAGGGACCTATCGACTTGAGGACATGGAGGGACGACCCCTACCACATCCTTGGCATGCCGAAAACCTGAAAATCTACCACGCATGACCAACTGAGCCTAAGATCAGGGTTTATAATTTTTTACTACATTGAATCTATAATGTGGAAATCTACTTTGAGAAATTGCAATAAAAATCCCAAGTCAAGGGACTTTTTTTTTTTTTTTTTTCATTTCTATTTCTCGATTTACTAAGCGTTCGACCTACAGAAATCTACTGAGGGCTTCCCGTGAACAAGGGAAAAAATGCCTTCACCCATGATCCGACCCTCAAAGAGGTCTGGCATTTAACTCTTGACACTACTTGGGCAAGTAGTCCATAAATGATAACTCGAATCGACAAACACACTTAGAAAATTCACACGACAAGCCACTGCAGCAAAAAGTTCCATTTTCATTAATATATTTAAAAAATTAAAAGTAAGTGGGGCTTAAAGAGCATCCTCAATTCTAGGCTTCGCGGGAGCAAGAGCTTCAACGAGAGTAGGAGTGGTGGCTGGAGCAGGAGCTTCAGCGGGAGCGGGAGCGGTAGTGAAAGCTTCGCCAGGAGTGGGGACTTCAGCAGGAGCCACAGGAGCAGCCTTGGCCAAGTCGTCTAGATTTATACTCAGATACCTTAGCTTGACTAACTCCTCGCACCGAGTAAAACCCAGACTAAAGTAGTCTTTAAGCTCATCGATGCGCTCTTCAAAAGCCTTGAAGGTTTCCGCTGCCTCCGACCTGATGTCGGGGATAGAGGCTTCAACTTCAGCCAACTTGAAGACTGTCTCCGCAAGGGCGATCTCCAACTTTAGCTTCTCGACCTCCAGAACTGCATCTGAATGCAACTTCTCAGCCTTCAGGTCCTCCAAAGCAGACTGCTTCTAGGCACTCTCTAGAAGGGCGTCATCAAGTTGAGCCCTTAAGACCCTCTAGTCATCCCCTAGCATGTGCAGGACCCCCTACAGGATCTCCACCTGGGCCAGAACAGCATCCCTGTCAGTTGTCATGGTCTGAAGCTCGGCGGACTTCGCCCGAAGATTGGCCTTTAGCTTCTCATAATCAAAGCTGACCTCTTTAAAGATCAGTTGTGCCCTTAAGAGAGTTGGAGTAATCTGAAAATAAAAATTAAGTCAGAAAAATGAAGAAGACCATGAATAGAGTTTGGCTAACGATCTCGAATCATACCTTCAGGAGGGAGACGACCGCCTCCCACAGAATGTCCATCAGATGAAGGGCGAAAGCGGTGAGGATCTCCTACTTGTTAACATGGCGAGAAGCCCACCTAACAAGCTTTACCAAGGGACCCAGCTCGGAGGTTGAGCCACTCCCCTCTGCCTCGTGAGCTGGAACCGCTGCACCAGTGGCAAACTGGGCTCCCTCCTCTGCCCCTGTGACAGGAGTTACATCATCAGGAGCAGATCGAGCTCCCTCCTCAGGGGCAACTAGGATCGTCCCCTCAGGACCCTGAGTAGGGGCTTCCTCCACCAGCACGCGCTCCAGTTCTGGAGCAACAATAGCAGCAAAGGAGACTTCCTCCTCAGGCCCATTAGCCAGCAGAGGAATGTCAGTCAGAGGTTGAACTACCGCCGGGGCGGGCCTCTTAGTCCTGCGAGGAACTACGCCCTCCTTCAACCTCTTCCTAAGCCGATCTACCTTTGCTAGAGGAGGAAGCTTCATTTTCTTGGAAGGGGGAGGATTAGTCGACATGCCTGCAAAAATGAAAACGTCAACAAACAGATAAATCAGAGCTCGACACAAAAGAAAAGAGGGGTGAAGATGTAGTAACATACTTTGCAGCCTGGGAGCGACTTGGGCAAAATAGACTGAAACAAAGTGAGGGGGGTGATCAACACCTTCCAACTTCGATCAGGAGCCTTCACTAGCCATGCCCGAGCAATGCGTGAAGCTGAGAAGAGGAGAGCTCGGGTTGAACACGAGAAGAACCTACTACACAAAGGAGAATGATCAGCGACAAATCCAAACTCTACTCAAACTTAATTACAACTTGACAGTCCCCGACCTGGAGTCATGAACTCGGTGGGAACTTCGATCGCCGAGTCCGCCCACTCCCCGAATACAAAGAACCACTTGTCTTTCCACCTCTTGTTAGACAAAGGGTTGCCGGTGATGAACGCCTTACCTTGATTGGCCCAGGCAGATAAGTAGTACCACCCTAAGTTCACATGATTAACCTTAACTTTATACAAATACAAAATTTTGGCTATAGACAACTTAAGAAAGCCGAGCTGCTGCCAAAGAATGCAGGTCCCGACTAAAGCCCTCCAGGCATTTGGGATCAACTGACTAGGGGCCAACCTCACATGAATAAGGAGCCTTTGGATCGTGGGATGCAGGGGAAAATGAAGGCCGAACTACAAAGCCACAATATAGACGACTAACTCACTCGCGTGAGGCTGACCAGGCACCTCTCCTAACTTCGGAGCTCGGAGTACGATCGGACTCAGGGATCTGATAACCCCCCGGACTCGAATCAATTCAGCCTCAGTCATTATGGAGTCGAAAGTCCCGACCTCCACAATTTTAGCATCAGGTCCCCTTAATCCTGGCCGGACTCCCTTGTCACTCAAACCCTGAAATCTGACCTCTTCATCCCCCATGTCTGAAGAAGAAGGGACGAATTTATTTGAACGAGTGTCTTCAAGGGAGTAGTACAAATTATTGTGGAAGGCTCCCGACACTGACCTAACTTTAGACCAGTCTGACATCTTGGATGAAAAAGCTAGCCGGAAAGAGGAAAATAGAAGCCAGAGAAAGGAAAACTGCCGAAAAGAGGGAAATAGAGAGGATTTTTGACTTACCGAAAATCGCCTAGTTCGGTGAAGAGCAAAAGAAAGGAGGAGAAGTGAGGAGCTCTGAGCGTCCCACCCCCTCTTATACACATATAGCCCAGTGCATTAATGGGACTTAATCGATGCTTGAGCATGAGGAGTTATAGCGTCACACGAGAACGCCCTCCCTGCAAGTCACATGACATGTAGCGACCTACGGTGCGGAGCCTTAGACAGCTGGTGCTTGACCACACACCCGAAGATCAAATGACACTGTCATCCGAAGATACGCCATCATCATTACCCTCACCTCGAGCTCCGCATCCACCGCCCCTTATCATCTATGGTGGAAAATAGACAATCCATCCTCCTTGACTTCTCGGACTACTCAGTAGCCTAGCTCGGCTCAATTTCAAGGTTGATTTAAGATTGTCTGACCTGGCCAAACTCAATACTTACCAAGTCCATTACACGAACTTGTAAGTAGGGGGGACTTACTATTATGGGGGAAATAGACCGACCAACTATTGATGGGCCAGATCAACAATTCAAACAAGCAATAATTTATGATCCAGTGGCTAAATCTTAGTCTCCTCGACTAAGTACGGGGAAAGGCTGAGCTCGACCTCCTCGACTAGGTACGAGGAAAGGTTGATCTCGACCTCCTCGACTAAGTATGGGGAAAGGCCGATCTCGACCTCTAAACACAAAGACGAGGTCTTCGCTAGTCACCTGCAATGCGAAGCAAGCTATCTCACCTTAGGTCAGCGAGACCCATCCTTAGACGGACACATCACCGACTTCTGCTGTGACCTAGCTCGGACGATGTCGGGACGGCTGAACCCGCCCTCTGGGAGGTCTGACCTCACCTCAATCAGCTCTGTCCGCATTCTCAACCGAAGATCACGAAAACCGACTTCCACATGGATCATCCCGAAATTCTAGCCAATGATTTAAAAAGATTCACTGCGCAAGGAATCCAAGTCCTACTATAATCAAATTACTGCTAAACAGGGATGAGAACCCTCTATGACACTGCCTCTCCTCACCTATAAATAAGGTACCTCCAATGGTAAAAGGTACACACTATCTTTAGCCTTAAACCCTCGATATTCAACTGGACCCAGATCATGTCCTTAACTTAGGCATCAGAGGGTCCCCTGCTCTAGCCAGGGTCTTCCTTGTTCGTTCCTTGTGCAGGTAAACAGGTCCAGAAAGGGGCTAACAAGATTTCTGTATCAACAATTATTTTTAGTAGCGTGGCTCATGTTTGATTTGGATCTGCCTTAAAATGATCAGCAAAATGGATGGACCATGTGGATATATAAGACACATACATCATGGTGGGCTCTATCATGTGCTTGAGTACTATGCAATTCAAACCCCAATGGGTCCAATTCAAATTGTGTGGGGTATAACATACCGCTAGCGATGGTACTGTGTATATGTGGCAAAACCTTATGCGCCCAACCATGATGTATGTGTTGTATCTATGTTGTCCATCCATTTTGTCGGATCATTTTAAGGCACGAGCTTAAAAATGAGGCAAATTCAAAATTCAAGTAGACCACACACTAGGAAATAGTGAGGATCGAATGCCTACCATTGAAAGTGACCTTATGAACATGTTGAATGGCAAATGAACATCATGGTGGGCTCTACGAAGTTTCAATTATGGGCATCATTATTCCCACTATTTCGTGTGGTGTGATCCACTTGAGGTTTGGATCTACCTCATTTTGGTCTCATACCTTAAAATGATTTAGCAAAATGAATGGATAATATGGATAAAACACACACATCATGGTGGGGCCTATAGGGTTTTACCATGTATAAACAATACCCACCTCGGTGCCTTGACATCTCAATTGCTGAAGTTCTGAGGAAGGCAGTGGAGACTCGGCCACAATGATGTTACTATTAAGAGCTTGGCTGAGTGAGGAGAACACTTCTTCAACAAGAAAAGTTGTCTTAGGAGCTGGAGGGATGTAGTTGACATTTCAATTATTGGAGGAGGTAATGAAGTAGTAGTGTTATTGATCATAACAACTTTTGTGGTTGTTGGTTGGCTAGGAGTTGTGTCTGATAGAGTAGATGGCCAAGAGGTCTCTTCTTCATCCTCATCTACAATCACTAGATGCCCAACAATTTTGACTAGAGCAGGCTGATCAGTGGATGGCATAGAGTGACCAGCCGATGTAGGAGTAGAATGAGAAGATGCACTTTTCCATGAACTTTGTGGTATTACTGCAATGGGCTCGTCATTTTCTTGATCGAGAACAATTGATGGAACCCCAGAATGGATGGAAACATGGAAAGGCTCCATCGACTAAGCTATTTTTATGTCCCTTGAAGCTTGATCATTAGGTCGAGGGATATCGCTCGTAGTTGCCTCGGAATCAGAGACACTGAGTTATTCTGTTGGAATGATAGACTCGGCTACAGCAACAACGGTGACTATTTCAGGTTGTTGATGTTGTGATACTGCATGAAATTTTGTTTCTCAATCGTTAAGAGTTCTCTTGTCATTGTATAGATAAAAGATGTTAGGAGAAGTAGAGAACGTAAAGCAAATAGATAGAAAAGAAAGAGAAAATATCCACCTAAATCAAAGCGAACATTAAGAGCGGAGTATCGGTCGATCATTGATTAAATTTTAATAGGATCGTCGATAGCTATTGCAAGAAGATGAGTAAGAGTAGGGAAAGGGGGTGGAATAGGTTTGTAAGGTTTGAGATAGCGATCGAGAGGAAGGTTGTGATCATTTAACCTTTCGTCATCTTTCATCCATTTATTAAAAGCTCATTTGAAGTGAGCTTTTTCATGTATTTTACGAGTTTGTTTCATTTTCTAAGAGTATTTGGAAGGATGTATTCACAGCCAATACTTGAATTTATAATATATTTTAAAGGCGTAAACAACTTCAACTATAGGAGAAATACTTAAAAGTTTCTTTGTAGTTCGGTCAATCTTTGTTGTTGCAGAAGAGCTTATTAGCACGATTGATGTGGCAGGAACTATAGAAATAACAAGAATAGGACCTAGAAGAGGTCTTTTATATGAAATTCTCCTAAGAATGAGCGGAGCTGTAGATGCTAAGCCTGCTTGAGCTGGTAATACCGTCTTGACATGGCCTGCAACTGTTACCTTTTGACGTCTTGACATGGCCTGCAGCTATTACCTTTTAACGCTTTGGTTGGGGAGACACAAGATCAACCATCCTTATTATTGTGGAAGGGGGTATGGTCGATGTGGCTGATGTCATTCTTCGTGACCATGTTGTTCTTTGACTTAGAGATGCGGTTGGTTTCGATGTTGTGGTCTTCTTATTACCCTCGGTCGATGGTTTCTTCTTCTCAACCACAGGTTTTTCAATCCTTATTATAGAAGGGAAGAGTGGGCGATGATGAGTTCCTTGGGTTCAATGACCAACCTCTCATAGTAATCCTTCCACCATTTATAAAAATTGAGTATCTGGCGAGGATAGATGAAGAAGATAGGAGGTTGGAACATAGAGCTACTGTCTTAAATTTTTTTTGTAGAATTTGGAAAGTGCTTACCGAATCCATGAGCAAGTGATGGTGTGGAGGTTGATTGCAAGTTCTGTGGGCGAATGGGTAAGTAATGCATTGAGCTAGGCTGAATTGGCGAGCGAGAAGATTGGGACAGTATTGCTCAACCCCAACTTTAGCATTGACACCTATTGTAATGCCCTGAAAATCGGGGGTTGAGCATAAACTCAACTCCCGAGTTCCAACGCATTACTTATGCAACAAAATGAATGATGATTGAATGTTGTCTGTATTAGAGCATTGAACATGAGTGAGATTAAGCCAAAACAACATACCATACTCCAGAGATAGTTAAATTGCGAGCGGAAGACTGTGATAGATATATAAAATATAAAAACAAACTATGGCAAGTCTCCAGAGTGTGATAAGGTTACCAGGTTAATGAATTACAAGTACAATTCAAATTATACCAAATGTGTAGTGTCATCTAGTCAACATCCCTGTAATCCCGTTGATTAAGATACGGCTCGCATGAAGCCGTTAGCACACAGCAAATACGAACAAGCATCATTGTTTACATAAAGATCTGGCTCCGCCTCAGGAGTAGCGTCGCCATCTGCAATCAGACAAAGTCTGGTGGGTGTTCGGAACACCGTCCCGTAACATGGGAGTGAGTAGCTAACTCAGAGAAACAATAAAGCATAGGTTAACATGTTATCAATTCAGTCAAGCAGTAATGATAAAGCAGTACAATCAAACAATCCTAACTACTCTTATTAAATGCAAGTATGAAATGACATGATGAATGCCCTTGCCAAACCACCCTCATGCGACACCATCTTACGTTCGCGAATGCGTTCATCCCTCAGTGCTCCACATCTACCAGGCACATGCAGTGCTATGATGAGCATGATTACCCAGTAATTATTAGTCCATTTCAAACAGCAGTATTGGGAAACTAAGATACCTCCCTTGTATCAATCCCAAACATGATCTGTTCTAGGGTCGTCAATCCTAGTTAATCTCATACGATGCTGTGTTTCTAGGTCGCTACAAAGGCTGTTAGGGCTGTTACGCACAAAGGTTACACCACTTCCCCATCACCTTTTTAACGATTCATCACTATACAGATACAGGCCTAGTTCATACTCTATACACTGCGGCAACACTTGTCGCCTCACCGCAAATTCAGAGTATGCTCGAGGTCACTATAAAGGGCTGTCAGGGCTGTTACGCACAAAGGTTACACTGCTCCCCCATCACCTTATCAATGTAGGCCGACAGTACGAATATAGTGTCTCATACCACCATAATCGGCTCACGAGTCTGGTTGCTCACTGGTCACTACGGGGAGGCACGTGGACCCAGCGTAGGCCGACAGCTCGACCACGGTGTCCCATACCACCATGCCCAGCTCATGAGTCTTAGCGGATCGAGGTACCATGGTTAAAGGAGATTTCACTTAAGTTTGGTACCTTAGGTTCAAGCAGTAGCGTCCAAATATAGTGAACATACATAAGACAGATCGGGTTGCTTGACGAGCTCGGCTAGCTCGAGTGCACAACAAGTTGAACGATATGAAACGCATAAGCACTTCATGTGGCCAACCATTATCGCCAACCGAGGTACGACTCGGGTTCGTCGAACACATCTCACGTGGTAAATGAAACTCAACTACGAATTCGATCCCGTTACCGACTGCCTGGACTATACAATAGCCCCGATCACATTCAATTTCAGATATTTAAAGCAGTAATGGATCAAAACTCAAATCATACAATCAAAGACTGATATTATCCGTTTAGGGCTGCCAGGGCTGTTGCACGCACTCGTTGCTCCACTCCCCCATTACCCATGATGGATCATACAACGTAAACATGAATTTAAACATATGCATCACATAGATAAAATCATACAATCATTTGAGCATGTTATAAAGCACACCACAAGCATGAGTTTGTACATATTAAATTCCTAATCACACAGCTATCTAAGGAAATCATACACATAGTTAAAGAAGTTGAGAATCATATCTCAATACCCTTAAACATTACTATTTACTAACTAGTACTCATTCAGACATTTCAACAAACACTTTAAAATACATACATCAACATACATGACATATGTTGATCACATAGGCATTAGGCCAAATCCTTTCATTAGGGAGTTGCCCCAATCATAACACGCGTACACCCACGATGGATAGTCATGGAAAGTAGGAATCCAAGTTCCATATTCATTTGAACATTTTCACAAACACTTGGGCTACCCATTTAAACATATATAGCGTATAGTAGCCGTGACGTGATTCAGGGCAAATCCTTTCGTCAAAGGGGGTATCGCCTATACAACGATCATATATCCATGACAATTAGTCATGGCGAGCATGAATGAGAATTCTATACTCATTCAGTCATTTTCACAAACACTTAGAATACACTATTTCAACATACATAGTGTATATTAGCAAAACATGTATTAGGGCGAGCCCTTTCGCCAAAACAAGTATTTTATCCATATATAATATATTCATACAAAAAATAATCATGACAAACACATTTTCAAAATTTATACGTATATGGTACTTTCTACAAATACCTAGAGTATGTAAAATTCCATATTCTTCATCTTTAATCGAAACGGAAAACAGACAACACTTTGTACATGTGCAATTGCATGCAGATCATGAATTTATCATTATCTGACATTGAAAGCGTTGAAAACCATAACCTACACACCTAAAGTCTGCACCTTTTGTCGTAGAATCGTAACGAAGTCGATAGGTTTGCTAAGCTTTTGTATATGGCAGTTTGGCAACCTATGAAATTAAATAGGTTAGCTATTTCATAACCTACAACTATCAAAACCCCACATCAGTTTAGGGTGAGGGTTTCTTACCTAGAAACGACGCCAGAATCGTCGGGAAAGCGATGAGAATGGAGCGGTTAAGCATGGATAGCAGCAGGGAAGCAAGGCAGGGAGATGCTCCCACATCTCCTGTAAGACCCGCATCTTAGACCGTACCGTTCCGTAGGCTTCCGCGATCTTCCCGATCGAATTTCGGCAACCTTCGACCTTTCTCCGACGTTGCGCGCGATCCTAAGCCAAATCCTATTAATCCGAGTCGGCTCAACCCGATACTTGTACCCTAGCAACCGCGCCGTCCTGTGGTTCCGATGCCGCGTCTCGCGCGCCGAGGCGATACCCAAGCCAGGAGATGTGGGCCCGCGTTCAGTTCGAGGAAAACACCGCGCGTTGCAAACCCAAGAAAACATCACATCAAATCCCATCAATCTCATCAATCAATTACACATCACCTCACATGTCAAAGTACAACCCCATCCCTAAGCAACCCCAAAGTCAAACTCTCTCTTACACAAAGTACACCCACCACATCACTCACCCATCACTCTCTTTCAATCTCTCTCTCTCATCTCTCTCTCCCTCATTTTCTCTAAGCAATCGGCCAAGGCATGAGAGCTCCATTAGAGAGCTTTGTATGGCCCACTTCCAACCTTCCATCTCCACCATCCAACCGTCTAATGTCCATCATCCTCCGTTAAAGTCGTACCCGAGGAGCTAGGGGTTTCATCGGACCAAGTAGGATCGACAATGGTGGGTGCCTCTCTCTCTCTCTCTCTCTGGTTTGAAGGCCCACCATGGATGTATATATGAGATCCACGCTATCCACAACGGGACAGTCTTGTTGGACCATCCAGGGCCACCCTGCTGCCGTTTGGACAGGCCTGGACGGTGGGGAAAAGAAACACCAATATCAGCTTGATATCCAGCCGTGTGGACCCACATGGACCCCACTGTGATGTAAGGGTTACATCTTCACCGTCCACACCCTCCCCTGATCATCCAGATGTGGATCAGGTGGGCCACACCAAGCTGGACCTGCTGCCGTCCAGCGGCAGGCATTGTTGGTGAAGGAAAACACGAATATCATTTTGATCTGATAGATCTGGTGGGTGACACTGATGTGGACCCCACCCAGTATGCATGTATGCGTGCGGCACCTCCACACCGTCCAGATCCAACGCCCAGGTGGGCCAGGACCTGCTGGACTTTTGCTATCCACCCCGTCCAGCAGGCGTGGACGCTGGTAAAACCCAAATACCATCTTGATTCCAAGTTGGGTGGCCCACCTACTTTGACCCCATCTTGATGTAGGTACTCTATGACCACCGTCCACCTGGAGAGGTCATTGAGGCCAAGGTCCAAGAGATGGACAGATCCAGCGGCTGGGATCTACCAGCCGCAGCCCCTACTGTGATGTTTATGTTCAAATCCACTCCATCCATCCTTTTTGTGGCCATCTGGACTGGTCCCACCCTCCTGATGGACCGTCTACAGGTGGGGCCCACCACATACATGTATTTTATCCATGCTGTCCGCCCAACAGAGCCAACCTGCTATCCATTTTGGGCAGGCCCTGTTTCAAGGGAAAACCATAATATCACCTTGATTCCAGTAGGGTGGCCCACTCACGTGGACCCCACCTTGTATATGTGTTGTAACCACCATCCAGCAACATGGGACGCACCATGGTGTGCTTCGTCTAGACCGTCCAGCTGAGGACCAAATAACAAACAGTGATGGTGGGCAGCTTGTCTTTGGAATCTTCCTGAGGCCCACCATGATGTTCATTTGCCATCCAACGTGTGAAGCAGGTCATGTGTAACTTGGTTAATGAGAAATCACAAATATCAGCTGGGTTCATAGTTCCAGTGGGCCCCACCATTTCCTGGGATAGTGGAGATTGAATGGCTACCGTTGGAGCCTCCCTGGCATCACCGTGATGCAGTGTTTTACCCAGCCGTCCACATATTTTTATTTAGTTTTCTTTTGTGGGCCCACTAGATAGTGGGGTCCACATGATGTGTTCATGAAATCCACACCGTCCAGCTGTTTGAGACAGTGGTGGACGCACCACCTTAATGTTGTATTTCATTTACTCCGTCCATATGGGGATGCTGCTACACTGACGTCCAACAGTTGTGGACCCACCACATGATGTATGTGTTTTAAATCTACACCGTTCAGCAGCTAGCACGGTGGGACCCACCTTAGAGCATGTGCTTTATCCAACCATCCATCTGATGGTACCCCACCGTGATATGTACGTTGGATCCCCACCGTCCAGAACGTCCAGAGGGTCTGGACGGTGGGCACTTTAGATATATGTATGTTACATTATAATATATTAATTTATATTATATTATTTTACATTACTTTATGTATATGGAGGGAGAGAAGGGATGGCCCACCATGTGGGAACCCACCTTTATTTATGCATACGTGGTTTAAAATCCACAGTTCTCTGTCCCTTGCTGGGATGTGGGACCCACCCACATGTGCCACATGTGTGGGGTGAGCCCACCTTGATGAATATATTTTGTATTCACACACCGTTTAAATGGACGGTGTGATGTGTGGGCTACCATGGCGTATGTTTTTATCCACGCCATCCATCTGGACGGGTGGTGTGGGGCGCACCATAATGTGCACATTCTTCCAGCCATCCATCCACCTTGCAGTATGTGGAACGTGGGTCCCACTGCTGGCTGACATCAGTAAGCTCTGTGGGCCACCATGATGTATGAGTTTTCCACACTGTCCATCCGTTTCCACATGTGTGGACCCCACCTTAATGTATGCATTGTGTTTCTGCCCGTCCATCTGGACTGTGGATCACACCATGATATATATGTTCCATCTGAGTCGTGGGACCCACCTCGATGTATTTATTTTGTATCCACACCATCCATTCGACGTGATGCGTGGGCCCCTCCATGATGTATGTGCTGAATATGCACACCATCCATCTAGACAGTGTTGCACGGACTGACCATGATGTATGTATTTTAGTCTACCCTGTTCATCTGTTGGGCCCATTTGGAGGTGCAGGCCACCTTGATGTATTTGTGGCCCATCCGTTAAGGTGCAATTACGGCCCATGGGGTTACGGCCCATTATGATGTATATTGAGGCCCATGGGTCGTAGCCCATTGTGATGTATTTGGGGCCCATGGGTCGTGGCCCATGGTGATGTGTATTAGGCCCGTATGAGTGGCCCATTGTGACATACTTGAGGCCCATGAATGAGGCCCAATGTGATGTATGTGTGGCCGCTACGTTGCATATGAAGCCCTTATGTGGGTGACTCCTTGGGAGCAATGTCGGTTAAATGGCCACATTGAAAGGGGCAAATGAAGGTTGAATGCCCACATTGTGACCTTCCCTTAGGCCTTGTTAGGCCCATTCTTACCGATTCTACTTGTTGTGACCAATTGACCGATTACTGATCGAGGCTGATCATCGTGAGTGACTGATTACCGATCGTGTCCAAATGTCGATCCTGCTTGTCGTGGCCAATTGACCGGTTACCGATCGAGGCCGATTATCGATGTCGATGCCGATTGTCGATTCTGACTCCGATTGTATAGGCCGATTCTGATTGTCGAAGCCAAGTATCGAGGCTGATTCTGATTGTCGAGGCCGCGTATCGAGGCCGATTCCGAGTGTCACTGCGATTGTTGAGGCCGAGACCGATTGTCGAGACCTATATGATATATATGCGACCCGTAGTTGGGGCCCACTGTGATGTATTCGTGGCTTATGGGCAGGGCCCATTGTGATATGTATTAGGCCCATGATGCATGGCCCATGTGACGTATTCGAGACCCATGTGTAGGGTCCACATGTCATGTATTTAAAGTTCATGAGCAGGGCCCACCCGTTGTGTATATATGGCCCTTAAGTAAGGCCCATTGTCTTGTATATTAGGCCTTTGTGTGAGGCCGTGGGCCCATTATATGTTTGGCTTTGTGTGAGTCATTCCTTGGGGGCAATGTTGGTTAAATGTCCACATTGTTGAGGCTGATTGTTGATGCCGGTTATTGATACCGATTATGAGTATGTGACTGCATAGCATCATGATACCTGCCCATACGCATCATCTGCATGTTTGTTATGAGATGTGGTTGACCATTGCATATGTCATTAGGCAGATTGTTATGAGATTTCTTGATAGGCAGAGGTTATCTCACACGAGCGCATGGTATGCGCATGATTGATGCATGACTGGATTGTATGGCTCATGCATCTTGCATTGTGTGCCCTAGCGACATCAGGGTTGTAGCCTCCACAGGCATATCGTGGATGGCCATACGGGACACCGGAAATCTGTTCTACATGGGGTGCTATAGATATCCCTGGGTGAAAGTCCCTAAACCCTCTTGGTTCCAGAGGTTGCTCCAACGTCTAGACCGAGTGGATGCATGAGCGCATGAGGGCCATATACCGTTAGGCCGCGTCTCTCACTGTGTCGTGGTCGGTTGGAAGGGGGTACGGCCTTACCTGCCCGAGAGGAGGGGGCAATGCTAGGCTAAGTCTGACCAGCTCGAGGAATGGGTCCGCTATCGACGAGCCGGGCCCGATATTGGTAGGCGGATAGTGAGGTCTCTTTCACTCACCTTGTTGCGCGGGATGGGGCGGCAATCTGGTTTGGAGTGTAATAGACCCCGGTGATTTCCCAGAGAGTAACCGTACTGATATGTGGACTTATTGAACAGGAATTGCATATTCATTCATCATTCACTCACTATCCACTCAGGCTGATGGTGCGTAACCATTGTTACGTGTGCTTTCGCATGGCCAAGATTTCGGTTGGGTGCGCGACTAACCTGAGATTAGGAGTTTACCACATTGAGTCTGACTATCCAAATTTAGGTATGGGACTGGTTTGGATAGAAGTCCATTGTGCTGGACCCCGTAGCCTGCGATACTACGTACTATCATCCCGACTTCACTCCAGCATGGTCATTTCATTCGCACCGCATATTACATTGCATCCGCAGTACTTAGTATGTTGGGTTGCCATGTTTCTGCATTGATATAGCCATTAGTACTCATGTCTTGCATCGCATAGCCTTGGTACGGCTGATGATACTCATAGACTTATCAGTATATTTCCGCTTATTTCGATATTGTATGATTTATGACATTGTATCCTCAACATCTGATATTTGGCTTTCTTTAACTCATTTGTATAGCTGTCTTGCATTGCATACCCTGACATTGTATGACTCACAGACTGCTAATATTTCCGATTACTTTGATTACTCTGATTACTCTGATATTGCTTACTTGGCACTTACCTTGTGCACACACTTACACCACCCTCTAAGCTCTCTATAAGCTTATGCACGATAGATGCGTGCAGGTGATGTTAGGTTGCAGCAGTGTTGAGCTTGGAGCATGCATCGGTCTTCTGGGGCATGATTTTTGATTTATGTATTTCCCTTTCAGCATTTTACTCAAATGATTATATTAGTGGATATGCGATGATGATGTTGCCTTTGTGATTTGGGTATTCTTGTGGTTATGTTTTTTTTCGAGTTAAATGTACAAAATAAAATCCTCCTTGTAGGATCCCAGGATCGGAATCTGGCGTATGGACGCTAGGAGCTGAGAATGGGGTACTACGGAGGCTGTCGGCACCGGATTCGGCGATCGGGATTCCTGTGAATCCGATTTCCGGGTTTGGGGTGTGACATCTCCCACACTTTCTCTCTCTTTTCTCTCTCCTCTCTCTAGGGTTTCTCTCAAATTCATATGGCTGTGAGAGAGAGGGTTCTAAGTTCCTTATATAGCCTAAAAACTCACTAAAATAGACTTATGGTCAAGGTATACTTAGGTTATAATCAAAGCGGACCTGTTTCAGCTCAACGGAGGACTTCTGGCGGGCCTCCTTGAGCCAAACGTCGGACTTAAGCTCACTAACATTGGATCTACGTACCATTAAGTTTTCATTCCAGTAGGGTTCTCAGATCACGTGTGGCGGACCAGTTTCAGTTCAACGGTCAGTGGATCTCGATTTGAGATTCCGAGTACATGGTTATGTTTGGGGAAATATCTCTGATCTGAGGGTGTAATTTGGTCTGATTCTGACGGTCTGGTTGCTTAAAATTGATCCGCAAGCGAGAGGTGCCAGATTTATTTATTTTGGATTTAATTTAAAATTATTTTTACATTTCTCACACTCTTCACTCCGGGCTCAAGCGAATTACACTGGGACACTATCTGAATTTGATTTCCGAGATGGTTGTCAAGCCCAGCAAGGCGGTCCTAATTCCTTAACTTCGTGTTAATTGGACTTCCGACATGCGGTCCAGATCTGATACGGAGTTTCGAGATGCTCCCGAGAGCAACCGGGTATGAGATTGATCCTAGATTTTAGGGTAACCTAGCATCAATGATTTTACAAGTTTTGGGTCTTGCAGATCGTATTTAAAGTGATTGGTGCTAATTTCACAGGCACTCTAGTTTAACACTAGCTAATTCTCGCCTAATTTCTAAAGGATTTAGTCCTGAGTAATTTCTATCTGACGTGGTACCTGGGCCTTTGTAGTTTATATATAAAGTAATACAAGTTATAATACTTAGCTAGTTTAAGATAGTGTCTAAGGTGAAAGTACTTAGAAAATTTAAATAACAAGGTGGTGAAGGGTGGGATTTGTGAAGGAAATGGGTTAAGGAGAGATTTTAGACTGTGGGATTCAGTTCTGACAAGTTAATAAGGTGTTAGGATCGACCCATTGCCTAAGGACGTCTAATTCCAGGTTGGCAAAAATCCGGGATGTTACAATCTACCCCCCTTAAAACAAAATTTCGTCCCCGAAATTGGCTAAGGGTAATAAGGGAAGATTTAATTATTTATTTTGCCCAACTTTTATTGATTTCGAGTTTCTACGCATGGTAGGATATATACAAGCCTGGTTCATTTTTAGTCTACCCCCCTTAAAACTTATTTCTTTATCCATTTCTCATACCCTGATGGTTCGCTACAATTTATTTTTTTACCTATTTGGAGTCTCAACGACAATTCCCAACAATTTAGAGTAAGATAGCTGTTTTCATTGTTTGATTAACACGGAGAGACGATAATAGTGGGCTTGATCCCGATACATCGATCATCTACCGGGCCAGGGTAAGAAGCTCATAGTATCCCTTTCGAATCCTGGTGGATCCTGGTCATCTGCTCGGCCAAGCAGTGAGTCCATTGGTAGTTGCCCAGGATTAAGAATTGGGTCAAGCCGCGAATGTTTCGCAGTTGTATATTTCAGTAACTCCATAGTCCGATCACTCTAGAAACGTAGGGAATGTCCATCATTGAAAGCTCAAATTGTCTATGTCTAAGGTTGCCCTTTAGGTCTTAGTCTAAGAGAGTCCTTGTTATTATTTATATCCAAGGAAATGGTGAATTAAATCTTACTAGATCATCCTAAAACGGTTTCTCATAGTAGAACTTGCTAGGGCTTCTATAATGTTCGTATTCAACGAGCACAGTTTCGATCCTGGGCCAGTGGGGTAGGGTCCACCACACTTTCGCTGCGCCACCCAGATCAAAGAGGTGTATTGATTTGACCTAGCTACATCTATCGGTCTCTGGCGTTCTCTAATGTAATAGGTAGTCTAGTCTTAATTTAGGAGTAGTAAAAATCCATAGGTGTAGTCTAAAGTCTATTCTTATACACTAGATGATTTCAGTTCATTTCTAATACAAGAAATTATTTATTGCGTAGGGTCAAACGTTGTCTAAGTGGAATTGAGTTGCCCGAACTTGAATTTAGCTACACTCGAGCACTACACACATGCTCACACCAGCTAAGAGGGTCCTAGGGTTCACATTATTAATTTGTTGGATTTCCTACACGGTCATGTCTGTCGAAATCTAGGAGCACCGCTCTAAGTCCAAAACTCCAAGGGCTTATTGTATTAAATGGGACTGCATTGCTAATCCCACCTCGGGATTTGAAGTGGCACGTTTGGTAGGAGGGTGGGTGGGATAAAAATTAATTTTATAGGCTTTGAAAAATGAGTCTTGTGTGGGAAAGTGTGAGATGGGAGTTCCACATCCTAGGATGATGAATTTGTAAGTGTAATTGAAAGGAAACCTCGGAATTTACTTTTAATTGCATACATTCCAAACATGGTATTGGAAAACATGGGATACACCCAATATAGGGACCATACCTTACACATACATTTATTGTTACTTTTACAATTCCATCCACCTAATCTCACTTAATGCAGTTGGTCGAACGGGCCCCAAATGTCCCATCATTTGGAGGTTGTGAAGGCTATGGAAAAGTGAAGAAAACGGGGAAAAAGGGTTGGAGGTTAGGTTCTCCATGGACTTGGGTCTCAACAGGGGTTGTAGAGGCCCAAGTAACAAGGAATGAATAAGGTAAAAGGGAGAAATAGGATAGGTTAGAAGGCTACATGATTTTTGAGGCAAAAGAAGAGGATTTAAGAGCTTAAATGAGAGAGAATGGAGAGTATAGGCAACAAAGGAAATGGGTTTCGAATGAGTAGTGACGGTGGTGCACGAAATGAAAGAAGAAGTGATTGGAGGGGTGGTTTTGTGAAAAATTTGAAATTTTTGTGAAGAAAGGAGAGCTTGGAGGGTCACTTTATGAAGGAAGTAGGGTTTTGGGAGGGTAAAAATGGACGGGAGGCATACCAGGGGTTTATAAAACTCCCAAAGAGGATCGGCCCGAGCCGCGGGCTCGGCCCAACCCAACCCAAATTCCGGCGAGGCCTCGCCGACCAATGGTCCAGATTTCCAGGGGGGCCCATGGGTGAGACCCTCCTGTCCCCTAGGCCCCAAAAAATCCTGGGTCCCACCCTGGGTACCCCTACATTAATGTGGGTAGGCCCCCGACCCCGATTCGCTCCATTTCGGGGCAAATCGGATGTATCTTGCAATCCATAATGAGTTATTTGACGTAAAATACATGAATTTGGGGTAGAACGAGCTAATGAAGCCAACTAACTTGGCTGTGCCGGGTTGCGCAGCTAGGAATTGCGAAAAAAATCCCCCGATTGACGGTCGTTTCCCTGTTTCAATTTCGTTTTACTAGAAATAGTAGTTTTAGTTTGATTACTCTTCATCTGTTGGGTTTTAGGAGTTACGCCCATCGAGAAAAGAGCTTAGAACAATTAGGAGAATGGTTTGTTGAACCTAAATAGGACACTTACTATTTTTGGCCGAAAATCTTGCGCACTAGTAGACATCACGACCTTATAGTAAGTCGCGAATTCTAGGAGTTTTAGTTGTAGTTTGTTTTTGATTTCTTTCCCATTACTTGGTATCCCTATTTAAAGGGTTGTGAACTCATTTTTTTTCTTAGTCATTCATTAATCAATTTCGAATTTATTAGAATTTATTTCTATTTGTCCAGAGAAGCTCCGAGGATTCGGAGTAGTTATCCTTATCACGTTTATCCCGTATTCTACCGATTTTCAACGGTTGGGATGAGGTGGATTGTGATCTATACCCGTCGTTTGATGGTCTAGAAGTATTCCGAGATCATTTCATGCAATCATCGAGGCCTACAGGTCCAATCTCTACGGTTGATCTCATTCAAATGTGCTATTTGGCGAAATTGGAGAACCTAACACTGTTTCTACATCCCGTCGCTCCCTCCTAAGTCAGAGTGCGTCAGTGTGCGTCGTGTTACCATAACCCAGGCCCGGTTTAATCCAAATCATGCTCTGATACCATCTTGTAACGCCCTAAAAATCGGGGGTCGAGCATAAACTCAACTCCCGAGTTCCAACGCATCACTTATGCAACAAAATGAATGATGATTGAATGTTGTCTGTATTAGAGCATTGAACATGAGTGAGATTAAGCCAAAACAGCATATCATACACCAGAGATAGTTAAATTGCGAGCGGAAGACTGTGATAGATATATAAAATATAAAAACAAACTATGACAAGTCTCCAGAGTGTGATAAGGTTACCAAGTTAATGAATTACAAGTACAATTCAAATTATACCAAATGTGTAGTGTCATCTAGTCAACATCTCTATAATCCCGTCGATCAAGACACGGCTCGCATGAAGCCGTCAGCACACAGCAAATACGAACAAGCATCATTGTTGACATAAAGGTCTGGCTCCGCCTTAGGAGTAGCGTCGCCATCTGCAATCAGACAAAGTCTGGTGGGTGTTCGGAACACCGTCCCGTAACGTGGGAGTGAGTAGCTAACTCAGTGAAACAATAAAGTATAGGTTAACATGTTATCAATTCAGTCAAGCAGTAATGATAAAGTAGTAAAATCAAACAATCCTAACTACTCTTATTAAATGCAAGTATGAAATGACATGATGAATGCCCTTGCCAAACCACCCTTATGCGACACCATCTTACGTTCGTGAATGCGTTCATCCCTCAGTGCTCCACATCTACCAGGCACATGCAGTGCGATAATGAGCATGATTACCTAGTAATTATTAGTCCATTTCAAACAGCAGTATTGGGAAACTAAGGTACCTCCCTTGTATCAATCCCAAACATGATCCATTCTAGGGTCGTCAATCCTAGTTAATCTCATACGATGGTGTATTTCTAGGTCGCTGCAAAGGCTGCCAAGGCTGTTACGCACAAAGGTTACATCACTCCCCCATCACCTTTTTAACGGTTCATCACTATACAGATTCAGGCCTAGTTCATACTCTATACACTGTGGCAACATTCGTCGCCTCACCGCAAATTCAGAGTATGCTCGAAGTCACTACAAAGGGCTGTCAGGGCTGTTACGCACAAAGGTTACATCGCTCCCCCATCACCTTATCAGTGTCCCATACCACCATAATCGGCTCACGAGTCTGGTTGTTCACTGGTCACTACGGGGAGGCATGTGGCCCCAGCGTAGGCCGACAGCTCGATCACGGTGCCCATACCACCATGCCCGGCTCATGAGTCTTAGCGGATCGAGGTACCATAGTTAGTGGGAATTTCACTAGTAAGTTTGGTACCTTAGGTTCAAGCAGTAGCGTCCAAACATGGTGAACATACATAAGATAGATCGGGTTGCTTGATGAGCTCAGCTAGCTCGAGCGCACAACAAGTTGAATGATATGAAGCACATAAGTACTTCGTGTGGCCAACCACTATCGCCAACCGATGTACGACTCGGGTTCGTCGAACACATCTCATGTGGTAAATGAAACTCAGCCACGAATTCGTTCCCGTTAACGACTGCCTGGACTATACAATAGCCCCAATCACATTCAATTTCAGATATTTAAAGCAGTAATGGATCAAAACTCAAATCATACAATCAAAGACTGATATTATCCGTTAAGGGCAACCAGGGCTGTTGCACACACTCGTTGCTCCACTCCCCCATCACCCATGACGGATCATACAACGTAAACATGAATTTAAACATATGCATCACATAGATAAAATCATACAATCATTTGAGCATGTTATGAAGCACAACACGAGCATGAGTTTGTATATATTAAATTCCTAATCACACAGCTATCCAAGGAAATCATACACATAGTTAAAGAAGTTGAGAATCATATCTCAACACCCTTAAACATTACTATTTACTAACTACTACTCATTCAGACATTTCAACAAACACTTTAAAATACATACATCAACATACATGACATATGTTGATCACATAGGCATTAGGCCAAATCCTTTCATTGGAGTTGCCCCAATCATAACACGCGTACACCTACGATGGATAGTCATGGAAAGTAGGAATCCAAGTTCCATATTTATTTGAACATTTTCACAAACACTTGGGCTACCCATTTCAACACTTGGGCTATATAACATTCACGCAGAATAAATAACGACAAATCTACATTAATAGAAATGTCGTGTGTTCCTGATTGTTAACAGTAGCATGAGTTTTATGCTGAATTTGCATAAAGTTGGAATAAACTTTGCCATTCCTATCTGGAAGGACGAAGTAGTGCTCATCGTCCTAAGCAAAGCTGGGATAGTTGGATCGCCGAAAGGGAGAAGATGAGTGAAAGCATAGATATCCATGATCGTTGGGCTCATAGGACCGCATCTGAAGTGGAAGGTGTTGGTCAATTGACTTTAGAAGGTTAAAGCTGCAGCAATAAGGGAAGTGTTTGTTATATATTCATGCAAGGAGAGACCGATGCATTCATAGATGCCAACATGCTATCATGTATCGCTTGTTGTTCGAATACACAGTCACACCATTTTGACCATCCTTTTATGGGTCTCGGCCAGGATCTTGGATAAGAAGTTTTTCACCTAGGTAGCTTGGAAAGAATGGTTCAACTAGCTGAATCTGCTCGTGGATAACCTCAGGATGAAAGCCTAGTCTGAGTGTAATATATGCTTTATTTATGTCAATAGGGGTGGTGAAGATGATGTCATTCATGATCCCAGAAGAAAACACATCCAGCTCTCTTATGAAGTCTTCCTGATGAAAGGTTGCAGGACCGGAAGATGAAGAAGCAGCCATGCCAATGACAGAGGTAAGCTTAGAGAGTTTGGGAAGAAGAAGTGATGCGAAGAGTAAGAGTTGTGGAAAACGAAAAATTCCAAACTGATTCAAAAATGCATATATATATATATATATATATATATATCGGTTAGGAACGTGTGCATTAATGAGAGGATAATCATGACTCCTCGTACGATTTGATTGTGTGCAATGTGTCGTAATGACGACCATGAAAAAGGAGCAAAACCGTTGCTTGATTTTTGTCTCGGTTGAACAGATTATATAGGGAGTTGAGACGTTGAAGAAAGGCCAATCACATTTATTGCATTGAACAATGGACCACTGTCGCTTTCATCTTTTTACCCAAAGGCGAAGAGACACGGGGGTAATGTTGTACCCTATTTTTGATCGTTCCTAGAATAGCCAATTAGGAAGGAACACGCGTCATTACACAAGAAGTATAAAGCACATCTAAGATCTTTAAGGATGTTTCGAGTGCATGTTGCGGCATTACAATTAGCGCCGATCAAAGTGCTACATGACATCAATACATGAAGCATGACTGAGAAGCTCGAATGTAGAACATGGTCGAGAGAAAAGCGGTGCTGAGGCGGTTACCGGGATAGGCATTTAAGAAGAGTTTGGAACGCCGGAGTGGTGCTGAAGCTATTGCTATCGACTGAACATGGGAAAGAAGCCTATAGATGACTATCGCAAGGAGATTTATAAATAACAAAGGATTTCAAAGAATCAAAGTGTCTCATACCAACCCAATCAAACAAATAAATCAAATCTATCTTTCAATTATCCTTTATGTTCCTTAACATAATCATTCCTTTATGTTTCTTAGAATAACCAGTAGACTAATCTTACATTACGAGTAGTAGTAATTCTGTAGCTGTATTCCTTAGCTATAATTCAAGTTTACACTCATACGCTGGACGATCTTCATTGAAGTACAAGTTTATCTATTAAAAAGGTGCTTTTGCAGTTACTCCTTGCGATCGACTATAAGTGTTTCCTTTTTGTTTGTGTTTGTATTTTTAAAGTCCTTTTGTATAAAAGGTAAGGTGTGTCCCATTCTTATAGGATGAACCCTATCCCCTGGTAATCACCTGATCATTCTAAACAATATCTTGCAAGTGGCTGCATAGGAGACTGATCTTCTCATATCTTGGTCATATATTGTTAGTTTTTACATATCCGCTTATCTTGGTACTTGGGGTCAAAGTTTTCGGTTGGAATTGAGCTGCACAATCAGTTTGGCAAGCCCACAAATACTACATGTTACAAAATTATGCATCCGAGGGGACAACATGCATAAGCCCAAAAATGAGGCACATCTAAATCTTAGGTGGACCACACCACAAGAAATAGTGATGATTGAAAGTCTATCATTAAAAACTTCTTGGGGGCTATCAAAAGATTTTTTAATCAAGTTGATATTTGTGTTTCCCTTGTCTAGGCTTAGGTGGCCTAATCATAAACATTATAGTGGGCCTTAGGAAGCGTTTAATGGTGTGTTCAATCAACATTATTTATAGTAGTTATTGCCTCTTGGTTTTAAAATTCAGTCACATGTGATAAGTGTGGGCATGTCAGAATCGACTGTGCAGGCTCGATTCCAATTGAACAACTTTGACCCCAAGCACCAAGATAGTCAGATATGTCATGTTTAACTATATATGACTGAGATATGAGAAGATCGGTTGCTTATTTAGCCACTCGTAAGATATTGTTTAAGATAATCAAGCGATAATCAAAGGGTAGTGTTCGTCCTCCAAAAATGGGTTGCACCTTGCCTTTCGTACGAAAGGACTTTCAAATACAAAAGCGGACAAAAAGGAAATACTTACAGTCAACCACATGGAGTAATTGTAAAGCACCTTTCATCAAGAAGAATTGCTTGTATTATAATGGAAATCATCCAACGTATGTGCATAAACTTGGATTACCACTAGGATTACAACTAATAGATTACTATTACTCCTAAAGTAAGATTAAGCTATTGGTTATGTTAAGGAAAGTAAGTAAAGGATAGATTATGCTAAGGAATATAAAGGATAATTGATGGATTCGATTTGTTTAATTAGGTGGTAAGAGAACCTTTGCTTCGTTGAATTTCTTTGTTATTCACATATTTCTCTAAGATAACCATGTAGATACTTCTTCCCATGTTCAATTTGTTACAACAACCACTTCAGCACCACTCTGGCCTTCCAGACTCTTTTTGACACGTCTTGGTAATTGCTTTAACACTATTTTTCTCGATCACATTCCGTCTTTTACTACTCGACCATGCTCCATCTTCGGATGACGTGTATTATTCAATTAGTGCCAACTATTATTTTCGTAATATGTGCTCAAAATATACTTGTAGATCTTATGCGTGCTCTATACTTCTCGCACAATGACATGTGTCCTTTCCTAATTAGCTCTTCCAGGAAAGATAAAAAATAGGGTGCAACAGTAGCGTGGCTCATGTGAAATTTTGATCTGCATTATTTTTAGGCTCATGCCATAAAATGATTGGAAAAAAGGATGGATGGTGTGGATAAAACACATACATCATGATGGGCCCATAGAGCTTTTCGTGGGCCCTATTGACATTTGTAATGTGTGCTGGACTATGCAATTTGAGCTCCACTGGGTCCAACTTGAATTGAGTGGTGTATAACATATCAAGAATGTTGGTACCATATATATGTGGCAAATTCTGTGGGCCCCACCATGATGTGTGTGTTTTATCTATGTCGCCCATCCATTTCGTTAGATCATTTTATGGCATGAGCCCAAAATTAAGGCAAATCCATAGTTCAAGTGGACCACACTACGGAAAATAGTGAGGATTGAACACCTACCATTAAAATTTTCTTAGGGGCCATGGAAGTTTTGGATTAAGCTGATATTTGTGTCTTCCCTTTATCCATGTCTATGTGAGCTTATGAACAGGTTGGATGACAAATAAACATCATGGTGGGCTCTAAGAAGGTTTTAAGGGTGGGCGTCATTATCCCCACTATTTCGTGTGTTGTGGTCCACATGAGCTTTATTCTTGTCTAATTTTTTGCCTCTTACCCTTAAATGATCTAGCAAAATGAGTGGATGGTATGGATAAAACACAAATATCATGGTGGAGCCTACAGAGTTTTACCATGTATAAATATGACTCACTTGGCCGGTGTGTTCTATACTACACAATCCACAGACCAGGGTTAGGCCACCTACCACCAGGGATATCCTCGCAGGCACAACATGGCCCAAGCTTTGTGTGGCCCACTGTAATGGATGTGTTTTTATAATGTCTCGGATTTTCGCTAACTTGGATTTAAAAAATCCTTGAAATTTTTTTTGCTAGAATTATTTTATTTTATCACTTAGTGATCCTTAACATTCGATCTTAGCATATATGCAATTGTTATCAATAAAGAACTACATAAATTTGATTAGTTAACCGTAGGAAGCTAAAGACTACACCCGATCACCAAAATCCCAGGCCTAACCTTATAATCTATTCATCTAGGGCCTAGATCTGGACAACCCACAACTGATTAATCAGCATCAAAGAGTTTAATGAAATCCACCTAAAACCAAGACAAATAATGGATTAGATCTTGATTATCACACACACCTAAATTAAATTGACCTAATCACTCTTTTAGTAAAAAATCAATGATTTAGGATGATTAAAACTGAATCACTATTTCTGTTAAATGCAAATAGGTCGCACTATGAACTTAGCTAATCCAAATTTTAATGATCGAGTACAGGAAATCTCACTACCCAATTCATTCCAGAAATGCCCTAATTATCCAAACAAGTTTTAAACTACTTGTTAGTAGTGAAAAGGCCGAGCTAAGAGTCCTAGAGGGGGGGTGGGGGGTGAATAGGACTATGCCAAATTAAAAATTAAATGCGGAATTTAAACAAATATAAATAAAGATAGCACTTAAACAATCCCACAATGCAAAAATGTAAAACAACCTCAAATGCACAAGTATTGAGAGGTTGATACAGATGTTGTTCTAAGGACAACCTTATACCAAAAACCAATGGCTTATGGTAGGACAACCTGATTCCTAGAATGGTCTATGTATCAAAATCTCAAACTGATACAGAGGAATAAAGAAAAAAATAGCAAAGAAGGAAACTAAGCTATTACAACATTCTCACACTTACATAAAAAGGATTACAACATTCTCCATAAATGCATAAAGGGAAATTACAACATTCACACAATGCAATAATTAAATAATCAACAATCACCATAAGACCAGAAGTTATAGTGGTTCGCTTGTGTGTACACCAACTGTTTAGAAAAACAGCCACATAACTACTCCACTCCTAATATCCTCACACAGTGGATATTAGCGTTCACTACGAAATAGGTTTTTCAAGGTTCACCTAAAACCTTCACAATTGTGTCTTTCAAGTGGGCTTACACAATTCAAAAAACCCCACACTCTAAGTTTTCTAGATCACCTCAGACAAACCAAAAGAAAGAGATTTTTCTGGCACAATCTCAAAGAAACTAAAAGAATAGATTTACAAAAACTTTAAAATACTTATCTGGATATTCTCCTTTGTTGCAGCCCGGTAGAACCAATTTGGAGTAGAAGTTCAATCGTAGATGTTCAATGTTTACACTCACTTATGAAATGGTTCTAAGTTCTAAATGGATTTTAGATTAAATCACTTTGGGCTAGCTTGATTTGATTTTGATTCCAAGAAATGGAAAAATTTCAATCCCTTCTTCAAATAAGATTGGAATATAGAATACAAAATCAAATGCACAAAGCTAATTAAAAGAGAATATTAAATGAACACTAAATAGCTAAAGAATATCACAAACTTATCTCTCAGAGTGGTATCTTGATTTTGCTTGAATTGGATACAAAACTTTGAAAATCGTGCTCTATTTATAAGTATAGAGAGCTCGGCTTGACTGGTTGAGGGACCAACAAACATTTAAAATTTTGGGCACGATAAGATCGGGCCGTTCCACGATTGGTCAAAGGACCTGCTCGACCGGTCGGGTGGCCTCCACAACTAGTCGTGTGGGACTCATTTTAGTTGCTAGACTTTGAGTTGAGCCTGCTGGACTGGTCGAGTACTGTTCACTCAACCAGTCAAGCAGTCTCTAGGACTGGTCAAGGCTTTAACAAAAAATTTTGAAAATTAGTAACAAACTTAGGACTGGTCGAGGAATTTCTTGGACTGGTCGAGCTAGTGCTAGGACTAGTCGAACATAAGCTAAGACTAGTCGAAAAACAAACTATGCACTTATAAAGTGACCCAATTAAATTATGTATTCAAAATGACCTATCCTATGGTCAATCTTAGGTCATTCATACCTTATAAGCGATATATGAACATTGAATCTTCTTTTGCTTTGGTTGATTGTTGATCTTGACAAACATGAAGCTTGTTATCTTGACGAACATGAAGCTTGAATTTGAAACATTTTGAAGCTTCAACTTGAAGTACTTTGAAACTTGAATTTGTAACCTTTTGAAGCTTGAACTTAAAATATCTTGAAGCTTGAGCTTGAGGCACTTGAGTTCTTATACTTATGATGCTTGGATCTCAAAATGGAACACCTTGTAATGGATCATCTTAAGCTTGTACAAGAATTGTATTGGACATGAAGATGAGCTACACAAGATACAAATTCCAAGAGGTTTTGGCACTACAAAATTTGACAATCATAGGAGCTAGAAAACATAGCACTTACAATCTCCCCCTTTGTCAAATTTGTGACAAAACACACTTTATAATCAGATAAGCATAATACACATAATAAAGAATCATGCACTAGTTTTATCCTAGTCAAAGAATCATGCACCAATTATACAGGTTAAAGAAATATTCTCCCAACAATACTCCCCCTTACTTCCAACTTCATGCAATGAAAAATTTGTCTACTTATCCACACAATCGCACATTATCATAAACATTATAAAAAATTCTCCCCCTTTTTGTCACAATATGACAAAGGAAAGATCGATAATGGAAGTAGATCGTTAAAGAAGTAAATAGAAGAGAAAAATAAGAGAATAATGATCAAGAGAAGTTCACAAGTTAACCAAGTTAACTAAATCTATAAGAAAGCATGTTCAAGCATGTCCAAGCCCAAAACAAGAGAAATTCAAGTATCTTAAAAGTTATTACAAACCACAAATTTAAATACTAATCTGAACCCGATGAGGGAGCAACTATGGAAGGGTCAATTTGATGAAGTCCCTTGTTAATGCGCCTAAGATATTCGACATATATTTGAATTGCATATCATGGGACACATTCATGTTTTCAACCTTCTCCTCAAGTGAGTGCAAACGCGCATCAAAGTCAAATAACTGATAGTCAGGATCAATAGCAGAATCGGATTCGATTTCATCAAAAAGGTCATCCATATTCACATCAGCTAGAGGCAAATCACCCTCCTCTTCATTTCTAGCTTCAGCTCCACCAACACCCACATCAACCTGGCCAGGGGCTAGCTTCAAATTCATTTTGTTAATGTTAGTGTTGTTGAAAGGGAGTTGAGAAATGGGAGCCTCTTCAACAGGCATAACCACTAAACTATGGGTGGCTAACACAGTCATAAGATAACTGAAGGGAATGTCACTATGACCTGGATGAAGATGGAATTGAATGATGCTATGACAAATTAGAGAAGGAAGACATACAGAGGTTCTAGAAATGATGGAATGAAGAATACGAACCATGAACGTAGTAAGTTCGGTTTTGTTACCAGAACGAGGATAAACATTACAATTGAAAATCCTATGAAGGACTTTATATTTAGGTAACAAAAACTTTGAGGCAAACGCATTTCCAACAGTATTCCATTCCGCATCTATATTGCATAAAGCTCTAGTGAGCATTCGCTTCTCAGTTTCAGATGGTTTTGCCACTATAGTGCTAATAGGAATACCTTCGTCATTGACAGGTATATCCATTAATCCAGAGATAAGGTGACGGTCCACATTAATTGGACCTTCTCTGGTTGAGATAGTGAATGTCAGATTTTCAGTAGAAAAATTAGTAACGCAAGCATACATAGCTAGCACAATGGGGTGGTATGCAGGCCCACCCCAATGCAATATGTTATCCCATCCTACAGACTGAAGGAGAGATACAATATCAAATGATGTCACATGAACAAGATTGACAGTTCGTTCTACTATTACATTGTGCAATTTAATATCCCGAACATAATCAGGATCATCCTCGGGCAACCGAAGGTGGCGCACTGTAATAGGAGTCGAACGAGATGTAGAGGGACCACGAGATCCTTTCTTATAAGTTCTACCTTCCATTTGCAATAAAGAAAGCAAGGAATAACGAGATTGCAAAAGATGTAAAGTGGGTTTCTAATAGATCAGATTCTTGAGAAGAAAACCCCAAAAACTAACATAAATCAAGAAATAAACCACAAAAATGATGAAAAGGAAGTGTAAAGGACTTGAATCTACAAGAAAAATGAAAACAATGCACTAACCAAGAAGAAATTGAAGATGGGTTCGACCAGTCGATGAAGGAGCCGTTGGAGAAGAAGACCTAAATGAAGAAAAAGTGATTTTTCCCCTAAATAAAGCACCAAACCCGTGGTTCACGGCTGGTCGAGTACATGCTCGACCGGTCGTGCCACGACTGGTCGAGTGTTGGAGCATAAAAATCATGAAGAAAGATTGAAGATCAGAAAACAAATATGGAATGAAGAAATGAGAAAGAAGTAAGTGCTTTGTTTGGCAGTTGTGCGGGTGGCGCAACCAATATACGTTGCGCGGAAGGCGCAACGAAGTTGGTGTTGCGCGGATGGCACAATTAGCCTAAGATGTTAAAATAGATTTCATTCGTTGCGCGGATTGCGTAACCAGCATACTGGTTGCGCGGGTAGCGCAATCAAGAGCGAGAGTAATCATGATGAACGGTCTGATCTGATGTAAAGTGGGCCTCATGACATGAAGATCGAGGGTCGGCACGTGTGAGGGTCCTATAAATACCCCACTGCCCCTCTCATTTGGGAGAGAGAAGAATTCTGGAAGAAGAGCAGAGCTTTGGAAAGAAGACTGAAGGTGAGGAGTGAAGAAGAGAAGCAGTTGCGCGGGCCGCGCAATAGACAAACTGGTAGCACGGGTCGCGCAACGAGGTCACTATGTGGCCAATTCTAAATAGGGGCCGAAGTGCTGCCGGAATTGCTGAAAGCATTCAAGTTCAATCTTCATTACTTCGGGCTCTCTCTCTCCTTTGCACAAAGGATAAGCTCAAAAGAGGGATCAGTTGATCAATTCAACATTCTTCCTAAGTCCTAGGAGATGACTGAAGCAACCGTCGAAATGCTCTCGGATTCAAGATTCAACATATAAGCTTTGTTAACTACAATTGGTTTATTTCAAATGATCTATTTTGGAATCAAGGGTTATAGAAGGGATGTAGATAAACTTAGAATTAATAACACAATGATTGTTTTATATATTCTCTTTGTTACATTCGAATAAAATAATTTCCCCCAAATTAAATGCATTTGTTTCTTGTTCGAAACAAAATGGCGACTCTGTTGGGGATTATCATTATTTTATTTCGATAACAACATCGAGAGTATTATAGAATTTTCATTGTAGTTTGGCGTCTTCTGACGCCAAAATGGTGACTCTCAGTGGGAGCATCCCCCCTTCATCTCTAAGATGGATTATTCACTTTCTAAATACTAATTATAATTACATCTTGTAACTGAAGGTTTCCGAATCCAGCTACGAATTACAACTAATGGCAACTACCACGAGAAAAGTAAGCTTCTGTTTCACTCTGACCGGGTTCATGATAGAATACGCACCGAACCAACCCCCGGAATGCACGACTCAACTTCTTACAAGCAAGAATAACCTGACTTGAGTGACAGCCGGGGTTGTATCTCCTTCGCCTCAACCGCCGGAAGGAGATAAAGGTTGGACTGTCATGATGTCTCGCAGGACGAGAGTACGAAATGCAAAGAGTCTTCAAACGAATCTGTCTTCGCCAAGAGTTAAAGGGCCTGTAACGCGTAATGCAGCTAAAGGAAATCTTGAACTCGCTCCTCCTGCAATCTATCTTGAGTGGGTAGTTCTGCAGTTAACATCGCGCGACTTTCTGGCTCTGATTGCCCTAAGAGTCAGATGGATGAGAGAATAGAAAGGTAAAGCATTAATAACAGGTTCACCTGTATCAGTCTCACCCCGAACAGGCTCACCAATGACCGTATCACCTTAATCGATTAATAGCACCGAAAGTATAGAGAAGTCAAATGAGACTCCATCCACTCCTCTCTTCGTAAGGTCGACATACTCTTCGTCAAAGAGTGGAGAAGCTGCAGTGTGTATGGCCGGGACAGACCAAGAAAGTAGGCCGACTACAGAAGATCGCATCGATGAGATGACAGAAGCACAAAGAGCTTTAATGGAAGAATGCAGACACCTCAGAGAGGCCTTAACGACCCTTGCACATAATGTAGCTCAGATAGCAGTTCCCCCGATGATAGGCACAATGAACGGACAAGAAAATCAACCTGAAGGCTCTCAACCACAAGGAGTAGGATCAAGAGGGTTTGTTCCAGCCGCGAGAACCGTAACACAAGATGACGTAAGACAAGTCGTTAAAGAAGCTGTCAGAACAAAAAGAGAGTGCGAAAACACGGGCCATTTCATGTATCGAACACCGTACCAAGGGAGGTAGAAGATATCCCCTTTCCAGCCAACTTCAAGCATTCAAATTTTTAGAAGTTTAATGGGGAAGGATCGCCAGAAGAACACTTAATGCACTTCATCACTAACATTGGGAATTTTTCTACGATACCGCATTATTGCTTACGATTGTTCGGGTCGTCACTGACGCACAAAGCATTCCGATGGTATTCCAGTTTAGCCCCAGGGTCGATACGTATTTGGGAACAGATGCAAGATGGCTTTATGTCAAACTTCTTCTTTTTAGAGCGTGATGTTAGTATTACGGAATTGGCCTCCGTGTGGTAGAGAGAAGGAGAACTGGTAGAAAAGTTTATAGGCAGATGGAAGACATTGGGAGTATCGTGTAGACAGTTGGCAGAAGAAAGGGAACAGGTCAAGATGTGCCTGAACTCTATGGAAACGGGAATCACGTTTGGACTCAATAGCGTCGACATCAGAACTTTCCGCGACTTGGCCACTAAGGCTCATGCCTTGGAATTGATGACTCGTAAGATGCCAGCATTTCACCATGAGGCAGTTAGGAGAGCACCCAGCAGGATATCCATAAATACCGTTGATCGTGACAAAAGGAGCAAAGATACAAGGGACTCTAGGGAAAAGAGGCCGGAACGAAAAGAAGAATGGAACTAGTCAAGAAATAGATATAGTGGAAAAAGGCTCAGGATGCTCAATTCTCATGAAGGGTTCGCATTCGACAAGGAGGATGTCATTCCTATGATGAACCAACTGCTAAAAACCAGCACGATAGAATTACCAGAACCTAAACGCCCTGAAGATGTGATAAGAACCAAGGAGAGAGATTTTTGCCGCTACCATCGTCTGATAGGGCATCCAACGGAGAATTGCTATACATTGAAATGTATTATATAGCGAATGATAGACATGGGCAAAATAGTAATTGGTAGAGAAAAAGAAAGGGGTACCATGGCGACGGATGAATATGCTCACGATCCGAGGAAAGACTCAGGATGCGAAAGAGAAAGAGGACCGGAAGACAACAAAGAAGGTAGCAGTGATCACACTAAGATCAGGAAAGAAGATAACAAGTCCTGTGAAGCAGAAGGCGGGGGTTATAAGAAAAGAAGTCGTTAAAAGGCAGAACGATGATGATGGTGAAAGAAAGAAGAATGAGATGACAAAGGTGACTTATGACGTAGTAAGTCATTTGAAGGATATATCGGCTTGACTAAGCATCTACGATGCGCTTAAATTGTCAGAGGAATTTCGACAGAGCTTAGTCCAAGCATTGTCCGATCATGACGTCAGAGAGACTTTACTAGCAGAGATGGAACGCGAAGAACATGATGAGCAAGAAAAATATCTACCGGTCGTTTCCTTCTCTGGTGACGATTTGATTTGCGAAGTAGAGCATAATAGACCGCTAATGATAGAAGGCCATATTCGTGGGAAGAAAGTTAAGCGAATTATGATAGATAATGGGTCTGCAATGAATCTCCTACCACTCTCAATGTTGAGTAAATTGGGTTATCGTCGTTCAGATCTGCGCCCTAGTGGAATGATGATACAGGGTTTCAATCAAGATGGGCAACGTGCACTCGACAAGATTACAGTAGTGCTGGAAATAGGAGAGTTGACTACTAATGTCGTATGTCATGTTATAAATGCAATGACGACATACAATCTCCTTCTGGGAAGGCCATGGATACATCAGTACGGCATTGTACCCTCTACTCTGCATCAGTGCTTCAAATACTGTAAAGATGGAATACAGTATAAGGTAACAGTCGATGCGAAACCATATACAGAGGCCGAGTCCTTCTTTGCGGATGCCAGTTATTATGAAGGGTTTGCTGAAGAAGAAAGAAAGAATGATGAAAACAAAGTCCTAAAGGACATTCAAATGAATATGATTAAAGAAGAAACAGAAAAGGCATAATCATCTAGAAATGTAAAAGCAAAGAAGAAATTCTATTTTATGCCAAAACATCTGAGACAACCAGGGCAACTGCCGCTAACCCTGATAGCGCCTGAGCAGTTGAAAAATTTGCAGTCCAATTATACAGTGCCATTGCCGTACGTTGAAAGGAATAAGCCATTTTCGGCCACTCCAGGAAGATTTCAGGTTAAGGCTAGCGCAAAGCATCAGGAACCAATAGAATTTTACGCCGCAGTGGAGGCAAAGACTGAAGAAGAGGTCGAGAATAATGTGTATCGCGGTAGGCTGATACCGTAAGATCTCAAAAAATATAGCTCGACAAGCAAGAAGATCAAGAAAAACATGGGTTTTGATTACGAAGAGCCCACCGGCCTGAATCATGGGAGGAGAATTCAAATTCCTATCAGGATTGGTCAGGAAGAGCGAAGGAAACTTCAAGGACTAGGAGCAGAATCATCAGTGAACATGGTCACTGCCGTGCAATCATCGGAAGAGGATCCTAAGACGATCGAACACCCTGAAATGACTCCAAAGCAAATAGAAGATGGGGGGCAGCCGACAATAGACAGTATGCGAGAGATAAATTTGGGTACGGAAGAAGAACCAAGGAACACATTTGTCAGCACCGGTCTCCCTGAGCAAGAGTCTGAGGAATACGTTCCGCTCCTCAAAGAAAATAAAGACATCTTTGCTTGGATGTATGTAGAAATGCCGGGCTTAGAACCTTCCGTAGCACTACACCGATTAAATATCTCTAAAGAGAAAAGGCCGGTTAAGTAAGCGCAAAGACAATTTCATCCAGACTTGGTTCCCCTGATAGAAGAAGAAGTCAGTAAGTTGATAAAGGTTGGGTTTATCAGGGAGGTCAAGTATCCTAAGTGGATATCAAATATTGTCCCTGTGAAGAAGAAAAACGGATAAATCAGGGTGTGTATTGACTTCAGGGATCTGAACGAATCCTATCTGAAAGATGATTTTTCTCTCCCGATCACTGAATTACTTATTGACAGTACTAAAAAGTCCTAACTATAAGTCCTAAGGGGGGGGGGGGTTGAATAAAACTATGCCAAATTAAAACTTTAACAGCGGAATATAAACAATAAGATAACCTTATAAACAATAAAAGAAAGATAACACTATAATCAATTCACAATACTGAAATGTAAAGCAACCTCAAATGTATGAGTATTGAGAGATTTATACAAATGTTGTTCTAAGGACAACCTTACACCAAAAACCAAGGTTTATAGTAGGACAACTCGATTCCTAGAAAGGTCTTTTTATCAAAAACCCAAATGAGATACAGAGGAATAAGTAGATAAATAACAAGGAAATGAAATCTAAATTATTACAACATTCCCCACAATGCTTGAAATGTAAAAGATTACAACATTCACATTCACAAATACATCCCACAAACTTCTTTTATTATTATTATTTATTTTACACACGCACACACACCCCCACACACTCACGCCACACGCACACACCTCACACACGCACACCGTGGGATTTCACCACCATGGGTACTCGAACCCTTGACCGGGTGTTGAAACTCCAGGGAGTCTACCACCCGAGTAAGAGTAAGGACCCAGACTTGAATGATAAAAGATATAGAAATTAAACAAACATTTAAACCACAAGACACAAAGAATTATAATGGTTCACCTGTTTGTACATCAACTGTTAAACAACAACCACATAGCTTGCTACTCCACTCCTAATATCCTCACACAGGGGATATCAGCGTTTACTATGAAAATAGGTTTCTTAGGTTCACCTAAAACCTTCACAATTGTGTCTTTCAAATGGGCTTACACAATTCAAAAACCCTACTTTTTGAGTTTTCTGGCTCTCCTCAGATAACCAACACAATGAGATTTTTCTGGCTCAATCTCAAAAGAAACCAAAATAAAAGAAATTTACACAAATGTAAAATACCTGGATTTCTCCTTTTGTAGCAGCCCGGAAGAACTAATCGGAGTAGAAGTTCGAATATAGAAGTTCAATTATCCAATACTCACTTTGAAATGGTTTTAGATTCTAGATTGATTTTAAATTAAACCAGTTGGGCTAGCTCTATTTAATTTTGATTCCAAGAAGAAGAAAAATAGCAATTCCTCTTTTCAAATCAGATTGGAATATAGAAACAAAATCAAATTGACAAAGCTAACAAAAGAAAATATTAAATAAGACAATGTAGCTTAAAAATAACACAAACTTATCTCTCAGAGTGACGCCTTGATTTTACTTAAATTAGATATGAAACTCTGAAATTCGTGTTCTATTTATAGATGCAGAAACCACGTCTCTGACTGGTCGTGTGGCCACCACGACTAGTCGTAGGACGAACTACATTTTGAAATTTTAAGCGCGATCGAATAAAACCGTTTCACGACTGGTTGTAGGCACTTCACGACCGGTCGTGAGGCCTCTACGACTGGTCGTGACATGCACATGACTGGTCGTGAGACACCATAATTCGTTGCTGGAGTTTGAATCGTAATTATAGGACTGGTCGTGAATGGGTCGACACTGTTCCTACGACTGGTCGAGTAGTCTCCAGGACTGGTCGTAGCTCAACCAAAAAATTTTAAAAATTTGTAACAACTTAGGACTGGTCTTGAAATTTCTTGGACTGGTTGAGCCAATTCTAGGACTGGTCGAACAAGGTTCAGTACTAGTCTTAGAACAAACTAAACACTTATAAAATGATTCAATTTGAATTATGACCTATAAAATGACCTACCCTAAGGTCAATCTAAGGTCATTCATACCTTGAATGTGAAGTAAGGACATTGAGACTTCATTTCTTCAGATGATGGTTGACCTTTGAAGATTATGAAGCTTGAGCTCTCTATACTTGATGTAGCTTGAATTTGAGATCTTTGAAAGCTTGGATTTGAATTATACTTCATCTTGTACTTTAGTCTTGAGTTGTACTTGATCTTGAGTTGTACTTGTGACTTGAACTTTTGATGTAGCTCTACAAAGACTTTGAACTTTAAAGCTTAATGTACCTGACCTTGCATATCTTGAGGTAGATTACTGTTCTTAACTTGTAGCATTGTGATGCAGTGTCTTGAACATATAAACCAACATGCTACACAAGACATAGATTATGTTTTTGGCACCACAAAATTTGACAACCAAAGGAACAAGAAACCATAGCACTTACAAGTATGACCCAGTATGCTATTATGGCCTTCATGGACGACTATGCAGGGTATAATCAAATTCGGATGACGCCTGAAGATGAAGAAGCGACGGCATTCAGGACACCGTTGGAAATTTATTGTTATAAAGTTATGTCGTTCAGTCTCAAAAACGCCGTGCAACATATCAAAGGGCAATGCAGAATATTTTTGAAGATATGATGCACAAGCATGTTGAGTGTTATGTTGATGACTTGGTAGTCAGGTCAGAAGATCATCAGGAGCATCGTGAACACCTGACAGTGGTTTTTCGTCGACTTAGAAAGAAACAGCTAAAGATGAATCCAGCTAAATGTGCGTTTGAGGTGTCTTCGGGTAAATTCCTCAGTTTTGTGGTCCGACACAGGGGTATTGAAATTGATCCAGGGAAAGTTAAAGCCATTCAAAATATGCCACCACCAAAGACATTAAAAGAATTGAAAAGTTGGTAAGGAAAGCTGGCGTATATTCGCCATTTCATTTCAAATCTAACAGGGAGATGTCAGCCTTTTTCCCATCTGATGAAGAAAGATACGGAGTTTGTATGGGATTAAGCCTGTCAGAATGTATTTGACTCAATAAAAGAATTGCTGAAACAACTGTCGGTACTGACTACTCCGATAAAAGGAAAACCACTTATTCTGTATATATCTGCCGCCGAGAATTCTTTAGGAGCTTTGTTAGCTCATGTAAATGAAGCTGGGAAAGAAACTGCTCTTTACTATTTAAGCCGAACTCTGATGGGTGCGGAATGCAATTACTCTCCTATTGAGAAAGAGTGTCTGGCGCTGATATTTACGGTTCAAAAATTGAGACATTACTGTCTCTCCCATGATATAACTTTGATCTCAAGAGCAGATCTGATAAAGTTTTTGATGACAAGGCCGATGTTATCTGGGAGACTGGCCAAATGGATGTTGTTGCTTTCAGAGTATACTATTACGTATGAGCCGGTGAAGACGGTAAAAGGACAAGCAGTAGCGAACTTCCTTGCAGCGCACCCTGTAGCAGAATGTGAAACCATCAGTGATGACTTCCCAGATGAGCAAGTTATGTTGACCGAGTCGCAAAGCCTGTGGCAGATGTATTTCGATGGCACTGCTCGAACATCAGGAGCGGAGGTAGGAGTGATATTCATTACTCCTCAAGGTGATCTGTTACCTTATTCCTTCACATTGGGAACAACATGCACAAACAATGAGGCTGAGTATAGGGCCCTCATCATTGGAATGGAAATGGCTCAAGAAATGGAGATAAAAATGCTGCATATCTTCAGAGATTCTAATTTAATTATAAATCAATTGACGACTGAATTCGAGGTAAGGAAGCAAGAACTTTTGCCATACTGCTGGAAAGCGCAACAATTTCTAGAACAGTTCTGTCATGTCGAAATCAAGCATGTATTACGGTCTGAAAATGCAAGAACAGATTCTTTGGCCAGCTTGGCAGCAGCTCTCTCCTGCCCAAATGGAAGCCCTCTCCAAGTAACTATAGAAGAAAGAAGATTTTTTTCGCCTTCAGAGATCATCAATGAAACTGCAGAGACACTTCCTATATCATGTTTGGAAGTAACAACTGATGATTGGCGTCAACCTTTCATCGATTATCTCAAATATAACATCCTGCCTGAAGATCCAATGCAGAGACAACAGATTAAGTAACGGTCAAATAGATTCATCATGTGCAGTGAAGTATTGTATAGAAAATCTTATAATGGAATGCTATTACGTTGCTTAGACAGATAAGAAGTAAGTCAGACATTGCAAGAAGCACACTCTAGAGAATGTGGGGCACATCAAGCTGACCGAAATTTATTCCATAAAATACATCGAATGAGATATTATGGGCCTACCATGTTCCAAGATGCAATAGATTATGCGAAGCGGTGTCATGAATGTCAAATTCATGGAGATGTTATACATGTTCCTCCAGAAGATTTACATCAGTCGGTCGCTTCTTGGCCCTTTTCAGCCTGGGGACTTGAAGTCATCGGTCTTATAAATTCACCTTCATCCAAAGGAAAGAAGTATATCTTGGCAACAACAGATTATTTCTCCAAGTGGATAGAAGCAGTGACATTACGCAATGTCAAGGAAAATGATGTGGTTAATTTCATCCGGCATATGATAATATACCGCCATGGTATTCCAAAGAAGATTGTTATAGATAATAACACTCCCTTTAAAAACAGAGGCATATTGGAAAAGCCATGTCAGAAATTCAGCATTCATCATTCGTTTTCAACACCTTACTATCCACTGACCAATGGATTGGCAGAGGTGTTTAATAAAATGATAATCAAGATACTGAAAAAGACAGTAACGGGAAACAAGCGTGATTGAGATGAAAGGCTACAAGAAGCCTTATGGGCATACAGAACTACTCACCGGACAGCAACAAAAGCAACACTGTATTCACTAGTCTATGATGTAGAAGCAGTGATCCCGATTGAAATATAAGTAGAGTCACTCAGAGTGACAATACATCAGTCTGTAACAGATAATGAAAATGTGAAAATAAGGCTGAAAGAACTGGATTTGCTCGATGAGAAATGCCTGGCAGCCCAACAGCGGTTACAATCGTATCAAGCAAGGATATCGGCCCCCTTTGATAAACGAGCTAAATATCGCTCTTTCAAAAAAGGGGATATGGTGCTGATGTTGAAAAGACCGATAGTGGTCACCCGACGAACAGGGGGCAAATTTGAACCTAAATGGGATGGGTCGTACATAATCAAAGAAGTGTACTCCAATGGAGCATACAGAGTCGTAGACCAAGACGGATAAGGTATCAGTATACCGGTCAATGCTCGATTTATTAAATGATATCGTCCCTAAAGGAATGGCTGATTTTGATACAGAATATTATCAGTATAATAATTCTGTATCAAAAGGGGGCAAGAATAAACAAGACCACGACTATGTACTGTCAAATGAATGAATGAAGAAGAAATTCGCGAGCATATCAAGACTATGTATTAATAAGCGTAGCGAAAGGAAAGTGAATATCGTTATCATCAAGCGAGCTCCGTAAAATTCTATTGAAATTGATACCGTTACCAAGCTGATATATTATGAACAACACAGACACAGATGAATACTGTTGAAGATATTATCAGAAGTGGTGACGTATCAATCTCAGTCAGAGACGTCCATCATTCTCGCAACAACGATGATCACACCTATTATTGTCTTTTAAGGCATTTTAAGGCAATCTAGTTAAGCCCTAAAGAGGCCAAGCCCTAAAAAGGGCAGCTATGCATAAAACCTATTATTTTCGCCATTCGGGTAGCAATGAGAAGCCAGTGTTCCTAAAAAGCCCGTGAAGGCCATCATACGCATACCCATATGGGCAACTGACGAAGCCAGTGACTAAAAGCCTAAAAAGCTAAAAGTCCTCAACGGCCAGTCAACGTGTAAGACCAATGCCGTTTGTATAGCTTTCCGGCAGCATTACGGGAATGGAGGAAAATGCCCTCCTATGAATGAGCTCGACCTTGCAGACGAAGGAAAAACGGGCCGCAGTGTGAGCTATTTGGCCATGTCCATAGATAGGCCAACCATGCTTAAGACCCCCTGATCTTTGGTTTGATTTTAGTACTAACTCATGAGGAAAGGCTTAAACCTACTCATTGATGGACTGGCGGTCCTAGATTTGGTACCCTAAAGGTTGTCTTGTGAGCCCTGTGAATTCTAGAGAGTTACCCCGGCCAACCCTGTGGGTAATTTCAACCGAGTTCACGGCCCCGGTAGCTTAATTCACTGGGCCCCTCTGATGGATCGCGGTTTGTGAACTCCCTAGGCTGTGAGAAGTTCAGTGAACTCCTAAGAGTTACAGAGACCATCACATGAGACCCGACTCCACTACTCAAGAGTCTAAAAAACTCCGTGGGCTCCACTACTCAGAAGCCTAAACTGTGTGTAACCGACTAAACCAAAACCTAGTGCCGCCAATCAAGATAAGGATCATCTAGGACATCCCTTACTAACAAGACATAAGAGGATATATAATAATAATAATAATAATAATAAATAAATAAATAAATAATAAAATAAAAGAAGCATAATGCATCGTAATGCATCAATTAAAACAACACATAAACAAGACAAAAGCATCATTAGCAAAATATCATAAGACACTTGTATAACTTGCAATTCTGAAAGCATTTATGGTAGCAAAAAAAGAATACATCAAAGTTATACATCTCATAGCTCTCCTGTAATGCCTAATGCTGCTAAGTATTGTTGCAAATTGTCTTGAAGATTAACTTGAGCAGCGGTATGTTCCATTCTGGCATTTAAAATAATTCTAGCAAGATCCAGGACACCGGCTATCTTTTCTTCAGAAGAAGCAATTAGTTCTTCGTTCTTCGCCAATTCAGATCTTTTGGAGTCTACAGAATGAAGGTTGCGTTGCATCTTTTCTTGGACTCTTTCAATTTTCAACTCTACCTCCGAACTTTGCTTCTTTAATTGTGTAATTTCTTGCTTTAGGAGTGTAATGCGATCCTGGATAGCTGTCTTGTCATTGGTGAAAGTCTTCAGTTGCTCTCGAAAAGATAATTGTTCTTGATCATGGCGAGAGACAATGGGAGCAATCTGAGAAACTCTTTCCTTAGAATACATAAGCTGCTTCTTGTATTCTAAAATTTCAGGAGGAATGATTGTAGTTTCAGCTAATAACAGAGCAACTATCGAATTATGAAATCTTAGAAGCGCATCATGTACAGAGGAAACGTCGACTTTGGCCATCCTTGCAGCACTATCCAGGACATCTAAAGCAACAACTAAATCTAACCATTGATTGGGATCTTTGAACATCTCAACAATTGCCAGTATGGAGTTCTTGATCAGTGCCAATTTGTACGCAGAAACCTTCTCAAAGGATAGCACATTTGATGAAGTTCCGATGGAGCCAGAACTTGCTACATCACTTTGAGGTACATTCCCTATTAAGAAATAAGAAATATAAAGTTATAGTAAAATTGTATATGCAGGTAATATGGAAAGTGTAGATGGGGAGAAGGGTATACCTTCCGTTGGTACCGAAACAGTGAGTAGTTTCGTTTCCCTGGTAAGGGAAAGATTAGGCTATACCATCTCAGCGAAAGATGGGGCCCTATCTTCAGTACTCGAAACAACAATAGTGGGAGTGGGTAAAGCGGTTTGCTCCATCGGGAAAACTATTTCGCGTTCAGTACTCGAAACAGTAGTGGGAATGGACAAATCAGTTGGCTCCACCGAAAAAGCAATCCCGCGTGTTATTGCCCGTGGAGGTATTGAGAACCTCGATGAGGCTGTTGGTGCAATGGGGGGCAAATCCAGAGGAGAAGCAATATCTGCCTCCTTATTTGCAGCATGATCGCCTGAAATAAAATGTATAAGACAAGAAAGAAGAAAAGAACAAAAGTAAACAATGACAACAAGATTTTCTTATGTGACAAATATCCGTATTCCCCATAGTCTAGGGGTTCTTCTTCTTCTTCCCCTACGATAGGTGAAGCTTTTGCAGGAGCATTTCCGCAGTTATATTATTTTTGTTGCCGACATCAACTTCTCCCTCCTCATAATCATCATCTTGATCTTCTCCTTCCATTTTGCTTTCATCAGAAATAGTACGTCCAAATGAAGAAGTTGAGCTTCCATTAGTCGAATCTCCTTCACTCGACTCTTTAACAATGACTTGTTTTCCTTTAGAGGAAAGGGACTGGTGACTCTCCGGTTGAGTATCTGCGATAGTCAAAACTGGAGAAACAGTAACAGTGGTCCCCTCTTGAGGAGAAGCTTGGGCACGTGCTCGAGACCTTGTCATCGGAGAAGAAGTTGACTGCTGCTGAGTGTGAACAATCCTAGAGACAGGAGAAGAAGTTGGCTATTGTTGAAGATGGGTAGAAGAAGATGGCTAATCTTGAGAATTGGCTATGTTCTCTGGCTGAGGGGAAATATTTTCTGTAACCTCTTCTCTTCGTGGACGATAAAGAGGAATTTGTTCAAATTCACGAGTATCACCATATGTTGTCCAGCCTTCGAGAGTGTTATCCGGCTTTATCTCGTGAATAGGTTCGTCCATAGATATCTTGACGCAGTGATGACCAGCAGAGGGGGCATGACTGGTTTCTGCGATGAAACTGACTCCCGCTTCAATAGTGCGACCCTTGGGCCCATGAGGAGGAAGCCATAAGGACCTAGTCACTGGTAGACCTTTTCTAAATAGTATGATTGGTGTACCCACCATCTCATATGGTTGTATGACGCCCTAGGAGTGCGATCGCAACTTGGAATAATGAAGGAAGAATTAGCTCGGCCCAATAATTGCTTCCAAATCATTGCCTAGTTAAATGGGCTGGTGCCGTAGTCTGCATTCTTCGAGTAACCAGCCCATAATCTTCTAGCACTGCCTGATCGAAGCCGAATTGACGGGAAAAATGGCTAGGGTAGTAAGGCTCTCGCCAGAATTCGGTCCCTTCCCTCAATGGGAGGTTGTATGATCTAATCGACAGAAAAAATCCCCTTTCTGCTGAAGAGAGTGATTCCGTATTTGATTTCTCCGTATCTACAATGTAACGAGGCAGGCTGAAATGGAAGTAGTTTATCTTGGCATCAGAGGAAATGGTATCTTTTGCCCAATCATAAGATCTCTTTGCCATGGATCACTTTTGGAAAAAGTAGAGAGGGATTTGGGAAGGGTGGACGTAAGCCTTTTCCGGTACTTCGAAAGTCCAGGGGAAGTAGACAACAAGCCAACCAAGAAAGTAATGCCATGACATGTAGGTTGAGGCAAAACCGACCGAAGGGCATTTTATGTGGCATGCAATTTCTCCAAAGCCTCTGTAGATTGAGCAAAGAATGGGAGGGGCAAGAGAAAACTTAACTCCCTCGGCCATAGCACCCGCTACGACAAACAACGAAAGGCGAATGACATCTGCTAATTTAGAGCTTGGGAAGACCACTACGCTTAGCCAATAAGCAATGAATGCTGCGAGCTCCCCATAAAGAGAATACTCAGCACGACCTTTTATGCCTTTCCAAAGGCATTCAAGTTCTCGAGAATGATTGCCATTAAACCTAAGGAAAAAAGGGAGAAGATAAGCAAACGAAATTGAAGATATATATCAAAGTGTAATAAAGGAATTAATTGAAGAAGAAGAAAATTACTTAAGAGCTCTGCTAAAGTGGGCCAGCCATTGCATAGGATGAATCTTGTGGATATTTGGGAATTTAGACATTTCTTTAAAGAGTTCGGTGGTTGACTCTGAAATAGAGAGGATGTGGTCGGGCGAAGAGATGAAAGCAAGTTCCTCGTTGGTGGGGACGAATTCATCAAAGAATTCTCCAGTTATCGGCAAATCGGTAATCTTGTGAATATCCCAAAGTTTGACGCTCATTTCACCTTCAGGGAGATGGAAAGAATTGGTGGAAGGACACCAATAATTAAGGAAAGCTTTCAAAATGGAAGATTCCTTATAAAAGGGATGCGACGTTGCTTCAATCGCGGTGAAAATGTTGATCTTCGACAAAGTCCCCGCATGTTTCACCAGAACTGCAGTAGCCCATTCAGAATAGTAATTGTGAGGAGTCAGAAGGCCTCTTGTTTTGAATTCCTCCTAGCTCCAAATGAGGCGGCATGGCTAAAACGTTGGTTGAGCATTTCATAAAAGCAGGTTGGATATAGACTATGAAGGTCGTAGGAAGGGACGAGAAAAATCATGGAATGAATGCCACCAATTTGCTGTCTTGCTTTCGGCGGCTACAAAATACCTTCTAATAGTCTTGGTTCCTTGAACGACTAAGATTCTATGTAGGCCAATCTTTCTGCGGTCAGATGATCCCTGGAGTCGCAGATCAGCATGGAGTGATGACGGTAAATACTGACTGGAATCACTACGAAGCCCTGCTTGTAGGGGTTGTCAAATTTTATGACACCCTGAACTGCGCGGATTGATTCCCAGGAATTGTGGAGTTTCTTCCTGTTGTGTTCTTTAATTTTCTCTTGAAACTCCTGAGCCTTATTGCGATGGTTCTTCTTTGGTCAAGAAGGGGGAGGAGTGTCTTCTCTGGCGGGCAGCCTTTGGCTGATCATTTGATGATGTGCCATCGTCTTCAACCATTCTTCCTAGTCGTATTCACGACCATGTTTTGGAGGTATTTTAAGATCAGCCCTCGCTATGGCTCCGTGGATAGGAGACGGTAGTGTTTCGATACGTTGGGTGAAGTCGATTGTAGGGAGTACTAACTCTATGTAGGCGGGGCGCCTAGCGGTTGTTTTAAAGTGTTTGAGTGAAGGTTGAGCAGGAGATGATGGTGATACTGTTGCTTGGGACGCTGCGGCTTGGAAGGGTTCAGGATTTGGTAATTCCTGGTGAGAAGGTTGGTCAGAGGGAGGATCAACAGCAATGAAAGTTCTCTTAGTACGAGCCATGATGAGAGAAGTAGAAGCCTGAAAAAGAATGAAGTTGAAAAGTTAGTACAAGGTGGATAAAGCTAGTCTAGAAATGACCAAGTGTTGGTTGTGCAGATCTCACAATTGAAGTTTGTTGCACGAATCGCGCAACTGAAACACGTTGCGCGTGTTCGCGCAATAGGTTTTTACCTTGTGCGAACGAAGTTTTCGTTGCGCGGATCATGCAAGCAAATCTGGTTGAGCGGGAAGAAAAATTTCGCAAGAGCTCCACTACAGGAAATAAGAAGTAAGAGAATGAACCAAATTCGGTTATTTATAAGGGCGAGGTCGAGTATGGTACTCGGCGTTCATTGCGCGGGTCGCGCAACGATTGCAGAAAACTCAGAAAATTAAGAAGATTGATCCTGATTCTTTGATTCAAGGGAATCAAAGAGCGGATCAAGGGGGCATCTGTTGAAGCATAAAAATCATGAAGAAAGATTGAAGATCAGAAAATAAATATGGAATGAAGAAATGAGAAAGAAGCAAGTGCTTTGTTTTGGCAGTTGCGCAGGTCGCGCAACTAATATACGTTGCGCGGATCGCGCAACTAAGTTGGTGTTGTACGGATGATGCAATTAGCCTAAGATGTTAAAACAGATTTCATTCGTTGCGCGGATCGCGTAGCCAGCATACTGGTTGCGCGGGTAGCGCAATCAAGAGCGAGAGTGATCGTGATGAATGGTCCGATCTGATGCAAAGTGGGTCTCATGACACGAAGATTGAGGGTCGACATGTGTGAGGGGCCTATAAATACCCCACTCTTCTTCTCATTTGGGAGAGAGAAGAATTCTGAAAGAAGAGCAGAGCTTTGGAAAGAAGACTGAAGGTTAGGAGTGAAGAAGAGAAGCAGTTGCGCGGGCTGCGCAACACATTAAAGTGGCTGCGCGGACCGCGCAACAGATAAATTGGTTACGCGGGTCATGCAACCAGGTCACTATGTGGCCAATTTTAAATAGGGGCCAAAGTGTTGCTGGAATTGCTGAAAGCATTCAAGTTCAATCTTCATTACTTCAGGCTCTCTCTCTCCTTTGCACAAAGAATAAGCTCAAAAGAGAGATCAGTTGATCAATTCAACATTCCTCCTAAGTCTTAGGAGATTACTGAAGCAACTGTCAAAATGCTGCCAGATTCAAGATTCAACATATAAGCTTTGTTAACTACAATTGGTTTATTTCAAATGATCTATTTTGGAATCAAGGGTTATAGAAGGGATGTAGATAAACTCAGAATTAATAACACAATGATTGTTTTATATATTCTCTTTGTTACATTCGAATAAATAATTTCCCCCAAATCAAATGCATTTATTTCTTGTTCGAAACATCGAGTATGTACTCGATCAGTCGTGCACAGCCCAAAATGTGCAAATTTTCATAAAATTTGAATTTTAAACATTTCAAAAGAACAAATATATACATTATGATATAGAAAGACATGAATTATCAATTCAAATTGCACATACCAAGATCAAAATTCAATTTAGCAAACCTGCTTTTGTCGAGCGGTTTAGTGAATATGTCAGCTAGTTGATTCTCGGTAGGAATATAATCCAAGGAAATTATCTTGTCTTCCACTAATTTATGAATGTAGTGATATCTAATGTTAATATGCTTGGTTCGTGAATGCTGGATTGGATTTTTGGAGATATTAATTGCGCTTGAATTATCACAATATAAAATCATAGAATCTTGTGCAATCCCGTAATCGCTGAGCATTCTTTTTATCCAAATAAGTTGAGTGCATGCATTACTTATAGCAATGTATTCAGCCTCAGCCGTTGAGAGCAATACGAAACTTTGTTTCTTACTTAGCCAAGAAACTAAACAGTTCCCTACATAGAAACAACCACCACTGGTTGATTTTCGACCATCAATGTTACCAACCCAATCAGCATCCTTGTAACCAGCTAATTGCACACTAGTATCTTGTGGATACCAGAGACCAAGATTTACTTAACTAGCGACATATCGTATAATCCGCTTAACAACAATTAAATGTGACTCTTTAGGGTCAGATTGATATCTAGCGCAAATTCCTATGCTAAATGCAATATCAGGTCTACTCACAGTTAAATAAAACAAACTACCTATCATAATGCGATACAATTTAAGATCTACATTCTTACCCGTAGAATCCTTTGAGAGTTTTAACGTAGTACTCATTGGAGTATCAAAATTCTTTCCACTCTCAAATCTGAACTTTTTAACTAAGTTCAGATCATATTTGGTTTGAGAGATAAATAAACCATCAGGTTGCTATTTAACTTGCAACCCTAGAAAATAATTCAATTCTCTAACTATGATCATTTCAAATTTACACTTCATAAGATCTGCAAACTCAACAGTCATGTTAGCACAGGTAGATCCATAGATAATATCATCAACATAAATTTGCACTATGAAAATGTGATCATTATGTTTCTTTACAAACAATGTCTTATCAACACTTCCCATTATAAAGTTATTACTTAGTAGAAACCTAGTCAATTTTTCATACATGTCCTGGGAGCTTGTTTCAAACCATAAAGTGCCTTTTTTAGGTGATAAACATGATTAGCATGCTTACGGTCGTCAAAACCCGAAGGTTGTTCAACATACACTTCTTCATACAAATCGCCATTCAAGAATGCACTCTTTACATCCATTTAGTAAATCTTGAACTTTCTAAAGTATGTAATAGATATAAATAGTCTGATTGATTCAAGATGAGCTACTGGGGCAAAGGTTTCATCATAATTGATGCCTTCAATTTGAGTGTACCCTTGTACAACCAGCCTAGCATTGTTTCTAATAATATTACCAAATTCATCAGACTTATTTTTGAAAATCCATTTTGTTCCGATAATGTGTTTATCTTTCGATCTTGGAACTAAGTACCAAACATCATTTCTAACAAATTGATTAAGCTCTTCTTGCATCGCAACAATCCAGTTTTCATCAGTAAGTACTTTTTTTTACGTTAGCCGGTTCTATCTGAGATGTAAAGCATACGTAATTACACATATCTTTTAGTTGTTTATGAATGCGCACACCAGTGAGAGGGTTTCCAAGAATCTGATTAGTTAGATGGTCTTTAACAGTCCCCAGTTCAGAGTTATTTTGACTTGATGAAGTATCTGGTTTATCAATTAGAAGAACTTCATCATTTTCCGAACTTGAGACAGGTGTATTCAAGTGATCGTCAATAACTACATTAATGGATTCTTGAATTACACTATTCCTCTTATTAAGAACTCGATACACTTGACTATTCAGAGCATACCCTAAAAATATCCCTTCATCACTTTTGGTGTCAAACTTATCCAGATTTTCTCGGTCATGTAAAATGTAGCACTTGCTGTAAGAAATTGAAAGTATTTGACAGTAGGCTTCTTATCAAACCACATTTCATAAGCTGTTTTATCATTTAAATTTCTAGTATAAACGCGGTTAAGTATATAACAAGCTGTATTTACGGCTTCAGCCCAAAGATTTTTAGGAAGCTTCATACTATTTAGCATAACATTTGCCATTTCTTGAAGTACTCTATTTTTCCTTTCTACTATACCATTTTGTTGTGGTGTTTTGGGCTCAGAATATTCATGTGATATTCCTTGATCAATACAAAACTTTTCAAAATCTCTATTTTCAAATTCTGAACCATGATCACTACGGATCTTAGAGACTTGTGATTCTTTTTTCGTTTGGATACGTTTAAGTACCCTTTTTACTTCATCGAGAGTCTCTGATTTGTCTCTTAAGAAGACTACCCAAGTGTACCTGGTAAAGTCATCAACAATTACCAGTATGTACTTCTTGCCACCTCTACTCTCCGTTCTAGTTAGTCCAATAAGATCCATGTAGAGAAGTTCGAGCGGTTTAGATGTGGCATTAGAGTTTACATTTTTGTGAGTACTCCTGATTTGTTTGCCAATCTGGCATTTGCCACATATTTTATCTACTTTCTGTATTTTGGGTAAACCTCTTACTAACTCTCTTTTGCTCAATCTATACAAGTTGCGGTAGTGTACATGTTTGAGGCACTTATGTCATACTTGGTTTCATTGGTATGGACCATGTAACACGATAGATTAGATGAGCTTGAATCACTCACAATGTTGCAGTTTTCAGAAGTTCTGCGACTAGTTAATATTACAGAACCATTTTTATTTAAAATTTCACACCCTTAGTTAGTAAATTTTACACTATGATTTTTATCGCATATTTGAGAAATGCTTAATAAGTTGTGTTTTAGCCCTTATACATATAAAACATTCTCAAATAGCAAATAAAGAGAGGTTAAAAAGTTGAACCGTACCTTGGCCAACAATTCTGCAGTTGCCACTATCACCGAATGTGACTGAACCATCAGTCATGTCTTTAAGATTGGTGAACAGACCCTTGTCACCTGTCATGTGTCTGGAGCATCTACTGTCCAGGTACCACTTTGAATGGCTCAAAGTTTTGAAAGCGGTGTGAGTAACCAAGCAAGTAACCTTAGGGATCCATTTCATTACGGTTTTGGGTTTAGGAGTATAGTTGGTCTTCTTATATTTGTAGTTGTTATAAGACTGACCCACTAAGTTAGATTTTAAGAGCTCCTTAAGTAAGTCAACAATTTTCTCAGCTAAAGGATTTTGATTTTGATTTTTATAGTTGATATGGTTACTTTTAGGTTTTAAGGTTTGAAAAGACTTAACATTTTAAAATAATTTTGATTCAGACTTTTCCCTTTCGAGTTTGAAGACTCTCCTTTCACAAATCTGGGTGGAGTATTCTTATGTTTAGGAGGAATACTTTTGTCGTAGCCCAATTCAGATCAATCGCCACATTTTCTGGATCCGAATAAGAGTTTTTTAACTTGGGATCGCCTTGGGCATACCTCTATGTGTCTTTTAAACTCAAAAGCGAAGAGGCTTCTAGTTTTAGCTTTTCATTTTCAGATTTTAGATTTTCAACAAGGGAGGTTTTGAAATCTAAATCGCATTTAGTTTTTTCAAAATAATTTGAAATGTGTGATTTTTCTGAGACTAGATTATCAAAATTTTCTTTAAGTTTTGAAAACTTTTCTTTTGAAGTTTTAGTTTTACAGCAATTTTACAACTTTCCTTGTATAGCACATTATAAGCATCTTGAAGATCTTCTTCATTTTCATGATCACTATTCAAATTTTCTTCACTAGTTAAATCATTGTTATCTGAAAAAGTGAACTTGGCTAGAGTCATTAGGGCTTTAACATCATTACCCGACTCGGTTTCAGAATCTTCTGACTCAGAAGAAGCTTTAGAGTAGGAAGATTTATCCCATGTAGCCAACATACCTTTCGTTTTCGATTTGTCCTTTTTAAGACATTTGTTCGCTAGATGCCCATATTCATGGCAGTTGTAACATTGACGATCTTTTAAAGATTTCTAAGTTTTAGATCTAAATCTTTTCTTTTCATTAGGTTTTTGCAAATCGACCCTCTTTTTACTTTTGAAAATTTTGTAAAACTTTTAGCTAATAGGGCCATATCATCTTCAAAATTTTCTAAATCAGAATTGTTATTTTCTTGAGAAATAAGTTTAGAAGATTTAAGGGCGATAGATTTACCTTTAGGAGCTTTAAAGTTTAACTCATAGGTTTGTAAAGAACCAACCAATTCTTCTACCCTTATATTATCTGTATCACGAAGTTCCTGGATCACAATCAGCTTGGAATTGAACTGTTCAGGAAGTGAGCGTAGTATCTTTGCACAGACTTTACTTTCTGGGATTCTATCACCAAGACCCCACATAGAGTTGACAATGTCATTCAATCTTGTATAGAAGTCCATGAAAGTTTCACTTTCTTCCATACGTATTTTCTCAAATTTGGTTGTGAGGATTTGAACTTTAGATTTCTTGACAATTGTTGTTTACTCGTGTGTCATTTCTAAAATATCTCAGACTTATTTTGCAGTATCACATGATATAATTCTTTTGAATTCATCCAGTGATAGTGCACAAGTAATTGCATTTAGAGCCTTTGCATTGACACTACTCTCACTTTTCTGAAGAGCGGACTAAAAAAAATAAGGTGAGACTTTCATAGTTTTAGATTCATTAGTGCTAGTTACTTCAGTGGTAGGAGGGGTCCAATTGGTCACTGTGGCTTGCCACACGCTCTCATCCATGGATTTTAGGAAAATCCTCATTCCGGCTTTCCAATAGGCATAATTAGAGCCATCAAATGGTGGAGGCCTAGTGACTGAAAGGCTATCAAAATTTGACATCTTAAAAAGCTCAGATCGATTAGCTCAGGAAATTAATCCAAAAAATAAAGCGAGCTATTAGGCTTTGATACCACTTGAAAAGGCCGAGCTAAGAGTCCTAGAGAGAGGGGGGGGGGGGGGTGAATAGGACTATGCCAAATTAAAAATTAAATACGAAATATAAACAAATATAAATAAAGATAGCACTTAAACAATCCCACAATGCAAAAATGTAAAACAACCTCAAATGCACAAGTATTGAGAGGTTGATATTCTAAGGACAACCTTACACCAAAAATCAATGACTTATGGTAGGACAACCTGATTCCTAGAATGGTCTGTGTATCAAAATCTCAAACTGATACAGAGGAATAAAGAAAAGAATAGCAAAGAAAGAAACTACGCTATTACAACATTCCCACACTTGCATAAAAAGATCACAACATTCTCCACAAATGCATAAAGAGAAATTACAACATTCACACAATGTAATAATTAAATAATCAATCAATCACCACAAGACCAGAAGTTATAATAGTTTGCATGTGTGTACACTAACTGTTTAGAAAAACAGCCACACAACTACTCCACTCCTAATATCCTCACACAGTGGATATTAGCGTTCACTATGAAATAGATTTTTCAAGGTTCACCTAAAACCTTCACAATTGTGTCTTTCAAGTGGGCTTATACAATTCAAAAAATCATACACTCTGAGTTTTCTGGATTACCTCGGACAAACCAAAAGAAAGAGATTTTTCGGTCACAATCTCAAAGAAACCAAAAAAATAGATTTACAAAAACTGTAAAATACTTATTTGAATATTCTCCTTTGTTGCAGCCCGGTAGAACCAATTCGGAGTAGAAGTTCAATCGTAGATGTTCAATGTTCACACTCACTTATGAAATGGTTCTAAGTTCTAAATGGATTTTAGATTAAATCACATTGGGCTAGCTTGATTTGATTTTGATTCCAAGAAATGGGAAAATTTTAATCTCTTCTTCAAATAAGATTGGAATATAGAATACAAAATCAAATGCAAAAAGCTAATTAAAAGAGAATATTAAATGAGCACTAAATAGATAAAGAATATCACAAACTTATCTCTCAGAGTGGTGTCTTGATTTTGCTTGAATTAGATACAAAACTCTGAAAATCGTGCTTTATTTATAAGTGCAGAAATCTTTCCTTCGACTGGCCCAGAGGTTGGCTCGACTGGTCAAAGGACCAAGAAACATTTGAAATTTTGGGCACAATAAGATCAGCCGTTCCACAACTAGTCGAAGGACCTGCTCGACCGGTCAAGTGGACTCCACGACTAGTCGAGTCCTATCCACGGCTGGTCGTGTGGGACTCATTTTAGTTGCTTGACTTTGAGTCGAGCCTGCTGGACTGGTCGAGCACTGTTCACTTGACCGGTCGAGGCTTTAACAAAAAATTTTAAAAATTAGTAACAAACTTAGGACTGGTTGAAGAATTTCTTGGACTGGTGGAGCCAGTGTTAGGACTAGTCGTATATAGGCTAAGACTAGTCGAAAAATAGACTATAAACTTATAAAGTGACCCAATTAAATTATGTATTCAAAATGACCTAACCTATGGTTAATCTAGGGTCATTTATACCTCATAAGCGATATATGAAGTTTGAATCTTCTTTTGCTTTGGTTGATTGTTGATCTTGACAAACATGAAGCTTGTTCTCTTGACGAACATGAAGTTTAAATTTGAAACATTTTGAAGCTTCAACTTGAAGTACTTTGAAACTTGAATTTGTAACCTTTTGAAGCTTGCACTTGAAATATCTTGAAGCTTGAGTTTGAGGTACTTGAGTTCTTATACTTATGATGCTTGAATCTCAAAACGGAACACCTTGTAATGGATCATCTTGAGCTTATATAAGAATTGTATTGGACATGAAGATGAGCTACACAAGATACAAATTCCAAGAGGTTTTGGCACTACAAAATTTGACAATCATAGGAGCTAGAAAACATAGCACTTACAAGTGGGCTACTAAACTTGAAACTATAGAAAGATGTTCATCTTACCTGGCTTATGACCATCGAGAGACATCGAGCCGAGATCGCATCTTGAATCGCTTAACCTGGGCTCGTAGGGTGAGTGCATGAAATGTACGAATACCTTTAGGATATATTAGGAACTTAAATGTCCCTATCCGATCTTTACCAAAGTTGTGGCTTCCAGACTGTTAGTTCATAAACAAATTAGGGTCGTTAATCTGAATTAATATCATGTACATATCTGTATAGCCACAACCCTTATCGACGATCGTTGACCATTAAACTGATCTCTTGTCATAACCATTGATTGGTGTGTTTAATTTACGAGCGATCGAAGCCTTGAATAGATCATCACTAGGGCCAGCTATCCTAGGACAAAGATTGACCCGTACACTTCTATGTGGGTCTTAAAAGCTAGAATATGAAATTGTCGTAGAACCGCTATTTTTGAAGTATGAAAGTATGTCCAAATGTCCTGGGGGGGGGGGGGGGGGGGGGGGGGGGGGACACATAGGCTTACACAAAATTTACACGTAAAGAACAAGCCTATAAGGATAGAGTATGTGATAGTGTGTGGGATGTGATTCCTATCAATACATATACATTTACTAAATCATGCATCATAATAATCATTTGAAAGGCATAAGCGTAACTAGATTAATGCACACAAAACAATTCCAAACACAATCATATATAGTGGTTCGGCTACTTGCCTACTCCACTCCCGGCAGACGCACTCTCCTAGAGTGTACCGGATTTCACTATCCAATGGTTTTAAATCAGGTTAACCATGAACCTTCACAACCTACACAAGGTTAACTAAGGGACCTACACAAGGTTGCCTTAGGTGCTTACACAAGGTGACGAGTCATACACAAGGACACAAACTAGAAGCCTACACAAGGCAACACGCCCTTCACAAGGACAACACGTCCTACACAAAGACAACACGTATTCTCCCGTCGGAGGCTTACAACTAGGTTTTGGCGAGTTTGTCACTCAAGCTCTAAATCCCAATCCTACACAAGGGCTTTAGACTCAATGGACTCTTTATACTTACAGATAAGTGAGTGAGCCCCTTTCTCGCACAATCTGAAGATCTTCAATATTGACGAAGATTCTTCAGCTCTCTTGAACTACAACCGTTTCTGATGCTTCGATCAATGCTCCGAAGTTGTAAGGTTTAGGGTTTTGTTGTTCTTCTCTATTCAAATGATATAATTTAAATGCATAGAGAAGATTCGCATAAGCTATGCATTCAAGAGTTCCAACACAAGGATTTTCCTATGATGAGGGCAGTTGAAAACTCATTTAAATGAAGATACGAGTAAATGCTTATACCAATGATTGAATGATGAACTCTAATGGAAAGAGGGAATGAGGAAGAGGGTGTTAATTCTTTGAAGAAACTCTCTCAAACTCTCTTAAATTTTAGCTCATTTTTCTAAGAAGCAACCTATGGTATTTATAAAGGAAGAATTCCAACGGAAAAAACATGCAGAAATATGTCATTATCAATGCTATCGAGCCTACTTCGATTACATCGATTTTCTACACATATTCATTTTTTTGTATAACAGATTCTGCTTCGATTTTATTGAGGACCCTTCAATTCTATCAACGTGCACTTTGATATAATTAAGAGGTATTTCGATCCCATCGGATTCTTTTCAGAAAATTACCTTTGGTTGCTGGAAGATTTTATCTCGATATTCGATGCTATCGATCATCATTCGATGCTATCAAATTTTGAAGTTCGATGACATCGAATGGTATTTGATGTAATTGAAGAGATGTATATTCCTAAATGGTTTGCTGGACAAAATATTTCTGATTTTTGATGTAATCGAGCAGCCTTTGATTCTATCAAGAACTTACTCTCGATGTAATCGAAGGTGACTCGATTATATTGATGAACATTAGGGAATGTTTTCTGTGTAGAGGGAGTGCCCTAAGTCAATTCCATCGAATATGGTTCGATTATATCAAAATTTGAATTTCGATATCATTGAACACTATTCGATATAATCGATTTTTCTCAGGATATGGTCATTTTGTTGCTGGATAGAATGGGCCTATTCTTCGATGTAATTGAACCATGTTTGATAGAATAATAAAATGTCTTCGATTGCAAATCGATGCAATCGATTTTTCCTGTATCGTTCATGTTTTACTCCTCTAACATTCTAAGTATTCAACACTTAAGCTTACCAAAGAGGATTTACAATGAATTGGAGGTAAGACTAAGTTAAATGGGGTAATTTACCTTAAGGGTTTGGTTAGGGAAGTGAGGCTTCATTTACCTGTTTGGTGCACTCAAGCTTCTTCCTGGTTGAGGTCTTAATCTTCATCTTGGGGCTCACTTGAAGACTAACTCAACACTCACGTAATTTGACAAACCAGGGCATTTTCAGAATCAAGTTCTTATAAAGTTATAATACTAAATAGGTTGTCTCTAGGGCCATTTTCACCACTTTTGGCACTATATAAACCAAGATTTCGGGGGCCCCTTTCCCCATACAAATTTTTCCTAGAAATTTGGGGGGAAAGAGAGAAAGAGAGAAAGAAGAGAAAGAAGAAAAAGGAGAAATTGAGGTTGGGAACTTGGATTTGTGTGTCCTTATTCTCAAGTGGTACTACCTCTACAACAAACCCTAATATCTACTTATATCATCATTCGATCAAAACCTATTGTGAATCAGAGGTAAGTTCTACTCCCTACTCTTCGATTCAAGTAATATAATGATAAATCCATGTTCTTATTGAGTTTTCCTTCAATTTGGATTAGGAATCAGAGTTTTTCCTAAAAAACTCTAACCTTAAGTGCAATTAAGTCACGTGAAGCCCTACTAAGGGGTAGACAATTCCTTCAATGTTTCCTTTTATCAACTTTTGAGGGTCTCAATTAATGAATTTATGTTGTAATTAGGATTTCGTGTGCTATCATTACTAAACTTACTTCATTATTGCAAATCTTAATGTTACTTGCTTTTGGTGGTCAACATGCTTGATGAAATGCTTGAATGAATAAAATTCCTGATTTTTGGGCTTGTACATAGCATTGACAAGTTGCTTAATGATCATCTAGATTACTTTGATTGGTAAGTATTTATGATTGACTTGCCTTGTTATTGTATAAGTTGCTAAATACTGCCTTACGATTAGAATTGTTATGGTTGCGAAGTCAGCTCTATAAAATGTCTAAGTTAGAGGGTGGCCCGCATTGGGTCAACCACCCCATGCTTGTTCGATTGTCCAGGGTTGAACACAGACGACCAATAGTAGTTGAAACTAGGAGGGATGCTTGTACCCAATGTTGGATTTGCCTAGGGTTCACCGTAGTCGATCAGATAAGTCTAATGTAGACCCGATCGTTTTTATGCTTGGTGATTGTATAATATTCAAATTTTTTTAGGATATCACTGTTATTAAATAAATAAGTCCATTGATAACTGTTAGTGCATTATGATCCTATAAAGACTAATTAGCTGGGCATGGTGGTATGAGACTCCTTGTTCGAGCTATCGGCCTATGCTGGGGTGATGAGCCTCCCCGTAATGTCCTTTGAGCACTAATGGAGGTGGCGTGCCATATCACATTAGGATATTTAGTTGTTGGTGATTTTAGTAATGGCCTACCATGTTATCATGAGAGTTGGGTTATGAGTCATTTTTACCTTGATTTATGTTGGTTGACAAGCCCTTACTGTTGTTTGATTGTGTAATTTAGACTATTGGGTGACAAACCCTAAATTGGACCAAGGGACACTGAGAAGCTGCCTTAGGCTGCAACGGGCCATGTAATCGGGGTAGGGACTAGTTATATGATGGCGATATTATAGCCTCACCAATATTGTTGAATGAAAATGGATTAACAAAGGCTAGGGTAAGTATATAAACATACATGGGCATATAGGGTGCCTAGTTAACTATCAAAGGCCAGTGCATCCTCTTTCATGGGGTGCCTAACTAATTGTTAAAGGCCATTGTATCCTCCTTCATAGGGTGTTTGGCTAATTGTTAAAGGCCAATGCATCGCATTCATAAGGGGCCTAACTAACTGTTAAAGGCCAGTGCACCCTCATTCTTGAATGGGTGTTTACTATGCACCTAGCTGACTGTTAAAGGCCAGGGTAGTGTTTATTAGGTACCCGACTGACTGTTAAAGGTTAGGGCACTATTTAACAGGGCACCTAACTTACTGTTAAAGCTAGGGTAGTGTTTATTAGGTACCCGGCTGACTGTTAAAGGCTAGGGCACTATTTATCAGGGCACCTAGTTGACTGTTAAAGGCCAATGTGCTATTTGAACTGAAATGACCAAGCTATATGTCCTAGGAGGGGGTGGGGGGGGGGGGGGGGGTGAATAGGACTATGCCAAATTTAAAATAATTACAGCGGAATTTAAATAATAAGATAGCCAAATAAAGTAAATCAATCCACAATGCTGAAATGAATAGCAACCTCAATAAACAAGTATTGAGAGATTGATACAAAAGTTGTTCTAAGGACAACCTTACACCAAAAATCAAAGTTTATGGTAGGACAACCTGATTTCTAGAAAGATCTTTGTATCAAGAACTCAAACTTTTTAGAATAAACAAATTGAAACTAAACAGAGGAATAGAATGTAATCTCAAATATTGATTGTTCTAGGGACAACCATACACCATAGAAATGGCAGGGCAACCTTACTAGAACAATTTGGAGAATCTAAAGCTCAAACAAATAAAGGAATAACTTGAAATAAATTGCAGAAATTTAAATCTAAACTATTACAACATTCCACACTGAGCTTGAAATTAAAATGATTACAACATTCACATCCACATACATTCCACAAAAGAAGAATCAAAGATAGGAAAATAAAGCACACTTCCACACAACACAAGGAGTTATAGTGGTTCGCTTGTGTGTACACCAACTGTTCAACAACAGCCACATAGAATGCTACTCCACTCCTAATATCCTCACACAGGGGATATTAGCATTCACTATCGAGTAGGTTTTTACAGGTTCACCCAAAACCTTTACAATTGTGTCTTTTTCAAAGGGCTTACACATTCAAAAAACCCTCACTTCTGAGTTTTCTGGCTCTCTTCAGATAACCAACAACTTTGAGATTTTTCTGGCTTAACCTCAAATAAAACCAAAATAAATGAATTTACAATAAATGTAAAATACCTGAATTTCTCAATCGATGTAGCAGCCCAAAAAGAACCGAGTTGGAGTAGAGATTTGAATGTTCAAGATCAATGTCCAATACTCACTTTATAATGGTTCTAATTTCTAATAAATTTTAAATTAAAATAAATGGGCTAGCTTGAATTGATTTTGATTCCAGTAAAAGGAAAATAAAACTTCTTCTTTACAGATTAGATTGGAATGCAAGAAACAAAATCAATTAACAAAGCTAAAGAAAGAGAATATTAAATAAGCACACTTAGCTTTAAATGGATCACAAATTTATCTCTCAGAAGGCCGAATTAAATTAGCTTGAATGGTCTATTTAATTCTGAGATTCGTGCTCTATTTATCGTGTGAATAAATCACATCTTCGACTGGTCTTAAGTCGCTACGACTGGTCGAAGATCCAATAGATATTTGAAAATTCAGGCGCGATAAGATAAGACGGTTTCACGATTGGTCGAAGGTCACACACGACTGGTCAAAGCTAAGTGCAAATCATCGCTGTAGTTTGAGTTGAAGGCTTACGACTGATCGAAGAACCACCGACACTGTTCCTACGACTAGTCGAACAGTCCCCAGGACTAGTCGAAGCCTAACAAAAATTTTTTGAATTTTACAACAAACTTACGACTGATCCAGGAAATCCTTAGACAGGTCGAAGCAGTGCTAGGACTAATCGAACAAAGTCCAGGACTAGTCTTAGAACAAGCCAAACTCTCTTATATGTAATATATGAATTATGTATCCAAAATGACCTACTCTAAAGGTCAATCTTACGGTCAGTCATACCTCAATAGTGAAGTAAGGACATTGAAACTTAAGGACAAGTGACCTTGAAAGTAGTGAAGCTTGAAGTCTTGATGTAGTTCAAACTTGAAAGCTTCTTGAGATCTTGAGATTGAACTTAAAAGCTTCTTGCATTATCCTTGTCTTTGAATTAAGTCGAACAAACTCACTTCTTCGAGTCTTGACTTGTGAGTAGTGCTTGTCCATCAAAGTTGATCTTGAGTAGCGCTTTGATCTTCACATATGCAAGCTTCATAACAGAGTCTTTGGCACCATAAATTTGATAACAAAGGGGCTATAAACAATAACACTTACATGAACGACCATTATTTTATACCTCGGTAATGTATTTGCATTACATAACATACATTCATAAATTAACTAAACTAGGAAATTGCTTGTGATGTTTTATTATGCTATCATTACCTACGCTTGATTGTATTGATAACACGTGTAATTTAGAAAAATGAAATCACTGAGTTGATTAGTCACTCCCACCTGGGACGATGTTTCAAAACACCAACCATACGTTATTGTAGATGCAGGTACCTTAGAGGCAGACGCCCTGGTTGTTGAGTACGTGGACCCCATGGAGTTCTCATATTTTCAGGCGTCAGACGTATAACTATTGGCAGGAGTATTTCATCGCCGAGACGTTTGGATGATTTTGGACTAGAACATTTCATTTTATTATTCTTTTGGACATGTATATTGAGTCCCCGGTTGAGTGGACTTTATGTTATGTTGGTTGTATGGATGCACGTTTTAGGGAGTTTCGTTCATTTACACTTTAACTTCAAATTATATACACTGTTTAGCTTAGCTCTTATGAATTCTTGGATACTAAAGTAATCGTACAAAGAAATCACGCTTCCGCAAAGAAAAAGTGACACTTGGAATATCGGGGGATTGAGTTCATGTTCAACCCTTGAAATTCGAGGCGTTATAAGTTAGTATCAGAGTATGAGTTGAGAAATAATCTAACCCAATGGGTTGGGGACTCATCATAAGCTACACGCTAACGTAATTAGAATTAAGAACATAGTGACAATGAACCCGAGGATCAAACTTTCCCTTTTGTCTGATGATTGCAAACTTAAACATAGAAATGTTGAACATTAGGTCAACCTTGGTCCATGGTGTCGAGTGTGGAATGTTGTGTATGATAGGTTTAGCTAATAACGAGTGAAACAAGGATGCCAAGTGCCAAGTGAGGGATTTTCAAGTTGAAAATCCAAAAATTACACGTCCTTAAGGACTTTAGTCCAGAGAGTTTCAGTTGACTGAGAAAATTTTTGGTCAACAAAGGAGCATTAAAGTGCCTTATGAAACTTTAATCCAGCACGTTTCGGTCGACTGAGAGGATTTTCAATTGACCGATGAGCACTGAAATGCCCTACGAAACTTAGTCCAGAGAGTTTCAGTCAGCCAAGAAAATCTTCGGTCAACTGAGAAAAATAAAGCTCTGGAGTTTCCCATGGTTATGTGTTCAGAGGTGTTCGGTCGACTGAGAAAAACAACGGTTGATTGAGGAATTTAAAAGTCCCCCTTCAGTATGCTTTTCCACCAAGTCTCGGTCAACCTAAGAAATGTTTGGTCAACCGAGAGACTCTTTGTTAGTTTTTAAAATAAGGACAGGGGTTTCAGTTGACCAAATAAATGGCCAGTCAACCAAGCCCAATCCAATAGGCTTTGTGCATAGGGTGTTTTCGAAGGACCGTTAATGCCCTTTCGCTCATTTACACCTATCCTTAGGGCCATCTCCTTGCATTTCTTCATGTTTCTAACATCTCTTTTAAATATAAAGTGGACCTTAGTCACGTACAAATCGAAGAAATTCACTCCGGATAAAGAAATTAGTTGTTCGAAGTATGAACCATAACTCAACCATAATTTTTTATTCGACATGAGTTACGAGATGCACAACCTATAAATTTTGACTGAAATTTCATTTCGGGTAAACCAACACCCACAAATGTGTTACATTGCTCCGTTACACGAGAAAATGATCCCTTCCTATTCAAAATTCCAATTTTTTAAAAATTTACTACTTTTGGTAAGTTTTAGATTGGGCATATATTTTTCGTTTTAGAATTTTAGTATATTGTGTCTTCTTAGGAATTGCTTCTTATCATGCTAAGAATCATCCTATGTAATTAGATTATGACTTACTATTTTTGGTAAATTTAACCATTTTAGGAAAATTCTAGTTTAATTGTGATAGGACTATTGAGTAGGGTCCTGTTTCATTATTTTAGAGCTTTGTAATCTAGGAAATATGCTAAGGAATGAAATCATATCCTTTTGTTATTTTGGCTTGAGTATCAGTGTGTAGTATGCAATATAAAAATGTGTATCTTTTAATATTAGTTTTGATGATTGCCCTATAACCAAATACAAGACATGACTCCTAAAGGCAAACACCCTCTCATTAGACTCCTACATGGTGGGCTAGTCGAGGGCGGACTCGCTTCTTCTAGTGGCCAAGTTGGCCATAACGCTGGTTTGGGTTTCGCAGTTGTCCCTGAATAGCAACAGCCTATTTTGGGAATAAGTCACTTAGCTACATCGGACTCGTAACCGGATGTAAATGAGAATCCTGTGGCTATGCCTGCCTCACCGCCAACTGTTGGCCAAAACCACATACCCTCATCTGCCCCACCTGCTTCACAAGCCGCCCCAAGACATGATGGGGTACATGTTACTACTGATGCAACAACAATGGCAATAGTACCAAGCAATGATGCAATAACAACAACAGACCCTAACCATGCTTATGGGCATGATTGCCTAGAACATGAACACCACCCTACTAGTGCATCTAGTGGTGCGACCTGCATAAGCCTCAGAGGATGGCTTGTTTGAACGTTTCCAAAGCTTTCACCACCCACTTTTCTGGTTCTCACCGATTGGAGGATGCCAAGTATTGGATGAATCAGGTCTTAAAGATGATTTGGCCCCTTTACTATTTCGAGGCCGAACATGTAGAACTTGTGATCTACGTGCTTGAGAAAGAAGCAGAATTATGGTGGGATAAGATCCTTCAGACCATCCTGACCGTTTTTTTTTTTTTTGGATATGGGATGAGTTTGAGGCTCGTTTCTTTAGGAAATATTCCCCCCTGATGTACAGGGATGAAAAGGAGAGCCAGTTTCTCTGCCTCCAGTAGGGGGGATGTTGGTAGTGGAATATGAAAACTGCTTTACAGAATTATTGCAATAGGCTTTAAAGATTGTGGTAGATGAAATGATGAAGATGTAATGCTTCTCAGAGGGAATTCGTTCAGGAGTTCGCACCAAGATGTACTGCTCGAGTATCCACACATATGCCGATTTGGTGGATAAGTCATTATGTTTGAAATAGGATGGAAAACATATCTCTTAGGCTTGCTTGCAGATGGGCCCTAGACTCAAGCCTGATTTTCCATCACCATAGCTCACCAACAAGAGGTCATGATTAAACCCGTAGCCGATTCGCGCTCCCTCGCTATATCCCACTCAAGGGCCAAGTCTAGTGACTTTGGATTGGGCTTGTGATTACTGTGGAAGGCCAAGCCTCCTTATTCAATTTTGTTACAAAAAGATGAGGAATAACGACATCACGCCCCCTCAACAAGCCAACTGTTTGCCTCATCGTGCCATCGCAACCCCTTCGTTGCAAGTCGTGTGCCCTTTGCAACTAGCTTGCCACCGTCTTGTACACCCAAATTGTCCCGCCTAAAGGTCAGCTACCCCTGTAGTGAACAGAGTACAACAAGCTAGAGTGCAAACGGTGATAGTACATGAGCCAGATGCAACCAACCCCATTTCGGAAGCATTTGAAGGTATAACATACATTAATGGTATGCCAGTAAGTTTGTTGGTTGATACTAGAGCTACGGCTTCGTTCATTTCTAGTGGTGTTGTGAATCGATTGAGGTTACACATGATACCTATGCATGATAGATCAATAGTATCAGTCGCGGGAACAAGTTTTGAGTCCAAGAAGTTTTGCCCTGAATGCCCCATTATTTTGGGTGGTGAAGAAATACACATTCATTTAATAGTAGAAAATATGCATCACTACGACATTATTATCGGCATGGATTGACTATCACCGATGAAAGGAAAGGTAGATTGCAATGTTAGATCTATCACGGTACAAGCTGAGAAAGATCCTCCCTTCACATTCCCACTAAAGGTCAGTTATGGTTGCCGTTCCTATATCTAAGTGGTGCTCTCCGCCATATCGTCTGTCACTTTAATCTCATTAGTCATCCCACTCATGACCAAGTGGGGATTTGAAATGAAGGAAATCGGCCTTCCCGACTTGTTGTTAGGATTGGGAATTAAAGGGTCGAACTTAGGTGAAAATCCTTAGAATTACGAAAAATGGAGAATATAGAGATAAGATTTAGGCCTTGGTATATCTTTCTAGGATAGTCGGTTGATCTCATAAATAGAAACTTGGGTATTATGGAAAATCCATTACCCATCAAGTTGAAATGAGGATTAAACAAAAACGCTCTTTGAACTTGACCTAAGGGACAACTTTGGAAATTTGAAACTTGAACTTCCTAATAATGCATGATATTTCCTAAATGTCTATAATGATCGGGACCACGGACTTACAGAACTGGGATTAAGCGAAGTAGTCACGGTTTGATCCAAATTCTGAATCCTAACCGATTGCCAATGAACTAAATGCTCTGATCAAGTAAAAGATTTGGATTCACCGGGACTAGGAAAGGATACCAATGAACTCACTGTCTTGATCAGGCAAAGGATTGATGTATCGAGTTCAGACCTACCACAACTGTCTTTCTGTGCTAGCCTGAACACTAAAAATAGAAATATTTACTCTAGATAGTGGGGAACTATCATTAACTTTCGAAGAATATTTATGACTTTTGAATGTAGTTGAAACAAATCTTTAACCTTTGGTGGAGCCTAGAGCTATGAACCAATCCTTAGAATGAAGTATAAAGTAAATCCTAGAAATGAAAATCCTTGCCTTAATTCATGCAAGTGAACCTATCCATTAAAGGTTGAAAATTATTACAATTGAGTAGAGTAAAGAAATAATCTTAAGTCTAGAATTGAGATAAAATCATTTGAGGAGGGATGTGCCCATTAAATAAATCTTGTTATTTGACATTTATTATGATGTTAATAATTTCTTTGCCATGTGTTCTTGGATCTCGAGGGTGAATTGTTTTAATGGGGGAAGATCTTCATAATAACTCAAATTGTTCAAGTTTAATATATACACCTACCTGCACAACAACCTATTACGACAAACTCCATGGAAACTTGTAACACCCCGTACCTTTTGATACTCGAGTGTTACCATTTATATTAAATATAGCACGAGCGTGTGTGGAAATACACATAACATACATTACACATACCCTCACCCCTACCATCGATGATTGAAACATATTGTTGGAACTCACTTAAGTAGGCCTTGGGAACCTGTAAACGGTTAATGATCAAGTCAGGAAATAATCTGACCATCGGAATAATTATTACCAACAAAATGAACCAAGATCGCTTGATGTGAACATTTGATCCACCCCATCTTTAGTGGGATGGCCCAACAACTCTATTCAAGGCAAATGGATGGAGTGGATTTCATTGGACATCATTGTGAGCCCCACAATGACGGTGTGTGTACACAACCTGATTGAAACACATGTAACAAATACACTAAAATAAAATAATAATAATAATGATTATTAATGAAGTAACAACCATAAAACTAATATTAATATTATAATTTGGATAATAACATGCTACGAAGGTCTTGAACACACAAATGACCCATCAGGACTTCTTTTAACCGTTGGTGATTGGACTAGAACTTATCTGACCGTCGGATCATTGTAGTTGACACTCACCGATCATAGCGTGGTTGATATGGCCCACCTTAGCTTTAGATCTTCCAGATAAGGAGTTAAAGGACCCTGCTAAGTCCTCTAAAGTGAATGGATGGAGCGGATTTGACAAATACACCACAGTGGACCCCACTCTAGTTGTGTGTGTACCAGTGTGCACATGCACATGCAACACACTGAACGGGCCAGCTGGTCAAGCAAGTGCTGACCCGACACATTTCTAAAAAGAGAGATTTTCTCTCTCTTTCCTTCATTCTTGCCTAGTAACCACACGAACAGACAATGTCCGTTGTCTTGATCAGTGGCCCACCATCGTGGTCGACCAGACCAATCCAAACCATCCATCATGAAAGGATGAGAGTGTCAATCAAAACCCCATCCATATCTCGCGTGATAGCTCGATCATGTGCATGCAAAAATGAGCGGAATCCAAACATACAATGTTCGTTTGGGACAATCTGTGGCCCACCTGGATGGACCAAAGGAATAATCCAAACCGTCCATCATGTTCAGGGCGAGGGTCTGACCAAACCCCACCCGGTTTCATGCACTGTTTCACGTGTGCATGCATACAATCTTGAGCGCAACAGCGCTGTGCGTGGATGGATTTGCCAAAATAGGAAGATTCGGTTCCGCCCTCCTTTCCACTCTGGCAATCTGCATGCGTTGCCTCTGCAGCATCCCATCCCTCCACTTGGAGCCATCAGAGCCCTCCAAACTAGGGCTTTCCTAACTACGACTTGAGCTTTCACCGCCGCTGCAAGTGGAAACCGAACCCACCTAGTTTTCATTTAAGCCACTCCAAATGGTGGGTCCCACGATGATCATTGATCAAATCCAAACCTTCCACATGCCTCAGATCAAGTGATCATCCCTCCGATGAAAATTTGCCATGATCAGCCACCTCCTTCTTCAACCGGCTGGTGAAACCCATCACTTTAAATGGGACCCTGATCTTTGATCTGAGTTGTCATTGGATAGGTCAGGACTCCAGAAACTCATCCATAACGTTAGAATCTATCCATACAACCAGTGGACAGGATCATCTTCCCAAAACTCTTACGAGTTAAAAAGCTAAATGGTAACTAATGTTACTAATCCATCGATTAGTATGGAAACTACTAGAAGCAGAATCAAGGCTATAAATATCCAGGCATTAGGGCATTTTTCGAGGAAGGAAAAGAAAAGAATAGAAAGAGGGAAGGAGAGAGAGAGGCCGCACCGTTTCCGCCAACTGACCTAGCGAGTTGGAGCGTCCAGTCTTTCTGAGTCCGTGGCTGAGCGTCTTTCAGTAGATGAAAGGAAGATAGAAAGACAAGTAGCAGGGAAAGAGATAGATAGAAGCAGAAAGGAAGAGAGGAGAACGGAACGAGGAAGAGGAGAAAATGATTTGGGTGAGCTGCATTGTTGCAACTTACCTGGATTGCGAACTTGGGCCATCGAGTTTTGAGTTGTCTGCCTAGACTCGGCGCGGATCCTAGGAGAGGGCAGAAGATAGAAAGAGAGAAACCAGAGAAAGAGAAGGGAAAAATCAAAAGGAAGGAGAAGAAGAAGTGAGGGAGAAGAGGAGCATGGGAATGGGCGTCCCTGTCCCACCGTTCGAACCGCGCTGAGTTGACTCAGTCTGATTGGATTTGAGTTAAATCAACTTGGGCGTGCATTGCTGGATGTCTTCCAGCAGAGGAATGGAGAGGAGAAGAAACAACAGAAGGAAGGAGGGGAGAAACGAGTTTGGGCTCGCTGGGTCAAGTCGAGTAGCTGACTCGTTTAAACCTAAACAAGTAAAGCTTGGTCTTATTTCGGTTCAGGCCCAGAAAGATAGAGAAAGAGAATGGAAGCAGGAAAGAAAGAAGAAGAAGATGATGGAGAGTAAGAAAGAGAAGAAAGGAGGAAGTGTGGCGAGTCACTGAGTTGACTCGATTGGAAACGAGTCGAGTCTTTGACTCATTGCCTGGTCGGGTTCAGACCCTGCTAGAAGTGCATGTTAAGGTATAAAAGGAAGAAAAACCGAAGAAAGAAGAAGAGAGAAGCTAAAAAGAAGAGGTGATGGTGAGCCGACTCAACTTAGTCGACGTACGTGAGCTACCTTTCACTCTTTTCACAAATCAGATTCTTTAGTAAATAGCTTTATTATTAATATCATTTAAAATTAATAGTTAGTGTCATTTTATTACTATTGCCTAAGATTATAATTGTGATTACAAATCTATATTAGTTTGTATACTAACTAGGGTTATTATTAGTAATCTTCGTCGATTATAACTACTACTACAAAATTTCATCTGTTGCGCAACCTAGATTTTGAAATTCCTAAAATGGCTAACCTTAAACGTAGGTTGGAGATCAAAGCCCGAGGTTAGATCTTAACCATAGATGGCGTGTGGAACTTAGATCTAAAATGTCCAAGTTGGATTCGTGCTTTGGAGCATTCATGTTGCAACCACTTAATTTAAAGGTGAGGATAACCCTTCAAGCTTTACTAAATCATGATAAATAGTGTTGTTTATTTATATTAATTGATTGCTTAATATAGTATTTAGGGGAATGAGGATAAATGTTAGTCTCTACATGTGTAATTATGTACAAATAACTGATGATTGGACTTTAATTCAATAATACGAAAATGTTGTAGATCTCAATTACATATATTTTGGACTAAGATGAAAATTTAAATGTATAAGCACTATTCAAATTGTATATGGCTTGTTTTACCGCTTGCGATTACTTTATGATGTTTTTGGTGGTCCTCGAGCTAGTGGTCGATTATCCTGATAAGATTAAATAAAATATTTGAGGTGGAACTACCATCTTGTGGACCATTTGTGCCTATGTGGCTTTTAGGGAATAGTCCATTTTTATCACACCATTAGGTGGAATATTTGGCCCTCGCGGCTTTTATGGAATACTTGCCCTTTTGTAGTTTTAATGGATTATTTTATACAACTTTGCGATGGTAAATTTCACTTGTTGGAATACGATTGGCCACTAGTTGAGTAGATTACCTTTAAACACCATATTTGTTAGTCTCATGAGCCAGGGATGATGGAATGAGACACTATGCCTGAGCTGTCGGCCTATGCTGGGTGACCAACCCCCCATAGTGACCTTTGAGCTTTTCTAAATTAATTGTTTGAATTTGGAATAATAATGGCAGGGCTAATTATGTATTTTCATGGCATATAGTACGGTCTTTTTCGGGTGGTTAGTTCTCCTTGGGTATACCTTTGTGTACTTTTCTGGGTGACTAACTCTCCTTGGGCGATCTATATATTATTCTGATTTTTTTCAGGTGGTTAATTCTCCTCGGGCTTACCTTTGAGTATTTTTTCGGGTGACTAACTCTCTTTGAGCGATCTATATATTATTATGGTATTTTTCGGGTGGCTAGTTCTCCTTGGGCGTACCTTTGAGTATTTTTTTGGGTGACTAACTCTCCTTGGGCGATCTATATATTATTATGGTCTTTTCCGGGTGGCTAGTTCTCCTTGGGAGTACCTTTGAGTATTTTTTCGGGTGGTTGGTTCTCCTTGGACGACTTTTTACCAGCTGGATGTGCATCCCCAGGACTGTGAGCATATGCATACATCCATGCATTTAAATAAGATTATCTTATGTGATTTATTTAATGAATGCGTATCTGATGAACCTTATCTGATTCCCCTAATAATCATTGTGTAATATTTGTTATATGCTGTCTCTGATGACTATGCTTAATTATCTTGATGCTGCAATAAATCTTGATGGTATATCTCACTGCGATAGCCATTGACGCTATCGAACCGTACTCAGTGTGCAGGAGACGCAAATGACGCACATGCGGGCGTTCATATGGAATGGGAGGAGCCAGATGATCTTGCGACTCCTTATTCCTAATTTCATTTGTAATTAATTTGTATTGTCATGTTTGTAAAAGTTAAGACATTGATTTGTATAAGTTTTTGGATAACCATTTGAAACATCGGTTATGTATATTTGGACTCCCTCTAACATCTGATTTATTTCCATCCCGCTATATTATTAATTCTGATAAAAGAAAAAAAATGTACGTGGAATTTGGGTGTTTTCAGAGGTTAACGCTTGGGTTTTTATAAAATGAGTAGTGTACTCGGGTTTCTGGAACCGGGGTGTTACAAAACTCAAGCACCATAGATTGTAATAACCTAACCAACTTACATAACAGAAACCTTAGAAAATTTCAGTGACAAATTTTAAGGGGGGTGCATTGTAACGTCTTGAATTTTTGCTAACATGAATTTGAAAAATCCTCAGGAAAATTTTCTCTCTATATTTATTTTATTTTATCACTTAGTGATCCTTAACACTTGATCCTAGACTATACACGGTTGTTATAAGTAAATAACCACACAAATTCAATTAATTAACTGTAGGAAGTTGAAGACTCTGCCTGATCACTAAAATCCTAGGCCTAACCTTATGATCTATTCATCTAGGGCCCAGATCTGGATGACCCACCACTAAGTAATTAACATCACCACAGTTTAATGAAGATTCACCTAAAACCAAGATAACTAATGGATTAGATCTTGATTATCCCATACACCTAAACTAAATTGACCTAGTTACTCTTTTAGTAAATTAAAAATCAACAATTTAGGATGACTAAGACTGAATCATCATTTCTGCTAATTACAAATATGTTGGATTATGAACATGGCTAATATAAATCCTAATTATTATGCATAAGAAATTTCGTTACCCAATTCATTCCATAAATGCTCTGATTATCTAAACATGCTCTAAACCACTCGTTAGTGGGTCACTAAAACCAAAACTATAGAAAGACGTTTGTCTTAGTGTGCTTGATGGCCATTATGGGATATCGAGCCGAGATCACATCTCAAATCACTCAACTTGGGCTCGTAGGATGAGTGCATGAAATGTGTGAATATCCTTAGTATTTATCAAGAACTTAAGTTAAATGTCCACATCCGATCTTTGCCAAAATTGTGGCTTCCGGACCATTAGATCATGACTAAATTAAAGACACTAACCTAAATTAATATCTTACACATATCTGTATAGCTGTAACCCCGATCGACGATCAATGATCGTTGAACTTATTTCTTGTTATAACCATTAATTAGTGTGTCCGATTTGCAGGGTGATCAAAGCCTTGTGTAGACCATTACTAGGCCAACTATCCTACGACATAAATTGACATGTATACCTCCATGTGGGCCCAAAAAGCTAGAATTAACTTCCCATAGGGTTATAATAGTAAATAGCTTGTCTCTAGGGTCATTTGCACTACATCTGACACTATATAAACCAAGATTTAGGGAGCCCCCTCTCCCCATACAAATTTGCCCTATAAATTTGGTAAAAAAGAGAGAAATAAAGAAAGAGAGAAAGAAGAGAGAGAAGGAAATGGAGAAAGTGAGGTTGAGAGCTTGGATTTGTGTGTCAATGTTCTTAAGGGGTACGATTTCTACAACAAACCCTAGTTTCTATCCATATCCTTGTTTGATCAAAGCCTATTGTGAATCGAAGGTAGGTTGTATGCCTTACCATTCGTTTCAAGCAATCTAGTCATAGATACATGCTATTATTGAGTTCTCCTTCGATTTGGATTAAGAATCAAAGTTTTTTTCCCAAAAATCCTAACCTTAAGAGTGATTAAGTCACGTGAAACCCTAATAAGGTGTGGGCCATTTCTTATAGGTTTCCTTTTATCAACTATTGAGGGTCTCAATTAATGAATCTATGTTGCAATTGGGAGTTTTATACTATCATTGTTAGACTTACTTCGTTATTGCAAATCTTGATGTTACTTGCTTTTGGTGGTCAACATGCCCGATGAAATGCTTGAATGAATAAAATTCTTGGTTTTAGGGCTTGTATATAACATTGACAAGTTGCCTAATGGTCATCTAGATTACTTTGGTTAGTAAGTTTTTATAATTAATTTACCAGGTTAAGGTATAAATTGGTTTTAGGGCTTGTATATAACATTGACAAGTTGCCTAATGGTCATCTAGATTACTTTGGTTAGTAAGTTTTTATAATTAATTTACCAAGTTAAGGTATAAATTGCTAAATACCGCCTTATGATTAAAATTGCTATAGTTGTTGTTGAGTGTGAAATATTGCATATTTTTCCTTATTTATGCCTTGGTTTTATAAACATGATAGTGCTTAATAAATCTAATCATGCATGTTTTCATGTACGAGGTGATTTCGAGAGCTTAAGGTGAAATTGATGCCAAAAGGAAGATTTATGATCAAAAGATTACTAAATAAAGATTTGGAGATTTGAAGGTCATTAATGAAGAATTCACATGCCAAAGATCCAAGGAAACCAAGTAAAGAATGAAGACAATCGAAGATTTGAAGTGAAAAAAGGAATCATGAAAATTGGCCTGAAAAAACATATTTTGGAATTCTGAGTCTAAAATAAAAAAACTCCTGATAGACCTTCGATTCGATCGAAGTGCAATTTCGGTTTGATTGAAATCGTACAAAATAGTCCAGTGAGAAGTAAAATTTTTAGCCTTAATTCAGTCGGATCGAAATCGTGTAGAATTGTCCAGCGAGAAAGTGCTATTTTCAGCCATAATTCGGTCCGACCGAACCCAACTTTGGTCCAACCAAAGCGTAACTTTTTGTGTAAATTTGAGGCAATTTCAAAGTTAGTCCAAGCAAATACTATAAATATGGGTTTCTTAATTGTTTTTAAGCACAAATTAATGTTGGAAGAGTTGAGCAAAGTGTTTGAGAACTTCAAGGAGTCCTTCATTCTTCCTTAATTTTTTTTTTTTCTAATTAGTTTTTAGGTTTTTTTAAGAGTTTTGGTTTCAATCATGTCTTTGGTTGGCTAATCTCTTAGTTAAATCTAAGAGGTGAAACTTGTAGTTTGTTTAGATGATTATCTTACTTTGATTTACGTTTATATTGAACTTCTATTGATTTATGGTTTGAATGAAAGAATATTTTTAGTTTTCCATGGTTTATTGTGACTTCAATTATAGTATATGCTTGGAAAGATTTGATATCTTCTTATCTTATTTTGTAATTGTGAGATCTGTAAAATTCATGATCCACCATTGTCTCCTAGGCATGGTGGATGGTTGAATTCCCTACAATCATCACATTGGTGTTTTATGTGAGAACTAATTCAATAAAAAGTTTAGATTTGGTTTAACTGCTCTATCATCCAACCAGATAGGATAGGAGTTCAATTCCAGTTGTATTTTTTGGATCAAGTAAGGTAGCATCTTAATGGCTACAAGTGGATCCTTGGCGCTCTAGTGTTCCTTTTCTTATTGATAGTTTATTCACAATTAATCTCTCTTATTCTAGATTTTAGTTTACATTCTTATTCTAGTTCTAGTTCTGTTTTTTTTAGAATACGTACAAGTTAAGTCCCTGTGGATTTGACCTTGGTCTCACCAAGTTATTTACTATAACGCGACCTTACATTTGGGATTGTGGACAATTGTGAAGTTTGCTCTATAAAATGTTTAAATTAAAGGGTGACTTGCAATGGGTTGACCACCCTAGGCTTGTTCGATTGAATAAGGTTGAAGACGGACGACCAACAATAGTTGAAACTATGCAAGGTGCTTACACCAAATACCAGATTTTCTTGGGGTTCTCCGTAGTCGGTTAGATTAGTCTAATGTAGAGGCGATCATTTTATGCTTGGTAATTGTATAATATTCGAAAGAATCTGGGATACCACTATTACTAAAGAAATAAGTCCATTCATAATTGTTAGTGAGTTACGATCCTATAAAGACTCATGAGTCAGGCATGGTGGTATGGTACACCGTGTTCGAGTTATCAACCTATGTTGAGGTGATAAGCCTCCCCTGTAGTGTTCTTTGAGCACTGATGGAGGTGATGTACCATATCACATTAGGATATTTAGTTATTGGTGATATCGGTGACTGCCTACCATGCTATTATGAGAGTTATGTAATTAGCCCTTTTTTCCTTGATTTTTGTTGGCTGATGAGCATTTACCCTTGTTTGATCATGTAATTTGGACTATTGGGTGATGAACCCTAAATTGGATTAAGAGAAACTGGTGAGAAGCTGCTTCGGGCCGCAACAAACTATGTGATCCGGGTAGAGACTAGTGATATGATGGAGGTATCCTAGCCTCGCCAATACTGTTGTATGAAAATGGATTAACAAAGGTCGGGCCATACACACATACATGGGCATATTAGGTGCCTGGTTGATTGTTAAAGGCTAGTAATCCTCATTCATAAGTGGCTAACTGTTAAAGGCCAGTGTATCCTCATTCATAGGGTGCCTGGTTGACTATTAAAAGGCTAGTGCATCTTTATTCATAGGAGGGTCTAGCTAACTATTAAGGGCCAGTGCATCCTCATTCTTGCATGGGTGTATACTGCGCTCCTAGCTCGCTGTTAAAGGCTAGGGTACTATTTATTGGGTTCCTGATTGACTGTTAAAGGTTAGGGTATTGTTTATTAAACACCTGACTAATTGTTAAAGGCCAGTGTACTATTCGAACAACCATTATTCTATGCTTGGGTTGTGTATTTGCATTACATTACATACATGCATAAATTAACTAGCCTAGAAAATTGCTTGCGATGTTTTACGTATAATATGTATAACTTAGGAAAATTGTGTTGATAATACGTATAACTTAGAAAATTGAACCACTGAGTTGATCACTCACACCCACCTGTGACAATGTTTCAAAACACCAACCAGACATTGTTGTAATTATAAGTACCCTAGAGGTAGACGCCCTAGTTGATTAGTACATGGACCTCAAGTAGGAGTTCTCGTATTTTTAGGCATTAGACGTGTAGTTGTAGACCATTATATTTCATCACCGAGACGTTTTGATGATTTTGGACTAGAACATTTCACTTTATTCTTCTTTAGGACGTATATTGAGCCCTCAATTGAGTGGACTCTATGTTATGTTGGTTGTATAGATATACAATTTTTAGAGTTCTGTTTGTTTACACAATTTAGCTTCAGATGATAAACACTATTTAGCTTAGCTATTATGAATGCTTGGATACTAAATAATCGTATAGAGAAATCACGCTCCTACGAAGCAAAAGCGACATTCAAAATATTGCGGATCGAGTTTGTGCTACTCCTAAAATTTATGGTGTTACAATTTTATCCACTCCATCTATTCATTTTGCCAGCTCATTTTAGGGCATGAGCTTAAAAATGAAGCTAATCCAAGGCTCAAATGGACCACACCATGGGAAATGGTGGGGATTGAATAAAGAAAAGGTCTTGAGGCTACAAAAGTTTTGTATCAAGTTGGTATTTGTGTTTTCCCTTCATCTAGGTGCATGCAACTTCAAGAACAAGTTGTATGGCAAATAAACATCATAGTGGGCATCATCCTTCCCATTGTTTCCTTTGGTGCCCTCAAGCGAGTTGGCAAGAAGGATGAAAGTCGTGGGTAAAACACATGCATCGTGGTGGGCAAGACAGAGCTTGGGCCACATTGCCACTAAGATATATCGGGACCATGAATTACCTAAGCCCTAGCCGACATGAAGTTCCTATGGTCGGAAGCCGTGTAAGACACTCTAGATGCTCATGAGAAATTGAAACTCAGGTGGCTCGCACCACTAGAAAAGGCGAGAATGGAAATGTCGCACAGTGAAACCTTTCTAGAGCCGTCCATGATGTTTATTGCCATCCAAATTGTTCATAAGGTTATTACCAATGGGATAAACGGTTGGCACAAATATAATCTTGATGGAGAACTTATGTCGCCCCCCACAAAGTTTTTAATATTGAGAGTTCAGTCATGTTGTTTTATGTGGCATGAGTCACCCGAGCTTTGAACCTGCCTCATCCTTGGATTCCCCTCTTATTATGAGCTTGAGAAGCTGATGGACGAAGTGAATTTCTCATGAGCTAGAGAAGATGATAGACAGAGTAGGTTTCTCATGGGCATCTTTGTGGGCCCCACATAACTCCCTACGGCTCAGGCACATGCAATTCACATCTCAACCGCACTAGGGTGCTGCCAGCCCATAACTCACCACAACATGCGGGGCACACATGCACACTTATTTTGGACCTTCCATTTTGTGGACCAAAATGTGTTGGTTGATCACAAGTTGAAATCACATTAATTAAACAATTAAATCTGATTTAACCCATTGCATTTAGACAACTGAATATTTTTCTTTTTTATCCATCTAATTCATGGTCATGAGTTTGGTGGTTATGATCGTCCACTAGGTGTATTTTCAAGCTCCACTGCATCCACAATGGGGCCCACAACTTGGGCAGACTGGATTTCCTTGTATGTACACATTCAGGGGATGAGTTGTGGCATCCTAAGATGCTCTGATTAGTCAACATCAACCTTTCCCCATAGATGACTAGGGGAGGATCCAGACCATCCATTCATGTGAGGCGTATTTTAAGTTGCCTGTGGTTAAAAATGACACTAAATGGATTATCCTAGCCATTGGAATAGAGACCTCTTAACGGACTGTGAGGATGAAAGTTACAACCATCAACGTTTACCATGTAAAGTTTTGGCTAGGATCATCCATTCTGTGTGATATACTGCTGAGGTGGAGAAATGGATAAGGATGAATGAATGGACAGTTTAGATCACTTTATAATAATTATTTTTTATTTTTATTTTTTTGCATTGAGGGGAATGGCCATCGGTCCAGATAAGCGAGAGCGTGGAAAAGATAATAAAATGAAGATGAGCGGGACTCACCTCACCCCCCAGCATGGTTGGGGAAGGTGGATCTACACCATCTGATGTAATGGCCTCATCCATAGGTGTCTCACACTGGAAAATTCCGATATAACTGGTGACCCGAAAATAGATTTTCATCTTGACCATCCAATTGAAGCCATATTGATGCAGACAGGGACATGATGATGTCTACTCTGAATCTATAGAGCTCTCTAGACTTCTCATAGAGCTTCCTCAAATACATGAGGGATAAAAAAAATAATTTTTAATAAATTTAAAATAAATTGATTGATGATAAAAGTGAAATTACAACCCTTTAAATAATGAGCTCAAACGTAGGATTAAGTTTTCGGCTCAAAATCCAACTCAAACTCCTTAAAAACATGACTTACTATAAATAATAAACTTACTATTTATAGACGGTCTCCATTCCTACTAGACTTCATGGTTTCCGGCCAAAAATAGTGTCTAATATGGCCTAACCACATTATTCTCCTAACTTTTCTAAGCCCTTTTCATTGTGGGCACCACTCCTACAACTCAAAGGATCAAAAGTTATACTCTATGTAAAACTTACTATTTATAATAAAAATGAAATTAAAAAAGACTTTTGACCGTCGATATGATGGAATCTCACAAATCCGATATGGGCAACCTGACATATATACCAGGGTTGGTTGGCTAAAGTAGCGTCTCATACCCCCAAAATCATATATGATATGTTGAAAAACTCATCCCAGTTTGTGAGATACAATTGTTTTAAGGTTCTGACGGTCTAGATCATTTCTGCCTCCGATCAGGCCTTCTCTGGTCCATCTTTGCCATGAAAGTATTTGCGACCCGCTCTACATCAGGTATAGATGGGATAGTCTTTTTCCTATGGTTTTGAGATGCAAGACATCCTTGGACTTTCCTGTGGTATGGTTCACCTGAGCTTTGGATTTTCCTCATTTCTAGGTTATGCACTAAAATGAGCTAGAAAAATGGATAAACAATGCCGATTAAAAACACACACACAGGCCACATATGCTCCATGGATATTCATGGAGACATACCTGGTCCCTAGGACAGATGTATGGTTTTGGACGGGCTAAGGGTGATGTATGTGTTTTATACACACCATCCATCCATTTTCAAATCATTTTAGGATATGAACCCAAAAAATAGGTGGATCCAAAGTTTAAGTGGACAACATGGTGGGGATTAAAATCCCACCACTAAAATTTTTTTAGGAGCAAAAGAAGTTTTAATCAAGCTGATATTTGTGTTTTTTCTTTATCCAAGACTATGCAACCTACTGAATAGATTAGATGGCAAATAAACATCATGGTGGCTCTACGAAATGGTGGATGTCATCACCATTTCTTCCCATGGTGTGGTCTAGGAACGTTTTATGGTGGATGTTATTATTGCCACTTCTTCTCATGGCGTGGTTTAGGGGTGTCATGCTGTCGGGCTTTTGGGCCCGGCCTATCTTCGGCTAGACTTGGGTTGGAGTAGTGAACTAGAGGGCTAGGCTCGGGCTTAGAAATTAAGCGTCTTACAATATTGGGCTATGCTTAAACAAAGGTATTCCAAAGCTTGTGATCCCGCCAAGCCCACTAGGGTTTCGAATTTTTATATATACAAGATATTTTCCCTCTCTCCCGCTACTTTTTAAGCTGAAATCTCTCTTCTTTTTTAATGTCTGCTCTTTGTATAGTTTTACTCTTCAGCAAAAATTGCATCATTAAAGAGTAGCATTAGAAACTATGATTTTCTTTTCTAACCCTAATTTTCAATTCCTTTGGGAAATATGTTAAATGTTGCTTCTCCCATTATATCCATTTTGGGGAATCAGACATGTTGAAATACTTTTCTTTCTCTCTCTCTCTCTCTATCTCTCTAATAGTGGCAACAATGGTCAAATTACTCTTGCACTTGGCGAGATTGATGAAATCCTCGAAGTAAAGTTAAAGATCGTCAAAATCTCCAATGTAAAGATATTGCACTTCTATATACAAATCTCGTTAGGAGAAATCCCCATTTTTTCCTATTGGTATTCCTCTCTCTTGGGTGGGTACCTTCGGGGTCAGGCTCGGGGCGAGCCATGTATATATAGTTTGGGCCAGGCTTGGGCAGGACTATTTTGGCCTGTCACGGGTTGAATCAAGTTTGGACATATACCCAACAATCCAAGTGAGGCTTGGGTAGAGCTTGACCCGCCTTAACCTGGACTGTTTACACCCCTATTGTGGTCCACTAGAGCCTTGAATTTGCCTCCTTGTTGGGCTCCTGCCTTAAAAATGATCTAGAGAAAATGGATGGATGGCATTTTTATAAAACACATACATTATCGTGGTCCCCACAGAGCTCCTAACGCCACTACGTTGATCATACAATGATGCGGATTGCATACTAACATTGGCGATGTTGCTACTAGATGCGGATTGCATACTGACATTGGTGATGCTGCTACTAGACAGTGCTTCGTGTGCCCCACCATGATGTATGTGTTTTATCAATGTCGTCCATCTATTTTAGATCATTATTTTAGGGCATGAGTCAAAAAATGAGGTATATCCAAATCTCAAGTGGATCATGCCACAAGAAAATAGTGGAGACTGAACGCCTAGCTTAAGAAGTTTTTAATGGTGGGCATTCGATCACCATTGTTTCCTATGTGTGGTCCACCTAGATATTTGGATCTTCATGCCCTAAAATGACCTGAAAAAATAAATAAATGGATGGTATAGATAAAACACATACATTATGATGGGGCCTATAGGGCACCCTTAGTAGAGATGGGGATTGCAACCTGGGGTATGAACTTCTTATTATAAGATGCTAGGTGGGGCCTATTATGATGTTTGTGAGAAATCCACCCGTCCATCCATTTTGCCCGATCATTTTGCCTGATCATGTTATGAGATAATCCTAAAAATGAGGTAGACCAAAACTCAAGTGAGCCTCATGTCAGGAAAAGTGGATCGGAAAATGCCCACCATTGGAATCTCCATAGTGTCCACCATGATGTTTATATACCATCTATACCGTTTATAAGGTCATTCCTATTGAAATGAATTGAAAACACAAAAATATTAGCCTAATTCAAAACTTCTATGGTCCCATGAATTATCAATGGTGGACGTTCAATCCTAATTGTTTCTTGTCATGCATTTTGGGTTTGTCTCATTTTTGGGTTCATGTTGTAATGTGATCCAGAAAAATGGATGAACATAATGGATTTCTCACAAACATCATGGTGGGCCCTACCTAGCTTGTCGTCGCACTAAGTTATTGCTACATGGTGTTGCAGGAAATTCGTGTCCATCCATTAGTGGTTGCCAACATTGGAAAAATAGATGGATAGAGTGGATTTCTCACAATTATCATAGTGGGGCCCCACCTGGCTTGATGTGGCACGAAGTTATTGTCATAGGTTATTACAGGAAATTAGAACTTAACACGAGTCGAGTTTGAGTCGAGCTAGGCCAAGCTTAGCTCAACTCGACCCCACCATGATCTCGACTCAGTTTTCGAGCTCAGCTCGACTCGATTTTCGAGCTCACCCCTCTAGCTCACCTTGGCTCACTAGTTTGAGCCCAGTCGAGTCAGGTCAAGCGAGTTGTTCGAGTCAAGTTATATTAAAATTTTTAGTACTATTTTAAAATTCATAATAAAATCATTAAAACGATAAAATCAAGATTATTAGAACCGACGTTGGTGCATTGGAAGTGTATAACAAGTTATTACAAGCTAACAAGTAACAACATGAGAATGTTTGTTACTACAAAACCTTAAATCCACTTAACATTCATAAACAACTTGTTAATATGGTCCATATGAGGAGCACCTTCTTGACTAGCAGATCTTATTACCTTCATCTGAACCCAATCCATCGGCATCACTTTCCTCATCCCATCCAGTTGATGCATTTCTAGTTTCATCGACGACAGGAGATATGTTTACAGATCCGGATGTGCTATCTTCTCTTAAATAATTGTTTACTTCTTCTGAATCAGAAGGTGGTGAAACTTTATCATCAGGTTCTTATATAGATTTACCTAACTTTTTCAAGCTTTCTTTATGAGCCGATATATAAGGTGTTTCCAACATCTTATAGAATGAGGAGAGCTTGAAAAGAAACTTTGATGTTTTATGTCTCTTCTTACCTTCCCATGCTTGGACTGCCTCGACGTCATGTTATCTTGGAGGACATCGATATCTAGATGCCTCTGCCTCTTTCCTATTTATCTTCAAGGCAAGTTTCAATTGTTCTTCAAGAGCTTTTAATATGGCATTCTTCGCTTCTTCTTTCTTACTAATTCATTGTACTCTTTTTATTTCTGAATCTTCATCTATTATAATAGGCTTGTTATTATATTTTTTGTCGCTAGTTGAATTTGGTGTGGAGGGGGTGGACTTTTTCTTATTTGAGTCCAAGAGAGTCTGAAATATAATTTGTACTTCCTGCACGGCATTGGGACATGGTTTTGTGTCTCCTCCCCGACCAAATAAATGTATTCTTCGTTGATTTGTTTTATTCATGAATTTGTCTCCACATAAACAACATTTAATCTTCATTCTTTTAGATGTTGGAGAGTAGACTTGGGTACCGTAATTTCAAATGTCAACGGATGGGTCATTAGACAACATTTCTGCACATGGGCTGTTGTTAATAGAGAATTACATTTTTAGGCACAGTCATGAAGCCAATATAATTTACAAGAAATAAATTATAGTATGTTTAAAATTTAAATATCAATGCCAAGTCACTCCAAAAATAACAGAAATTAAAGTCTTACAAAAAAAAATATGAATTATAACAATTAATAACTAACAAGATCAAGATGTACTAAAAATTAAAGCTACGTTTAAACTTTAAATTAGACGAAGGTGCAGTTTCATCTAGACTCTCGGTCTCGTCCTCTTCATTATTCTCTTTATCAAATGAACTACCACCCCAAAATGGACGCAATCAATCTTGTGTACAAATAGGTGTTTTAATTGTTTTAGGTATAAGAGGGCTTTTATACTTATTCGCCACCCTACTACTGGTGCTAAATGCAAACTTTGATGCTACTGTTGTCATCAGAATTGATTAAATTTTCTGGCCATCAACGATAGTGTAGGGTATTTTCCTCACGAGCTCTAGTCTTCCACCAATCTAAGATGTCAAAGTCTTGGCTGGAGACCTTCACGACTGGCTCCTTGAGACATATATTTAATTCTGACTCGTTTGTTTACTCACTTGCTTTATCTTATTCTAAGGCTGAGAAGTACTCATCGAGAAAATTATCACAACCTACAAACGAACTACAACCACGTTCATCCATAAGTTGTGTGTCTTATTTTGTAGTAAAATTAATTACATAAGAATATTACAATTCTTTAATCACCACACAAATACTAGATGTTTCAACTGTTGCCTTGTAAAAAATAAAAATAAATCTTCTTATGTTTCAATTATTGTCTTGTTAAACAAATAAATCTTCTTATAAATAAAACTACCCAATTCCATTTTACAACGATGCTTAAGTACAATAACTAAAGCCACTACCAGGTGACATTCACTGCAGTACTTTTCAAATTTCACTTGCATGCTTAATACCACATTCTAAATATAATATGTACTCGTTGTGACACTTCTCTGAAGAGCATCTTTAATCTTTCAAAGCTTTGGAAGAAATAGATTTGCCGTTGGATATTTATTTATGAAAAATAACTTAGGCACAGTTATAGTAAACTCGAAGAAAACTAAGAACATCTTCAACTTTTCTCCAATTATCTTCATTAGGTAACCAAGTATATGCTTTGTCATGGATTGTAAATTCTACGAATGTAATTTTTAACTCGACTGTTGCATTCAACATTTCATATGTTGAATTCCAATGGGTGCACACATCTAACTTCAATGTTTTTTGTTATACAACATTCAAACATTAGAGTATATCATTACATATACTAAGTCTTGATAGTGAACCCCTTATATACTTCACACTTTATCTTATGTTCCCAATCATTTCGTTAATTATTTTTAGCAACTCTTACACAATCAGATTTAGAATGTGAGAACAACATCTAATATGAAAAACCTTTCCGTAAAAAAAAAAAAAGAAAAAAAAAAAGAGTCTCTGTTGTCTTGAATGACTCTGTAAAAAAGAAATCATAACATCATTTGCAGATGTATTATCTAGCATGATTGAAGATATCCAACTTTCAATGCCCTACTCCTGAAGACAACTATATATGCAGTTTGAAATAACCAAACAGGTATAAAGGAGAAGAAGGTAATGAAGTTTAAAATTGTCTTACATAGATTCCAATTTACATCCACATATTGTGCAGTTAGGGACATGTATTCATTTCTTTGGTTGGACACCGTCCACAAGTCTGAAGTAAGACTTGTATGTGAGACTGAGATAGATGACAAAAAGTCTTTTATCTTTGTCTTCGCATTCATATACATCTTCATGCATTCTCTTTTCATTGTGATTCTTGAACAGTTCTCAAATTTGAGATTCAAGTATCTGTTGTATTCACTAAAAAATATACTTTCTATAAACCTACATGGTTTCTCCTCAACATAACTATTCTTGCAAACCACTCTTTCAATTTGTCTTTTTAAAATTTGTTGGCTTGAACGCGAAATTTTTAGGCGCTTAACACAATTAATACCGTGTCTGCTATAATGTAATGTTGATCTCCCACAATGCTTTGTGAATGTTAACTTGCAATCCTTACATCTAACCTTGGTAACACGGTTTACACTCTCTTTTACCTTAACTTCTTCAAAATCTTCCTAAAATGCTAATATTTTCTTCCCTTTATTAGACGTATCCAAATTAAAAATTTCCTTGACTCGACTCAGCTTGGCTCGAAACTTGACTCGAACTTGACTCAATTCGACTCTAATTGGGTTCACTTAATATAAATAAATTGTATATATTTATATATTATTTATATTAATATATAAATGTTATATATATATATAATATATTATATATATATATATATATATATATATATATGGGAAAAGGTACAATGCGCTCAAGCTGATTTTAACGTCACATGAGGTCGAGCTGTGTGTGTGGGCCCACCGTGATGCGTTTCGAACATCAACACCATCAGTCAGATGCACCATCCCATCGTGGGCCTAGGTCTCAAAAATCAAGTCAATCCGTGACTTGTGTGGGCCACACCACATACAGAAGTTGAGAGGTGCCGTGCACCATTAAAACATTCATAATCATTTTTTTGGGCCCACCGAGATGTGGTTTGCAAATCCAGCCCATCCATTATGTGTGTCCCACTTGTATGAGGGTTCAGACCAAGTTTCAGGTGCATGTAAATTTCAGGTGGGCCCCACCAAGTGCTTTTATATGTTTTTAGCATGTCTTCACATGATTTTAGATGGTATGGACCACCTGAGTTCCGTATACGGCTGATTTTTGGGATATCCCATAATTTAAAGGGGACACATCAAATGTACGATGTTGATGTTCGAAACGCATCACGGTGGGGCCCACACAGCTCGACCTCATGAGACATTAAAATCAACTCTAGCGCATTGTACCTTTTCCCTATATATATATATATATTGTTAGTAAATTAAGAGTTTCTGATACACAACGGAGGATTGAAGAAAACGATTATGAAACGAACAGATCTTTCAAGTTCAAGGCTCGACTTGAATAGTCAATTTCTCAAGACAGATTTGCTGCATGTTTTCTGGAATTTCCAGCAAGTGCAAATGAAGGAAATCTACAAATTGTCTTTAGGATACAATGAACTCTCAATCCGATTTTCAACACGAAAATTTGCACATTTAAGTGTTGAACAAATCTCTAGTTTTGACACCGATATGCCTTAAGACGTTCAGAAAAAACTCAGCAAGAGATTAGATCGAGAATAATTGCACAGAAGATAATATTATCTTAAGGATTTTGAGTATATGCTTCTGGATTATAGTTTCCAGGATTTATATCAATTGAAAGGTTATGGATTTCTTCCTGAAGAGGTGCTAAAGAGCCTCTTCAAGAAATCCATACCCATTCACAGCAAATAACTGCCTTTTCATAAAAGGACATGACCCTTTGTCCTATGACAGTTATTTCTGTACCCATTCAGACAGGAGCAGTTATCCAACAGAAAAAACTGTATCCACATAAGCGACACATGGCATAAGTGCCACATGTACAATCATGTCACAATTATTCTCAATCAACTAAAAAAGTAATAAACATCAGGGTATCATGGCCCAAAAATATGAACCGAGTGCCAAAAAGACTAAGGCTCTCATAGCTCCTTGCGACGATGCGCCTAATAAAGCGCCAAAAGGCATCCAAGCAGCCCTACAGCCCACGCCACGTGCGTGCGCGCACCGTCCTCAAGGAGATTTGAACCCTGGTTGCATAAGCAAAAACCCCTTCTCTTACCGACTGGCTATACACACTATTTATGGAAAGTTTAAATAATTAATATATTTATTTACTTTCTAAAAATAACTTTTATTTTTGAATTTTATTTTTATTCTAGAAAACACAGCAATCCCCCACAATTTCAAAAATAAAATCAGATTCTAAAACGAATGGCATATCAGTATAAATAGGTGCATAAGCAAAAGTATCTTTTGAATTTGAACCTTTACTTTAGTGTATATGTATCAAAGTTATGCCAGGTACTTAGTAACCCATTAGTCTTGAACTAAGGACCTTATATGACTCACCGGACACATAACACACATCTATTCATATATAACTGGAGATCTAAAAGTTCGCACATTTCTGGCCTTGTGCGTATCCTTATTTCATGAGTATTCTAGAGACGATCCCAATCTCTTCAAAAGCGGCCTCACTTCTCTACTCATATAGGTAGATCTATCAAAGATGATTCTGCTTCATCTCAGCAAAGTCTGCTTATAGATCTATTAAGAGTTAATACTCAGCCTCTTATAAAATGCAGAAACTAAACACTAGACTTTTAGGAATGAAACTCAAATTTTCTTTTTCTAGTGTTTATTTCAATCATATACTTGACTTGTTTGTTCTTTGAATCTAGCCTATATTTCAAAACATAGGTAGGGTTGCCATCAAGAGTGAAAGTTATATCTTTATGGATCTTAGTCTCATTCCTTTAGTGGTTCTTCTTATTTGATCTCTTGATAAACCTTTTGTCAAGGGATCTGCTAAGTTCAGGATGGATTTAACATACTCCACTGTGATTACTCCATCTCTGAGCAATCCTTTAACAAAGTTATGCCTTATACCTACATTTCTAGACTTACCATTATAAGTCTTACTCATAGCACGACAAAAGTAGCCTGACAATCACAAAAGATAGATATGGTAGGAGTAGGTTTCGGCTAAAACGGGATTTCTAACGGTAGGTATTTTAGCCATTCACCTTCTTTACAAGCAGCACCAAGTGCAATAAACTCACTTTCCATTGTAGAGTGAGATATGCACGTTTGTTTCTTAGATGCCCATGATATTCCTCCTCCTCCAAGAGTGAATATCCAGCCACTTGTAGATTTTGATTCTATGCTATCTGTATTTCAGCTTGCATCGTTGTACCTTTCAAGTACAGTGGGATATGATTTATAATGCAGTCCATAGTTTATGGTTCCTCTTAGATACTTTAAAACTCTCGAAATCGCATTCCAGTGTACTTGTCCTGGATTACTAGTATACCTGCTTAGCATTCCTACTGTGAATGCTATATCGGGTCTAGTGTAATTCATTGCATACATTAAACTCCCAATAACACTCGCATATTCTTGTTGTGCTTTACATCTACCAGTATTTTTAACCAATTTAATACTTGGATCAAATGGGGTTGAGACTGGTTTACAATCATAATGATTAAACTTCTTTAACACTTTCTCTAGGTAATGAGATTGTGTTAAGGCTATTCCATCATTAAGATTATAAATCTTAATACCTAATATTACATCGGCTTTACCCATATCCTTCATGTCGAAGTTGGAACTTAGAAACTTTTTAGTTTCTTTCACACAGTTCTCATTTGGTCCAAATATTAGCATATCATCTACGTATAGGCAGATAATGATTTGACCTTTAATATATATATGCACTTATCTGCTTGGTTTACTCTAAAACCATTAGATTGTACTACTTGATCAAACTTCTCATGCCATTATTTAGGAGCTTGCTTGAGCCCATAGAGAGATTTGACCAGTTTACACACTTTCTTCTCTTGCCCAGGTTGAACAAACCCTTCAAGTTGTTCCATATAGACTTCCTCATCTAGATCACCATTTAAAAATGCCGTTTTGACATCCATTTGATGGATTACTAGGTGGTGAATTGCTACAAGAGCAATTAAAGTCCTAATGGTAGATATTCGAGCAACAGGAGCACATGTATCGAAAAAATCGATACCTTCCTTTTGTCTAAATCCTTTGGCTACCAAACGAGCTTTAAACTTATTTATGGTTCCATCAGGATTGAACTTTCTTTTAAAAATCCACTTACATCCTATAGGTTTTGAACCTGATGGAAGATCGACCAAACACCATGTGTTATTGGAGACTATGGAATCCATTTCATCGTTGATGGCTTCCCTCCAAAACTGTACATCAGGAGATGAGAGAGCCTCACTAAGTGTTGATGGATCACTTTCAATACTTAGCGGTAAAGTAATCTCCTTTCTTATTTCATTTCTATCTCCTTCTATAAGGAACATATAGAAATCTGGGCCAAAAGATGTTTATTTTCTTTCCCTTTTCGATCTCCTTAGTTCATTTCCTTCTGGATGAGTTTTAGATTTATCATGAAAGTTATTATGCTCTTCGTTCATTGGTTCTATTATATTTTCATCAACCTGTCTTTTTGTATGATTATTCATATAGTCTTTGTATACTATATTTTCAAAAAATATAGCATCCCTAGACTCTATAATCATGTTTTTGTCAGCAAAAGAAGTTTGTTCTATAACCAGGAATCTATATACAGGACTATGAATCCCATAACCCACAAAAGCACACCTGATTCCTCTAGGACTTAATTTTACTCTCTTAGAATCAATAATCCTGACTTCTGCTATACTTCCCCACACTTTGAAGTAATGAAGATATGGTTTCTTCTTTTTCCATAATTCATATGGGGAGATATCCAATTTTTTTGTGTGGGATAGCATTTAGAATACGGTTTGCTGTTAACAATGCTTCCCCCACAAATTTAGTGGTAATCCAAGAATTTAATATCATTATAGTTGATCATCTCAACTAATGTCCTATTTTTGCGTTCCGCTAGGCCATTTTGCTGAGGTGTGTAAGGTGCCGTAAATTCATGGATTATACCATTTGATTCACAAAGTCGTTGAATTCATTACAAGAGTACTCACCCCCTCTATCACTTCTGAAGGCTTTAATCCTTACATTTAACTGATTTTCCACTTCGGCCTTATAAAGCTTAAACTTTTCAAAGGCTTCATCTTTAGATTTTATCAAGTATACATAGGAAAATCTAGTGAAGTCATCGATAAATGTGATAAAATACCTTTTTCCTCCACGAGTTAAGGTATTATTTAAATCACAAATATCGGAATGAATTAGCTCCAATGGTTGTGATTTTCTCGTGTCAGTCCCAAATGGTTTTCTGGTTATTTTAGAATGGGCACACACATCACATTTCCCTTCTTGTTGAATTTCATGATTTGGTATAAGGCCTAGGATCATCATTCTTTTCATTGAATGATAATTAACATGACCTAGTCTAGCATGCCATAGAGATACAGAATCCACTATATAAACGGAAACATCATTATTATTATTAATATTCAGTTTAATCATACCATTACATGAATATCCTTTGCCTACAAACATACCATTCTTGGTGATAACCAACTTATCAGACTCAATCACTATTTTGAATCCTCTCCTATTGAGAAGATCACCTGACACTAGATTTTTAGACATGTCAAGTACATGCAATACATTTGTTAGTGTCAGTCTTTTGCCTGATGTAAACTGAAGCTCTACTGTTCCTTTTCCAACAACGGTCGCACGAACGTTATTACCCATCTTCACTTCTTGTCCAGTTGTTATAACCTTCATAGGTCTTGAAGATGTTTCGGTCCTTCGATATATGAATGGTTGCACCAGTATCTAGCCACCATCCACCATCGGATATTATTGTATTAGCTTCAGTAACCATTGCTACAAGTTGGTCTTCTGCCATGTTAGCCTGAGCTTTCAGTTGTTTCTCTCCTGTGTCGACATTCCTTTATGTAGTGTCCAGGCTTATTGCAGAAATGATACTTGCCCTTTTTCTTTCCCTTTTTCTTAAACTCTGTATCTTTCTTGGGGGAATAGATTTAGAGTTTTGAAATTTTGGCTTGTCATTCTACAATATTTGCTTTGGAATGATTTTTCGAAGCACTTTTTCTTGTCTCGGTTTCTGGACTCTTCTTCTATACGAAGATGTCGTTGAAGCCCTTCAAGAGTGTACTTCCTTTCATCATGTTTCAGTTTCTTTTTATAATCAAATCATGATGAGGTAATAATTTGCAATTACTACACCGACCAGGAATTCTTCAGGAAGATCTATCCCACCAATTTTCAATTCATCAACCAAGCTGTAGTTGTTAGTTGTTACTTGGGAGAGAATTGGCTGATCATTTTTAAACTTGAAGTGGACATAATTGTCGATCATAAATTTCTGAGTACTGATTTTTCAGTTTTATATTTTTGATCTAATTTTGTCCACAAATCTTTAGTAGAGGATATTTTACGGTATGAGTTATAGATGGAATTAGAGAGGGCGTTTAAGATATGACCTTTGCATAGAAAATCGTCCTCCTTCCTTTTCTTCCGTTCTGCCTTCACTTGTTCTTAGTCCTCGTCAGTTGGCTCGGTCAGAGAAGGTAGATCATCATCTAGAATGTAAGATAACTTCAGAGTTGTCAAAAAGAAAAGCATCTTCTGCTGCCATCTTGAGAAGAATTGACCTTCGAAACGATCCAGTCGTACAAAGTCTTGGTTCATAACTTGAATGGAATGAATTGCCTCCATTGTGAAAAGAGTTCAAATCTGTCTTGAATGTTAGTAAATTAAAAGTTTCTTGTACACAACGGAGGATTGAAGAAAACGATTATGAAACGAACAGATCTTTCGAGTTCAAGGCTCGACTTGAATAGTCAATTTCTCAAGACAGATTTGCTGCCCTTTTTCTGGAATTTCCAGCAAGTGCAAACGAAGGAAATCTGTAAATTGTCTTCAGGATACAATGAACTCTCAATCCGATTTTCAACACGAAAATTTGCACATTTAAGTGTTGAACAGATCTCTAGTTTTGACACCTATAAAGCGCCAAAAAGCGTCCAAGCAGCCCTACAGCCCACACTACGCGCGTGCGCGGACGGTGCGAAAGAGATTTGAACCCTGGTTGCATAAGCAAAAATTCCTTTTCTTACCGACTGGCTATACACACTATTTATGGAAAGTTTAAATAATTAATATATTTATTTACTTTCTAAAAATAACTTTTATTTTTAAAATTATTTATTCTTTAAAAACACAACATATATATATATATTAGATATAGATATATATATATATATATATAATATATATATATATATATATATATATATATTATATATATATATATATTAAAAACTATAAAACCTAAACTCAAACTCAGCCCATATGATCAAAGTCAAACTTAAAAACTATAAAACCTAAACTCAAACTCAGCCCATATGATCAAAGTCAAACTTGGCTTGAAAGATCGAGATCAAGCTCGGCTTAAACTCGGCCCGAGCTGGCCCGAGCTGAGTAGAGCTGCTAGTCACGTTGAAGGACCAAGGGGTAGCCTTGCGGCTGAGCCAAGCTGAGCTGAGCCAATCTCGACCCGGTTCAACTCATGTACAATTTTGGTTTTCAGTTTATCTCAGTAAAATAACATTACAAATGGCATTAATAGTATATAAATATGTCGGTGGAACAGATGGTATATAAACATGACGGTGGATCCCTTGAAAGCTTCAACCGTAGGCATCTTTCCATCCACCTTTTCTTTACCCAGGCTCACCTTGAGTTTTGGATTTGCCTCACTTTTGAGTTAGTATCTTAAAATGATTTTAAGGAAACAAAAGGAAGGATGTGAATTTCTCACAGGCCTTGTGATGGCCCCCACTAACTCCCTGTCACGTGAAGTTGTGGCAGGTAATCCGCGTCCAGTAGCGAGTCGGTGGTGGCAGTGTCGGCGCGCAATCCGCGACTCCGCGTCCGTCCTGGTGGGCAAGAAGCAAACCGCGTACCTCTCAAGGAACGCGGATTAGATACTGACAGGTTGAGTAGTGAAGTAACGTCAACTCCTGTGAGGTCACTAACATGTATGTTTTGTATCCACACCGTCCATCTATTTTGGAGAGCTCATATTTAGGTAACATTCAAAGAATGAGTTAGATCCAAAGCTCTAGTAGACCCTACCACAGAAAACAGTGGGGAGAGTGACACCCACCATTAAAAAGTTTTAAAGGCTACAAAAGTTTTCAATCAAGCTGATATTTGTGTTTTTCCTTCTTTCATGTCTGGGTTAACACATGAACAGGTTGGATCTCAAATAAACATCATGTGGACTTTTGGAAGGTTTCAACGGTCTCTCCATTGTTTTCTGTAGTGGGTCCACTCCAGCCTTGGATCTTCCTCATTCTTTGTATCATGCATTAAAATGATATCTCAAGATGAATGGACAGCGTGGGTACAAAACATGCATCATGGTGAGGTCCATATAACTCGGTGACGTCACTTCAGCAGCGAGGCTCGTTACTCAACCTCTCAGTAGCTAATCCGCGTCCCTCTCGAGGGGGTCGTATTTAGTTTGACAATTTAGTCCGTTTATTGCTTTTGCTTGATGCTATTTTTTCAGAGTTATTTGATACTCTGGCAGAGCGAGATGCTTGATAAGCAGGCATGCAGATATTAAACACGTCTCATGCATCAAATTAAGAAATACTGTTCAAATTATTGAATACAGTATAGATAGGTAGTATTCCAAAAATCAGACTGATTGTACAATTCTAACCTCTGATTGATGGAGATTTGATTTTAACTTTTGACTGCTGGATTTTTAAATTTCAACCGTCCACTAAATGCACACCGATCTGATTGCTACGTAAGTGTAAGTGCCTCATGATCAATTCAAATTGTACATCACAACTTGGACTGCTCACTTTGAATTTCTAGAATGAATTCCGTATATTTTTAAGTGCCTGCTTATCAACCATGCACCCTGCCGGAGTATTTAAGTTTTTCTCTTTTGTTACAGTAGGCTGATTAGTGAGTGATTAGTGGCGCCAGGCTGAGACAGAGCACATGGGTTACTATTTAAGGCAGTCATTTATTACTCTGGTAGAGGTTGATGGTTCATATGCACACACTCAAATCTCTACACGTGGAAACATGTAGCTCAATTAAAATTTCAAAACCCTGGGACTTATTGTACCTGGATTATGAACTGGAAATCAGATTGATCGAATGTTCTGAAATCTTGGTTGAATTTAGAGCGTTTGCTGATTTTCATCTTAACCGTCCATTGTATGTCAGCCACGTGACTATTTTGGAAATCACAGAGAGCTAATTGGTACTAACTAACCTATTCGAAGCGGTTCAGAATTTGGATGGATTAGCTTGAGTCAACTGTGTGCCACGTGTACAATTTCAAAGTGCACGTGTATGAAGCATCACGCCATCGAGAGTACCATAGTTATCTAGATCGCGTACATGAGGTGGAATTTTAGAAAGTTGATGGGGATTACGCGAAGGCAACGATCAGGTAAAGGCAGCTGGATTAGTTGACAGGAGAGCTGTCAACGTCGGGGTTTGGTTCGGGTCTTGTCAGACCCTATGGTACCCATTCCTGAGATAATCGGGCCTGGGTGTTACCGGTCCAGATCTTATTCTTGAAGCCCCGGCTCCGAATCCATGTCTTTGGTTACCGGTTCAGTATATATCAGATTTTTAAATCTAGGGCTTGTTTGGATCTACGGAAAGGGTAGGAAAAAAATTGTACTTTTCAACAAACTTTATTTTCATGAAAGCATGCAAAAGAAAATATCATTTTTCATGTTTATTTATCAAGAACTTTATTTTTTTTAATTGAATTTTATTTTCAAATCATATATTATGTAAAATAAGTTTTTCATGAGAAATTCTCTGGGTTGCAATTTCAAGTCTCATAGTATTTAGGAATAAAAAGTGCTTAAGGTTAAGAACCCGAAGATTCCTAATCCTAAGATGATTTATGAGTTTATGTTCTAAATATTCCGAGTAAGGGACTGTGGTTACAGAGATAGAAGGTGTTAGGAACTCACTTTGCCCGTACGGATGTATGGTCTTTACTTTACAAGATCTGACTAATTTCTTAAGAATAATGTAGTTCTTGCGTGTAGAAAATGTAATGCGATGCAACGATACAAGTATTTGATTAGTCTGAATTTCTAATGGGTAGATCGGCAAACCGTAGAGCATATGTTCGAAACGATCAAGCGCATGGTGTAAGTATATATGTATGGATGCTTGATGCTGTATGGATGCTTGATGCTGTAGGAATGCTTATGATAAAATGACGACCAATTGGCTAAGGTTTGTGGTGGACTTACTGCGATTATATCGGCAGGTCTCAGAGTATACGCTCGCTAATCAGATATGATGGAAAATGATGAAATGCTAAAATGACGGCTAATTGGCTAAGGTTTCTGATGGACACGATCTAATTGTATCGGTGTTGAGGGTCAAATATTGCATATCAGACCCCGATTATTGCCAGATTTTTCATACACAATAATGCTTAATGGAGTATTTTAATTGTGTTTTGTTGCAGGATTCAATCAGGAGCATTGACTGAAAACTGATAGTAAAAGCATGGATCTGGCACTCCGATGTCACAAAAGCAGGGGACGGACCTCAGGGGACCAAGATTGACGGGTTTACATGCCAGAGATCCGCGAAAATCCAAAAAACTGAAGCTGAAGTGGCCTGAAAAGTGCTCTGAATACAAGATCTCGGGGTTTCCACCATCCGTTCAGTTCGAAAATTCATATGTGGTCTGAGGACAATAAATTAACCGTACATGACAAAACTCAGCCATTGGATCTCTGCGAAAGTGGCTCAACGGATAGATCAGACCCTTAATCCTTAAGTGGGGCCCACCTACTGTCCAGATATGCTTCATATTTGGTCCCCACGGTTAAAATGAGACGACAAAACAAACGGACGGAGTTGATATCTCAAAAAGATCAAAGTGGACCCCATATGTCAACATGCGTGTACATAGTACACTGTTACCGGCTGTGCACCGGAATCGAGAGATGGGTCAGCGTGCGCTGACCCGAGCTCTCCTTCCTTGGCTTGGACTTGCTGTTTTCACTGCAACAGCGTCCGCAGCTATCCGTGTGGGGCATGTTGTGGGCCACCACCGTGTATCAACGGTCAGATCCTGACCGTCTATCAGATCTAAAAGGACCTACTTACCACCGCCTAGGTGGCACAATTCCAAGAAATAGCGAGATGGGTCCCCAACCTTTTAAACACAGATCAGATGGACGTAAGATCAAGTAGGTGGGCCTTATCAAAATCGCTCCAAAACCATTCATTCCCACCTGAAATCTTGCCACGAAGCTAATGGATGGAGTGGATTTTTTCACCGACGTTTCCTTCCACAAACGCATCCTCTGCTGCGTGCATAACAGAGAGTTGCGTTGGATCGTTGTGGGCCATCATCTGAGATCTACGGGCAGATCTGGACCGTTCAGTAGACTCCAACAGCCCAGATAATGCAGACCTAGGAGAGAAAATTTGAAGAGAGCAGCAGGATCGAGTTTTCACCATTCAAATGCAATTCGGACGGTAAAGTGAAACAGTCAGTGGGCCTCACCAAAATCGATCAAAAATCATCCATTCCCGATGGGTTTTCCGAGCTAAAACTAATGGCCGGGGTGGATTTCTCAAATCCTTGGTATGTGGACCCCACTGATACCGCCAAAAATTCGCAGTCCGCAGTAAGTTCGCAGACAACAGCGAACCCGGAATTTTCGGGCTGTTTTTGCATACATGGCCAGGATCGGTCTGACGATCCTGGCCGTTCAGAACTTCCCTATGATGGGACAGATCAGGTCCATGATACCTGAATGGTTCGGATCTCGCATGTGCGGCTGAAATTTGGATTCCTAAACGCAAATAACTGACGCATATCGGTTACTGCGTAAACAGATTTTTTGCAAGGGCTGTGTACAGAGAGTCGGGTCTCCGTCTCCAGCAGGGTCTCCAGCAAACCGTCCCTGCTATAAAAGAAAAAGAAAAGAGAGGAAAAGGGGCATCTGGACGTGGGATTTGGACGTGGAGGGCAGCTTGGAGCAGGGGGAGATCTTTCGGCTGGAGGTCGGCTAGAGTATTTCTTTTCTTTTCTTTTACTATTTTTTCTATGGATTCTATGGAGATTAACCTATTCATGTCTGGCTAACCCCCTTAGCTAGGGCTAAGGGGTGAAGCTTGTAGGAGGATGGGAGATGTTCTTTTATGCCGTTAATCTAATTTTGATACATGAACTACCTTGATTATGGTTTGATTGATGGGAATATTTTTTTAGTTGTTAATGGGCTGTTGTGACTAAAATTACAATGGGTCTGCGATGGCTTTGAATATTTCTGTTTTTTTTTTTTATGGTTATGACGTCAGGAAGCCCTGTTGTTCACCATCGTCTCCTGGGCATGGTTGGATGTCGGTACCCTTCCTAACTTTCATACATTGATTGGTTGGTAATTAGTTTAATTCTGTTATTTACTTTGTCTCCTGGGCATGGTTTGGTGATGGAATCCATTCTAATTCATATACCTTTCATCTCTTGCAAAATATATTAAGGCTAGTTCAGTTCGATTTTCATTGTTGCACCTTTCATCTCCCTGATCTCTACAAGTGGATCCTCTGAATCTTTAGTTTACTACCTCTGAATTTCTTAAGTTTTAAGATAATTATTTCACCATCATTCTTCACATTACAATTGTTTAGATTTCATCTTAGTCTAAGTTCTAGTTCTGGTTAACTTCAGATAACGTACAGGTTTCAGTCCCTGTGGATTCGACCTCGGTCTTACCGAGTTTATTACTACATCACAACCCTATACTTGGGGAGTGAACAATCGGCAAGTCATAGAGCATACGCCCACTAGTCAGATGTGATGAAAACAATGCAAATGCACTTTAACGCTGATGTATATAAGGAACAGTGGGTTGAGAAGGGAATGAATGTTGCACGATGCTAATGCGTTGATATGATGAAACCGATAGTAGCTCGAACTACCGAATGAATGGTAGTGTCGCAAGAATAGAATGAGTGATTCAAATTTGAACTTGGGTGGCTCAGGAGACTTGAACTCTGACTAGGCTAGGCTAGAGCAGGACTGGGCTCTCTCACTCTCACTCTCACTCTCCTTGGTAGAATGATGACTAATGTTAAGAGATGCTTGAGCCTGTATCTTGAAAATGCGAATGGACGCTTGAAATGAGAATGAGAGGGGGCTATTGATAGTCTCTAACCTTTTTTTTTTTTTTTTGTAATTCATAGTGGTCATAAGGGCAAAATATAGTTGAATGGATGATATTGGAGATTACCATGTGACATTATCTCATGGGTTGGATGAATTGGTAAAATGGTGATTTTGGATAAGGAGATGGGCATCGGAGTAAATGCACTTCAACCGCACGCTTAATGTTAGAAGAAGGAGCAACCCACATGCTTGAGGGATGTTGCCCAAAAGAGGGGGCACGTGGCCGGCGGCAACCTGGCTGCCGCCGGTCCCCACTTAGATTCCCTATTTTGGTAGGCAGTGTCTTCCAAGCGCGTGGAGACTCTGCTATGAGGATTGGTGCTTTGAGGTTTTGATCATTTCTTCGATTGAGTTTGGTTTTAGGCTTGACTAGGTGAGTTGACTGAGTTATGAGTTTGGGTAGGCTCATCGGGGAGGTGACTCGCTGAGTTAACTTAAGGTTCTAGGGTTTTGGGTTCCTAGGGTTTAGGATTGGGGTGACTGGGTTGACTGGGTTGACTAGGTTGAGTTTAAGGTTTACGACTGGATTTCCTAGGGTTTAGGATTAGGCTTGGTTTTGGGCTTAGGTTCGAACTTGATTTTAGTCTTGAATAGGTGAGTTAACTGGGTTATGGGTTTAGGTAGGCTGACCGAGTGAGTTGACTGGGTGAGGTGACTCACCGAGTTGACTTAAGGTTCTAGAGTTTAAGATTAGGCTAATTGGGTTGATTGAGTTGACTGGGCTGACTTTAGGGTTTAGGATTGAATTTCCCAGGGTTTAGGCTTCTAATGTTAGGGTTTAGGATCAGGGTGTAATTATCCATCCATCCGTTCAAATTCTATCAGCTTATCAGCTTGAGGTGGCGTGTCCACAACGCTCACCATTAAAAACTTTCTAAGGCCCACCAAAATGTTTAGCTATCATCCAATTTATTGATTGGGTCACACAGACCTTCACGAGGGGAAAACACACATATCAGCTGAATCCAAACTTTCATGGCCCTAAAGAAGTTTTTAATGGTGGGCATGCATTCAATCACCATTGTTTACTATGGTGTGGTTCACTTAAGATTTGGTCTACTTCATTTTTTAGCTCATGCCCTAAAATGAGCTGGAAAAATGGATAAATGACATGAATAAAACACATACATCATGATGGCTCACATAGCCTTTCCAGCACCGACTTGCTCGACGTGGGTACGGAGGAGTCACGAATCTAATTTCCATCAAACTGGGTGCGGATTAGTTATGGCAATGGCCTCATGGTGCGACCTTTATCGTGGGGCCACCTTGATGTTATTCCATGTCCATGCCATCCATATGTTTTTTAAGATCATTTTAGGGCATGATGCGAAACATGAAATTGATCCAAATATTAAGTGGACCATACCATAGGAAACAATGGTCTCGATCATTGAAAACTTTTTGTGGGCTATAAAAAGTTTTGAATTATTTTATATATATATATATATATATATTCTATATATATATATATATCTATATATATATATCTAATATATATATATAGATATATATAATATAAATCTTTATCCAAGATTGTGTGACATTATCAATAGTTTTAATGAAAAATAAACATTACAATGGTTCCTAGGAAGTTTTCAATGGTGGGGCGTTCAATCACCACTGTTTCTTATAGAATTGTCCACTTGAGATTTGGATCCGCTTCATTTTTAGGTTTGTGCACTAAAATGATTTGTAAAAATAGATGGATGGTGTGGATATAGGATACATACGTCGAGGTGGGCTATTTTGGGTAAAGCGGAGCTGAAGAGAAAATGTAAGAAAGGAACTGTCCTTTCTCATGGCTGTCTGTCGGTAAGAAAATAAAAATGCAATTTTGAAGGAAAGTTGGATGCATGGGAAATTAAATTTCCCTTACTTTCCTTTGATTTTGGAGTTTACAAACAATGAAAAGCTTCTTAAAAACCTTATTTCTTTTCCACTATTTCACTGAATCCAAACAAGCCCTTGGGTTTTTATTTGGGCATGAAAATAGGAGCATTTGCATTGTAGGCTAGGCAATGGATGGAGGCAGATTGTGTGACGTGCTACATCCCACCGACCTCACTGGTGTGTTGACAGCGCCAAGTTCCGTGGGTCCCAACATGATGTAAGTGTTATATCCATACCATCCATTTATTTTGCAAGATCATTTTAGGACTCGGGCCCAAAAATGAGGCAGATCCAAAACTCAAGTGGAATACACCATAAAAAGTAGTGGGACAATGACGCTCACCGTTGAAGCCTTCCTAGAGCCCACCATGATGTTTATTTGCCATTCAATCGGTTTTTAATGAAAAACACAAGTATCAGCTTCATCCAAAACTTCTATCCTTCGTAAGAAATTTTCAATGGTTAGCATTCAATCCCCATTGCTTTTGTGGTGTGGTCTACTTAAGCTTTTGATCTGCTTAAAATTTTTAACTCGTGCCTTACAATGATTTCACATAATGGATGGATAGGGTGTATATAACACTTACATGATGCTGAGGCCCACAAAACTTGGTTACGTCGGCATATCACTAAGGTGGGTGATGCGTGTCACACGGCACAATCGGCTGCTTCCGCCCTTGATAGGTTACATCCAACGTACATGTCTCACTTTGACATGACATTTCTCACCTTGACACATGCATGGTTTGTAAAGGGAGTCTCTTGAGGTCGACCTCAAGGGGAATGGGATCTTACTTGATGTCGAGTTTTGCAGGCCAATGCAACGAGTATCCGACATCTACACCATAATTAGATGCACCCTTTCATTGTGGGTCATGGGTTTAAAAATGAGGCCAATTTCTAACTTTGGTGGGTCATATCATAGAGAACATTTGAGCATGTATGTCACCCATCGGAATCTGCTTGATTATTTATAGGGCCTATTGGGATATGGTTTAGAAATCCAATCCATCCATTATGTGTCACTACACCAAAATCGTCAATCTGGTACGGTGGGGATTTTGGTTCAGAAACGGCTCTAAGCCGCTCTTGAATGTGAAACGGTAATGAACCGTACTAGACTGGTTGCTTTTATTCACTGTTATTTTCATTATTTTATTGGTGTGTCTTAATTGAGTGTTGGATGTTCTTATTTACTATTATTATGCTTTATTGTTTTATTTTGAAATAGATGGACGGAATGGATTCTATTTGCAACCTCTGAGTGGACCCCACATGGCCCGAGCGCCACATTACTATAAAGAACCGCAGACTACAGAATATTTTTCTTCATTTCCTGACCCCAAGACGCCCTAAAATCCTTCATTTGTAACCTCTCTATCTCCCTCTCCCTCCCTCGATCCCTCTCGCCATCTCAACCCTCTCTCTCGATCTCCCTCTCCCGATCTCAACCTCTCTCTCGATCTCCCGATCTCAACTCTCCCTCCCCTCCCTCTCGATCTCCCTCTCTCCTCCCATCTCAAACCTCTCTCTCGAATCTCCCTCTCCCTCTCCCTCCCTCTCTCGATCTCCCTCTCCTGATCTCAACCCCCTCTCTCTCGATCTCCCTCTCCCTCTCCCTCTCCCTCTCCCTCCCTCTCTCGATCTCCCTCTCCCTGCAACATCCACCGTCCCACGACAGTCCCCAACACATGGAGTATCTAACATTGTAGAAGCAGCAGCAGCAGCTCCATATCTGTCGTCCACGGTTGAATGGTGAAGACTAAAGGGAGGGAGTGAGTGCAGCAGCAGCGTGCAGACAGGTACACCCAACCCCTTCTTACAGCATTTGTTGCAATATTGATAAATCCCCTATTTTCCTGCTTTAGAAAACCATAAAGGCTAACCATGACAGTTATATTGTAGTCTTCTTGGATGTGGTTCATTGGTAGCTAAGCCACATGGTCATGAGAAACCCCAAACCATTGTTATCTTCTTGACATTGATACTGGATTTTAAATTACTGTATCATTATTAGGATCAATAATCCCATTGGCCTTTCACTGCTACAGATAAATTGTTGTAAGTTTTTGAAATTTGTTTCAATAGGTGCATCTACAATCAGAGCAAGCATAGGGTAATCCCTCATCCTGCTTCCTTGATGCAGGGGTTTTAACCACTAGCTGGTAATAGTGGCCCAATTTGAAGATGGAAGAACGGTGACATCCATTTCCATGGTTTCCTAAATCTGTAGTAGGGGCATTCTGGTCAATAACTTTAGCTATTGCTTAAGGTTGGCTCTTCAATTTTTGCTGTTGACGGTATTTTAAATAGCATTTCTAGCGCTACATGGCATGGCATAACATACACAGAGTTAATCAAGTGTTGCATATGCTACGTTGGTTATAGTTTGTGGCGTAGGTAGTGTCTGTTATGGGAGATTTTGCTTTAAAGCTTAAAAAAATAAAGTTATTCAGTTGATGTTAGTTTAGCTCTTTCAATTGGCAACTCATTCTCATCCCATATGGCACTGATGTATGGCTTATCCAGACCATCCAAACTGTGCGTCCTATCATGGATGGAGCATTCCTAGTTCAACTGTGAAAAAAGAAACTCTTTACATTCCTAGTTCAACTGTGATAATAGCTTGGGTTGCCAATGGGTGCGCTAGTGTCAAAATGGATGTAGTGAGGCAGAGTCCAATGGAGTACATTACAACTGTGGTTGGCCATATGTTACTGGAGATTTTAGTTGTTTAGAGAATGTACAAAATGCCAAAAACCATAGTTGTTGAAAGAGAGACCAAATGCAATGGGATTATATAGTTATTGTAAGAGTTAACTTTATTGTTATCCTGAGGTTGGTCATATGTTACTGGATATTTTAGTGAGATGTCTAAAGATAGTGACTTGTGTGCAATATTGGTGAAATTAGTCATCTTGCTTCACTAGTTGATCTTGAGATGAATGCTACTGATGTTTTAGCAAAATGGATTCCCACCTCTGTTTCATGTATTGAGAAATCTCTGCATGTAAGTTTACATTTTTCTTGATAATTCTCCTGAGGTGTTTGGGGGGCAAAGATTCTGTGTTGCTTAATGACTAGTGACATCTTGTCATGTAGTTCCTTTCCTTTTTATGAGATTTTAGTCTGCATATTCTTGAAATGGCACTCAATGAAATTTATGTGAGCTATTCTTAGATTCTGTTTTTTTTTCCCTAATTTCCTTGTTGTTTTTATCTAATGCTATCTTTTGTTGTTACAGTTATGACGGTGCTTGATATTTTGTTACAAAAGTGTGGGGAAGCATTCACTTCAGCCCTTCAAAGAAGCGATGTCACTATTGTGTCCTGGTTTTTTTCCTAGGAATGCAATATTATCATCCTCATGTTTAAGGGGCGGTGCACAAACAAATCCCAAATTGGTTGTGTTAGTGGTTAACATATAGAAGCAGATCTTCTGGTGAAGGAAGGTGTTTCTAGGCATTATTTATGTTCTGGTTCTACATATTGATTGCCTTGATGGGATTTTTTTAGTTCTACCTTTTTTTCTTTTGAATAAAATCTCATCGTCGTTGACTTACAAGAATAAAAGAGAGATAATATTGGTTCTCTTCTTGAGCAAGAGTACAAGGAGAGGGACCTTGTAGTGACATGCAAACTAGCAGAAGCTTCTCCTACTCCTAAGAGTCCAAAACCCACCGTAGAAGATAATGAAAAACCAGCCAAAGAGATACAAGAACCTCCTCAGCTCAACATTGAGCCTGCACTTCAACCACCTGTGCCAGCTGCAGACACTGGAGATTTGTTGGTGAGTTTCACATTGTCAGCTTCATCTGATTCTCTTATATGTGGTGATTCGGTCCATCTCAACAGGTTTTTCCAGTCCGCAAGTGCCATAGTTGGGTTGGATGTAGCATACAAACATGGGGTCATCTATACTATAGACAAACATAATAAAATCATTGTGATGCTTGTGCCAATGACTTTCAATTTTTCAGAGAAGTTAAATTTTTATCTTAATTAATGTTCCTTGGTGTGCTTGAAAAATTCGTCTTATGGTGTGAACTTTAACAGTACCTAATTCATCTATATGATTCTTTTTTGTACATTGAGAGTAGAATTTCAATAATTAAAACTGGTCAATTCATCAGCTGTCTTCTGGTGTTTGGATACAGAGAAAACTCATTTCCACTTATTTCGCTACATGGGTACTAATCCTTTAGCCACTTTTTGCAGTCTTCGAATGTTGAAACTTACAGGGGTTTCACTTGGGATCAATTGGATTGTATTACCTTGCATTTCAGTTTCTCCCAATTGCACAAGGATCGTTTCTTCTCCGCCTCATAGATGTCCCTTTTGAGCATGCAACAAGGTACCACATTTTGTTGGGAAATGTCACAATGGGGATCTTCATATTGCCAAATGGTGGGGAGATTTTCATTAGGTGGGCCACATTGTTTAATACTTATGGCCTAAAAAATCGTGTTGTTTTACTCTTAGGTAGGCCACAATATGGTAATCATAGGACTCAAGAAAATGGTTGTTAATAAAAATTCTAGGAAGAAAATGAAAATCAAGCCAGGGCAGATGGTAGTGCATTTGGAAAAAAAAAAACATGATGTTGCTTTTTTCTTTTTCTTTTCTTCTTTCTTTTTTGTCCTGCATGGGTTGCTCTGCCATGTTTTTTGGATTCCACAACCATGGCATTACTGCTCATCAAAGTGTTACTGTGCAGTTCATATGTGGTATTTTGAAGACCAAGGAACTTGTTTTGGATGTTATTTTGCTCTTGCTGATTTTGGCAGCGATCAATCAGCCAAAAACAGTGAGATTGTAAAGTCAACCATCTTTGTAATAAAGTTTATGGTCGGCCCATGGGTGTTTCTGGAGCTATTGTAATAAAGCTAGTTCCATTACATTAACTAGAATTCTTTGCTTGCTTTACTCCTATTTTCAGGAAATGGTGAAGGGTGGGAAGCTAATCTTCTCATTTGATGCAACAAAGAAAGCTCGCTTTGGTGTGGTTGGTTTGATATTATCCTTTAAGGTTAGGTTGCAAGAATGCTAATTCCTTTTGGACTTCCAAGTAATCAAGACACAAGAACAGAACATAGTTCTGTTGGGGTTTCTGATACTGAATATTTCTTGCTCATTCTGCTTATGGAATACTAGTCTCATCTTGTCTGTCTCATGAAGAAACCTCATCAAAATTTGAACCCACTCTTCAATCGTTTATCTGGTGCACAACAACAATTTAGATCCATGTAGGATACTGGATAAGCTGATGAATCCCAAAAATTTTTTTTTACAGACTATTGCTATATGTTTTTTCCTTAACCGTTTACTCCAGGGACATTGATAGAAAGTTCAAGAACCTCTCTATCAGAGGGCATCTTCCATCCACACCAGCTTAACTACAGCAGGTGCAGCCCCAGAACTGCAACGAGTGCAGCTTAACTGCAGCAGGCCCATATGATTCCTTAGGTGCTTTCAACACCTTCTTGGATTAAACTGTTGTTCTTGCATCAGAGTTCAATATCATGAATGATTATATGCTGTCAGGTTTGTGGTTGTGTACAAAACTCGCTTGAGTTCTCCTTGAAAACTACTTTGTGGGGTCTTGGGCAATAAATAATATCAATATAAAACCTCCATATTTTGCAGGTCATATAAGGATTTTCATGGAAGTTCAATCGTACTTAGGTTGGTCCTAGCAGTTGCAATCATGGCTTTTGCTGTGTGGGGTTTTGACAATGATAATAATTGGAAAAAGAGCAGCACATATTATGTTTTGACCTCTTACCTGTAACCTTTGCTACTGTGGACTGGAGCAACACTCATTTGTAGGTATACCTACTGATTATTAACATTACCTTGTTTCCTTTCTCCTTTTTCTTTTCTTTTTCTTGTTCTTTCTTTTCTTTCTTTTCTTTTTGGTTAAAAATGCTTGCTGAAATGTGTCTTTGGCGCTCTTGGTTTTGTTTTGGCTTGAGTTTTTCCCCTTCTTACTGGAAGTATCTCTCTCTTACTGACCCCTTCTTATTTTCTTGCACTGTTTTATGAAGAATAAGATATCACCCACGAAGAAAATGAACCTCTGATTGTTTGGCATTTCATATCTGGTCTCGTTATGGATTCATGTGTTTTTGATGTATTAGATGGTGACCAGGGATACCATATAAGCTTTGCATGTTTTCAGCCTGTTGAGACTTCAGAATTGATTAACATCTTTGTTAACATACATTTCATTGTTTATCATGGGCTATATGTTATTTTCAATGTTTATCCCACTTGATAGACCCACAAGGTGATTCTCATGGAGGGGCCAATCTATTGGACGGGGTGGATATTCCATGCACGTTATATGTTGAAAGTTATCCGTTGTTGGACGGAAACTTCTTGTCCAACCAGTTGGATGGGTTTCTTTTGGGCGAGGTATTGAAACACCAGTTTGGGTTTTAGGTTTGTAAAAGTGGGGCACTGTTTTGATGATCCAAACCGTTAATAGGAAGGGCCACTCCATGGATGGACTATGAACCGAAGATTCCTGAATTTGGAGATCCTAGCTGTAAGATATGTGTCATTTTGTCTTCGTTGAATGTAGACAGTTGCTGTATCTTCTACCCTAACTGTCTATTTGTCATCCATCTATTGCCTATTGGACAGTTAAGATTCTTCCTCTCTGGGGGATTTTGTGCATCATCCATCACAATGGGGCTGTTATGTCAAATGCTTGGAATTATATAATTCATGGCTGTGACTAGCATCTATGGGCAATTGTATATGATATGTGGCCGTGGCGCACATCTTTGGACGGTCCACATCAATTTTCAATTTTGACGAGTGGGCCCACGGGGAGAAAGGTTCGGTAATCCAGAGCAATGGCCTGTTTTGTCTTGCCATCAATGGACCATCTCTCGAAGATCTCTTCAATAGGAAATCTTGACCTTCTGATTTGTGACCTTCTGAAAAATAGCAATCTTCTTGACAAGCTGGACACCTCCATGAAGGTAAACTGCATTTCTTTCTGAAACTCAGAAGTTGTCTGTAACAGAAATTTAATTTTCTTTACAGCTCGTATAATTTTTTTGCCCACTACCTTCAGATGCATTCATTTTGATCAGATTGGTAGAATGCCCAGCATTCCCGAAACTTGTACTTCTATAATCAACAATAACTTTTTGTTGATGTACGAGCAGTGTAGCTGTGTAGCATATTCGGATTACAGAACTCCAAAATAACAAATTAACTCTCCTCAAGAAGCATTGATCTTAATTTATGGAAAGGCCCCTTGATCAGATTTTTGTTGAAGATATACAGTTGTGGTTGTTCATGAATTCTAATGCTTCTATATCATCAGGAAATCTCTAATGCTTTTATTTCATCAGGAAATCTCAGATGATTTCCATGGTAGCAATGTTATGTTCATCCCTGGAGTAATGACTCCAACAAAAGGATGGATTTTTTATTATTATTATTTTTTTCTTTTTAAGCTTTTGCTATGTAAATTGGGTTTTTGAGCTGAGTCCACTCTTTTAATGCTTATACAGGTTTTGAATGCATATGATGCTGGTGCAAGAATAGTCAAGGTCAACTTCATCACTATAATGTAAAATACATGTTTGAGCTGATCCCTGACATTGTGGAGCTCTTCATCTGCTTGACGACTTGTCTTTTTATTTCAAGTCTTCCATTGCAGATTTTAGTTTTTCTTATTAGGTTTACAAATAAGTTAAATAATGTTTCAGATTACTATCTTTTGATTCTTAAATGAATATGGCTTCAAATATATTTATTTATTTATTTGATTTTATTTTTTACAGCAGGTTTTTTGGTTTAAAATCGTTCCAGAAAATAAGAAAAAATATTGTTCTCAAATATGACCGTTGGCTCCAGAACGGTTTAAAACTGTTCCCAAAATTCTGTTTCTAAAAATTGAAACGGTACCCAAAACGGTTCTGAACCGTTCCTGTTTTTCTACGACGCCTCATTTAGGAACGGTTTGGAACCGTTCCTGAAGCATTTAGGAACGGTTTTAAACCGTTCCTAAACGACAATTTTGGTGTAGTGTGTGACTCTTTAGGATGGATGATCACACCAAATTTTAGGCCATTCCAACGCTCAGGTGGCTTCATCGAGTGCTTCAGGTATGATTTTACAGATTGTGTGGTCCATCTGAATTCCAAACACAACTGATTTTTTGAACATCCCATAACTTATAGAGGACTACTAGATGCATGGTGTGGATGTCCAACACATATTACAATGGAGCCCATAGAGCTCCACATCATGGAACCTTTTACCTATTTTTATAGTTTTAACTAGGTCGAAATTGATGGAACCAACTTGAATCCAAGTGGACCCAATTTTCAAGTGGGTTCGAAAGGCAAGACCCATACCCAATTATGATCTCTTATTGGTCCGGCAGGGGAACCGAACCTATGTAAATTAGGTAGGGTCCAAACGGTACCCACAAGTTTGAGTACTCATCGATAGCCCTGGCTGAGAGAGCGAGGAAAAAAGCGTGGCATGCCACCCCTCTCGTTTGTTTTTACCTACACTTGCTTGCATGGCCTCTCATCCATCTTGTAGATGTATGTAGGCTGATGGAAACTAAAATTCGAATGCTTTCTTGAGCCACTTCAATCGTAAAAACATGACCCATTTCTCATGCATTGCCAGTTCACGCAATTAGCATTCTTTAGGTATGGTATCCTCCGGCTGTTAGTTTGTACAACAGCCCAAGGTATGTCATGGGTGATAGGAGCATGGATTGTGAGGGGAGTAAACTCTATTGGGTCTACCATTTTGAATGTGTCTTATCCATGCCGTCCATTCATTTTATCAGCTCATTTTATGCAATCAGTCCAAAATTGAAGCATATCTAAAGCTCAAGTCACGCACACCATAGGAAACAATGGGGATAATGATGTCTACCATTGGAACCTTCCTACGGCCCAAAGTGATGTTTAGATGGTATCAGCCAACATGCTCATGAGGTCACAAAGACATGAATAAAGGGAAAATACAAATATTAACTTGATCCAAAACTTCTACTACCCTCAATTCCCCTGGTTTAATCTGGGCTCCTTTTCATTTTATCAGCTCATTTTATGGCATCAGCCCAAAATTGAAGCATATCCAAAGCTCAAGTGGACCACACCACAGGCAAAAAGTGGAGATAATGACATCTACCATTGGAACCTTCCTAGGGCCCACAATGATGTTTAGTTTGTCATTGAACAAGCTCATAAGGTCACAAAGATGTGAGTAAAAGGAAAATACAAATATTAGCTTGATCTAAAACTTATGTGGCCCTCAAATCCCCTTGTTTCATGTGCTCTTATTCATTTTATCAACTCATTTTATGGCATCAGCCCAAAATTGAAACATGTCCTGAGCTCACGTGGACCACAACATAGGAAATAATGGGGATATTGGCGTCCACCATTGAAACCTTCCATGTGCCCACAATGATGTTTAGTTGTCATCGAGTACGCTCATGAGGTCACAAAGACATGGGTGAAAGGAAAATACAAATATTAACTTGATCCAAAACTTCTATAGCCCTCAATTTCCCTTATTTCCTATGGTGTAGTCCACTTGAACTTTACATGTGCTTCAATTCTGGTCTCGTACCCTAAATGTGCTACTAAAATGGATGGATGGTGTGGATAAGACATACATTATCCTTGTCCAAATGAGTTTACTCAATAAGCTCTAGGCAATCAGTGTCTTAGAATAGAGCCATCCAATATTTTCCCATTTGATTAAATGTGAAGGGCTAGGATAGTCCCATTTAGGACCCTTTTGGACCATCGATATTCTCGTTGGACCTGGTAAGCTAGTGTTTCAGTTGTGGGAGAATCTAGTGTACTAGCACATTATTAGGCCGGGATACTATCATTTTGTAACACTAGTAACTGCATCAGTGGCCGGTGATATGGACCAGTCACACCAATAGCACCTTGATTCAAGGTTAAATTGCATATTTGAAAAAATGCATGTAGGATGTTGTGTTGCATTTGCTAGGGCCTCTTTGGAATGCGTCATTAAATAGTATTAGATGGAATTATGATTATATTAGGAGATACTATAGCTCTCCAATTCCATGTTTGGAATTAAATTTCCAATTTTGAAAAAACACAATATTAAGTGAAACTTGCTTTTGGTGGACCATGAAATTTTTATTATTGGATTAGATTTCACAACTGATGTTAGTCACTTGTGTGTATATGCAACTCAATTATGGCATGTAAAGGGGCACATTAGGTTGGATAACATGGATAAAATATATGCATTAATTAATGTGGAGCCCACAGATATAGTAAATTTCGAAATTAATCCACTAGATGTCCCACTATATCTTTTGTTGGGACTGGATCATACGATACTTGGAATATTAATCTAATCTTTCCCATCTTTTCCAAATGTAGGATGAAATTTATATTGGACTAGATGAACTTTCATGCCAGCTAATCCCAGCTAATCCCACGTTGTCTTGTGTAAAAATGTAAGCATGTCATCAGATACCTAAGGCATTAGTCAAGACAATATGAGATTCGATGATGCAATTTTAATGTATGTTGTTGGCTTTAACCCTTTCATGAGACTTGGTCAAGGGTTCAAGTACCCATAGGTGGTGAAATTCTACTGATGCCTGAGTGTGTGGGTGTGTGCGTGTCTATGTATAAAAAAAGAAGAAAAAAAACCCTTTCTTGAGACTTAGACGCACAGCTTTTTGCTGGGGTGGAAAGAATGATTTTATGTTAATGAGTTCCACCGTCTATTGGGCATGCCACCCTAGGTTTGTACTCCGTTTGAAAATCAGGCTGAGTCAGGCCTCAAGTGGGCTACACCAAAGGAAATATTTGAGATAAGAACGCCCATATGTAAAATAGTCTAAATTATGTGTGGGTCTACCATGGTTTATATGATTGATCTAATCTATTCATTTGTTCATCCGCTCCTCACAAGGATGAAGGGACTTTTCCAGAAAATCATGGCATTTCAACACTCGAGTGGCCCACATCATGTACATTTAGAGGTTTTAGGCATAATTTTACCATGTTCCTAATGGTTTGGCCCACTTATCTCTTGAATTTGGACCAATTTATAGGATACCAACTAAGTGGATCTGATGCAAGTTCTTCCCATGTATGCTCAAGTCCTGTTAGCATAAGTTCCACTCTCCTTGGAATATCTTGTACTCAGACGCTAGATGGCCCCACTTTAAGGTTTGTGAGAAATCCACATTATGCATCTGTTTTACCTGATCATGTTAGGAAATTAGCCAAAATATAAGCTAGATTTAAAACTTAAGTGCACTACATCCCAAGAAACAATGAGTATTGAATGTCCATCATTGACACATTTGTGGGGCCATAAAAGTTTCACATTGGGCTAATATTTTTGTATTTTCAGTTCATCCTAGCAGGATTGGCCTTATGAACGGTTCGAATAGCATATAAACATCATGGTGGACCCTAATGAGGTTCTAACGGTAGACATTTCCTTACCCATTTTTTTTTCTTTCATACCTTGCAGTCCACTTGAGTTTTGGAACTGCTTCATTTTTGGGCTCATCTTCTAGCATGATCTTGGCAAAATGGATGGAGAGGGTGGATTTCTCACAAATAATATGGTGGGCCCTATATTACAGGAACTTCTTGCAAAGGGTTTGGAGGCAATCCGTATTTTGTGGGCATAAAAGTTTTGGATCGGCTAATATTTTTGTATTTGCAGTTTGTTCACTTTATGAAATGTGTGAATGCAATGCAAACATCATGGTAGACTCAGACAGGTTTCAAGATAAGCATTTCCATATCCTCTTTTTCTTGTCTCGCGGCCCACTTGAGTTTTGGATCTGTCTCATTTTTGGGTACACGTCTTAACATGATTGGAAAAAACAAGCATCATGGTGTGCTCATCTAGCTTCCTGTCATAAGAAGTTCTGCCAAAAGCTGTCGCTGGCAATCTGAAGCGTGTTGTCTGGTTCTTTCCCTCCCTTTTTTTAAAAAACCTTATTATTATTATTATTATTTTACACGGACACACACTCACGCTAGTGGAATTTCACCACCTATGGGTACTTGAACCCTATACCGGGTGTTGAAACACCTAGGAGTCTACCACCCGAGCAAGAGTAATGACCCTTTTTCTGGACTGCAATCCTCTGCCACCTGTTTTACGCTGCCTGTACGATAAAAAAGAACATGTGAGCCCACTATATTGCCTGTGCGACATCCAGGCCGTCCATCAGGTGGTTTATCTTCTGCCAAAAAACAGCCAGATCCACTGCTCAGGTTGGCCACACCAAAGAGAACAATGGGAAAGGATGCCAACCATAGGATTGTATGTGGGCCCACCATGCTCTTTATCTTTCATCAAATCCGTTCATCAGATGTGGCTCACAAGGATGAAGTGACATTATAAAAATTATACTGATAAGAAACTCAAGAGAGCCACAACATGTGAATTTAGAGATTTTAGGCGCAATTTTACATTGTTCCCGTTGTTATGGTCCATCTGAGATTTGATCAGGACTATATTTTGTATGTACGGTGGAAATTAGAGTTATCCCTGATGGATGGATTGGATTTCACACATTCTACATAGCCGCTCCACAGAGGTGGGGTGCTTTAAGCGCTGCGTGATACAGGTGTTATGGACGATTCCCGGCCCTCCTTTTTTCTCTCTCCCAACGTCCTGTATTAAAAAGATTGGCACGAACTCGCGTCAACAAACGCACCCGCATGCATGTACTAGCATTTTTAAAGTAAGATCCGATCCGTTCATCAGGTGGACCATGGATAGTTCATATTAGAATAATCTTCTGATTGAAATATTCCAATACATTGATCATTTGGCTCTTTTAATATTAGAATACGAGTGGTACCTTTCAACTGTGGTTTTTTGGTCATTGATAGTGATAGGATGTTCGAATCCTTAAGATTATCTTGGGTATAGTCATTAATGGCGAGGCCCATAAAATGAAAGGTTTGGATGATTGAAGAATGACCCTAGACGGCTTCAGTCCACACCAGTGTTGCCATAAGTAGTAGGTTATATAATAGTTTATCACCATTTTAAAATGACGGTGACTCATCTTCCTCACATGCGGTGAATGGTGATCATGCACAACTATTCAGACCATTCAAATTGTGGAGAACATTGCAGACATGTTATTTTTATAAAATCACACATTTGAGAACGCTATCCATGCATTTGATGGCTTCCAAATGGATGGCTAGAAGTGAGTGATCCAAATTCCAAATGCAAAAACAACACTTAATATCATATTATCAGTATAATGTTTGGGTCATGAGCTAATAATACTTGCGGACTGATTTAAATGGTGTATTTACAACCATTTTCAGCACATGGACCAATCAAAGCATGCCATGTGTTGACACCATGAGACTGCATTTGGCGCATGCAGGATATATTCTCACCAGAAAGTATTGCTGCTCATGTTTCCCTTAGCCACATGTATTCTATCATAAATGTGACATGTATTCTATCATAAATGCAAAGGTATATGTATGTCTTTTGGACAGCGAATCATCACATGTATATGAAAGACACGTCCAAGAACAGATCTTATCACAAATCTAGCAATAATCTTCTCCGCGATGCCATCTCTCACATTCCTTCCAAGATGAAAGATCTTCCCGGAGATGTTCGGATAGACTATAGCATTTCAGAAAATTCCGAAGATCTGAAGATTGGACTGGTGTTCAAGTGAACTCAACTTTGGCTTAGACCGAATTTGGAGAGACAGACACATCAGTCCAATCAGAACTTTCTCCCCATACCTTAATCCATAATTAAGAGAATGGGAGAACTAGATCCAAAATCTACTTTAACCATGCTCCAATCAAAGGTTTGGGGGATCTTGATGTGATGGATTCTGTCCATCTATTCCTTCCAACACTCTAAACCATCAAGATGGTAGGATCCGGCAGGTAGGCGACCTCAATTTTTTAGAGGGGTCGCTTCCGGATCAGTCTATGGGGTTCTCGGAACTTGATCCAATGGCTTAAATCCTTGTAGTTCCAGGCGTAATCTTTAGTAGGCCACGAAGATCTCTATGAATGATCAACTATGGTAAGAAGATTCAGGAAGCTAGCAAGTTCGGATTGGGTTGGGATTCTTTCTTTCCAATACAAGCCAGCAGTCCTAAAAAGCTAGCGGTGTGAGCACAAAGGATTCAAAAGCGATAAGGAAAACCTAGTAAGGGTTTTCACCATATCGAGAATCTATAAAGGGAGCAATTAAAGAAGAGCTCAATGCCTTATGTCAAACACATTAGCTTATCTTTTATTTATCTTTCCTTTATTTTTTCTAGCATAACTTAACTTACTTTACAGCTAATGCCTAGCGACTCCCACTATAGTACCTTAGGAGTAGAGATGGTCATTCTACAACCATAAGTTGTACATCATGATCATCTATGTTTTAATTTGGTTAATCACACCCGCCTCGATTTGTTTGTTTCAATAAGCATATCAGGTATTTATCCCTTTTACTTTGTTTATTCATTTTGTAATACACTAGCATTTTTTTTTTTTTTTTGGGGGGGGGGGGGGGGGGGGGGGGGGGGGAGGGTATACTTTTTCTTTCCGATTTTTAATCATAACCGATCATCAAGTGGTCATTTTAACTATTTTAACCAAGATCTGTGATAATTCGTCCGTGGATCACAAATCCAAACATGAATCATTGATCCAAACCATCTAAATTGAATAGTAACTGATTAATTTTCAAATATGCCGTCAAGATTATCATTTAATAAATGTAACATCAAGATCTTGAGAATTTTCTATTGGACCACTTGATCTTTCTATAGACAACCGTTTAATATGTTCTTTGACACAATATCAACAATGCCATATAAAAATAATAAGTTGAACAAGGATATAAAAAGATGATATGTAAGGCTAAAAATTCTTAAACCGTTAATTTTAGCATATTTTGTGGATCCTAGTAGAGTATACTACCTTCTTATTTTATGACTATAGTAGATCTTCAATACCATGGTTTTAAATTATTTTAGCATATGTAAAATCATAAGAATTATCCAAATGTATTATAACGGTACATTTGAGAATGGCCCATAGTATTATGACTTATTTTTTTACATTTAAATTATTTTTCCCATGATCTTTGTAATAAAAACTCCATTTTGATATAATGGTTGGATATACAAACTTTTGGTATGGCCCACATGATTGTGGCATGTATACACTCGATTAATACACCCTACTTCACATGAACACATGTATACAATCTTTGGTGCATTGTCGTCTCTACGAACACTTGTGATTTTCTTATAATTAACTATGTTCATTTTGATTAATAAGGCATTTTTATAAGAGGACATAAGATATAAACAATCTAATCATGCGCTTTGATCAAGAATACTGTACTTATGGGACCCACATCTTCATGACATGCACGTACATATTATTTGCACCCTTATCCACCATAAAACCTCTCACCCTTAATATGAGAGATACATGCATTTAACATGTGTTTATCACATATTACATGTGCATGTGCATTAACGTAAGAGGGCTTTCCTCTATATAAGGTATGCTAAACTACTTCTTATAAGCACTCACAGAGAGAGAGAGAGAGAGAGAGAGAGAGAGAGAGAGAGAGAGAGAGAGAGAGAGAGAGATTCTGAGAGCTTACCTCCTGATCCAAACCATTTATTAAGTGCTTTAATATTATATCTCTTAGATGTTTTAGATCAAATCTAAGTGGGCCCCACCACAAGATCATGTCTATTATATTAAATTATTTGTATTTCCCATATCATATATAGTGTTATAAGGCCTTTAAGTGAAAAATCCATTATAGACATTTAGTGTGAAATGAGCTCCACATAAAATTAACCATATCTTTAGAAATCTTATTTATTAAGTGTAAATATGGATTTAAGACCTTATAAATTTATATCCAGATTGTTAAAAATTAAGGGAAAAATTATAATAATGATCTGGACCATTAAATCAATGATTGAGTCCAATCCAACCGTTGATCAAAGGTTTAATAAAATAATTAAGGGATCAGATTTAAGAAAATTAAAAATCTATTGGATCGAATGTCAAATCGTATCATTTGATCAAAGATCAATCAGGACCATTAGACCAAAATCGTGAAAAATAAAGATATAAATGGTTGGATCGGATGGATCTAATCATCCAATTGTCTTTAAGATAAATCTTGATCCTAAGTCGAACTTAACAAATATTAATACTTTTGATCTATGGTTAGAAATATAATAAATAGATTATCTACGGCTCAGATATAAGAAATTAGGAACTTGATTGACTAATTTAATGGAGTAGTTTACAAGTGTTTTAAGAAAATAGACACTAAGGAAAAAATTAACTTTATGCTTATATTCTAAAAAATGAAACTTTATATGGATCGTAGACCTGAGTGCAGTTATCAGATCTACGAAGAAATGATCAAGATGTCAAAATGGTCAAATAAAGAATGAACATTATGGGTAAGTAGTCACTATCATGGATGAATTTTTCCGCATGCATTGTATAACATTACATGCTTAGTTTTGCTTAACTTTTATAATATATGAATATCTGTTTAAGTATGCAACTGCCTTACATTTGATATGTCATTATGAGAACGCCAGACAACTCCGGGATCGAGTTATCCCTTAAAATTCTGGGCAGAGTTCCTAATTGAACCCGAGTTAGTACTAATAGGACCTCCTCCTTAGACTATGGTCGAAGCTGGGGAAGGAGTTTGGCTATCTCTAGAGTGGGCCACTCATTGCCATACTATAAACTGACACACTATACGTGAGATACATCAAGCCAGAGTTTGCACAGGATGTGAGCAAACTCCTACACGTGTTGAGCTCATATGGATCTTGGTCGGATGGATGTTGGCAGGCTAAATGTTGTGTGTAAATATGGCCTTGGTTGTTCACTAAAGAAAGTGTTTTGTGTTAATGTGGCATGCTAAGATTCTTGCATATGAACTTGTATCATGCATATGTTGTGAATCATGTGTACAACTACTTGTTGGGCTGTTAGCTCATTCTATTGATTGGAAAACCATCCAGGATATGGAAATGAACTGGAGTCTCCGTGTGTGGAGTGATGCCTTTGAGAGGCATACTCTTGAAGATTTGCTATGAAATAAAGAATTTTTCATTTTAAATTTATTTCTTTTAAATAATGATGTATGAACTTGTGTTGGATATCAACTAGTAGATAATTGATACTTTTGATTGGATACATACATGATGATTAATTAAGTTTACTATTTGTGATGATTATTATGATTATTTGTATAATATTATCCCCTCCCCATTGAGTCACACCATTGACTTGGTGACTGAGTCAAGCAAACTCGGTGACTGAGTCAAGCAAACTCGGGTTTCCAAAGCCGGGGTGTGAAACATTTGGTTGTCTTTTAAGTTGTCGATTATAACAAATATTATTTCACAATATCTAATGAAATTGGCAACATTTTGCCTTATTTAATTTGATTAGGTATATTCGTTCATTCGAGAATTGTTTTGGACTTAAAGCGTTGGTGAAAGAACAAGTTCTTAAGTCCGTAGACTCACGTCTATTGTCACAAGGCAAAAAGAACTCATTCGGAAGGATTAACTTCATTTCCTTTCACTAGTCACCTGAATGAACCCTAATTTTGGTAGCCGAGAGGAATTTGGATCTCTAATCCCATTCTCTGATCTATCTATCTTGGAGAAGGGGACACTAACAATTCAATCAACCCTTGAGTCACGAGTGGTTCAGTGTGATTGAATTGAGTGCAACAGTGTAGATTGCTATATAACTGTATCGTGTCTAGGGTAGAATAATCCATTGCTCCCGTTAATTTTGGTATCTAGGAAAGAATAATCCATTGCTCTTGTCAATTTTACAAGCTAACTTAAGTGGACCATGCCCCACGATATAGTAGGGATTGAACACCGCCCATTAGAAACTTTTTTTTTTTTGGGGGGGGGGGGGGACATAAGTTTTGAATCGGGATAATATTTATGCCTAAAGTTCATCCCAATGATAATAACCATACGAATGGTTTGAATGACATATAAACATCATGGTGAGTTATAGGAAGATTTCAATCATGGGTGTTTCCATTCCCATTGTTTCATGTCATATAGCCCACCCAAGGTTTATATTTGCCTCCTGTTTGGACTTCTGTCCTACTAGGAGCTTGTAAAATTAAAGAATGAAGTAGATTATTCACAGACACCTCGATGGGCCCACATAGCTTCATTTACAGGAACTTCCTAAAAGTGGGATGTGAATTGCCTATGCCCCACCAAGAGGAAGTTGCGGTAGATGTAAATTATATGGGTTTTATTTAGAGAAGATTTGACAGTGCCAGATTCGACAATGTAAATGCAGCTATGCGGTAGGTATGAAATCTTCATGATATGCATTAAATATACGAAGGACATCTCATTAATGACCAAACTTCAAAGAGTCATACAACTTAAGTAACCCATGATTAAGATGATAATTGTTAGGGCTACGTAAGCATTGAAGCACAATTGATAACTGACTATCTTGATAATAACACATTCAATGAAGGCAAAGCATGAACGATTATAGGTAACCTCCACTTTACAGTTGGTGGTATATGATGTTGCCATGTAGCAACAGTTATCCTCACGATGCCACTGGAGATCACATCATAAGAAGATCATCAATCAAATCACAAAATACCAAGTCAAAACCAAACAAATTAACTCCAGTGCATCGCTCCTTATCCAGTCCCCTTGGACACTTATCATCTCCACTGCTCATTAATGTTAAAATCTCTTAGTATCTAGGAGTAATTTTGTCTGTCCCCGCTTTACGTAGGACATACATAGTCATAACTAGTAACTGTAGTTTTCTTTCATCTACACATGTGTGCGAGTTTTGAGGGAAGACCATAACATTAGGAATTGTTCGCTTACACTCATACAATAGGTCAACATTAGCTTGTAATTACGACATTGCCTAACCTTTACTCATCAGCTCACTACTTGGTTAACCTTGTTGGAGCCTTTTTCCTATAAATTTAGTAATCAGATCTTTGAGAAAATGATGGTTTGAGGTGTGTTTTGCTTCTACCTCAAGTGAAAGGTTGCGAAGCAGTAATAACTCGGTGAAACCGAGGTCAAACCCATAGGGACTGATATGTATGTGATTTTCTTAGCTGATTAAGGTTTAGAATTAGGAACTTAATGCGATGCTGGAAATTTAGCATTTGTAGATTCTGAAAGTGGATTATGGACTAAAGTGTTCGAGCACCAAGTATCCACTTGCAGACAATCTTAATGCAGCTTAACTTGATTCAAGTATGTTTAACTTAGTTGGAATCGAAGTCCTAATATATCCAACTGGATAATGGAGCGATTAAAGCGCGATTAATGTTCAGACAAGGTTTGAACTTTCAAAAATTTAGTTTCTGCAATGTCAGTCTTGCTGCGATGATTGCAATGGATTTAAAGCATCCACTATGCCCGTAGTCAATGGAGAATCAATGAATTTTACAATTCACACAACCAAATAAGTGAGAAGAAAACATTCAAATAGTTTTTAAGTATCTACCATTCCTGGAGTCGACAGTAGATCAAATTAAATCTAAGACTATCTATTTGTTCGATCATAACTCCACACCATGGATCATTGATCCAAACCATCTAATTTTAAAAACAATAGTTAGATTTTCAAATGGACTATTAAAAAAGGTATATGATGGGTGATCTTCTAGATCATGAGAGAACAGCCATTGAGTCGCTTGATCCATCCAATATCATCCTTTATTGTATGAGAATAGCGATGATTTGATTTGAGATCATATACTTTATAGGTTGATGGTAGACATTGATTATATTTTAGCCATCAATTGGGTACCTTTGTATGATCTGAGTGTGGCTTTACTTAACAATTTTAATAATGTGATATGCAGTCAAGGTGATCACGAGGTTACAAGTGTGGCTAGAGTAAATGGTGAATGATTATGATCATAGATATACTCTCGTGGCATTGAATCATCCTTCATTGCACTTTCACAAAAAATGCATTATTTTTTCATGTATGATTTGACCATTATATGTAGCATTATGAACTTGTCGTATTTATAACATTGGATCATGTGCTCCATGCCTTAATGAAGCACATACATGTGGCATGTGTACATTGTACACGCACCGCACATGTGCTAAACCGATTATCACCCCATCTCCCTCTTCCTTTTGAATTTGAAAAGAGAGAGATTAAGGGATAGGATTATCCATTTCAAGGGGGAGGTTACACCTCCCTTCCCTAATAGGTGAACATGTCGCCCTTTCCATGTGCTTCACAATCCAAAGGGCTGAGAAAGAGTGAGAGAGGACCATGAATCACGGCGGACCACACATGCATCATCACCATTATCATCACTAGTAAGATATTCTATTAGTCTAAATTATTTTTTATGTAATTCTAACGGTTCTAATTGTGTAAATCATAAAGCACTATAACGGACCACACATGCATTAAGATGGACCACACTTTGAAAATCATACCTAAGGCTAGACTAGACCCCGCATTTGAGTTAGTGTGTGGGCTCCTACATGCTACCACATGGGCAACCATGTGGGCCACACATTGTCCATGGTGGCCATTGTGTGGGCTCCACCATGCTGTTTTGTGGGCAGCCATGTGGGCCCCACCACGCTGGGATAATGGATAGCCATGTAGGCCCCACATACTATCCATTGTGGATAGTTGGGTGGGTCCCACATCTCGCCCAAGTAGCTTTGTTAGGTGGACTCCCTATGGGATAAAAAAATAAATAAAAGTGGCCCCGCTTTGATGTATGTGTTGGTGTATATTTGTACCATGTTTATACATAAACACAATAATGATTGTTGTATGGTATTTACTTTTCTTATGATGGTGTCATGCGCCGCACAACTATTAAATAATATGGACATGTTGGGTTTAACGTATGTTAGAAAATCCCATTTTAAGCTAGCCCCACTTCACAATCATGATCGATGGTTAAGATTCCATATGTGCAAGATATGGGCTATTCTTAGAAAACATGAATGGTTGACCATTTTAATGTATAGAATGTGTTAGTGGGCCCACATGTGGTAATCATATTCTCTAAGTGGGTCCCATCACAAGTGTCCAAGTGTTTTGTAAACCCAATAACATATCGGGGGATTTTAACAAGTGTAATGGACCTTTAAAGGTATCATGGTTAAAGGGCTACATGTGTCATATGTGGACTGCATGGAAGGGAATAGATCCCTTAAAAAATAAAACTAACTAGTCATATGGATAGTAGGGTCAACCTTACATGTGTGTAGTTGGGCCCCACGTATCCTATATTATCTTAACGGGTCCCACTACATGTATACATATAGTGAATAGGCCTCACCCCATATATATAATCTAACTCATGATTAAATAGTTGGGCTTGCGATTATTAAAACCAAACCGTTTAACCCTTGATCGGATAATTAAAGGCCAAAAATGAAATTCGCATCATTAATTTAGATCAATGGTCTTAATTTAGTGATAGTGTATAGGATTTAGTGATTTCGTAATTTAACTTTCTTTATCCGTTAACTTTTTGGTTTAACAATCGCTAAAAGGAAGACCCGCTAGATTAAGAGAGTGACTAGTCTAGATAAACTCAGGAGGCACTGACTGAATGTAAAGAAAAAGCATTATTCACACGTGAATATTGCACCGTGGGTAATTAGTTGTAACATGGATAGAAACATTCGCATGCATGTCCTAACTTGGTAATTGTTCTGTTTAATGTTATGTTTTAAAAGCTTCTATATATTAATGTGATATTTGAAAAATGTGTATATTTTGAAAAAAAAATACGTGATTGAATTAATAATGAAAAGACCATTCATCATATATGAACACCAGACACTTGAGGACTAAGTGTCCCTTAAATTAGATGGGATAAGAAGATGTCCCGAGGTGTGACTTCCCATCCTTAAATGGTACCATTAGGGCCTCCGTTTTCAGACTATAGGTCGGACATGTGATGTTGGTCAGATATTGCATATTTCTTCCTATTTATATCTTAGTTTTATGAACATGATAATGCTTAATAGGTATATTTTATGCATGTTTGTCTTGCAAGATGAATTTGAGAGCTTGGAATGAAAAGAGTATTAAAAGCATTGAATTAACACTTGAAGATCACTAAAGCAAGGGATGGATCTTAGGAGACCACATGGAAGATCTCAAGTCCCCAAGATTTAAGGAAACCAAGTGAAGAATGAAGAAAGTCAGCAGATCAAAGTGTAGAAATCCAGAAATCTAAAGCTTCACTGTCGATAACATGAATATCCTTCGATGACATCGAAGTAAGTGTTCGATGGCATCAAGACGTGATTGATTGCATCGAAACTTACATAAAAATCAAGTTTAGTTGTTGGACAATTGGGTACATTTCTTGATGGCATCGACCACATGTTCGATTCATCGAAACTCAATTCGATGACATCGAAGACTATCCAATGGGATCGAGATTTTTGAAGAATATTGGAGCAACTCGTCGGAATATTCTGGACACTTTTTCGATGGCTCGAAGACATGTTCGATGGAATTGAAGATATGTTTGATGGCATCGAAGGGACGCTTGATGGCAATGACAACTTACGCAATGGGAAAGGACGCAACTTTCAAATCCGATTCAAACTAGGATTCCTCCTTCGATGGAATCGAAGTTTGTTTGATGACATCGAAAGCATTACGTAGAGTACGTAAATTTGAGGCGGTTTTCAAAGTTGGCCGAACAAAGCCTATATATTTAGGTTTTCCAAGGAGTTCTAAACACGAATTAGGATTCCAGGAGCAGAGAAGGGTGGAGCAGCCTCCCAGGAGTTTTTCTTCTTCCTTAATTTATTTTTAAGGTTTTGTTTAAGAGATTCGATTTTAATCATGCCAATGGTTAACTAAACCTCTTAACTAGGGCTAAGAGGTGAAGCTTGTAGTTTGTTGGGATGTTTATCTTTCTTTAATTCATGTTTATGTTGAACTTCATTGACTTCTAGTTTGAATTAAGATATATTTTTATTTTTCTATGATTTATTGTGACTCAAATTACAATAGATGCTGAGATATCTTTAAATATCTTCTTATTTATTTTGATATTGTTGAGATTGGTAAAATTCATGATTCACCATCATCTCCAGGGCATGGTGGATGGTTGAATTCCCTTCCAATCATCTCAACAATGGTTCTTCATGTGTGAACTATTTCAATGGGAAGTTTAGATCGTGCTTCAATTATTTTTTCTAAACTGGATAGGATAGGACTCCGATCCCAGTTGTGTTTATTGAATCAAGTAAGGTAGTATCTTAATAGCTATAAGTGAATCCTTGGCGATCTAGTTCCTCTTTTAATTGATAATTCTTTCATAATTATTCTCAACTATTCCAGATTTTAGTTATAGTTTTCGATTTTAGTTCTAGTTCTACTTACTTTTAGAATACATACAAGTATAGTCCCTATGGATTCGACCTCGGTCTTACCGAGTTATTACTAAATTGTGACGCTACACTTTGGGTTGTGTTCACCACGCCAAGTATAGGGTCGCGATGTAGTAATAATCTCGGTAAGACCGAGGTCGAATCCATAGGGACTGAACCTTGTACGTATTCTGAAAGTAACTAGAACTAGAACTAGAAGAAGATGTAATCTAAATCAGAGAATGTTGGAGTTGTAAATTAAGTAACTAAAACTTGTAAAATTCAAAGGTGGGAAACTAGGGTTTCCAAGGATCCACTTGTAGAGATCAGGGAGATCTATGCTTGATTCACAAACACAACTGGAATCAGAGTCCCATCTTCATCCAAAGGGAAAATAATTCATTACAAATCAAATATGAACTTCCTTTGATCTAGTTTTCAATGGAAGAGAGGTATGAGAACTGGAATGGATTCCATCACAAAACTATACCCATGAGTCAAAGTAAACAACAGAATTTAACCAATCCACAACCAATCTGAGAGAGTTATGAACGTTAGGAAGGATTCCATCATCCAACCATGTCCATGAGACGATGGTGAACAATAGGGTTCCTAATTCCATAATCATAATAATGAGAAGAACATGCTTAAAGCTATCACAGATCCATTATAATTTAAGTCACAACAAACCATTAAAAACTAAAAGCATTCCTTGTAATCAAACTAGAATCAAAATCAGTTCCACTTAACATGAATCAAAGCCATAAAACACCCCATCACGCTACAAGCTTCACCTCTTAGCCCTAGCTAAGTGGTTTAGCTAGCTATAGCCATGATTAACTAAAACCTGAAGGAAAGAAGAAAAAGAAACAATGAAGAAGAAGGAAAAAAAAAAGAAACCGTCCACAGTCGGTGTCCACGATCTCTCTCTCTCTCTCTCTCTCTCTCTCTCTCTCTCTCTCTCTCTCTCTCTCTCTTCTCTTCTCTTCCACGGCTTCATGTCTGGGCTGATGATCTCTCCACATCTTCACGCTCTCCTTTTATAGCCACAAGGGTTAGTGGAGTGGAGAAAAGTCGGTGAGAGTCGTGCGTTTACGCAGTAATAGACTTGCGTGCATAGCGAAACCGCAAGCTAGTTTCGTTTGGAGCGTGTTTTTGGGATACTTGATGTCCCAACCTCTGATTTGACTTCATAGATAGGGTCGTGGCCTCCTCTTGCAACTTGTGGACGGTCTGGATCATGGATCCGAGCGTGTCCACGATCGTACAATGGCCCACGGAGGACTGGTCGTCCATACGTACGTAGCCCTTACGCACCATCCGCTAAGATGCTTGGTGGGCCCCACAATGATGTTTTTGGAGAAATCCACCCCGTCCATTAGATTCGTGGTGAAATTTTAGTTAGAAATGGACACTTTTGCTCGAGTTTGGTGTGGCCCACTGTATCAAATCATGTTGCCGTTCATCCTATGTTTGGATAAGATATTCATATGTGTATGTGCATGGATGCATGTGGGCTTCATGGTTATGGTCGGTCCCCCCCCCCCCTCGAACAAAATGAATGGTCCGGATCGACCATCGGAGTTGTGATGGTGGGCCACTACGCATCACAGCATCCAGCCTTGCGAACACTGTACGAAAGTCGGGCATGAGTCAGGTCAAAGACCCTTGACTGGACTCTCTGGTTCGGTGCACAGCTGGTGTACGTGCACTGCGTGTGCACACACTCAAGATGAGGTCCACTATGATGTTCATAAGAAATCTACTCTGTTCATCCATTTTGCCATCTAATTTAAGGGGTTGAGACCAAAATTGAAGCATATTCAGATATCAGGTGGGTCCCAAATTAGTGATTTATGGCTGATCTTGTCTGTTGCACCTCTTCCACGATGATCCAAAGGCTGAAATTTTACATGTACGGTTATTTTATGATCCTCAGGCCAGATATAAAGTTCTGAGCCAAACGGATGGTGGGAACCCTGTGATCTTGCATTCAGGACGGTTTTCAGGCCTCTTTATTATTAATCACTTGATTTTCTCGGATCTTTGGCGTGTGAATTCTTCAATCTTGGTCCCTAAGATCCGTCCCTTACCTTGGTGATTCTTGAGCGTTAAATCATGCTTTTAATACCCTTTTTAGTCCAAGATCCTAAATTCACCTTACAACAAAAACATGATTAAAATATAACGTTAAGCATTATCATGTTTGTAAAATTAGGTAATAACTGAGGTCTAATATGCAATATTTGACCCTCAACAGGTTGTGAACAAGTTTTTGGCGCTGTTGCTGGGGACTTCAGCTACTTTTTTCCAAGATTAATTAGTATTGGAATTAGTTTAGGATTAGGGTTAAGTTTTTGTTCCTAGGTTAGGATTTGTTGATTTTATTTTTAGAATTAACTTTGTTTTCTATTTCGTAGAATCCTAACATAGCAACTCCGATTCGGTAACTTCTCTCCAACTCTTTCTTACTTTTAGATTTCTTATTTGCTATGATTATTAGTTTTCTTTTTTTTTTTTTTTTTTTTTCTTAGGTTTTAGTTGTTTGGAATTTGAGGGTTGTGAGTGTTTCATGCCCAAGTGGGTTCGTGATAACACTCTTCATCTCTTGAGTGAAGGAGGATTAGTTGAAGGGTTGTTTATCCATCACCTGATTAGACATCACTTGAGATCTTCTGAGTCATTAAAAGTTATGGTTGCAAATAAACCTCAACACCTAGTTGAGGAAGTCCAAGATGAGAATGAGGTGCACCATGTACCCCCGCCTCATACTCTACGAGATTATTTACACCCCGAGGAGGTGAGTACACCTTCCTGCATGATATTCCCATTGAATGTAGGAACCATGGATGTTAAACTGGGAGTAATTCAACTCCTTCCTAAGTTTCATGGATTAGAATCTGAAAGTCCATACTTGCACATGAAAGAGTTTGATGAGATAATAGCCATATTGCACTTTTCAAACGTGTCCGATGACATAATAAGACTGAAGTTATTCCCTTTCTCCTTGAAAGAAAAGGCTAAGTCATGGCTGCATTCCTTAAGACCATGGTCCATTGGTACATGGGCTGAGATAACAAGGGAGTTCCTCAAAAAGTTCTTTCCATACCATAAAACAAATACCTTAAGGAAAGCAATTATGAATTTCACACAAAAAGAGGGTGAGACCTTCTTCCAATATTGGGAGCGATATAAGGATCTCATAAATTTATGTCCACATTATGGCTATGAAATGTGGCGGGTAACAAGCTTTTTCTATGATGGATTGACTTCGCCCATGCGCCAATTTGTGGAGATGATGTGTAATGGAGAATTCATGAACAACGTAGTCGATGATGCATGGGATTATTTTGATAAACTTGCTGAAAACGCGCAATCATAAGATACCTCCTCAAGACCCACCACTTATAAGGCTACTGGAATTTACATTTTGAAGGAAGAAGATGACATAAATACAAGAGTGGCCAATCTCATAAGGAAAGTCGAGGCCATGGAACTTAAGAAGGCAGAACCTATCAAACCTGATAAGGCTGTGGAAGTTGTTTGTGGTATTTGTGCTTGCAACATATATACAATTGAAAATTGTCCTACTATTCCTACTTTTTAATAGATATTGAACGAGCAATCAAATGCTGTGAACAATTACCAAAGACCTTTCAGAGGACCCACCTCGAATACATATAACTCCAGCTGGAGGAACCATCCAAATTTCAGTTGGAGGAATGGACAAACGACTAACCCACAGGAGGCCCTTACGCACTTCTTAAATCAAAAGAGGCTTCGTGAGGATACGGTTCAAAAATTCATGTAAAACTAAGAGATATTCAACAGGAATACAGTGCAAGCATTCCAGGAACTTAAAAAAATAATGGGAATGTTTGCATTGTCAATTCAAAGGACTGAATCACACTTAGCGATTAGGGAGAAAGGGACGCTTCCAGCCCAACCCCTCCCCAATCCTAAACTGCAATGTGAAATTAGTGACCCAAGCTCTTCAAATCAAATGGAGCAAGCAAAGTCTATTACCACTCTCAGGAGTGGGAAGACAATTGACAAATCTATTCCGGTGAGGGCTAAAAAGTCTGAGGATCAGTAAGAAGATAAGAATGATAGACCTAGCATTGTTCCACAAGAGGAAGAACCAGACGAAGTCTGTAAGCCAATTGCACTATTCCCTCAGCGATTGATTACACCAAAACCTCTAACTAACTCTCAGGATATTCTAGAGGTGCTTAAGCAAGTGAAAGTCAATATCCCGCTACTGGATGCCATTAAACAAATCCCTTCATATGCCGAATTTCTGAAAGATCTATGCACTACTAAAAGGTGACAAAATATTCAAAAGAAAATCTTTTTGACGAAAAAAATGAGTGTTATCCTTAAAAAGGATGTGCCACAAAAATACAAAGATCCCGGTAGCCCAACCGTTACGTGTATAATTGGGAACACCAGATTGAGCATGCACTTCTTGACTTGGGGGTGAGTGTTAATTTGATTCCTTTTTCAGTTTACAAACAATTGGGTATAAGTGAATTAAAATCCAGCCGACCACACTACAACTTGATGATCGTTTGGTCCGTGTACCGAGAGGGATGATTGAAGATGTGTTGGTCAAGGTTGATAAATTCTACTATCCAATAGATTTTATTGTTCTGGATACTTAACCCATGGTGGATGTGAGCACTCAGATTTTTCGTTATTCTTGGCCACCTATTCCTTGCTACATCAAATGCCATCATTAATTGTAGGAACGAAATTATGAATTTATCTTTCAGAAATATGACATTGGATCTCAACATCTTTTTCAATATGAGCAAACAGCCAGAGGATGATGACGATATCCATGACATTAACATGATTGATTCTTTCGTGGAAGATAGAGCACTGATTTAGATGATGAGATTGATGCCTTGCTTGATGCTGCGCCGGTACTTAAACTTAACCGGTGGAGGCCATAATTTGAAACTTTGCCCCAAACCAATGTAGTGCCTCTACCGTTTAGCCTTAAAGCACCAAAGCTTAACTTAAAACCTTTGCTTGCTAATCTTTAATATGTGTACTTAGGTCAATATGAGATATACCCGGTGGTGATTTCTTCCAACCTTGAGAAAGAACAAGAGAGTGTGCTTATTTTTACTCTCATCGAGCATAAAGGAGCCCTTGGATGGTCGATTGCGGACCTCAAGGAAATTGACCCTTTGATTTGTACTCATCACATTCATCTCGATGATAATGCGAAGACCTCTTAACAACCACAACGCCGGTTAAATCCAAATATGAAGGAAGTGGTTAAAGGAGAGGTCCTTAATTTATTAGATGTGGGTATCATTTACCCTATATCCGACAGTCAATGGGTGAGTCCAATCAGGTAGTTCCTAAGAAGTCTGGAATCACTATCGTATCCAATGCCGACAATGAACTCGTGCCAACTAGAGTCACTACTGGTTGGAGAATGTGCATTGACTACAGAAAGTTGAATATCGTCACAAGGAATGACCACTTTCCTTTTCCCTTCATTGATCAAATTTTAGAAAGGCTAGATGGACACTCTTACTACTGCTTCCTTGATGGGTATTCGAGCTACAATCAGATATAGATAGCCCTTTAAGATTAAGAGAAGAAGACATTCACATGTCCCTTTGACACATTTGCTTTTCGAAGGATGCCCTTTAAACTATGTAATGCCCCGCCACTTTTCAGCGATGTATGTTGAGCATATTTTTAGATATGGTGGGGCAATATTCAGAAGTCTTCATGGACGACTTTTTTGTCTTTGGTCCATCCTTTAGCGAGTGTCTAGAAAATCTTAAAAATGTACTAAAGCGATGTGAGGAAAAGAATTTGGTTTTGAATTGGGAGAAGTGCTATTTCTTGGTTTCCAAGGGAATAGTGCTTGGACATATAATTTCGTCCAAGGGAATTAAGGCGGACAAGGCTAAAATTGACCTTATCTCTAACTTACCTCCACCCAAGAGCATATATGACGTGCGATCCTTCTTAGGACATGCTAGATTCTATAGACGATTCATAAAGGATTTAGTAATCTCTCTCATCCTTTATGTAATCTACTTCAAAAGGATGCACCATACGAGTGGACTGAGCAATGCCATGAAGTTTTCACTAAGCTTAAGTCTAAGTTAACTACCGCACCTATCATACGACCACCTGATTGAAGCATCCCTTTTGAGATTATGTGCTACGCGTCTGACTATGCTATTGGGGAGGTGTTAGGCCAGAGAAAAGAAAAGAAGCCTTATGTGATTCACTATGCGAGTAGAACTCTAAATTCTGCCCAAGTAAACTACTCTATTACGGAGAAGGACCACTTAGCCACAGTGTTCGCTTTGGACAAGTTTAAGTCCTACTTGATCGGATCCAAGATTATTATCTACATAGACCATACGGTGCTGAAGTATTTTCTTTCTAACAATGATGCCAAGCCTTGTCTGACAAGATGGATCCTCCTACTCCAAGAATTTGACATAGAAATAAGAGACAAAAATGAAGTAAAGAATGTAGTGGCTGACCATCTCTCTAGACTTAATCTCCCCGATTCCCTTGAGCTGACATCAATAAATAACATGTTCCCTGACGAACAATTGTTTAAACTCTCCCAATCACCTTGGTTTGTTGACATTACAAATTATCTTGCCACAGGTTTCACGCCGACATATTGGAGTGTGCAAGATAAGGAAAAAAAATCTTTGCCGAGGTATATAAGTTTTTTTGAGATGATCATTATCTGTTTAAATATTGCCCAGACCAAATTCTAAGGAGATGTGTGCCAGATAATGAACATTAGAGTGCTATCTACTTTTGTCACTCTCTGTCTTGTGGTGGTCACTTTTCTGCTAAAAAGACCGCAACCAAAATTTTGCAGTGTAGCTTTTACTAGCCCAATATGTTCAGAGATACTCATGAGTTTTGTAAAGCTTGTGAGTGTTGTCAGAAATTGGGAGGATTGTTGAAAAGGCCGAGC